>JAWWEU010000081.1:141382813-141411672 GCA_035583155.1 Acropternis orthonyx | reverse complement strand
GCTATCCCGGCGGGCACGGGACGGCGCCGCACCCCGGGCCAGGGCGGCTCCCGCCGGCGGGGGCGGGCGGGCCGGGCCCGCGGGGTGGGAGCCCGCGGAGGGGCGGCCGCGCCCCGCCCGCATCCCCATTGTCTGGAGGCGGCGCTGCCCCCGCGGGGCATCGCCTCTCGGGGGCCGGGGCAGCCCCGGTCGGGGGGCTGTGCGTGTGCCCCGCGGGGTCAGAGCCGCTCCCCGCGCCCGCAGCGCCTGCGGGGCTCTGCCCCTCGCGGGGCGGGGGGAGATCCGTCTGACTCCTCAGTCGGAGTCACGAAGTTCCATCCCGGCGCGCCCGGAGCAGCCGGCGAGTTCCTGCCCGGTGGCAGCGCCGGGGCGGACGGACTGACAGGCAGGCGGACAGGCTGAGGGCAGCCGACAAGCCATGGAGTTCTGGCTGCAGAGTTTTCTCGCGTCCCGTGGCGTTGCGGTGCGGTGCGGGGGCGAGCGCGGAGGAGCAGCACGGTGTATGTGCGGGCAAAGTTGGGGAACGTGTCTGGTTTACTCCTCTGGGGGTGTCTGGGTTTTGGGGTGGTTCTGATGCTCTGCTTTCCCCTCTACCAGGATGTGCAGCACTGGAGATCAACACCGACTTCAATAAACCATGTAATGGAGGCAGTTCTGGATCTCTGAAAGGGCTCAGAGTATCTGCAATAGTGAACGTCATCTGGTAGGTGCTTGCGCTCTTTATTTTTTTTCACTGAATATTCTGAGTTGGAAGGGACCCACAATTTCTGAGCCCTTTGGGCAGGTTAAATAGTTAATGGAAGGATGGAGAAGTTTACTGTGCACAAAGTGTCATGTAAAATTGTGAATGCTGAGATGGTTTGGTCTGCAAGCTGCAATTGTTGCCACTTATTTTAAAAATAAAGGTGTACAGAGATCATATTGTGCATGTCAAACTACATATAAACGTTGTGTCAATAAAAAGTGAAATTTGTTACAAAACTTGTTACGTGGAAACAAGTATTCTCTCAAACCTGAGAATGAGAGAGGAATTTGAAAAGCTGTGCTGATGGTTTTCACCAGCGGTCTGCTTTTTGTTTGTTTTTGTTCAGAAGGATTTCAGGCCAAAAAAAAGAAAGCTTGTGAGTACTTAGAGAAACCCTGTTTAAAACGACCTGCATGATGCAGACTAAAGGACTGCCCTGAATTATGACCTCTTTGAGTGAGAACACATCATTTAGAAAACCCTTTTGTTACTGTCTTTAAACATTGCCAGCAAGGCAGTCTATTCTACTTGTGTTGTTTACTGAATTCTCCTGAGCCGATTAGAAGTAGATGCCATTTTGTACAACTGAAATTACTTGCATTTGAATTCAGGCTAGTGGTTCTTGTATCTTTTCTAGACTGCAAAGCCCTCTGCTGTCACATCTGAATAACGTGTATACACACTGTGATTGTCCCCAAACTTGACTTTGTAAAACGTAGTACTTTGAGGTAGAGCTTTATTTTGTGAGGCGTACTTTTCTACTCTCCTGATGTTTCTTATGACTCTTCTGGATTATTTCCTCTCTTGCAATACCCTTGATGACCTGTGAGTGCTTTAGTGTCTAGCCTTAATTGCTGTCATTTTTAACTGCTGGTTATTATTGGAATAGACAATATTTATCACAAAGTTTGTCACAGTACTTATTGTTGGAGATTGTGAATTGAACAGTTTTGCCTTTTGTAGATTCTTAGTACTGAAGAATTTCTATCAAATAATGGACTTTGTAATACTGTTGAGATTTCTTTTGTTCCTAGTGTACCGAAAAGACTCCTTCTTGTGTCTTCTGCTTTACTGAGCAGTCTATAGCATTTCAGTTAAAGTTATTGTTACCCCTGAGGTTTCCCCCTAGTTTTCCCTTCATTTGTTTATAACTAGTCTGAGGGAAAGTTTTAAGTTTTTGGTTAACTTTCTCATCTAGTTATGACTAGTGACCCATTTTTTTGTATGTGACTTCAGAAGAGTCTTATTTGATAAACAGTCCTATGTCTTTGAAGTCAGATTCTTTCCTCAGATCTGAGTTCTGGATTTTTTGCAGCTTTATGTAGCTAAGCTATGGCTAATCTTTATTTTGGTGGTCAGTTTCTCTTTATCTGTCAGGCTGAGGTCTAGTCAAGATTTCATGGTACCAAATTCAGTATTTTTACGTTTTCTGATTTTTGTAAATCCTGAGTCTGCTGTAAAATTTAGAGAATGATCTGTGCATTTGCAGAATGATCACTGTTAAATTAAAGTCCTGTGTGATAACAGTTTTGGGGTCATGGCGTGAGGGAATGTTCTGCACATTTTTAGCTGAGTGCACAGACATGCTGTTCCATTCTGTGTATTAATGGTCAATATTCCCTCTCCTTGTGCTTCAGATGCGGGGTCATTGATCCATAAATGTCCAAGATGGTTTGCCTCTGAGTTGTCAGGGACTTGTAAACAAGTGATGCAATTTTCAGTATAGTATCATTTTCCTTTTTGTTTACCTGCTGTTTCCTAAATAGGCAACAATACTGACCTTAGTGTTCTACTCACGGAGCTCCCCACTACCTGTCATTAGCATGGCCTTTGTGGAATTTATAAGAATACAATTTTATTGTTATTATTTAAGTTTCTAATATTGTCAAATTAGGTGTTAAAGGGATGTGATTACTTATGTCTTTTGCATTATTAGCCTTATTAATTCAAATTTACCATCTTTATTCCAATTCATCTTCTCTCTCTCTCTCTCTCTCTCTCTTTTTTAATTTTTGTGACTAGTTCAGGATATTCCTAAATAGTCAAACCATTTTGCTGGATAGTTGTTTCTTTTTCTGTGGAAGCGGAAGCCGTCAAAAATGATACATTTCCTTATCCTATGCCACCCAGATGGCATTTCATAATTCTATGCCTTGCATCACTTTGACTTGTCATTCACTTGCAGTTCTGTGGTCTTTCAGTCAGGGAACTGGAAGGAACTTCAGAAGGTCCACTCAAGTATTTTTCATATCCTTCTGAGCTGAGTGAACTGTAACATATTTTTTAGAACAGTGTCTTTACTACCAGTGGATTCATTCTAGCCAGCTTCAGAGACCAGCCCAAATTGGGCAAAAGTCTGCTGTTTTGACTTGTTAGAAGATGTGTAACACTCTTTTATCCTTAAGAGCTTTGAGATCATAGTAAATGTTACACTTCAGTGGAATTCACTGAAAAAGAGTGTGATCTAAAGGGGCAAAAACTCAAATGTAGTTTATGTTTATTAAACCATTAACATTTTAGACACATTATCGTGCCAAAGTACAGAAGCTAGGAAAATTGCTGACAACTAAAAGAGAAATGGATGTAACCTGACTGGACAACCTTTAGGAAAAATTGTAAAGAACTTTCAATATGCTACTTTTTGCACTCTCTAAATGATGTCAAAGGTAGCAAAGAACTGAATGTTGCAAATGTCCTCTTTAGCAGCATGACCTCTGCTTGTGCCTGACAGGTCTAAAGGAGCTCAATATATTCTACTTCAAAAGAACAGGTTTCACATCATGTTTGGAGCCATTAAAGAAAGTGATTTTGGTATTTTAAGTTCACTCTGTGCAGCTGGGCCTTCTCCAGTGGTGTTCTGCAATACGCTGCTCACCTTCCTTGCCTGTTGGTCCTCACCAGGAGTTGAAGGAATTTAACATGCTTCCAGCGACACACCATTTGAAGTCATTGCTTAAGCAAGACCTGAAGGCTGGCAGTTTTGTGTAAAGAGTGGGCAGACCGAGCTGTGTAACGAGGCATGTGTAATGCCAGCCCTGGCTGCTTGGCAAAGCCAGCATCGTTCCTTGAGTGCCAAACTCACCCCACCAGGCAGAAGGACAGAAATGAGCTTTTGAACTTTCTGATGGTGACCGTAAAAGTTCCACCTGTTCAGCACCCTGGCTCTTCAAAGCATCTTGGAACCACCTGTATTGGATGGAAAATAGCTGTTAGCTTAATGAATTCTGTGAATTGAGCAATTGCTTTATGAAGATTTTAAGGCTTAAATCATTGGTTATAGGCTAGGACTGACTATTTTAACATTGTCTTAGGTTAGAAAGTTGCTAAGAACTGGATGTTTGTATAGTCCATGGCGATCTTGGTACAGGTTTCTAAGCTTGCCTTTTCTAAAAAAAAAAAAGAGATATATTAATGTAAACAAAACATGGTACTAATATGATTACTTTCCTCCCTGTGTTATAATGGAAAGACATGCTTTGTATGTCAAAATGCCATTGATTTTAAAACTCTTCTACTGTCTCTGCATAGGTATAAGGCTCTGTCTTGGTAATTAGGTCAGTTGAGATCTAGGAAAGTTCCATGTCCAGAAAAGAGTGAAGGAGAAGGAGTTGGGAAAGAACAGTTACTACTACTTGGACTGTAGAAGACTGGTAGAAAAGCCTTAGTTATAGCTGTGTGCTTCTTCAAAAAGTCCAGATTTCTAGTAAATATTTACAATACCTTCAAAGTAGAAAAATACATGGGTCAGATGCCTTCAGCAATATCAGTGGGAGCTGAGGGCACTGTGCAAATCTGAGCTGTATCAGGAGGAGTTGGGCACTTGGCAGCAGTTGCCAAGTGAGTTAGGTGGAGCAAGCATGAAGACTCGGGTTCCCGTTCCTCAGTAGGATTCTCAACAAGGTGAAACACATTTGTAGCTTCAGTGGAATTTTTGGAGTGTTCAGCAATGCACAATGTTCAGCCTTGTTTGCAGTGTTGAATACTTGATGGCTCTCTGTCCTCCAAACTTCTCGGTGGGGATCTGGTCTGACAAAAAGTTCACCCCACCTGGAGTGTCACATGAGTTCAAGTTTTTTGTGCATGGATCAGTGTGAGGAATTGATGCCCATACAAGATCCCTGCTGGCATTGTAGGTATCTGTTTCAATATAATGCAAACACACACAACTTCACTCCTTGCATCTTATGAGTGTTTTTCAAATTTGACTTCTTAATACATTTTACTTAAATTTGTTGGAGGAGTTTGTTGGTGAGTAAAGAACTATTTTTTTAATTTCATTAACATAAATAATTTAGCCTGGAAGTTTACTCTTTCCACACATAATAAAGAAATAATCACGTGTACATCTTAGGAAGATGTATTAATCATTGTACATAATGTCCAGAAAGGGAGAAGTTTTACATTACTGAATACACTGACATTTTAGTTCAGGATCCATTGCTTTGAAAGATTTCCAATATATTAATATCTGCATTAATGATGACAGTGTGAACACTGATGTCAGACACGCTTACTGCCAGAGTGGGAAACACTTCTACTGCAGTTTAAGCCAGATGCGTATAGGCACAAACTACTTCTAAGGGCAGAATTTGCATCTATATGCTCCGTTATATGAGTGACCATCCTATTTCCAGATGTAATGCTCAATTACAGATAGTAATTACTATCTGTGAATTACTGAACAGTAGCCCTCTTCCTCACCAGGCTTACGTTTAAGCCCTGTTGCTGCAGAGAGCTGGCAAGAGAGAGAGAGACAGGCTGAGGGTGAGAGCTCGCTGGAGGGCTGGGACTGAAGATTGCTTTGCACCAGAGCAGCTTCTTCAGCACTACTTTTTGTGGAAAGATTCAGTCATTTCCACCCAAAGCAGTGAAATAAAAAGCTCAGTCAGCCATTTCATCTTGAGATACCCCGCCCTCAAAAAAAAATATTAAAAGGAAAATGTAGGTTTTGGCCCATGCATATCCAAGTAATTTCCAGTGATTAAGTTGATGCTTATAATTGGGGACTAGACAGGCCTTGTTTTGCAAAATAAAAATATCTTTTTTTTTCATTTCTGTAGAGAGAGTTACAGGATTTACGTCATCCCTTTGATATTTTATTTAACCCAAAAACTGCATGAAAAGTGTTTAGTTTGCCTTCATCCTAGATTCAGTTTTTATAGCTAATGTTTAAATGAAGGGAGGGGGGGTTATCTTTATTCTTACTGATTTGTGCTGCCTCAAAGCACAGTGGTTTCTAGTTGTGTGCTGCCTTTCCCACTGGGGGATGCAAACAAAAGAACAATAATTTCAGACTCCTCCTTCAGTTTCCAAGAGAACCTTAGCTGCTCAGGGATAGCTTTGAATTTTAAAAGCATTTTTCTTCCAAATTATGTATTGATTGCACACAAAATAGCAGTGCCCTAATACGCAATTTAAAACAAATGCATGATGGTGCTCATTTGCTTTTAATACTGCTTTTTCCAGCAGAAAAACAAATGTGGATTCTATTCCCATAATCCAGTCTTGCAAAATCCTTACAAACATTTATTAGTCTAGACACAAAATATTCTCACCCGGCCTCAGCTTGACGATGACCAAAAAAAAAAAAAAAAAGCAAGCTAATATTGTACTTGGCTGTCAAAAAAGGGCAAGAAGGAAAAAAAGAAAAAGCTTGCCCCAGGCTAGTGAACCAACAACATTTTGCTGGGGCTGTCTACAACAACAGATGCATCTTACTCCCGGGGGGTTTCCAGGCTTGCCTATTCTCTGTGCTTAACTTGGACACTTACAAACATTCTCTTTGACTACCACACCCCAATCGTATCCTGGGCTCTTCTGAAATGGCTGATTTAATAATACTGGGCCTGTTCATCTTACCTCTCCTTACCAGTATTTGTATTCCATTATCTCCCCCAGATGTCATTTAACTAATGCATTAATTCAAAATTAATCTTGATATATGGGAACTGGAATAGTTAAAATAGGCGATTTGATCACAGCTCAAATCTGCACATAGGGAACCTCAACATAAATGATTACTCCTAATCTTGATTTGCATTTCTGCTTTTGATAACTTTCATAAATGGCGAGTGATTCACATTGCAAACTACCACAGTATCAAACAGAGATTATAAAGTGATATATCAGGGAGTGTTTCCCTTATCAGTCCTTTACCTCAACATAAACTCAGAGGATTAAATTTTACTTTTGCCATTTTCTTAGAAAACTGAATTATGAGTATCTTGTTTTTCAGTTAATGATTTAGTTCCTGTTGTTCCCAATTTATGTCAAACTACATTAGACTGGAAATTAAAATTTAATTTAAAATTCACCTAAACAGCATAACATGTCTGTATTATTAAACTATTGTAAATACGTAGCCTGTCTAAGAACACATTTATTCAAGCATGACCTGTTTTTTTTAAACCTACTGATTTGTGGACAAAGTATGATACCTGTTTATACTTACTGGATTAAATATATTGTTTCTGTTATGATGTATCAGTGTCTGTTAAGATTTTAGCCCTGGCTGAGCTTTTCCTCAAGCCTGAATTGGAGATCTTACACAGAAAAAAACATGTCCTGCTTTTTAAACTGTGAGGCAGGACACTGCTGTCATTCAAAAAGTAATTTCTACCTTCACTGTCTACCTGGTGAATGTCTGTGTCTAAGGTTAGTCATTAATTGCCACTAATGCAGTGTTTTCACTAAGAATTTCCAACTTAGTTAACTGAAGTAGTGTGATGTGAACTAAAACTGTCTGTTGTGATACTGATAATTTTTTAGTGCTTTTATTCCATTAATAAAAACTCAGCTGTTCACAGTTAGACCTTCAGGCAGTCATTAGTGCTCTTAATGAGTATGTCTGGTTTAATGTTGGTAAATTGAATAGGTGTTTCTCATGTGAGAGAATGTGTCCTTGAAACATTAACGCAAATGAAAAAAGTGCTTCTGAGTAAAACTTATTTTGATTTTCCTACTCTAAATAAGAGGTGGTTTAGACATAATACTGATTATTCTTCTCTTCCTTCCCCCCAGGCCTGATACTGTTTTGTGCTGTGTGACGTTTTTTAAGCATTTCTGTTACGTCTTAAATGTGTTTTTATCAACCCATACAGTATTTCTTGATAAAATTTTACTGCTCATTCTCATCTAAATCAGTGAGATATTTGTGCAGCTTTAAGCTACCTATATTTTTTAAAACAGAACTAATCCATTTTTATGGTGTTTAATGCAAAAAAAGAAGAAGAAAAAGGCAGCTCCACAGCTATTAAAGTGCAGTGTTTTAGTTAACTCGATATTTTCCACTTAAATCTTGTTGTGTTAATTTTCCGCCATTGTACTTGAGAGACAAAAAGTGAAAGTGGGTAGTCTGTTTTCGGAAATTTGCTGTTACTTCTCTGCCAGGACTGAACATCGGAGGTTTGTGTTTCTCCTGCAGGAGAGACTCACATGACAGGCAGCTTCAGCAGAACAGGGCAAAAGGTGCAGCCTCCGGCTTTCATCAGCCGGTGCCTCCCAGAGCAGGAATTGTCTCTCCAGCAGGCTCTGAGCAGTGACGAGAAGGGTCACAGCTCTGTGCCAGAGTAAGTCACAGAGATGAGGTTCACAGGCAAAGTTTGGAACGTCATCCTGGAAGACAGTGGAACAGGGAGCAAGCCTGGCGAAATGCTTGTTGATTCGTGCTGGGTTACACTGCTGCTGCAGTGAAGACCTTTGTTTAGCTGAGCTTGGACTGCTCGGCCCCTGGTCCAGGAGCCTGTGGGGTGCAACATGTGAAACACGGTAACTCCAAACCTCCTGCTCCCTGTGCCGTGGGCCGAGATACTTACTCTGGTCTACTGACTCTTTAAGACCCTTCTTTATTCCATGGTAACTTGGGTGCACAGTCATCTCTCGTACTTCCACGGTGACGCAGGTTGTATTCTAAAGGCTCTGTAGTGCCCTGTCTTTTACCTTTTTTGTGACCGGACTGATGGGCAGTAAACAGTGTTTATCCACTCTGTGAAGGCATGATAGTAGGGCAGGGTGGAGGGTGAGGAAGTCGGTCTTCTCACACACCGAATAAGACATTCTCTCCCACAGAAATCAGCGGGAGCACCGCAGGAGTATAGTACAGTACTCAGCAGGGGGGTGGAGTCAGGTCACTGTTCAAATAAAAATGCTTTGCTTTTCACAAAGATTGACTTGGTACACAATGGTATTTTACTAGACAGTTGAGACCTGCAGAGAGGGTTTATGTAGGCATCTTGGCCTATCCTCCTTCCTTTTTGTTCGAAGTGGAAACATCTCAAAATCTTGAGGAGAGACATTAGACTAGAAAGGTCTTTTGAAGGTGATCTAGTTCAGCCTGCTGCTCAAAGCAAAGTTATCTGTGATGGTAGATAAAGTTGTTCAGGGTCTTACAAAGTTTTGTAAACTTCCAAGAATGGGAGTTCCTTAAAAGTTGCCAGCAGATCTTTGCAATCTCCCTAGAGAACTGACTACAATTCCTCTCCAATGCTGAGGTGCTGTTGCTGCACCATCACCATGCTCTGACAGTTATCTGCATTAGACCAAGAATATGTTGGTATTTCAGGGAGAGACAAACCTGAGTTTGCTTGACAAGTCTCACCCTGGTGCTAGCAGTAATTTAGTGCTGCACTGGGAATGCTTGCACTTAGTGACAGTGACCAAGTACCCTAAATATGGAGAGGAGAACTTACATGTATTTGATTGTGAATGTGCTGCTCTGTGTCCAGCCTTGGTTGGATCAGGCCAGAGGATAATATCCCTGGGAAATTCTGTAAGCTCATCTGTGCTTGCAAGCATGAACATGAAATTCCTTTATCTATTTCCAATATGGAGGAGTCTGTCAGTAGGGACTAGATCAATTCTTTGTTTTGTCTGTCCTTGACTTGTGTGATTCAGCTTACAGTTGTAAAGCTGTTTTATGACACTGGAAACATTCTGGAGCCACATGAAAAAAACCTCCAAAATACCAGCTCCGAAGTTGCATTTTTTCTTCCTAAGTGGAGCTACAAATCATGTGCCAAAGAACATAAAGGACTTTTTATGCACTGTGCACTCAACCTTCTCACAAAGTGACAGCAAACCTACGAGGCTGCAGGAGGCTTTAAGGAGGGCATGGGGTGGGGAAGCAGATGGGTCTGAAGCATGCAGGAAAGGTTCTTCTGCACGAGTGAGCAAAAGCCCATCGTGGAGCCAGTGGTAGAGGAGGCTCTAAAGAGCAGCTGAAGCCTTGGTAATGTGCCTTATAGTCTTCACCTTGACATGGGGTTACCTAGGTCAGTTCAAAAGTGATCTTTTTTGTCTTTTCAATTAACACTCCAAATACTTGCTTTTTCTCATTGATAAGACACTGGTTCATGCAAACACTGATTTTATACATTTATTTAAAGTATTTTTGGTTCCATTACAAGTTATTTAAATTATGTGCCTGTATCCTGGTGTATGCAAGTCTGTGTGTATATGTGTAGCACGTAGCAGTGTGTATTAATGTCACCTGGTGAGCCCACTGTAAGTCCTTGTTTTTAGTTTCTTGTGTTGATTGAAATGGAATTTCTCACACATTGTTTCTGTCTTGAGGCTGCTTTTGTTCTCTGTTCATTGAGTTTTGGGGGAACATTCATCTGGTTCAAGAGCTAAGTTAACAGACAGAGGAGGGAAGTAAGGAGAGGAAGAGAGGCAATCTCCATGTAAAAACTGTATTATCTTTTTCTGAGCAGCTCTGGGCCTCGGGGATTTGACATGGGAACTTAAAATTTGCCAAGGATCTAGCCTTGAGGTCTGAGAAATGTATTCCATTGTTTAAAAAAAAAAAAAAAGGCGAAATCATGAGTAATAATTTATCACTACCTTTTTGTATCCAGGGTAGAATTTGCAGGAAGTTTTATTACCTGCTTTTGATCATGCGTTTATGCCTGTCATGCACACGTGCAGACTGCTTTAAACTCCGTGTATTAAATGGATTCTCCTTCCCTGTCTATCTAGGTTCTTGTAGTGCCAGTCATCAGTGTAATCCTTAAGCTGCTACTGCTGCTCCTTGGTCTTCTACAAACACTACTGACCAAGCAGAAGGGATAAAAGTACTGGGAGCTGGTCAGCATTGAGACGAGACCTAGTCCTACTTTTTAAGGGTAGAGCACTCCTAATGCTCTCAATTGCTGTTTTGAGTGGTGACAGCCAAATTCTAATGAAAGCAGATAGCAGCCGATGAGAAGTGTGGTTTCCAATGTGACAGGAGCACGTACGGATAGTCGGAATCACTGGAGGAGGGGGAGAGGAGAGCGAGACAATCTGTGCTGAGCTGTGTCACCTTTAAAAGCGCGGGGGATCCTGCACAGCACCAGAGATGATTAGAGAATGAGTCGGGCTCTGTAGTGAGGAGACCATCTGTGGGACTGCAGCTTTGGGCACTGAAGAAGCTGAAAGGTGTCTGGGGACATGAACTCCAGGAAGTTAAAGGAAGGCCTTGTACTTGCAGCACTAGATGAGGGCCTGGGAAAATGAGTATCTCTAGAAATTTTTCTGCTGGGGAAAAAAAAAAAATAGGCAGAATCGTGTTGAAAGAACATTTTGTGAAATCATATGTGTGCCAGATTGTGTCATTATAAAGAAGGAAATCCCATGAGAATAACATCTTCTGTTTTGATGTTTTAAGGAGAAACTTCTTTTATAAACCATTTTTAAAATTAATAATTTCTTACTGTTGTTTTTTTTTTTTAAAGCCAATATGAAATATTTTGGGGGGTTGAATTAAATGTTTAAAATTAAAATTTCTCTTCCTGTCAGTAATTTATTTCTTTGTCCTTTCTTTTTTCTATGTAATAGCACAGCAGTCAAAACAAAGCAGAGCTGTAACTAAGCAAAAAAATATCCCTGACTCTGCTGCCATTTTATTTGGTATGATAAGCATTTACACAAGTCTTATACTCACTTTCAAGAATAATCATGCAGAGATGTCTGGTGTTAAAAGTACTGACTGCTCACAATTTGAATTGGACACTTTAGAGTCAAAAAAATAAAGAATCTGCCTGTGTGAGGTTTAGCTGCCAGGGTGACTGCATCACACAGAAAATACACGTTCATGAGACTGAGGAGCAGATATGTGCACCATGTTAAAGTCTTTGTCAGTGCCCTCTTGACTGTTCAGTACTTGGGATGTTTGATCATGATATGCATGATCAGATGTAAAATCTGGTAATGGCTTTCTGTATCAAAAGCAGTGGTGCAAGTTACTGTGCTCACTGTAGAGTTACCTGGGGTGTATTTTGTAGGGGGAAAATAATCTCGGTAATTTAGTGGTCAGTTCTGGTGTGAAATTCTGAAATTTGCTTTGATGGAACCTCCTTGTTACCCATTAAACCAGTGCTGAGAGGAAGTAACTGAGAAAGTCTAGTCACGTGTCCTGGGGCAGGCTCCCTTCAGCCTCTGCTGGGCTTTGTGTCAGCTTCCCAGTGCTCTATCACGGGACTGGCTTTGGCACACCCTGAAGCTCTGCATGGGCAGTGCAGTAGCTTTTGGTACTTGCCTCCCTCATTACCAATTGTATTGGGGCAAGGACCCCAGGTGTGCCCTTGTCTTTGTAGCACATGTGAAGTCCTGCTGAAATCAGTTTGGCAAGCTTTGCTCCCATGTTGAATTAGTACCCGACCTTATTTTAAAACGGGGATCAAACATGAGTATTGCAGGATTTATATAGAGATATGGTTTCGTTTTGTAGTCATAAGCAGTAATGCCCTCTGAACTTTGCAGATAATGAACAACTGAAGAAAATGACCCTGTACAACAAAGTCCTTCACCCTTCTCGCTGAGAGACAGCACAGATCACAGTGTGTTAGCCTATACTGTACCCTCTGCAGAATAGTTTCTGACATAGATACATCTACTCCCAATAAGTGGTAATAGAAGAAGGCTAAACAAAGGATCAACAACTACATATTGTCATGGGTTATAAGAAGAAGGCAACATTTTCTGTGTTGAGAGAGATCATAGTCAATTTGTAATCTAGGTGGGTTAAAAGTTAGAAGTGATTTCTATTGCTTCAGCTTCTCCTGAGCCACTCTGCATGTTCTTAAAATCACTTTGCATGGGTTTGGACTTTTTGTTGGCATGCTTTTCGAGCATGCTGGATGGAAGTGTCATAGAGCAAGCAGAGAGCAATGCCTTTTCATAAACCATGCACCCTGAACACACAGCGTTTTCTGTAAACTCATTTGTTTTCTTGCTGCATCAGCTACTCCTGTTTGGGAGAGGGAAGGAAGAAGTGCGTAAAAAATTTGTGCTGGAAACAGGTACCTTATGTATTTCTGCTGCTGTCAACTCTATGTCTTTTTCTTCTCAAGCTGTAATCAAATGGGCAGAAGGTTTCTGCCTCCATTTAGAAAATATGTAAGTCTTCATCCAAATCTGCTATAGAGACAACTTTGAATGTTGAATTCCACTCTGGAAAAATCTGTCTTAATATAATTATTAATCAATTGGGATTGCTAACTGTTTCTGAAGAACAGTGTCCTGAGCAGTTGCTTGCTGGAAGATAAAATACCAGATCCTGGACCTTCAAAAAAGCATGCCTGCACTTACTGTTTTTATGTTCCTAGAAAAATATCTATTCTGTGGGCCAATTTGCTAGGAATGTAAATTCTATGAAATTGTGAGGTGAAATTAGAGAAGGAGATTGCAGTGATGACTGTCTTGAAAAATTAAGTGTAAATAATTAAAGTTTTTCTTCAGGTTCTTTTATTGAAAAATTCTTAAGACAAAGCAAACACCTGAGATACTTCATAAGGAACCAAATTGCACAACAGAATGTCTATATTAACAGTGAGAGATAAAAATAGGAAATCTTTAACACTATTAAGCCACATATTTGACCCTAAAGTTTGTAAAGGGACAAGGGAACACAATCTCTGAACCACTAGTGATGATCTTCAGGAATTCATGGAAGATGGGGGGAGATCTCGGCAGACTTGAGACAGGCAGTCATAGTACCTAGTCTTAAGCAAGGGAGATTGGTTAATGGGATCTTCCTTCCCAGGACAACACAGGAAGAATTTAGTAAAAAACCATCATCTGTAAGAACCTGGAGAATTGTAACAAGGTTCTTAGAAAGCTGGATTTGTCAAAACCACACTATGTCAGACCAGTCTGGTTTAATTTTTTCTTGGAGTCATTGGCCCACTGGAACAGAATGTTGCAAACCTTACCAAGTCAAGATACAGGGCAAGGCCCCACTTGACATTCCTGTAAGCAGTACAGGAGAGGTGTTCCAGAGGAACTGCAGGTTCCAAGAGTGATGCATAATTGGTTTGATAAACTACTGAGGTGTGAGTTTTCACAATCTGCTAAACTGAGAGAACGTGTTAAGCAGGGTGCTACAGGTGGACTAATCACATTAGCACCAGGGAGAAGACAATGGAGGTTTCTCTAAAGTCTGTAGAGGAAGGAAGGCTCGGAAGGTTTGCAAGCATCTCACTCTGTTGAGATTTTAGTGAATGCTATTGTAGCACTTCATAGTCATGAATTAAACAGGGTTTTGACATCACAACATCCTTGAAAAAAAACATCTTACATAATGTAATGAGAAGAGCACAGATACAGCTTTCTTTTTCTGAGACCTGCTTGCATCAAAGAAATGTGTTGCTCTCTTGGTAAATAGTGGAGGGATAGGATAATCTGCCTATGCACTGTGAGCAAAACTGAACCACAGCAGAGATGTGATACAGAGATTTAGCTAAAAGGCTGCAGGTGATACAATTGCACATGGACCTGTAGGCTTACAGGCACTGTGAACGCTATTGGATGCATGAGGGGACTGGAGAAAAACGTTTATTGATTTTTTTTTGGACAGGTTTCCCATTTTATTCCTTATCTCCAGCCTTATCTTGAGCATGCTTCAACACTTCATGACAGGTCAAATGTTGCTTTCACTTGCACTCTGGGCCATCCCATAGTGGGACCCTTGGCAAGCCCTAAGCTCACTCAGGCTGCTCTCTGTATACATCCTATGTGCTCTCTGTATACATCCTAGGATGAGGTACTGCAGAGCACCACAGTCCCTTCTCAAAATGCAACTTCAGTCAGCAAAACTAGCTGTTCAGTTGCTTTTGAAAATGGGCATTTCTGGCATTTCTGAAATTTTACTCAAGATCACAGAAAGATTAGGTAATACCACCCAGCTCTTCCCCCAGAGCATTGCTCAACATTGTCTTGGCAGTTGTCTTTCTTTTGTCCAGAGCTCTCCAGCCCCACAGAGAAGCAGCACGGTTAATAATGCTCTACCTCTTGTCCCTCAGGACACTGAGACTAATGGATCCATTTAGCTTTGCTTCATGGTTCTCAAGAACACTGCAAAGAGAAAGGAGGTGGCCTGCAATACATACTTTGTATGTATATTAAAATAAATATATTTTGCACTTCTGGGCTGAGTTTTACAGGCTGCCACTATTAAATTGTGGAAGAAGGGTATCTTTCTACTCCAGTGCCATCAAATAATTCTCATCCTGGAATGATGATTACCCAAGATTTATTGAGCATTGTCAGTGTCCTTAATGCCGTGTAACCATATCCTTGGCATAAAAAGCATATCATGTGAGGCTGTGCACTTTGGATGTAGTCACAGAAGTAGTGCAGAGGGTGACTGTTAAAAACATCTGGGGAGGATATTTCTGCAAAAGTGAGGTGAGACACATGGTTTCAAAAACAGAGCTTATGGAGCAGCTCTGGGTGGCAGCTATGGATGAAAACTTTTATCTGTTGCCAAAAAAAAAAAGTGAAACTTAAGAATTATTGATCTTCCCTCCTATTCACAGCTTCTGCCCTCCCATAATCAAAAAAGAAAGAATCATCCTATCATAGAGCAAAAAGTAGCATTTCTTTCCCCTTCCCATTTCTTGTAACTGCTTTTCCTCCTTTTGCACTGTCCGTTTTCCTGTAAGACTGTGTCGTGCAAAGATGGTCTTTGTTTTTTAACCTCTTAAATGCTGTTCCCTTTCTAAATGTTCAGAAACAGCTACTTGGGGATGCATTCCTCTTGAATTTGAGGATATGCCCACTTAAGTAAGTACATGACATTCCACTGTCTCAAAATTCTTGTACCTGTGGGATTTCTGGTATGAGAAATCAGTGGCTGATTTTAATTCAAGGAGAAAACTATTACAGAGTTTATAACCCTCTGCAGAAGTTTGTGCATCATTCCCAGTTGTGATCTCTGCAATAAAATTCACTTCAGTCTATGCTAATTTAAGAGTATATGTATTCTCTGAACTTCTGTAAGCCTAAGCTTTATTTGGTGGTACTTCAGTTTTTCTTAGAAATGGACGACAAAGAATTCTAAACAGAGAATACATAACTTTGTTTAGCTTCTGCTTGCTATATCAGTCTTTAATGCTCTTCCTCTCTGGTACAGTTCACACAATCAATCATCTCTCTGTTAATGCATAGAGGCATGAAAACAGATTTTAGTTAATTGCCATGTGCTAGCAATCAACTTTTCTTTGGGATTGGTCTTCAGTTGAAAAATGACATTTGGGAAGCTAGGAAGAAAGGATAGTTGTCTTCTGTCTGTCAAAGTGCCTTAAAAAGACATTGTTTTGCCTGCTGTCAGATGTGGGAGAAAGGTCCTGCACATTGATGCATGCTTGCATGTATAATGCAATAGTAAAACACTCTAAAATCTGCCTTTTCTGGGACCCTTCACAGCCTCTGACATGAAAGTCGTGACACATTTGGTAGTGGAGGTGTCATACTGGGCTCAAGTTAGTGATAGGAAGAACTTGAACTGACAGGGCAGTTGCGAGGTTGTAATAGCTTAGACAAAGCAATCCAAGGGCAAGACTGACCTCAGCACTGCCCCAAGAAAAAGGCTTCTGAAGAAAGGCAAACAGTCAGGAAGTTACCTGTTTTACACCATTCTGTTGTTTATGTCTTTCACTGCGTTAACGTGAACTGAATAAAATTTCAGCCTGTAATAGGCAAATTGGATTTTGCCTTTTTTAGCTTTGATTATCTCTTCTTGGAATGGGTCTGCTGGTTTCAGGGGATGAACAGTGGCAGACTGAACCCCAAAGGACTGAATTACCTTAAGCCATAATACGTAGCAGAATAGAAGTTACTCTTTAAATTGAACTAATTCCACTGTCTCTTCTTTGCTACAGGTGGTGGATGTGGACTTTAAAACAGTGTGTCTCAACATCTCATTCTCAACTATCTATTTTTAATTTGATTGCACTACGAAAGAAAAGCTGCTAATGGGATAAATGTTGAGACTTTACAAGAACTGACTTGAAGTACTGAAAGCCATTATTACTATTATTATTATTAATCAAGAAGAGCTTGAAGCTAAGTCTGACCAGCTGGTATCATTTTCACAGTAACAGTCATGGCAAGTAAACGAAAATCAACAACACCATGCATGGTCTTGGCCAACGAGCAGGACCCCGATCTAGAAACGGTATCAGACATGGAGGAAGGACCACCTGTGCTCACGCCAGCAGATAACCCTACAGCAGAGAGTGTAACAAGTGATGAGGATGTTCATGACTATGTGGATTCAGACAATCAGAAGAATACAAATAAAGTAGAAGGTGGTTATGAGTGTAAATACTGTACTTTTCAGACTCCTGATCTCAATATGTTTACTTTTCATGTGGATTCAGAACATCCCAATGTAGTTTTAAATTCATCCTATGTTTGTTTAGAATGTAATTTCCTTACCAAAAGATACGATGCCCTATCAGAACATAATTTGAAGCACCACCCTGGAGAGGAGAATTTCAAATTGACCATGGTGAAACGTAATAATCAGACAATCTTTGAACAAACAGTAAATGATCTCACTTTTGATGGGAGTTTTGTTAGAGAAGAAAATGCTGGACAGGCAGACTCTGCTGAGGTCCCCTCATCAGGGATCTCGATTAGCAAAACTCCGATCATGAAAATGATGAAAAACAAAACTGAGACTAAACGTATTGCTGTTTTCCACAATGTAGTTGATGACATTCCTGGTGAAGAAAAGGGAACTGAAAATGAGCCAGACTCTGAAGAAGTGGTAGAAACCCCCCCACCAGCTGTTTCTGAGTCCAAAACAAGCCATTCAGTTGTTTGCAGTGCAGCAGATGTGGCTGGTGCAGTGGTGACCCCGGCACCAGTGCTTCAGCCTGGGGTGGCACAGGTTATAACAGCTGTTACAGCTCCACAGAACTCAAACCTGCTTCCAAAAGTCCTAATACCTGTAAATAGCATTCCAGCCTATAATACTGCTTTGGATAACAATCCTCTTTTGCTTAACACCTACAACAAATTCCCATATCCAACCATGTCAGAAATCACTGTTCTTTCCACTCAAGCTAAATACACAGAGGAACAAATTAAAATATGGTTTTCTGCCCAGCGTCTGAAGCATGGTGTGAGCTGGACACCAGAGGAAGTGGAGGAAGCAAGGAGGAAACAATTTAATGGCACAGTGCATACTGTTCCACAGACAATTACCGTTATTCCAGCACACATTTCTGCTGCTAGCAATGGTTTACCTTCAATTTTACAGACATGCCAAATAGTTGGTCAGCCAGGACTAGTGCTCGCTCAAGTTGCAGGTGCAAATACATTACCAGTAACAGCCCCAATAGCTTTGACTGTAGCAGGAGTCCCAAACCAAACACAGTTACAGAAGAGTCAGATTCACAGTGCTCAGCCTATTGCAGAAACCAAACAAGTTGCTGCTGTTCCAGCCCCTCAGCCTATCAAAAATGAATCCACACTGATGAATCCTGACTCCTTTGGCATCCGAGCAAAAAAAACTAAGGAACAACTGGCAGAATTGAAAGTCAGCTACCTTAAAAATCAGTTTCCTCAAGACTCAGAAATTGTTAGACTTATGAAAATAACAGGCCTGACTAAAGGAGAGATCAAAAAGTGGTTCAGTGATACACGCTACAATCAGAGAAACTCAAAGAATAATCATGGAATTCATCTCAACAGTGATTCATGTGCCACCATTGTTATTGATTCAAGTGATGAAATGAATGAATCCCCAACAGGAGTCACTCCACAAAGCAAGTCATCGTGGAGTGCTTTTCCTGATTTCACCCCACAGAAATTCAAAGAGAAGACTGCTGAACAACTGCAAGTCCTCCAAGCAAGTTTTCTTAATAACCCTGTCCTTACTGATGAAGAGATGAATAGGTTAAGAGCCCAAACCAAACTGACTAGGAGAGAGATTGATGCCTGGTTTACAGAAAAAAAGAAATCAAATGTCGTGAAGGAAGAGGGAGCTGACTTGAATGAAAGCAATGCTGGCAGCTCAAAAGAAGAGGCTGGAGAAACATCTGTGGGAGATGGAGCAGCAGGAACCAAATCAGGGTGTTCCACTTCAAGCAAAGTAGGCAAAAAATCACCAGAGCAGTTGCACATGCTCAAAAGTTCCTTTGTCCGTACTCAGTGGCCATCTCCACAAGAATACAACAAGCTGGCAGAAGAAACTGGGCTTCCAAGATCAGAAATTGTGAGCTGGTTTGGAGATACTCGCTATGCCTGGAAAAATGGTGGATTGAAATGGTATTACTATTACCAGAGTGCCAATGCAAACAGCCTGAACGGCCAAGGCTTCTCAAGGAAGAGAGGGAGAGGAAGACCAAAAGGGAGGGGGAGAGGGAGGCCTCGAGGGAGGCCTCGGGGAAGCAAGAGGTTAAATTGCTGGGACAGGGGTGTGTCTGTGATAAAATTTAAAACTGGAACAGCAATCCTGAAGGACTACTACATGAAGCACAAATTCCTTAATGAGCAAGACCTTGATGAACTGGTAGCCAAATCTCACATGGGATATGAGCAGGTCAGAGAGTGGTTTGCAGAAAGGCAAAGAAGATTAGAACTTGGAATAGAGCTGTTTGATGAGAACGAGGAGGAAGACGAAATGCTGGATGATCAGGAAGATGAGGAAGAAACGGACGATAGTGATACTTGGGAACCCCCCAGACATGTTAAACGTAAACTTTCAAAAACAGAGTGATGTACAATTCAGGCTTTGGGGGCCAAAACCACATGAATTAGGTTTGATGTTATGGTGAAGAGCCAAATGACTGTCCATGGCCTTCAGTTTAGCAAGCAGCTGCTTAGCATCTTTCTTCCACCTAAGAGAACATGGGCAAGATGCTACCTGTGCAGGCAACAACTGTTTGCTTCGTTGCTACAAGAGATGAACATCCTCAGGCCCAGCCTAGGACAGGGGGTTATAAATCAGATCAAGTTCGGCTCCTTTTCCACATCACCGATGGGAAGGTTCATGTTCATCATACACGTGACTGCTTCTCAATATTTAATTGCCTTATATTGTTTAATTCCAAAAAACCACAGACACCTTTTTTTGTTGATGTAGGAGAACATTTTGCCTGCTCATGAAGGAGGAAAACACAAAATCCTTAGATGTCTTTTTGGAAACATCACTTCATCTGAAAGGTTTCAAGGCCTGCGTTTATTTCTTAAGGAAAGAGTTCGAAACAAAAGAGAAGGGGAAAAGTGTGACAAAAGGAATCAGTGAACCTAGGGGTGAGGATTGATTGGTTTAAGAAAATAAGGTGATATTGGCACCTTTTGCTTATCTTCAGAGTGTTTGGGGTTTACAGAACTTGGACTGAAATGTTCTTTGTTGATAATTATGAGCTAAGTGAATGAGTCTGATGCTAGAAGATGCTTTTTGTTACAGTTAATCAGTGTAACCTACATCAGTTTAATTTAAATGCCTGACAGACTTGATGCAGGTGATAGTAACACTCATTTTTAGCTTGTGCGTTCCTTCCTTTGTTGGAAATGGTAAGAGAAGTATGTATATTTCTAGCTAAAAAGAATACTTTATTGAAATCTTAAACTGAGTGTTAAGGTAAACATGAGGTGGAAACTGTCTAAAAGTCATTCACAGTTGCTTAGGAGTTTGTAAGAATACACGGATACAGAGATGAAAAGCATCTTTTGGTGCTAGTAAGAAAGGTTTTCAAGTAAGTTGTGGCAATGACAAAGTGTTTAATTTTCAAACAAAATGAAGTTATATGGCTTTTAGATGCTTAGGAGTTATAAACACACTGGTGTTGAATTATTCTTCAGCGATAGCCCAGTTGAGTGATTTGTGTGCAGGTTTAACTGTAATTCATCCTAACTGTTGAACTCGCCACTGTGCTGATTGCTCTTAGGACTGCTGGATGAATGCACTTATTTTTAGAGGTGGTTTGATCTACCTGAACTGAACTCCAGAAGTAATTTAATCTGATACAAAACATCTACATATTGAATAAGTATATTTAAAATAGGAAAAAAAAAGCCATTTGGTCTTAAGACAATGAAGTCATAGTATTGAATTAGCAACTTCAAAGCAGTGGGCCAAATTCACACAAGTTAGTTTAGGCAGATGTTTGGCATCCTAGAGAACTGGTACTCAGAGAGAGTAGTTTGTGTTCTTGCTAGTGCCCGCCTGCATTTTTAGGGATAAGTTACTTTATATTTAGATGTCAAAAGATGATGATGAATCGGTGCTGCTGTCACCAGGGTTGTCTGCTTTTACATTGGCACTAATGGAAAGGATACTAGCAATCTCCTTTTGCACATCTGTCAGCATCTTCTCTGTCAGCTTCTGCAGCTGGTGACTAATGAGAACAGATTAGTGTAGAGAAAATGTGTCCCAATGTTTCCCCATCCCCAAGAACCTATTCTAGAATTACTCTTTATCCCACACTGTGATAACTGTAAAAAGACAGAAAGCCCTTGTAGTCATGGTTTTCTGAAGCAGAGGAGTCTGTGTTAGATCTGGTTTTCACACCTGATTGTGGGTGAAGCCCAAGTCAAAGCAAGAAAGGGAGTAATGTCTGACAAAAATATTGTTAACCTCCCAGCCTCACCTTCCTCCCTGACACTTCTCGCTGCCCTTCTCACAGATTGAATAGGCTCTCTGAGCTGCAGGAGGATGTTCTATATGAAAGCCTTTTACTGGGGTGAGCTCTTACGACTGCTTCAGATTACTGGAGACAAAAAGGCAATTGCTTATGGTGTGTCATGAATGTGATGATGAAAACTATTCCCTGGCTTCCAAGACTGAAGTTGGTGAGGCACAAAGCGGCCAGTGGTGCTAGAGAGGACTAGCCAGGAATTCCCTCAGTTTAACTCTGGAGTGGGTGAGAAGCAAACCCGTGTTGTCAGCATATTTCACAGGAGTGTTTATGACTCTGGATGTGAGGTGGTGCAAGAGAGATCAGGATCTGGTCTTTTCAGCAATGTCTGCTGCCTGTGTGCTGTATGGACAGATTCTTGTTTGGCTAATAGTGGTATGGATGATGCTGTTGTGGATGCCAGCAGATACAAGAAAGACTCACACTAGCTTCAAGCTCTGCTGGGAATACAGGGTCAAAAATCTGTGCTTGCTGAGTAGGAAAGGACAAAGCCAGAAGGAAATGAGATGCTATTTTTAAGTTTCCAAAAATATTAAAACAAATCCTTGGGAATATGCCTTTGGCAAGCAAAATCTGGACTTGCCTTAATCCTTAAGGTTGACCCAGAATTCATTTTCTTTCAAAAAAAACCCACCAAAACCCAAACCAGCAACCAAGCAATGCGTCCAAATAAATATCTCCATTTTTGTTAGCAGAGACTGCATTTAGGTTAGCTGGTAATCCTACCTTCTTTAAAAAATGGGAAAAAAATAAAGATCCAAGTTAATTACATGATTAAACTGGGATATTTTCCACTTTGGCAGTGTTCTGTTAAGTAACAGTCAGCTACAATGGTAGACCTTAGCACATCTGGTCTGAAAAACACAGGAAGAGGAAATACATTGTTTATGTGATTAAATATAGTTGGATTGGATGTCTTCTTTCAGTAAAGTGGTCAGAGATGATGGCTGATATATACTGGGCCAGATTTTCAGTTGTTGTAAATATTAGAGTTCCTTGTATTCCTATTCCACTGGTTATAGTAGTATTTACAGCCCAGTGAGAAAATTGTCTCTTTGCAGAATATAAAATTGAAATTAAACCATGTACTGTGGATTGGGTAATGAGAGATGCAGAGTCCCCATTTTCCCTTTGGGCTACATGCATGTTTTAAGCCTGTCAGTTGTGCTTAGAATGAAGAGAATCTGGGTGGGTTCAGCTTGAAGGCAGAAGTTGTATGCATTCATTATTGCTCATAGTCTGACTGTTATTTCTGTTTGAACAAACAGAGTCCGTTAATTTCCAGTTTATTTCATGTTTGCAGCATGTGTGTATTTGCATTGCATGCTGGGAGAGAGGGAAACTCCGAGGCCTCACACATCAGGACTGTCAGCATTTCTGGTCAATTTTATCTGTGATTTGTGGTGGGAACTCAAAGCTGCTGGTAACAGTGGTTTGGCCCAGATTCATCTCAGCCAGCCTTAAGCTGCTGTGCTCCTTACCTGGGGGCCCAGGGCACACTTTACAGTCACCTGAGAGAAACAGGAGTTGCCTGGTGAGTGGAAAGGATATGGCACCTTCTCTTTCTACCAGTTATATGCAGGAAACTTCCTGAACCTAAGCACATCAGGAAGTGTCTTAATTCATTATGAACCTGAGCACTGCTGTACTCATCAGCAGTGCACCCCTGCGAGCCCAGCTCCCTCTTGTATCTTATGCACATCTGCAAGGTGTTTTGGAAACCACTTGGACTGAACTGTATTGAAAGGGGAGAGGGGGCAAAAAAATACGTCTGTCCAGGGGTGAGTGTCCGTGTGGCCTGTAGATTTTCTTAAGTGGTAAAGGACTGTGTCTAGATGAACCTGTGGTATGCTTTCTTTTTTTCTGTGGAGCTTCACCTCTTATGTTTAAGCTCTTTATGAGCCAGGCTTCAGTGATTGTCATTGACAGTGAGATGAAGAAATTCTGGTGTTGCTTAGATCTCACCTCTGTGTGGTTGGTTTCTCAGTCTCTGTTGCGACCACTCTTGCAGAATTCAGTTGTGAGCATCAGTTCCTGTAGAGCTAAGCTAGTGCTTTCCTCTTTGTCTGCTGTTTCTGCCAGGAGTACCTGCTCTGATGATGCTACCTGTGATGTTTCTGGAATTCAGCTGAAGAGAGAATACAGATAATTCTGTGCTAGAATGGAGAGGAAAAAGAGATAAAGAAAGCAGTGTCACAACCAGATGAGACATCCCAATATTGTTCTCCTTCATGGCATGTCTCATCCTTGCTTCTGACCGCAGTGAAAGAGCACAGTTCCATCTTAAACAGTGCTGTCTTCCCAGTGTCAGCCTCTCAATGACCCCAGAATTAATGTTGTAAAAATAAAGTCAGACCTATTCCTCCCTAAAGGTTTGAATGATCTAACAGTGCTGACTTGTAAGAAGTGAAAAGAAGGGAAAATGCAGAAACTTGGTCTCTGACTCTCACCTGCCCTGCAGAATTTAGACGCTGATAAGCAAAACAAGTTTAACTCTTTCTGTGCTGACAGAGCAAATTATTGCAATCACTGATTTTTAGCACATAAAAATACCTGCTTTATTTGAAAGCAAAGGAGAGGAAAAGTTATCTAGTACCTAATTATTAGAATTCAGTGTATCATCTCTAATACACTATAGTAAATGGGGCCATTCCCTTTTTTAACCTTGCCTGGTGCAATTTTGAAAATGGCTTTTTCATTACATTATGTGTAATATGGTGTCTGAGTATAACTTTGATTATTGGGAAGGAAACTCATGCAATGTCCGCACATTGCATGAAATTATTTCCTAATGCATGATTTGCTGACTTTGGACAAAAGCCAATTTTCCTCCATTTGCCAAGGAACTCTGGAGGCAGGCAAATGCACTCCCTTCTCCTCCACAGAGCAGAGAAAGCATTTCTGGATCCCCTACAAAGTGATTCATGGCCTTATGCAGTCCCCGCAGACCAGAAAGCCCAAAGATGCAGACACTCTCCTCCTCCGTTTTCCTCTGAAATGAGTGCACAGCAGTAACTCTGACAACTACTCAGTCTCTGGCTGCTGAGTAATGAGGCTGTAGTTTAAGGTGGGGAGCATTTTCCCTTTTGCACTTAACAGAATACTGTGCATTCAGGCTGGATGTCAGTATTTGCTTCTGTAAATATGAAAGTACAGATTTGCGTCCTCCACCTGAGTCCCATACCTGTCTATATTCATATCTCCCAAGGAGAGAAGATAATCTTTAAGCTTCTGTAGTGTTAAATGTCCCTGCCCTAATCTTGAAGGCACAGAAATAGAGTGCAATGAAATATAGGTACCTTCTTTGATTTAATTTATTTTTTCTTTGAAAATAATTTTGCTTGCCTTCAGTAGTAATGGAAAGATAGTATCAATGACCAGAGAGCAGTAAAACTGTTGGGAGTTGTGTATAATGCCTGGAATGACTCTGTAAGTTAGAGATGGGAAGAGCTAGTAGAGGGCTCAGTTCCCTACACTGAACATTGCTGGGTTACACCTGTATTCTCCATTAAGCTTGTGATATCCTAGGATAAGCAAATTTACCCAGTAGCATGACACAAACTTACTGGTCAAATTACTTGAGGTTTGGTCATGTATTCTATAGGAAAATATTTTGAAATGGAAGTTGCAACAGAAAGTGAAAAATCCCCTCAATAGCTACTAACACACAGTAGCTCAAATTTCTGCATTGTTTCCCCCCTGCTGAAAAGGGAGGTTTTGAAGCACAGGTGGTTTATAGCCAGTATTTTTAAGTTTAATGGTTGGAGCTTGTGGGGGTTTTTCTCTTTCTGTGATCAAGAGTATCTGCACTTTTTCAGTGGACAGTCATTGCAAAACCAACTCACATAGCATTGTAAAACATAGAGTGATAACTGAGGATCCCATAGCACTTTTCATGAGTTAAGGTGGGATTCATCTGATTGCACTTTGATGTTTGCATTGGGGCAAGTACAGCCAAGGAATGCAAGCCTGCTCATCCCGGTGCCTGGAGTGCTCAGGTGACCTGCTCCCAGCTCCCTTGACTTACAAGTGGCTCGCCGGCAGTCACTGACACT
The DNA here is from genome assembly GCA_035583155.1 of Acropternis orthonyx. NCBI lineage: Eukaryota > Metazoa > Chordata > Aves > Passeriformes > Rhinocryptidae > Acropternis > Acropternis orthonyx. The sequence goes on along the minus strand of JAWWEU010000081.1, from coordinate 141,385,960 downwards.
ACAGACACTGATGTTAGGTGAGATGGATCTTCTGGCTGGATTGCAGCGCTGATCTTTGTGTTGTGGTTAGTAATGGTACTTACCTCTGCTTCCAACTTGATGCTTGTTGGGAAGTGAGGCCTTTTTTTTTTTTTTTTTCTTTCCCCTTTTTTTCCCTTTGTTCTTTTTATTCTAGAGCAGGTAGCACTACAGTGGTGGATAATATAACTGATCCCTGGTTATAATACTGTGGCATAAAAATGCTTTGGGTTTTCTGAAGTATTTTAGAGATAAGGTTACAATGTGAACATTGGGCTGTGCATAACTTAGAATGTGTTAGGACACATAATATTTGTGTCCCAGTTGATGAAAATATTTCCTTATGCTTATTCAGTACTAGATACCTATCAGGAAACTTTCCCTAAAGAGTCTGCTAGACCGGCAGAAGATTCAAGTCTTCATCTATGCTACAAAACAATGAACCACAAGAGCTCTGCTACAATTTCAGAATGTTCCCCCCACCCTCCAGTTTCAGCTTACAAAAGTGTTTCCAACCCTGCATAGTTGGCTATCTGCATGTATGCTTGCAGTCTGTACAGAAATGCACTAAAATGAGTTGCCCTACCTGGGAAGGCTTTATATTGTGTAGAAGATGTGGCACTAGGTACTGCTCTTCATGTGCACAGGAGAGTTAACAGGTGTCAGTCTCGTTTACAGAAATGATGGCGCTTTGCAATTTTCTATAATATATTGCAATATATTTAAATGTCCTGTTTGACATGTGAAATGAAATTAATTTAATGCATTGTTATGTATTTGAAGTATGAGGAATATGATTCACTAACGACCAGCAAGGTTTTTAGAAAGGTGTCCAGTATGTAGCTGTCTGTGTGATCTGTCTGGTGTATGTGATGTTAAAGGAAGCAACAATACTGTCACTGTTTAGAATGAAGTGTTTCTTTTGAATGATGCAATAGCTTACAATGTCTTTCCTTTATAGCTGCCCAATGTGGTGAAGGGGAAGCAATTCTTGAAAAATTTCAAGATAACTGGTTAACTGTGAATGGGCCTAATCTTTCGTGAAACCAAGAAAATATTTGGACACACACAGGACTTGAATACTCAAAAGGATTGGAACTTAGTGTTGTGCCAAAGTTAAACTACTGCAATTGGCAGTTCTGCACTGTAAATAGAAGACTGATTAATAGACAGCTTGTAAAAAAAAAAAAATTCAAATTTTAATACAGTACGTTTTTATTCTGATACCTGATGGAAACATTCTGTTTTAGACCTTTTTTGAAGAGGCTTCAGTGACCACTAGATTTAGTCCTCTTATATTTTGTTCGGCCTAATACTATATGTTCTAGTAAGATGGGCTTTATTGCCTGTGTTCTTTGATATGTGATTAAGCTTATAGCTTTGAGTGACCAAACATTTTACAGAGTAAAAGTTCTTAGAAACAGTATAATGTAACTGATATTTCTGTGTCTTATTTATCAGGCTCTGCACAAACTTGAAAAGTTGTGCTGGACTTGTACAACTCATATATGGGAACGCAGCATACTTCTGGATATTACAAACCTAAGCCTTTGTGGCCGAATGGATCTTGTCTTTGGATTTATTTTTGTTATTTTTTTGAGGCAAAGAAATGAATGGATGCTGCTGTAAAATATTTGTAATATTGCCATTATTGCTTTCTGTAGCAATTTTTGCTTTTGCTTCAACAGATAAAGAAAATAAATCAGAGATAGAAAAATCCTAAGAGACGCTGGTAGAAGAAAGGATCATGTGAGAACTTCTGAAAATAAACTTTGTACCAAAAATTTGAAAACAGAAATAATGGAATAAATGTCTCCTTACTGAGAGCGTGTGGTTTTAAGAGGTGGTGTGGAAACCAGGAATCATGTCTGCATGAAAATGTCACAAACCAGATCTTCTCAAATATATTTTTTCCTGTTACACAAAACTGAATTTCACCATTCCTCAGATGCATTGAATTTAGAGAACTGGCTTGGCTGAACAGCCAGTGTGAGGTCAGCTTCACGTGTGAGTCAGTACAGCTGCTTGCTGCTGAACTGTTCTGCCATGTCAGCAGCCCAGGGACGTCCATGTGATTTCTCTCATTAAGGCAGATTGTCTTTATTGTGGCATTTAAAATATTTGGGGTGGGAAGAGTAGGGGTGAGTAGGACCCACCTCCTCACTGAAGTCCCCGTCCGTTGGACATCATGCGTTTTGGCTGCTCTAACATGTGCCTTTTCCTCAGAGAAGAAGGGTCTGAGGTACGAGCTGCTGCTGAGTGTTTCTGCCGTGAGCCCGATTTGCCATGGCTCGCAGCTCCCTGCCGGAGGCAGTGCCGCATCCTGCACGGGGTCACTCATCACACCCCACCGCTTCAGCTGCTGTGCTGCAGCTGGAGGGGCTAGAGACCTTGTTTTTCCAGCAGGACCTGGCATTGTGCCTACAGACCTATTCCCCACCAAAGATAAAGATGTTTAAAGCCGTGGAGTGGTTCCTGTGCTGTAGCTCATGTTAGTGCTGAAGCAGTAAAGCTATCACACCCTACGCACAGGACTGGAGATGAGCACGAGTACTCCGGACAGCTTCGTGCTTGGCCAAATAGTTTTACTTGGTTCAATAAAAACAAAAGAACGCTAATTTAGGAATCCATGAGCTAGTGATGGAGCTATGAGAAGCTCCAGATTATGCATGCAGTCACCTTTTTTAAAGTTACCTTTTTTGTTTACAGTGTTACCAGTGCTTCCAAAATGCTGCAATTCTGTAGATACTTTGACAAGAGACCAGCTGGCCTTGTGGGTTGTTTCCCCTCTCCCAGCCTCCTCTTCCAGCCTCTTTCATCTTGCATTTGTTTTCATAACAATACTGTCAACTACTATTTTTACAAATTTAAAATGCCAAGCCACTTTGTGCACTGCCTGATTCTCCTTTGTACGCCAGAAAGTCCCCTCTATAAATTGTTCCCTGTGGGTCTAGCGTTGCTTTGAAATACTCTTGGTGGTGCTCTTTAGTCTCAGATGGTGGTTTCTGACATTTTTGGTGGCTAAATGACTTGTTGCACTTAAAATCATAGAATCATAGAATCGATTGGGTTGGAAAAGACCTCAGAGATCATCGAGTCCAACCCTTCATCCAACTCCAGTCTGTTTAC
>JAWWEU010000081.1:141219422-141382713 GCA_035583155.1 Acropternis orthonyx | reverse complement strand
CAATGCCTGATTACTCTCTCTGTAATGAATTTCTTTCTAATATCTAACCTGAACCGCCCCTGGCTGAGCCTAAGCCCGTGTCCCCTTGTCCTACTGCTGACTGCCTGGAAGAAGAGACCAACCCCCACCGGCTATAACTTCCTTTGTAAAATGAACAATTTGAATATATGTTTCTCTATAATGCTCCTATAACGCTGAACTATTAGCATTATGACTAATTCCTCTCCCATGTGTGTTTCTTTACAGGCTCAGTGCTGAGCTGATCTTCATTATCTTAAAATATTTGGTAGAAGAAAGAAAAGACGGAAAAAAGGAATGAAAGTGTGTCGCACATAGTTGATTTGTGTCTTTGGGTGAAAATAGAGGTCAGTGTTGGCAGTAATTCTCCTCTTAGTGATTTTCAGTTTTCCTAAATGAAGGCCGAAGAGGAAAAAAACATAATTGCAGTGAAGCCTGTCTTAAGGGGCTAACATGGAAGAGGGCCCACAAATAGCCTCTAATGTTCTGAAGGAGATGGGTACAAATAGTATTGCAATTGTAACTGCTCCCAGTTCTGGAGTTTCTTTCCAGCAGCTGTCCAGAGCCTCCAGATTAAGTCAGCTGCAAGGATTTCTGTGCAGGCATTACAGCCACCACCCACAAAGTGCAGAAATGAAGGCCCATGGAAGCCCTGTGTTGGAAGTGGCTCATTTTTTTTAGTGACACCACAAAGTTAAAAACTGCTTCGCTGATAAATGTTTTATAGTTTTCTTTGCTCTAAATTCATTTCATGTGCAATCACTGGGGGAAGGGAGCAGCTGTGGACTAAGTCCATTCTGGACTTCTGCATTTTGATTGCATTGAGCAGTGCTGTCCCTCTGCTGTACGTAACACTTTCTACAGGCACTCATATAAGGCAAATGTGAAGCCGTAGAAGGCAAATTTAGTAGCACTTTCCACTAGTCTTCTCCAGAGGGCAAAAGCTTCATGGGAAACAAGGCACTGGAGAATCAACAGTTTGATTGTTTTCCTCGTGGAGACAGCCTCCGTATGGAAAGGGAGAGGAGGACTGAAAAAGCCCATGAGCTGTGAAGGTGGCTGAAGGGTGGTCCTGAAGCCCTGGGGGTATTTCTTCAATGTAGCATGTTTTTTTCTAATTCTTTTGATTTGTTTCTCTTTGTTCCTGCAAGACAGCAATATTGTAGGAAGTCAGCTCAGTTTATTTGATGTTACAGTAGAGGTCATAAATGGTGTCCTAGAGGAGTTGCCCCCAGTGTTACTTAGTCTTGCCCAGTGTTGAAAAGTGCAGTAGTAAAGTTTTAACCTAGAGAGGTAACAAATCCACTGTGGTCTGTGTGACCTGGTTTCATCACAAGTAGCAATTAAGCAACAAGTGTAACAGTGGCCAGGACAAGTTAATGAGTTTTTAGAAACACTGATAAAACTGAAAAAAGGGCATAGAAGAAGGCATACAAACTTCACTATGTCCAACAGAGAGTCACAGAATCACAGAATATGTTGAGTTGGAAGGGACCTACAAGGATCATCGAGTCCAGCTCCTGGCCCTGCAGAGTACCATCCCCAAGAGTCACACCATGTCCCTGAGAGCGTTGTCCAAACACTTCTTGAACTCTGTCAGGCTTGTTGCTGTGATCACTTCCCCGAGGAGCCTGTTCCAGTGCTCAGTCACCCTCTGGGGAAAGAACCTCTTTCCTATATCCCTGACACAATTTCAGGCCATTCCCACTGGTCTTATCACTGGTCCATTGGGGATTTTTCCAGTTAGAGCAGTAGATTGGAGATACTACCCTTTGCATCCAGCTTGTATCCACTGACCATCAAGGTGCAACCTTGGTGCTTGTACTGCATGGCTGAGGGAAGCAGTTCAGGCACATGATCACATCAGTACTGGAAATGTATAGGCTTGCACAGGCAGATCGCTGCTTTCTAGGATTTGTTCTGGCACTTGTTCACCTTCTTCTTTCTGTCTTTCCAGAAAGCTTTTTATTTCGTTTGAACAGCTTTCTGGTCAAACCCAGGGGGGCATGCTCATTCTGTTCATCATTTATCCTACTAGACAGAAAATAGTTGCAAAACCTGTTAATAGCTGAACACATCTGTGTGCAGAGCACCCTTACAGCAATAAAAATTTTATTGAGTTTTGTGAGGCCTGAGGGGGAAGGATTATGTCCTAGTTAATATGGCTTGCCCAGGGTTTGAAAGGTTGCACTGTATTAAGGTAGAGCAGGCAAATGAACCATTTTTAGGGGGATGTGTCTTCTCCTGCCTGTCCTGAGGATCCCTAAAAGGGTTTTGGCTTCTGCTAACAACAGTTTGTACTCTTTGGTTTCCATGATACATGACCACTCACCTCTCCACTCAGTTTTTGTTGTGTCTTACTAGAACTAGAACTTAGTACCACCATAGTAAGATACTCTAGAGTTCATCTGAGATCATCAAAGCTTTAACTTTTGTTTGCAGTTTGTAGTAGCGATAACCTCTGTCTGCCCCCAGCCATGAAATGTTATTATTTGTATTACCCTCACAGTTAGTCATGGACAATATCCCCCGCTTATGTGTGACATCATTGAAAGACAATGAAAGATGGTCTCTGCCATAAAGAACTTGCCATCTAAATAAAATGCATGAGACAAGGACACAGTGAGACAATGTCAACAAATAAAGAGCTACTCCTCTTTTTTCATGAGTGTGTTTAGGGAAGAGCCTATGTTATGATTATCCAAAAAGAAAAACTAATCTTCCCTCAAGGTATGAATATTTCACTATATCTGGAAGAATCCACTTAATGATTCAGGAGCCTCCTCATCCTTTGAGGAATGCTGCCTGTGGGCCTTAATGCCCTGTTCACTACAGGCAGCTCTCTTGCTTTGAGGAGGGAACTAGTCTCTCTTTTGCTTTCTTCCAAAGGCAGCTCCTTTCTAGCATATTCTAATAAAGCTATAAACCATATGAGAGCTGCATTGTTCCCTAGCCAGTGCCTACCAAGATAGGGGCCTAGTTGCCGAATGAGGTTTGTTGTTTCTGTGTCTGCTTGATGGTCTCTGAAACATTTGTGGTGTGTGTTCTCCTCGCACAAGAGTGGCTGGGCTGTGGTGAGGACCCATGGAGGCTATCACAAGACAAATAATAACATCAGTAATTAAAGAAGCACTGGAGGAGAGTTCTTTTGAATTAATGTTTTCTCAGAGTAGACTGGGAAGCAGGGAGAAAAGGGGCTTTAGATAAACTCTGTCTTCCATGCTGCATTTTCTTTTCCTGGCCAGAAGACTGAGGCAGTAGGAGAGAATGACAAATTCCTGCCTATCCCTGAGTTGTCTCCACCACCCGGGCTGTCTCTGGGCTCACCCTGACTGCAAGATGAAGCACGCTTGCCTGGCCCTGCTCACTGAGGCTGAAGCTGGGTCACAGCCCCTTGCCGCTGCCATCACGAGCCATGCTCGTGTGAACAGTCATAATAGCTTTGCTGATGCACAGGAACTTGCCTGGAGACCACAACTTACTGGAGCCCATGTGTTTTATTGGTCCAACGTTCATGTGCCAAGCTGGTGGCTTAGGCTGGCAGTGAGGTAAGGCATTGGCTGCCTTTAGGAAGAGATTCATATACAGCTTCTTTTTATCCCTGAAGTTACCTACACAGAGCAGCTGCAGCAGCACAGGCTCTTGTAGGGCTCATGTATCTGAGCCCCGTCAAAGCTGCCTTTTCCAGGGATGATGTTTTCTCCTGTGTGAAGACAAAGTTGACCACACCACAGCAAATCATGCCATGCAAATTCAGGCAAACAGCTTTGCTTAAGTACAGTAAGAAGTTGTATTTGGCAGATACACTGATGGCTTGGGTCTTAGGGGAGAAATTGAGCAAATGTCCGATGCTGACAAGGCAGAGGAATTTCCTAAAGTTGCATTTTTTTTATTTCTGTAACTAATATATGAGGACCTTTTAAAATGTCTTGAGGGGAGGCAGGGGCAGGGGAGAGCCAGGCAAGGGAGAAAAGAAGAAAAGAGGCAATATTATGCCCATGACTTATGACTGAAACCACACAGTCAGCTGCTAGGCCCGCTGTGTGGCACTCAGGAACTGTGGCTCTCCTATCACTGATTTACCAGACAAAGGCATTGTCTCCATTGCAACACAGAGCCTTTGCAGACCCCATTGGTATCCTCAGAAAAAATGATGGCTGAAACCCCCAGCCCTGGAGGACTCTGCAATCCAAGCTGGCAGCCAACCAGCTGCTGTGGGATTTGCCCTTGGGAGTGCCTTGCTCTTTGTGTTTTACTTTGAGCTGAGGCCACATTTCACTTTGATTACTAATGTTTCTTTTTGGTTTTTGGTTTGTTCTTCTTTGTCTTTCTGGATTTCTGTGCCTTGTTCGTTGGACCTGTCTGTTGCAGCGTGACCCGCAGTCCTGGGGTAGTGGGAAAGGAATCTGTGTGTCCAGTGAATGTGAGGAGACTTACAGGCACTGTAACTGTTCAGACACTTGTGCAAACCTTCACAGTCTGACTCATGTGCGCTCTGCCAGTCCTGGCCTGTGGGCAGGAGGAAGCCAGCTGGTTTTGGTGCGCACATACAAGCAGCTCTGTCCTCAGCAACCTTGATACTTGTAACAGGAAGACTGAAGCGTGTGAAGCAAACTCCTCTTTCTCTCCCTCCAGACTTGCTGAACAGTTTCCTCTGTTCTGGAGGGCTTGTCTGCCAAACAGCAAGTTTAAAGGCAAAAGAAACCTCATCCTGCATTTATTTTTATGAACAAATCTACCTGCCAGAGTTGAGTTTTCTACCCTTTATGTCAGGTCATGCTATATTCAATCATAGCTATACTGGTATACAAGGGTATTTTAAGCACGTAGAAAGAAAAAAAAAAAGAACAAACCCCAAACACATGTTTTACAGGTCTACTAGAAGGAAACCTTTAAAATTATCCATACAAGCAGCACTTCGACCTCAAAAGCTGTTCTGCTATAGGCAAGTTCCTTAGTCCATTTTGCAGGTTAAGGAAGAAGGATAACTTTTCAGCTCACCACCTGTGATATAAAATGGACCTTCCTGAATGGTTGGACAGGCAAGATGGAGAGAGGAAACAACACTGCAGTACGCTTAGAACACAGCACTGTGTGCACCATAGTATACCATGAAGCAGGGCAGGCATCTGGGGCAGGTACAGCCTCACCTGGGCACTGTCAGTGAGCCTCATTCTTGACATCCTGAAGGTCTAGGATCAGTCTTCACTTGATCATGTCCCCATTTCCCCTAGCACAGTGTAGGGGCCTCTGGGAAAGCTTGTTGTGGAACGCCTAAAATTTCACGGAATCACAGAATGGTTAGGTTTGGAAGGGACCTCTGGAGATGATCCAGTCCAACCCCCTCGGAGGGCCACCTAGAGCAGGTTACACATGTTTACCCTTCTGCTTTGGGACAGAACTGAAACCAAATGGAAAAATTACCAAAACACATTCCCACTCACCCCTGCACAGGCACTGGGCCAAGATACTCACAGAGCAACTCTAGAGTGATGCAGTTAATTTATCAAAGCACGGGGCTCCGGTTCAGCTGGTTTTTACGGGCCCTCGCAGCGCTTCCCCGGCGGCCGATCTGTGTTTATTACGGGCCCTCGCAGCGCTTCCCTCACGGGTCCTGGCGGCCGATCTCCTCCCCCTGAGGCGGCGCGGGGCCGGCGGGGGGCGCGCTAGGCCGGCGGGAGCGATGGAAGCGATGGAAGCGATGGAGCTGGGCCCGCAGTTCGAGGATTCCCTGTTCGCCCCGAGCCGGGAGCGGCGCTGGGGCGGCGGGGACGGAGCTGCGGGCGGTCCCAGGCACTGCGAGCCCCGGGTGAGGGGCCGGGCCGGGGCCGGGGCCGGGTGAGGGACCGGGGTGGGTGAGGGGCCGGGCCGGGGCCGGGGCCGGGCCGGGTGAGGGACCGGGCCGGGGCCGGGGTGGGTGAGGGGCCGGGGCGGGAGCGGGTCAGCCCGTGACCGGCCCGTGTGTGCTCCCTGTGCCCGCAGTGGTTCCGCGGCGCGGACGGCGGGGACAGCTGCAAGTTCCGGGCGGACTGGGCGTACCGGCAGCGGGAATTCGAGGTATTGGCAGGGCCGGGGCGGGTGCGGGGACACGGACCGGGGCGGGGGATGTGCGCCATGTACCGCCGGCCGCGGCGTGCTTAGCCTGGCTCGGCAGCCACCGGCCGGGCTCGGTGTGCGGGGAGCTCTCTGTGCTGCCCCCATCCAGCCCCGGTCAGCACGGAGCAGGCCGGGCAGGAACGCTGCGCTGCCCCGGAACTGACCCCGCTCCGGCATGAGCGAGAGGGTGTTTGTGGCCGTGGATATCGCGGCCAGGCAGGGTTTGGCGCGGGAGCTTCTCAGGTCCTGGGTGTAATGCCGCGTCCCACAGAGGCTGTCGGATCGCCGGCAGCCGCCTGGCTCCTTCCTCAGAGCTGTAGTGGTTTCAGCCTGGCATTAGTTGTCCCAGCTCTGTGCCGCCCCGGCCCGCGCCCGCAGGGCTGGCTGTGCCTTTGCGGGTGATGCTACCCGGTTCTGTTCCTGTAGTCCCAGACCTCTCCTCACTGCGTTTTTCCTGAGCCGCATCCTCACCATCGCTGCGCTCATGCCTTTTGCAGTCCTGTTTGCAGGATCCAGTCTTTTGGTACCTTGTTTCCTTGTTGAAACCAGCGTTTCCTCCCGCGTTCCAAGCTGTAACAGCTGTAGCCTGTGGTTTGCATTACAGGCTCCCTGATTTCAAAACCCTCAGGCTGACTTCTGACTCTACTCCTTTCACCTTGCCCATTGGATTTGTGGATCTGTTTGTACCTCGGTTGGCACTGACCACACTGACCATAATGTTATTTAAGCACTACTGCAGCCTTGTATATTCCTGAGAGATGATTTCCACGCTCAGCTGAGACACCCTGAAGGGATTCATAAAAGTGTGCTAGGAGAGATGCCTCAGGCTGTGGTCAGATGTGGCTGCTGACCCTCAGGAAGAGCAGATTTCTCCTTGTGTGCTGTGGTTCCCTCTCAGCAAAGAATGACACCTCTTCAGATCTGCTAAATGGAACAGAACATTGCTTCCTAACCCTTTTCTATTGCAGTAATCCATGTAAAAGTGTCTTCAGTCTTACTGCTAATCTAGAACACTGTGGCAGAACAAGAACCAGAACAAGACTGCACATAAAATTACAGATTTGAAAGCACTGACCTTAGAAAGGGAAATATGTAAATGAGGGCAGTAATCTTTTCACTTTTGTGAATACTTTTTTTACTTCAGGCTAGGCCACTTTTTAGGAAATGCCAAGGAAGCAGTGATCTAAGCTGTGCCCATTTTTAGGATACAAATGACTGCAGAATCTGCTTGGGATTTGTGCTGCTTGATCCTTGCCAGGTTATTATATCCCTTTGTCAGGTAACAAGGCAAACAAGGTTGTCTTCAACCCACTGATCCATTTTTTCACCAGTGGCTGCTGCATGCACTGGACAGGGGGAAGCTCCTTCTTTTGCTTGAGAAGGTTTGTGAGTTTAACACCAGGGAAGAAAAGTATTTCAGCCATATTGCTAGGAAGTATTTGGGGTACATCTCCTTGAAGCTCTTTCTGTTAGATCCATTAAAGTTTGCAGGGAATAATTAAATATTCATTTTGATAGAGGGGAAAATGAGTGCTGTTCTTTAGTTTTCTCATCTGAGTACTTACAAAAAGGAGTAGGAATCAGGATTCCAGACTTAGCTTCACTGAATACTTAATTTAATGTACTTAAATGGTAATTGGAGTCCTGGCAAGTGCCCTGAGCATTAAGCTACAGAAGTATTGCTTGTTCTTGTCTTTTTCCTTAGCCCAATTAATATTTATTTCATGCACATTAGGGCCACCCTACAGGAACATGGAGATTCACCTTCCCTGCAGTATTCTCTGACTTACTGATTATATGAGGTGAGGTACTTGAAGGTTCAAACCTTCCCATGGAGAATGTCATGGATTTGAAATAAGGTCTTCCAGATTTAGGATGAGTGCTCAGCTCATGGTGTTGGTAGCTGGCAGAAAGATGCCTTGTGTCATATATTACCCAGGTCAGGAAATGATCCCTTCTGGATCAAGCCTGGTGGGAGAGAGGTGGACAGATGTGTGGTGGATCCTGCTGGGGCCTACACATGAGTTAGAATTGAGGCTTCTCATCACTACCTAGACTTGGCTGTGTAGTACTAGGGCCTCGTCTGTTGCTGGCACAGGTGGTAGCTGAGCCTGGAGAAACGAAAATGCGGACTTCAGGTCCTGAGTTCCCTTTGTGACTGTAGTCATAAACAAAACATACTGTCAAGCTTGCTTTTAAATGAAAATCTCTTACTGTTTTGTTTGGCTTTTCTTTTCCTCGACACTCCCAGAAAGCCCTGAGTGAATACTCAAACTGCCTACAACTCTTACCTCCCAGCAACACTGCAATGAGACGGGATGTCCAAGAGGGCCAGGCTCGGTGTTTATCTCACTTAGGAAGGCACAAGGAGGCTCTGGAAATTGCAGAAAAAATGGTAAATAATGCAGTCTTTCTTTTCAGCTTTAAATGTTAAAACATTGCCAGTAGTTCTTTCATATGGACCATTTTCTGGAAAAATAATTTTCATTTGTATAATCCTTCAGGATGTTCAGTGCTCAGAGTATTTGGTAAACAGAGGGTAACTGTCACTGCAGATATAATCACTCTTTAGAAATCAGAACACCCTGTACCACAATGAGCTCCCTGTGCAGGGAAACTGGTAGTCCTGGAAGGGACTAAATATCATGCTCTGCCAGGCAGAATTAATGCAATGTAATAGAAATTATAAGAAAGGGGATAAATGAGTGCTTAAATCTTTCCACTGTAAAAGTGACAGTTCAAAACTCCTTTTATTTCCATATACTTGCTGCCAAGCTGCCACCAAGAAGAGTATCTAGCCACAAATTGAGTTTTTCCCATAAAGGAAAAAAATCCAGAGGCTCTGAATTCTGCTAGAATTTTACTGATGCTGTTTATTTTATATAAAAGGTATTTGTACCACAAAGAAAGGCAGCTGTATAACACACTGAAGGCAAATAAACAAACAACAGCATTTGGGACCTTCTTGCCTCTCAGACTAGGACAAGGCAGCTTGAGGGAATGCTGTCAGCTTGATCGTGCACGATCTTTATCCTATTGTATCATTTAAAATTAAGAGCACCATTTTGTACAGTTTAAAAATTACCTTGTGATATTTGTATGTCTTTATTTAGGGAGACATTTTCTTAGGCTCTGAAGGGTGATTCTGTTCTTTCTACTCCTGTTTTTAATCTATCATCTTTTGTTTCTAGAGAAACAGCGCTACTAACACAGATCACTTGACAACGGTTCTCAACCTGCAGTTTTCCATTTACCAAGGTGTGGAAAATGTAGGAAAACAGATCTTGTGTCTGCAGCAACTGATCTGCTTACATCCTTTCAACCCCTGGCTCTGGAAATTTCTTGCTGAAGCTTATATGAGCCTTTTATGGAATTTGTCTTCGTTAGACGTTCCAAGAACAAATCTAAATTGTTCTAAAGAGGTTAGTGTAAGTGACAGTAGTTTCAAAGCATCGACTGGAAGAGAGATTAATTTGCAGCCTCACAGATCAGATGGCCAGAAAGAAGGCCCTTGGTCCAGCCTTGCTGCAGAAACAAAGGGGGAGAATGCAGTGACTTGTAGCAGCAGCCAAGTGGTGAAAGAATTCCTCTGCACTTCGGGGGCACTGGAAAGGACAGAGGAAGGGAAATGCGCAGACTCTGAGTCCTGGAAGCAGAACACGTTGAAGACAGTTGGCATAAAGGCATGTGCCTCATTTATTAGAGCAAGGTAACTATACATATTCTTAGAATAATGTTAACTTCTCCCAGTCCAGAACAATGTAAAGCATATTTTTCCCAGCCTTATTGTTTTCGGTTTACATTTTCAGATTAAATGTTTGTTTCAGAGTTGGCAACACTAACTTAGAAGCACCCTGCTATTGCTGCACATCTAAAAAGCGAAGTCCACTAGTGTTGTAGTTGTGAAGAGTCTAAATCTGAGTGAAAAGGGCAAACCAGTGTCACACACAGTTGAGAAGTAAAGCATTTTTTAGTGAGCTTATAATATGAATCTTTCCAAGTAATTATATACAAAGGGGTGCGTTCTTCATCAAATGCTTCTGTTAGACCATGGCTGTTCCCTGGTCTGATATTAAAGATGCAGCAGCAGAAGTGCCCCAAAGAGAAGGCATAGCCAGTCTTTCTTCTGCGAGTGCCACTTGTCTGATTTGCTTGAAGCCTCATGCTTGAGTGAAAATGTATTTTATAATAATATCCCAGTCTGCATAATGGATGAGGTTGAAAAATGAACGCTGTGACAACTGATTGACAGGGCTGCATTAAAATGCTCTTTCCTTTTGTTTCCCCTCTTCCTAAAACTCTTGCACACAGCAAAAATCCCTAAAACATAATCTTTCAAAGAGATAATTAGGAACTGGATTTGTTAAAATAATCTTGGAATTTTTTTTGCCCTTCTTGGCTCTCAGTTATGTATTACTCAATATATTTAAAGGCATCTTAAGAACTTATACAAATGTTTACAGAGAGCACTTTATAATTGCTCTGTTAGGGCAAGGTTTAAGAAATGTAAAAAAAACTACAGTAGCTTTTAACTGTACTCAGTAAGAGATGGAGACTTTAATTGCTACTTTGAAGAAGTTGATTGGTTTAGTACTGATATTGAATATTAACACTACATTCATATTAATAATTTGTGTTGCTTGTTTCCGAGTGTATGGTTCAGGATTGAGACAATTATAAATGGTGGGATTTCCTTGCTTGCCTGCACAGTTTCACAGAGTGTTACTGTGGTTTCTATTTGCACATACACTTGTCCAGGGTAGGCTTCTCCCCTGCCCAGGGCTTATGCATTATATAGGTTGTCTAACATTTTCAGGTCTGTTGGATTTTAAAGGGGATGTAGATGTTGCATAAACATATGTGCAGGATAAATTGCACCTGGGAAAGGGATGTGAGTATTGCTTTTTGTAGGAAATAAGTTTCTGTGTTAAAGCATCATGAATAGTTGACTCTCCTAGTTTTGGAAAATAAAAAAATTGGAGAAAGTGTTTTGTTTAACTTTCATTGAGATTTCATTCTTTCTTACATTATTTTGATGCAAATTTTGAAACAAAAATGCTTCATGAATTAAAAATACTTTCCATTTTTACTTTGGATTTCCCAGTCAAAACTTTACTAAATTTACAGATGGTTTGTTGGTTCAGACTTGTAAATTTTTATATTTGTAATGCTCAAATTAAAGTTTACATCTAAGATCTTGAGTCTTCTCCGTGAAAATGCACACCATTATTATAACACCAGCTTCACTTTACTTCAGTAAATGTGATTTAAAAAAATTGTTGTTGTTCTTTATGCATAAAGCTTGAGTTAAACATGGTTTCAGTAACAAAAAATCCCTTGGCTGAATATTGTAAAATCATAGAATACCAGGTTGGAAGGGACCTCAAGGATCATCTAGTTCAACCTTTCTTAGCAAAAACATGATCTAGGCAAGATGGCTCAGCACCCTGTCTTGCTGAATCTTAAAAGGGTCCAACACTGGGGGATCCAGATCCTAAGCATTCCTTAGGAGATTATTCCATTGACTGATTGTTCTCATTGTAAAAAAATTTCCTCTTGTGTCCAGTTGGAATCCCTCCAGAATTAACATATACATATTAGCCTTCATCTTTTCCACATGGCTCCTTGTGAAAAGGAAGTTTCCATCTTCTGTGTAGCCACCCTCTAAATACTGAAACACAGTGATAAGGTCTCCCCTGAGATGCCTTTTCTCAAGTCTCAATAAACCCCGTTCTGCCAGGCATTCCTTGAATGGCAGGCTTCCCAGTCCTTTGATCACCTTTGTGGCCCTTCTCTGGACCCTAATAAGTTCTCTAAAACTAGTATGTATCCCTACAATAATGCCCACTGTGAATTTCAGAGACTCCACAGGAAATTATGTGATATCTCTATCTGTTCCTAGAAGTGTAAAATAAGCACAATGCCTGTTAATCCACCTGTCAGGTGGATTTGAGACAAATGTATGGATACCTGGATATTTCCTCTGCTGACATGTTTTACAGTCCTTGTGTGAGGAGGACTCTGGAAACTGCCACTGCTCTCTCTGGTCAAGCAGTGATGGGGCTCCATGACATGAAGCATGTCGTAAGCACAATATTTAACCTTCACTGAATCGTGGTGGTGACTTCTGGGACACTGCTTGAACATAAAACTGCGGTGAAAGCTTTTAGAAAATTTCCCAGGGTTGGCCTGTGTGGGGAGGATGCTTGATATCTGTCTAAACCCCCCAAATTTCTAGCTTTTCAGGTTACAAAGATAATCACTGCCATAGGAAAAAAAGTTGCTGCTGTCTTGTTAGGCTACAGTAAGGACAGGGGACACCTGGTGACTACAGTTGTGATCACAGACCTGAGCCTCACTTCTGGGTGGTATGATGAATATATGGGAAGAAAAACATTTGTGGAGAGCAATCAGAGATACTTGGCATGTTGTTTTTCAAAAATACTCAATAGGTCTGTCATAGCACAGATAAACCATACCCATAGTAGATTGATAACAGATGTATTTACTTCTTTGCAGTCAGGAATAGTTGTTATAAAGTATTACATTTTGGTTGGTTTTAGGTCTGATGACTTACTCTTTTGCCAGCCATGCCAATTTTTAACTGCCTTTCTTATTCCAGGCTTTTACTTCAACTTGCCCAGTTGCAACAGTCGTCCTTTGCCCTAGAGAATAACCGAAAAAGTCAAAAAGAAATCGATGACAAAGTAGCAGAACTTGGTTTTGATGAAAACTCCTTGCTGTTGATGACCAAGGTAAGGGGATGTTTCATTGTGTGCAAGTTCTGTGTAGACTGGTCGTCCTGTAAGCGTGACGCTCCCCTGAGCTTCCTGTGCCAGGAAGGAAGGGAAATTAGCTGGGGCAGGCTGCTGGCAGTGTGTTATCTGGATCTGATAGGGGTGCCTGTAGAGCGCTGGCCTGCGTCATGCAGGTGTATCTCTGAACTGCTGAGATTCTCCTTTCAAGAGTGTTCAGGGTTGTTAATTTTCTCACTGGACTTGTATTTGCAGATGCATCGTTGCTGTGTGTTTCCTGGGATGCACATTTTATCTCAGAAATTTTAGGTGCCCCAAGCTGAATCACAAGTATGAAACAGAAGTGGAGATTACTTTGATGGCCACAGCAGTATTAAACACTTCCAGAAAATGTATTAAATGTTTTCAGAAAAAGACAGAGAGATTATTGTACATTTCTTTGTTCTGTTTGATGTACTGAGTTCTAGTTTAAAGAAATACAAAGGAAGAGAGTACTATTGCATGATTTTGCTCATAGAGATTAAACATTTCTAGTGCTGTTTATAGAGCTTCTGACTTTTATCTAAAGGAACAAAAGGAAGACAGTGAGGTTCTAACTTTACTGGCAGCATTTGAGCTTCAAGTTAGTGACAGCCGAGCCACTGTTGGGCTGCAGTCAGTCTGGGATTGCATCCACGAGAGGGCAGTAGCATACAGGCTATCTCAGGGTTTGGGAAAGGCTGAACTTCTTTTTGCTGGAACATGGCCCAGGAGGAGTTCAGTGTTGATGCTGATGCAAGGTGAGCACTGAATGCAGAGTTGGCATTGAGATTTCTGCTGCTGTTCAGAGTGAAACCCCCTGTGAAGCGTAGCCAGGAGCTGGGAGGGTTGTGCAGCTGTGAGGCTTGGGCTCAGCTCTCCCTGTCTCTGCAGAATTCCACAGGCAGACAACTTGACCATGACCTGGGAACTTCTCCAGGAAGGTGTGTGGTTCATCTGACAAGGGCTTTGCTCATAAAGATCTGTTATTAATGCCATGTTTGCTGGGGGATTTTCTGCAAGTTATTTTCTTGTTTCTCATCTTCTTTTTTTTGCAGGTTATGGGGCAGGATCTTGTACCAGAAAAACTAAAAGAGGAGTTTCAGGGTGAGGTAAAATGCATAGGCCCTTCAGCATTGTCATCACTGGTAAATGCTTCAGTCATGGAATTTGAAGTCAAATGGTTCAGTAATCTCCAGGATGATTTATGTCCCTTTGACAGTCAATTCTAGTCAGGTATATATCTCCTGCCTTCAGTAACTTAAAGGTTTTGTTGTATTTATTCTTGTATCTCCAAATGACACATGCAATAAAGTTTGTATTACATTTTTTAAGTATTCTTATTGTATGTCTTTTAAGAATAGATATAAATCTCTGCATTTAAACTCTTAATCTCGTATAATTTTCTTTGTTTACTGATTGTTTGTATTTAAAATTAGAAGGAAGCCAGTATAAAACTGAGCTTTCAATTCAGCTTTCAGAGGTAGCTTTCCATCATAAACCTCACCAATTTCTGCTTGAAGCCCCTGTGATTTTTTTGAGGCCTGCAACACCAATGGGACAGAAGGTTTCCTTTATGATGTCCAATTTGAAAGTGTCTTGGTATCAAACTTGCTGATGTTGCATTTAGAGCTATGGAATTAGCCATTTTCTTAAATAATTTTTTTACTACTTGATTGACATTTTAGTGATTTTCTGTTCAGAGATGGATACTAGAAATCTTAAATATATATCTAGAATGAGAAATTGTCAAAAAGAATAATTCCATAAGTTTTAGGAAGAAAATCTAAATAGTAAATATTTCACTTAAACTAGGAGATTTTTTTTCTCTTCAAAGCCAAGTGTGTTTTGCAGACATAGAACAAGCTATAGTCTTGTCCTCAGTGTGCTTAGATGAGGGAACAGAAAAACTGTCAAGGTTGTTTATATGTGTACTGAAGAGTATTTAGTCAGATCATATCCTTTGTAAGAGCCTGCAAGGAAGATCTGTGCTGTGGAAACTGGCAGTGTTGTTTCTGCCTTATACAGCTCCCTCTGTGTGCAGTCAGTTGATAGTGACATCACATTGCTTTGCTCTCCAAAACATTGATGCTGTGTGCTTTGTGCTTCTACAGAAAAGGGCAAAGATTCTCCTGTAGTTTGTTTCACTTGAAATAGTTTACATTTCAGACATACGTGATGTGGTCTCCCCCCATCTTCTCTTAAACTGTGAGACTTAAAATCTTTGTACCGTTTTGTCAAAGTGTTCTATAATGGATGTAGTTTAAAACTAGGAATCTTGTAGACATATTTTGCTGTCACTTTTGTTCATGTTTTCCTGTGTTCTCTTTCTGAAGTACTGAAGAGTGCTGAAACTTTAAATAGCTCACAGTTGAATGGTAATTCACCATGTGTGAGTTGTATCTGCTACTTTTAGGTCAATTTTAAAGTTTTAAAATACTGTTTAGGGAACCTGTCACTAATCATAGAATGGTTTGGGTTGGAAGGGTCATTAAGGATCATCTACAGGCAGGGACACCTTCCACTAAACCAGGTTGCTCAAAGCCCCATCCAACTTTGCCTTGAACACTGCCAGGGATGGGGCATCCACAGTCTGTTTGGCAGCCTGTTCCAGTGCCTCACCACCCTCACAGTAAAGAATTTCTTCTGGATAGCTAATCTAAATCTGGTTTCTTTCAGTTTAAAGCCATTCCCCCTTGTCCTGTCACCACATACCCTTATAAAGAGTCCCTCTCCAACTCTCATAGCCCCCTTTAGGTACTGGAAGGCCACAGTAGGGTCTCCCCAGAGCTGTCTCTTTAGGCTGCAGAGCACCAACCCTCTAAGCTTTTCATCATAGGAGAGATGCTCCATCCCTCTGATCATTTTGGTGGCCTCTTCTGGACTTGCTCTAAGAGGTTGATGTCCTTCCTGTGCTGGGGATTCCAGAGCTGGATGCAGCACTGCAGATGGGGTCTCACCAGAGTGGAGTAGAGGGGCAAAATCCCCTCCTTCACCCTGCTGGAAACGCTGCTTTGGATGCAACCCAGAACATGCTTTGGGTTTCGGAGCTGCACGCTCACATTGTCAACTCATGTTCAGCCTCTCATTCACCAGCACCCCCAAGTCCTTCTCAGCAGGGCTGCTCTCTCTGTTCATCCCCCAGCGTGGATTGATACTGGGGATTGCCCTGACCCAGGGGCAGCACCTTGAAATTAGTCTTGTTAAACCTCATGGGGTTCCATGGGCCCACTTCTCGAGCTTGTCCAGGCGCTCTGGATGGCATCCCATCCTTCAGCTGTGTCAGCTGCACCACTCACCTTGGTGTCATCTGCAAACATGCTGAGGGGTGCACTCAATCCCTTTGTCTATGTCACTGATGAAGAGACTGCACCCTTGGTGTGGTATCGCTCTCTGCTGAGCTGACTGAAAACTCTCCAGAAAAAGGGAATATCGCCTTCAGCCATGGCAAATTATCTTAGATAGTTTGGTGAGTTAATGCGATTAAACCACATCCTGGTCAGCTTGTTACAAAAGAAGATGACTTGGCGAGTACACTTGGTAAGCACGAGTGCACTTACAATGTATGACAGGACATTTGGTTTAGTCATGTGTGTGCTTTGCTAGGTGGAGATTTTTGTGTGTGTGCAGCACTATAGTTGGGTGGCAGTGACGGCTGCATGAAGGGCTGGGATGCTTTAAAGACTAAACGGTGGCATAAGTTTTCAGTAGAGAGTGTTTATAATGTGCTGTAAATTAATTACAATGTTGTCATCAACAGCAGAATCTTACAGCAAAGACAGCAAACACAGAAAGCTTAATACTAGATATGTCAGCAAAAAAACTAAACAGGGACATCTCCGAGTTTCTTCTTACACTTAAGGTCATGAGTAGCCACATAAAGAGGCTGCAATTTGTTTTGCCTCAGCTGCGGAGTAGGTTCAGTAGTTAGGACACCAGAACATGGCTTTTGTGGAGGCAGGTCTGTATAGATATTTAATGGGAACTTGCCAAATTATTTGGCTCCACAAGTAGCAGCAAATTAAATATTTGCCAAATGTTGTCATTTTGTGACAGAGATGTCCAAAATACATGGCAGCTGTCCAAGGTGATTTGGAAACTTTCTGGGTTGTGTGCAGGTTTTTTGACTTGAGATTGTCTCTTAGACTGGGAACCCAGTGTTTAACTCCTGACTGGCTCCAGGAGTGAAAGGCAAGTGGCATTTCTTAAGAACAGGCAGTATTTTCTCAAACATAACAATAAAGCAAAAATGTTGGTTTTAACTACTGCAAAGAAAACAAGATGAGTGTTGTTCTGAATGTGTCACAGTTACTGTTCCAAATAACCAGTGTTTATTGCACTGGGGTATAAAATATTCCTTTGTCCCACCTGTGCCTGGCTATCTGTCATGCCAGCTACTTCAGTTCCTCCTGTTTTGGCCTGCTTTTCACTTTTTTGGCATGCCTCTTCTAACTCCAGTTTTCTGTTTCTGATCATGTCTCACGAGGAGCTTTGAGTTTCCACCTTGCATTGAATGCCTCATTGTTGCTTCTATGTTCTGCCTAATTTTACATCTGCCTGTAATAGATTTCTTCATGTTTTGGCTCTTTGATATTATTGTTGGTATTTGTACGTGCGTCAGTACTCCATGCTGAGTTAAATAGCAAATTTTAGGTTTGCACATTGCAAGTGAGAATCCTTTAACAGTTACTGAGTTTTGATTTTGGTATTTCAATACTTGCTTGTGGCAAAGGTGCTTTGGGGAGGACCCTCTGACCCTGGTTCCAATGCTCCTGAAATTATCGCTGTCTACAAACCCAATCTTAATTACATGTCTTGTTATTGAGTATTTGAATGCTGCTGGCTTGGAGGTGAGGGAACATGTTAGTGCTGTAACTAGTGACATGTACACAGTTTTCTTCATCACAGAATCACAGAATGGTTTGGGTTGGAAGGGTCATCTAATTCCAACCCTCTCACCAGGGCGGTTGGCAGGGAACCTTCCACTAGACCATGGGACTCAAAGCCCCATCCAGCTTGGCCTTGAGCACTGCCATTGGTGGTGCCACAGCCCCTCTGGGCGACCTGTTCCAGTGCCTCACCACCCTAGTCATAAAAGGCTTCTTTCTTGTGTCCAATCTAAATCTACCCTCTTTTCAATTTAAAGCCCTTACCTCTTGTGCTGTCACTGTGTGGTAGGTTGACCTTGGCCTGCTTTCAGGTGCCCTCCCTGATGCTCTACCACTCCCTCCCTCCCCAGCACCCCAGGAAAGGAGAAAATAGAATGGAAAAAAAGGACCTGTGGTTTGCAACAAAGGCAGTTTAACAGAGAGAAAGCAAAGTCTGTACAAGGAAACAAAGGAAAAGAAAACCATATTTACTCTTTACTTTCTATCAGCAGTCAATGTCATTGTAAAAATGAGGATGTGAATGGTGTTCAGATTGCTTATAAGGAATCAAGAGTTGTAACATGGAGTCTTGCTTGTGGTCCCAGCTGAGAGCCACCTTTATTGCTGGCAGCTGCAAAGGGGTTTTAGGTGTGCCAACTTCTCCTGCCTTCTACCTGGCCAATGCACACAGGCTGTGGAAGAACTGGCAAACTGATAATGGATGAGAAGGCTGAGGTTCTCAGTGAATTTTCTGCCTCAGTTTGCACTGGCAACCTCTCTTCCCACACCTTATAGGTGGATGGCTCTGAAGGCAGGGACTGGGGAAGCAAAGTCTCTCCCACTGTAAGAGAAGATCAGGTTCAAGAGCACCTGAGGAACCTGAAAAGACCTAAGTCTACAGGACCTGATGAGATGCATCCCTGAGTCCTGGGGGAATTGGCTGGTGTAGTTGCCAAGCCACTGTCCATGATATCTGAAGTCATGGAAGTTAGGTGAAGTCCCAGGTGACTGGAAGCAGCCTGTGGAAGAAGCAGGTGGTGAAATGCTCCCAAGGTACACAGGCAGTACACCTGGGGGATGTCCTTGGGCATGGGCTTCTCTGGATGATTTCAGTGTGAGCAACAATTGCCCACGTCAGGTGAGGTGTGTTCTGGGGGGAGCCATACTCTGGGCAGGCACCAGGCTGCGCGCTCCAGCCACCTTAATGGGCAACACGTGCTCACAGGACAGCAGCCAAAAGACCTGCAGGGCTGGTTCAGGCTGGGGAAGGGACACTGTGGAAAGCCCTGGCCAAGCCCAGCCAATTCATCCAGCTTAGTTCCAGGGTGTGAACAGGGGCAACAGTGGGTTTGTGGTTCCCTGCAAACACCCCTTCCTGGCTCATGAACCTGTGTGGGCAGTCCCTTGCACAATGGCTATTGCTGTTTCATTCCGTCTGCTCTCTGCTCCTCATGATGAGGGCATGCACAGAACCAGTCCTGAGTGGTGCTCTGACATGGCAGTTGCCCTCCAGAAAGCTCCAGAACCATAGCTGGGCTCGGTAGCCCCGCCCCTCCCCACTTCCCCTACCCCATCTAGATCATCTTCCTTCAAAATTGGACTAAATAGGACAAAATAGGAGGACAGCAGGGGACGCCAGTGGGCCCCAGCAAAGCCCAGATGAGGTCCTGGGACACTCTGAAGGGTAATTTGTGGCCGTTGCAGGGCGTGTGCCCAGAGCGGGACACAGCACTCCAGGTGGGGTTTCACTAGAGCAGAGCAGAGGGACAGAATCACCTCCCTCGCCCTGCTGGCCATGCTGCTTTGGATGCAGCCCAGGACACGGTTGGCTTTCTGGGTTGTGAGTGTATGTTGACAGCTCATGTCTAATCCATCATCCACCAGTATCCCCAAGATCTCCTCTGGGCTGCTGTCAATCCATCCATCCCCCACTCTGTACAGGTACTGCGGATTTCCCCAGCCCAGGTGCAGGAACTTGTACTTGGCCTTGCCAAACTTCACAGGGTTCACATGAGACTCCAGACTGTCCAGTTCCCTCTGGACAAAATCCCATCCCTCAAGTGAATCACCTGCACCACTCAGCTTGGTGTCATCTGCAGACTTGCAGAGGGTGCACTGTGACAGCACTGTTTATCTGAGCCCATCCCTTGCCGCAGATGGACGCGGCAGGTCAGCATCCTGCCCTGGCCTTCCTGACAGTTTCTGCAGCTGCCTTCATCATGCTGCCCTTCCTCACTAAGTGATCATGCTTGTGGGGGCCTGTTTTGGCATAAGTCATTGCTGAAACTGTAAACTCTGGTTGTTTTCCATCAAAACTGAAATTTCATTCATTTGATGTTCAAGTTCAGACATTGTCTGAACCAACAAAAGCTGTTTCCCTGATCCAGTGCAAATTAACTCTCACAATGGCCTTTCTGGATTATTGGCTTGACCCTTACCTACTTTTCATTAGCTGTGTTCTCCAAAACTTCTGTAGGTGAAACTATCTTGCCCCAGAGAGATGAGAAGAGCTCCTGCATGGATTTCATGGGTCATGGCCTGAGGAAATTAGGTTTCAGAGGTAGTGGTCTCCAAACTTCTTCCCACACCCCTCTCAGTACCAACCCCGGCTGGGCCACAACAGGATCAGTGAACTGAACCACATTTGAAAGAAAAAGCTTAATTAAGCTGGTGAGATACCTTAATTCTGTTTCTGTTGATTTCAGAAGAAACAAAATGTTGTTTCCTCTTCACCTGGGCTCTGACTGTGGGACTCATTCAGCTTTTGGAGGAGAAGAGAGTAAGGTGCACAAGTTCAGAGAATATGGAGAAACAAAATGATTCTCAGAGGCATTTTAGTGAAAGTCTCTTTTATTTGAATGGTTGCTATGTTCAGATAATTAAGTGTTGTCATAAGAACAAATTTCCCTTCTTCCCAAGGAATCAAAAAAAAATGTTGCTATGTACAGAATTTACAATTATATGCAATAGTTTATTGTTATTCTAGGCTCCAAAATTTGGTATCACCAGTTAAAACACCTATACTGAAGCTAGAGCAGGATGTGTCTATCCTGTACCTTTCATAATCCTTAAACTTGACTGGTATGCTTCCAGAATGATTGCTCTTCCAAGGATGAGTAACTTTCCTCACCTGAGATCTTGCTGCTGCATACACTTTTCATCATCCCCAGCTTACATAATCAAATTGCACTCCATTTTAAGCAGGTGAGAAGTCAGTGAAAACAGGCCAGATGTGCAAGTGTGTTTAGGTTTCTGTTTTCTGTTGGAGTCAGATGAAAGATGATACAAAGAAGGTGTGAAAAAAATAATCTACTGATAACACATATTAGGCATCTTGGTACCTTTGGCTGGAAATCCTTGGTTTCATAAATTTTCTTTTCCTTACAGAAGTTTCCTTTGTTTTCCTGGATTATTTGGCGGAAAGTTTTTCTGGTTTGGTTCATCTGATGAATTGCAGTCACCCTTTGTAACTGTAGTCCATGGGCACTACAGACACCCAGTTTCTCTTTAAAAATTAGAAACCTTGAAGAACTCAGAAATAAAGCATCATTATATCTCCCTTCATGATCCATCAAATGACCATGGAGAGAATTTCTAAGATCCATGTGCTCTTAAATGAATTAGGATTCAGTCCTGGAGTGTTATGAGCAGGACTTTGCCTTAACTCAGCTTCATTTTCCAGTCTGAATCTACACAGCTGCTCCACAAAAAGTGGAAAGTTGCTCTGAGCTGGTAGGATTAGAGGTTTGTAACCAAGCGTGCTGGAACACACCTGTGTTGCTAACAAATGGAAGTGAGCATGTGGTGGATGCAAGGTGTCTTGCAGGCCTCTTGTTGGTCTTGGTCCATGCCATGGGTAGCAATCCCCTTCCTAGAATCCTTGGGAACAGCGGTCCTCGCTGTGCAGCTCACACGGAGAGAGCTCTGAGACAGTGCTGTGCCAGGACCTCCCTGCCAGCCCAAAGGGAGTCCTCCTAAATCAAAATTAAGGTGTGATGACAGCATGAAGGCAGCTTGCTGCTGCTGGCATTGCCTGTTTGGCACAGAAACAGCAGCCTTCAGTCTCCTTGTGCAAGTGCATTAAATCCATAGCAGTAAACTGTGCCTTACCCCCTTTCAGTTGCCTGGACGTAAGAACAGTTACTGCACTCCTGCTACACAAATGCACCGCCACGGGCAGGTGACAGGCAGCAGCAGTGTTGCACTGTGAGCAGCATTATTTAGATGTGTTCTTCCTGGGATCACGATGCACCTGAGGTTCACACATTAGCAGGCCTGGCTTTTTAATTAGGGAAATGAAGCATCCATAAGCAACAAAACAAGAGGCTTGAAATCATCCTCATTTTGTATTATACAGAATTTCTATATTCATCAGTACACAAGCGATTGCTAAACAGGTCCTCACTACGTTTACTTGCATTTCCAAACAAGGTGGTTATTATGCAAACAGGTTAGCTTTGTTGAGGCATCTCCAGGGCGAGTTTAACCCTGTCCTGTTTGGTTCCTCTTGCCTAAGCCTTATAGGTCTGTAAATGTTCATGTTGTTATATGGAACTGTGGCGTTTTCGGCCATGTAGTGGGGCTGGTAGTAGTTAGCCTGGATGGCCTTCTGTGGAGGGGGCGGTGTGAAGGAGACATAGCTGTGGAAGGAATTAACTCGATGGAGGGGGGACTGGGGGGAGAAGTTGCTGTTGAATATGAGAGTTTGTGGGGTTTGCTTGGTCTGCTGGGTGCTGCCAGCTGAGAGGCTGCTGAAGGGATCGGAAAGGGTGTTGGCGCTTCCCTCGTCGCTGTAGGGGAGGCTGCGCTGGGGTGCCCAGCTTCTGCTGAACAGGAAGGGCATGGAGCGCGGGGGGGACTTGGGGCCCCTCACGGGCTTGGACAGTGCGTAAAGGTGCCGAAACTCCTCATCAAACAGCTCCACGACTTGACCTGTGAACTTGGAGAGGAGGTTGCGGTGAACCTGCCCACATAACCACGTGAAGCTGCAAGAAGAGACAAGGTAAGAGTTAGTGATAATGCTGGCCGTGAGGCACTGGAGATCCCCACAGGGCTGATGTGAAAGGCAAATGTGTTTTACTGCTGAAGCTTCTTGTCTAAACACAGGATGAAGATGGTGTCCAGTTGAATTTCAGGTCAGTTCACATCAGTGCTCTTTGAGTTGGATCAATCTTTGTTATTGCAGCTGCCTCTAAAACCTTCAAGAAACCTTGTAAAGTTATGCAACCTCCTAAAAGGGAGTGGTGATCCAGATCCACTGCAGGACCAAATGTCAGATACAGAATCCAACATCTGGGTGTCTGTTCCATGGAAAGGGGGATAGACTCCATTTTGGAGTACCTCTCTTCCATGCACAATGCTTAAACTCAGGTCTTACCTGCAAGCACATAAATTGTGCCCTGCAGAATGCCGTGCCAGTTGGTAACTCTCACACACTCAAAACTGACATCAAAAAGACTACTGAAAAATAACCAACCTTTGCTTTCATTTTGCCATAATATTTCTGCATTGGTCAAGACAAACACGTAAAAACCCAACCTCCCTGTCACATCTCACACTTACAGAACAAACCACCACACAGGACAAATGCTTATTTTTTTCACTACGTAGAAAATTAAATTATAATATTTCCTACAGCCTTTCCAAAAATAAATATACTATTGCTATAAAGTAAGGATGAAACACCACAATAGTTTTCATTCTGGTAGTCCAGAGACACACCTTAGGATAACCCATAGCTTTTAAATGATTTTTCTTTTATGTGCTTGCCTAACGCACTCAGCAAACATAAAGTTGTGCTTTTACAAAACCACAAGCCAGCTTGATTGTGCTGTGCAGGCTGCCATGTCTGGGCAGCAGTAGCACCAATAAAATGAGCATAGTCGAGAGAATAAAAGGTAATTACTCCCTGAGCTAACCAGGGCTTGAGCTGTGCAGCAGAGGATACAGAGCAGCATTGGATTTGAACCTGAGGTTATTCTGTGTTGGCAAAACTCTGCCATGGTTATTCCTGCATGACTTTATTAGCTACACTGGATTTGCACAAGGATTGCTGAGCGCCAGATTTGGCTGGAGGTGTGTGCATTTAAAGCCTTGTTCTTGTCATGTTTTGACAAAACTCCTGTGAATCTCAGTGGGACTGACAGCCTGAGCTGATGCTGAGGGAGTAAGACAGACAACTTATATCTGCCTGTCCATAGCATTCCTAAAGAGGGTTGGGTTTGGGGCATACAGTGGTTTCATACTGTTGCTTCAGGAGCGAGACGAGTGAAGAAATCAGTAGTTCAATGCCACCAGGCAGCCCTGCAATATATGCTGCATGTTTTATGATTGGACATGAAAACACACAGTAAGTTACTGGAACACAGGTACTTCTCGTCCTCTTTGTTCAAGTCATTCTAAATATGGACAAAACCTTGGGAGCCAAGGTAAAGAGCAAGCACTGCAAGCTAACTCCCTGCTGTGTGTGTGTAACATCTGCTGTGCCAGCTCAGCATTCCCTTTATTCACTAAGCAGTGCTCTCTAAACCTTTGCATGTCCTTCATCTAACTGTTAAGGAGACAATAAGTCAGGAATAAATACAAAAATGCAGAGTCTAGGATATCTGCACTGAAAGGGCTGAGGTGTAAAGTGACAGGTTTATGTGCTAGAGATACATCTAGTTTATAAAAGAAAATTTAGACATAAATAAACATCAATTACATTTGTAAATGGCTTTTAAAAGCCAAACAAAATCGGAGAAAAAAACTGTTCTGCCCAATCTTGGTAATTTACTCTCACATGTAACTTCCTGGAGTACACGACAGAGAGGTACTAGTTTGTGGTTCATTGGTCTTATCTGTAACCCTTGTAAAAGGAAAAAGCTGGATCCTAAGATGCTACAAGAATTGATGGGAAATGGGTCAGCTGTAAAGTTACAAGGTGAGACCTATGTGATTTCAGACAAATGTTTGTGGTCACAGCAATGTACATTCTGTGTACTTTGCTGAAGAACAAAGCAGAACTTGACATAAAGACTTAACAGGTTTCATTGACTTAATTCTAAGAGGAAATTAACTGTCTAGGTTTTAGGCCCTCTTCTGCTCCTTAGTTCACAATTCCAAGTGCTCTTTTGTGAAAAAGTCTCAGAGAAGCCTTTGCCACTATCTGCCCAGAAGGATCATTTTTCTACCGGGTCTCTTTGAGTGAGGCCCATCAGGGAAGAAGAGAAAGCACAAAGAAGTAATGCCTACCTTGGGGCCAATGCTGTATCACAAATCCAATCTTTAATAGATACTTCTCAGTCATCTTGCCAGACTTTGTCCCCAAATCTATGTGCTGTTCCAGATCCTCTCATATATGATTACCTGAATCAAAACCCACCTCTCCTGTTCAGCATTGGACTTATTTTATAATGAGTGTTCCCTCTGCATTGTTGCAGCTACAGTTCATAAGGGATGCTCTCATCCCTGTGTTTGCAGCACTGCAGCAACATGGAATCTGAAACAGAAGGAAGGACTGGGGTTTTCAGCTGAGCTCAGGTTTGCATTAACCTTCATGTTAGTGTTGCCTGCTGGTGGGATAACCTGGGTGTGAGAAACCTGCCCCAGCTGAACCACTGCTCTTGGCAAAGCACACCTGTGTTAGTTGTTAGATAGTGGCTCTGAAGAGGCCAGTCAGTGGCTTTCAGAGTGGCGGCCAGGGAGATACTCAGCTGCCCCTGGGGATCAAGTTCTGTGCTTTCTGCTGTTTTCATTTTGCTTTATTTAGGAACACTGAGTTCATGCACTATCTAGTTTCAAATTCATTTAAAAAAATGGAATAACAGTTATCATAGGATGGGGTAGAGTAACACAAAGATGGCAAAAATAAATACTGCATCCTAACTCCACACCATATACACTGACAATAAAAATTGAGAGTAAAACTGTAACTTAAAACACTTACTCGTCCGTGCATTTGTGCTGATTTGTGTGGAAGAGCCTTCAGAAGTTTCTCAGCTCTGGTCTGCCCTGTGCAGCAGGACCACACTTATTCACACTGACCCAAGCAATGTTTTTTTAACATGATTTTAAAAACCACACCAGTGCAGGAGATGCCACAGACTTAGTGGTGGTTCTTTTGCCTCTAACTAGTTATCAGCTTCAGTCCTCTTCGTTGTCTATTAGGCAAATATATTTTATCCCCAAATACTTAGGGAAACTGTGAGCTAGGGTCCACTTTAGAGCAGTATGTCCTGAAGAGCCACTTCATTTCCTCAGTCTGTCCTCCCCACATTACAACGTCATGCAGCGCACAGCACTTAAATGAAATTTGCTGTTGTATTCTAAGATCTTTTGTATTAGTTTTAAGATCTCTTTCAGTGTGACTTCAAACAAATGCATTGCAGAAGAATTTGAGTTCTGTTTTACTCAGCATCACTTTTGTTTATATCTGAAGAGGCTGGTGGGTAAGATTCAGGCATAACAAAAATCTTTCAGATCAATAAAGCGAGATCTAGCAAGAAATGCCACATGCTGATAGCCAGCTATAACCCATGTGAATCAACAAACGGGCGCTGAGCATGCTGAAGTTAAACAGTGTATAGATTTGTTCCTCACCACCCTCTTGTTTGCTGCTGGATAGGGGATTATGTACTTTGACAAGGCTCTTGAGGTTAGTAGATATAGCAGCTGCAGTAAAGAAAGATACAAGTGACTGTACAGGACTTCAAGGGGTTTTCTTTTTTTTTCTTTTTAACCAAAAGGAAGCTTCTTGTCTAAAGAAATAGAACTTGTTCTGTCCTTCTTCCACACATCCTTCACTTCTACTCTCTATACAAATCTGCTGTTCCATTTCTACACGTCTTTTGTGAGGGATTAAAAAACACCTGAAGGAACAAGAAAACCAAAGAGTAATCAATAAAAAAGCCCTGAGTGTCCACTCAATTTTTGTCTGATGGTTTGGTTGGAGATGGAATGAAAAGTGGATGCCTGTCTCTGTGGACACCTGAGCTCCTGCAGCCCATCCTTACCTATTCACCTTTACCTTCATTACTGTAGCTATGTAATCTTCCTTGTGGCATGGTTTTATCAGACCAGAGGCATTTATGCTTTCAAATTGTAAACTGGGATTAAGAAAAACAATCACATCCTTTTAATTAAATAATCACCTCTTACAAATTTTTTCGGGATTTCTAGGATATACTTAGTCATTTGTGAAGCTTATCTATGCAGCCATGATACTTAGGAACTTCATTTATTTGATACAAACTCAGGGTCTCCTGAAATTCCCTGACTGGAGGATCTTGGATATTAATTAAAAATCCAGTTGCTGAGATGCTATATCCTCTACCTGAAATAATTATAGCAGCACAAAAAAATTAAAAAAAGGTATAGCAGTCACATAGATATATAGTGCCTACCTATTAATGAAACACAAGCAAAACCAGTAAGTCTCTGAAGAATTTCTGTTTTAGCTTTAATCACAAAACTTGTCATATGGAGAATAAATCCTCAGATAAGCTGAGTGACATAGGCTACATTAACAGATCCCAAGGGAGATGGAAATGTATCCTGAGAACCCAAACAATGAAGAAAGCATAATATTAAGCTGTACACATTTCTAGTTCTGCTCCAAGGCTGAACCAGCAAAGTTGTTTACATTAGTTTCTGAACATTTAAATTAAAAACCATGCTCCATAAAGAACTAATATCCACTTTAAAGCAAGTTAAATGGATTTTTGAAAAATGGTACATATTTAAAAGCATAAAGGTTTTTTATTACACAAAAATTTCTTACCTGTACAAAAATTTTCTTGGCACTTTTTTGTGAAATAACATTAAAAATCATAAAAGAATACCTAGACATGAACTGCAATGGTTTGTCTCACCTGTAAGATCCAGAAAGCACGTATCTCCAGTCAGAGATAAGAAATTTTTCTTTTATTTGTCCAGAAAATTTCCTGCCTGATTTGGCACAGTAAACCTCTCCAGTAACACTGCGGACTGAAATATTCTGTAAATAAAAACAGAGTGGAGTGAATTACAGTTTTCAAAAATCAAAAATCAGAAGTGAAGGGGCCCTCCCCCACCACTGCCTTTAGTTCTTCACTTCCCCAGTGTTGGATTTCTTCATGGACTCTCCAGTGTGGTATTTGAAGGTTTGTGTCTAGAGGAAACCCAGCCAAGGTCTCTCACTTGCCACAGGGCTCACTTGTTTCACTTGGGATATAAACCTGCATGGAAGCTCCTCTAGAACGAGCTGTGCTGGGTGACCAACATTACCCCAACCAAAATGAGCACAGGACAAATCTGTAGCTGAGAGCAGCCTGTTGCCCCCACTGACACCCCAGTCCCAATTTGCTCTAGCTGTGAGCATTCTTATTTCACAATGGCCATGGCAAAACACAATAGGGAAAAACGTCTGCTCCTCCAATCCATCTGGGCCCGCATGGACATAGGTACTGCTCTTCTGGAGCAGTCCAGACAATTGCTGCCCTTCAGGATCAGGTGCAAGTACATGTGTTAGTTTGGCCCATGTGATGCTCTGCACTGTCCTTGTACCTGAGCAAATGCATTTCAGACTCACCAGGCACCTGGGCCTGACTCTGCTGCTACACAATCACTTTTCAGAATGGTGTTAGTAAAGGAGTGGCACCAAAGGTTAGACCCTCACACTGTGAAAGCCTATGTACTGCAGCTGCATACTCACAATAAATAGCACAGGCTTGCTCTTCCTTAGGAGTGGGGGTTTACAGACAGGTGAACACTGTTACAAACATGCTTTATTAACTTCAGTTTCTTTATATATTTGAGGTGGAATTCAGATGCTGGAAAACAGGTGCCTGGTGCATGTGAGATGCCATCAGGACTCCTGCATGCCCCACAGCTGCCATTCCAGAGGTCTGTTGCCTCTGTGGTATCACCCATCCCCATGGAGATGCCACAGGTGCTGTACAGCATCTCAAGCAACAGCCAAAATGATCCCGAGGAGGGCTTTTTTTAAAGCCAGTGCCCTCTGGCAAAGATGAAGGTGGATTAAGCTAACAGCCAGCTAAATTTGAGGCATTATCTTTAAAACAGAGATTTACCACATTTTATCAGGCACCAGGCAGTGCAACCAAGGTATTGCCCTGCAAAGGTTTTGTGCACCTTCTCCCCATGGCTACCAGACCACAGCTGCTGCAGAGCTATTAAACAGAAGCAGCTGTAATGCTTATGTTAGACAACTCTACTAGGAGACTTAAGCTTTAACACTTCAGGGCCCTGATTAGTTTCATCTAGGGACCTAATGGAAATGCCTTACCTTCCTATAATATCCATGGGAAAATGTAGGCATCTTCAGAGAGGAATTAGGTGTGCTAATGCTACCTCAGGTGATCTCTTGCTCCCTTTTAATTAGAAGGTGGATGGACCCTAGCATAACCATGCTCCTAGCTCAGAGTGCCTGAAGTTAGGCAGATGAATCTGAGCCTAAGAGCTTCACAGAGCCACAATACCTTGAAGAGATCCTCAGCAATTTGCAACTTGTCACACATCTCTGAGAAAAGATTTATATTGCCATGATCGAGCAACAGGTAGACAAACACCATGCGCTTGTTAGCTGCCTCCAGGAGGTCACAAAGGATCTCAGTGTCTGTGAACACATCCATCACGATAGCTAGCACCTTGGGGAAAAACGCAAAGGCATTAGCAGAGTCAATTTACATAACTTTCAGGTCGCTCATGAGGCCAACTGACATGTGGTTTATTTGTTTAACAACAAATTCCAACAGACACAAATATTCAGAGATATACCTGGATATTTGCTCTGATTTTCTCCCTAAGTGCCTGACTCAGTAAATGGATGAGACACTTTGCTTGTTTTATTGCTCATATAAAACCAGTATTACACACAACATATAACCCAAGATGACACACCAATTTGTGAGATTTCAGCACTAGGAAATCTATTGAAATGCTAATCAGAGAATAATAAAGACATAGCTAAGACACCATAGCCCTTGCCAAATGACTGACTAGTTGTCCTAAGTCATAGGCATTCAGCAAGAATCACTGGATGATGCTTTCTCTGTTAGGACTTACACCTGGAACAGTCATGGCTTTAAATCCTCACTCTGTTGGTGGTGGTGGTGTGATAGACTCCAACAGCTCCATCTGTTGCTTTTATAAAATACTGATTTATAAACTGTTTCAATTTAACCATACACTCATGCTTCCCAATTCACAGCTGGCAGAACAGTGTGTAAAAGTCTCAGGACTGGGCATAAAAGCCCCAGCAGCTATTTAAAAGCGCTGCCGGCAGCCAGTGTGGATCAAGGGAACTGCAAATGTGACATAAAACCAGCTCCATACTCCAGTCCCTATGCTCAGGGCTGGGCACAGCCTCATGAAGGTTCTGGTCTTGACTGACATCTGCTATTGCCCATGGAAAGGGTCACTCCCCAGAGCAGTTCAGCTCAGCTAATACCTCACTTTTCTTCAGGAGGTGCCTTGTTTCTCCACTGACTGGAGAGGAAAGCCTTGACATCACATGACACCAACTTCAATCAAAACAAACTTTACAGTATCTCTGTAGATCTGCCTTACTAATTGCTCCCAGCTTGCATTGAGTCTTACTCCAAAGCCCATGCCCACACCTAACAACAAGCTTATTCCCTTTGCCACCATGAGGAAATCCTACAAGACTAAGCACATCCTGTGCAGCCAGCATCCTCTTCAGGCAAGCCAAACTACTTGTGGAGCAGTGAGGATCCCACACCTTTCTCCTGCTGCCAAAGCAGGTGCTTCAGAAAGGGCCTTGCCACTGCGAGGTAAGGGGCACAATTATGTCCAGTATCTCACATCCACACCTAATGTTACTGCCCCATGTCTTTTCAAAGGGCACAATGCTGATCCAGCCTCACTGTAGCTCCAGACCACTCTTCCTAGTACTGCTTTTTCAGCAGCTGTTCCCAGTTTATATTTCTGTACCTGACTTCCCTCTCTTACTTGCAGTGCTTCTCACTTCTTTAGCCTTTCCACCAATTCTATGAATGTGTTAAGATTATAATACCACTTGCCAATCCTTTGCAGTTTGATATCATTCACAAACACAGTCTTTATTCTGTTATTTAAGTTGTTAATGCATATATCAAGTGCTAAGCTATCCAGGATGGATCCTTACCAGATTCTAATTAAAAATGTTGTCATTGGAAAACTGGACTCAAAAAGCAGTTGACAAATTAATACTTTAGTAAGTGTTGCTTCAGCACCCCCTTGTAATGTAAATTAGATGATTAAGATGATCATGTGAACCACAGATTTATTCTACATTTCCCACTTTTTCCCCCTACAAGTTTTTTCCTCTTGGGACAGAAAATTTGCCTGGGTTGATATTTTACCTGATGTTTATTTTATTATTCCGGAGACATTTCTCCTGTTTCTGCATCTTTCTGATGCTGTCAACTTAAAATGACTGATCTGTAATTCCCCTGATGCGGTAGGCACTTGCAGGCTTTGACAGAGCAGTTGCCAAGGGGGATCCTTCTCCCCTGCCATTACACTCCGTGTTATCAGGCCCAGGACTTGCCCCTTGCAGGGGAATAACAAAGCGGCAGAATCCTGTGGCTCCAGCGGGCTCTGCAGCCTGTGCTGGGCAGCAGCACTACAGCCTGGTTTGGTTCCTGACCATTTCCCTGTGACTGCTGGTGCTGTCTCGAAGTTATACAAGAGGAAAACTCCTGGATGACGGTAAACACAGCCCTGAAATATCAATTTATTTTTTTTTCCAGGAAAACGAGAGCTGCCAGGATACACATGACAGAGGTTTTTTGTCCCGCTGCAGTTGCTCGGCTTCTGGTTTCCCAAGAGTGGGCAGCCTGGCTTGCTGTTGGCACCTCTCTGCAGCCCCTGTCACCTGTGTGTAGTCAGGGGCATCTGCACCTTTCCCACGTGCCAAATTATGCTGACGAGCCTCCATATGGAGCCCACATGACGTTTTTAGTGATACCGGCAACGTAATAGGGATGAAAGGTCTCTTTTGTGAATAATTTCCTTCCTCTGGGGATAGATCCTGGCATACCAGACACACCTGCCTTTCTCCAGCCTCTCCTTCACCCACATCTCCCACGAATCCCCTTGAACAATTCCTAATGGCTGGGAGTTCACTTAGGCTTAATTCTCACTAATGGTGCAGTGGTCTGAACAAAGCAAACCCTACTGCCGGGGGTGCAGGAGAAGGGGCAGAGCCCAGCTGCCCTTTCTACAGCACATTTTATCCGCTGGGTTAATGGGAGGTTAGAAGAAGAGGGAATGCTTTCTTTTAAGTCACCAACACAAAAAGGTGTTGGTGTGAGTGCCAAAAAGGGGATGTGGGGGTGGGGTGGGGGGAAGCAGCACTGTCTGTGTTCAACAACAGGCTTTTTACAACCACTTTCTAGAGCAAAGGTACACTCAACACACAAGATTGCCTT
This sequence comes from Acropternis orthonyx, assembly GCA_035583155.1. Lineage (NCBI taxonomy): Eukaryota > Metazoa > Chordata > Aves > Passeriformes > Rhinocryptidae > Acropternis > Acropternis orthonyx. The sequence goes on along the minus strand of JAWWEU010000081.1, from coordinate 141,350,544 downwards.
GGATCAAGCACCATGTTCACTTGATCTTTTAAGAGCAAAAAGACAACCGAGTGCAGAGGGAACATCAATTCTCTCCCCATACCTGAGTGGTCTTGTTGATGTACCGGCGGATGATGTCTCTAATGTTGCTGTTCTTCTCTGTTTGGAAATACACTGTGGCGGTGGATTTTTCCTTCAAATAGGGCTTCTCCGCTGTAATCCATGTGTGCAGCAGAGCCGGCTCGCTGCTGTCAGAAATGGTGGGGAAGTAGGTGCCTGAAGGGAGTGACCCGGCATCGTTCTGCTTTGGCGCAGCCGCTCCGTCGGCAGCTGGCGACTCCTGAGCATAATAGGACTCCCTGGCATTATCCTTGATGTACTGAGCTTCCTCGGAGGAGAGGAAATCCACCTCACCCTCTTTGCTTAAAGTTTCCAGGTAAGAGTCCGTCCCACCATCCAGGAAGGCGTCGGTGGCCAACCTTATGCTTTCGTTGTGGCTGAAATCCACTTTGGTCAGCTTCGGGGACTGGCTCTTGATATCCTCCAGCCTTTTCCTTATCTTGCCCATGTGTCTGGAGTGGTTCATGGCCCTTTGTCGCAGCAGCCGATCTGCCGGGCAGGCACCATGCATATATGTGGGACAGGCAGTGTAATCATCCTTGTTTGGGGACTGCATTCTGGCATGAAATCGCCTTGGCTGAACGAATTAGCTGTGAATAAAAATAAAGAGATCTTATCACCGCAGGCAAATTCACACTCCCTGAATTCGTCTGTACAATTATCTTCAAAACAAACCTGAAGCTTGCTTCTCAGGTGGTGGTGTACTCCGGCAGCAATCTGTTTCCAGATGGGACACAAGTGCAAAGCTGATTAGATTGCTTATCTGAGAGGAACCCACCTCAGCCCCAGGGCATACCAAGGATTCGAGTCCAATTTACCACGGCCGTCCGATTCGATTGTATGTCCCTTCTTGTCGCATCCTGTGAAATATGAGTGAGGAAAGCACTCAGGCAAAAGCAGGTAGGCTCCCTAGCATCATTGCACAATCTTCACAACAGCTCGAGGCTTCTCTGTCTTCCCATAGTATTCGTTAGGGAGAAAAAGCAGCTCTGGTGTTGACCTGGAACAGAGCAGCCATGCCCATGGCTTCGGAACAGCCAAAAGGGTCATGGGCTCTGCTCTGCACCTACATGCTGCCAGGCAGGCTTAAAAATAGATGGGAACTTCGTCACTGTGCCCCGTCTCTAGTATGTTGCTATTACCATACGCGATTCACTCATCGGTTTCTTCAAAGCTTTGTGACTACGCCGTCCTATTAAAAGAAAAATACCCCTTCCCAAGCATCCTGAATACTATGTGGAGGGAGGGTTGTGAGCTGGCCTCAAAGCATCAGAACTACAAACACTCATCACTTGATTGTGCACATGTAGGGCTGGTTGGCTGGTTTTTTTTTTTTTTTTTTCCCTTTTCTTTTTTCCAGGCTCCCTCTAGAGTCACGTTGTCCCCGTGGCATCTCCCTGCTGTGTCATTAGCAGGACGGGGGAGCGGGGTGACAGGGCAGAGCCTCGGGGGAGCCGGGCGGGCTGGTCGGACGGAGGAGAGGCGCGGTGGGAGGGCACCTGCCCCAGGTGTGCGCACATACCTGTGTGAGTGCCTGTGTGCAGAGGCACGTGTGACACAGTTCGCTCACGCGGGAAGGGCTGGCCCGCGCCGTGTCCCTGCACAGGACCCGGGGGATGCGCCAGGCGGGGCTTTGGGGCGTGGGGAGGGCTGGGGGGGCACGGCTGAACAGGGAGAGGGTCCCGCCGCGCGGGCTGGGGGGCACGGGCCCCGTTTGTCAGCGCAGCTTCCCAGGGTTCTGGATCCGTGTCTGTGTCAGATGCCTTATGGGGTTAAAAAAGAAAAAGAAAAGGTAATCACACCTAAAGCTGAGACAAACAGATATATACGAAAAGCGAAACGGGTATGAAATGGTTCGGGTTTCAGTTCCCGAGCCACGGAGGGGCCGAGAGGAGGAGGCGGGGCCGCCCGGGGCTCCCGGGGGATCCCAAAACCCTCCCCGACCCCGCCCCAGCACCGCCCGCAGCTGCCCCACGCGGCCGGGGCGCGCTAATTACCCCGGGCGGGCTCCGCGCAGTTACGCCGAAATGGTGCCACCTCATTACCCCGACACGCAGCGCAGGGACATCACTGCCCGCCTCGGCCGGGGTGTCTCGCTGTCACACCGTGTCCCTCACTGTCATCTCTGTCCGCACATGGCCACGGCGGGGCTCCACACTGTTTGCCACCGTGGCTCTCACACTGGCACTCCAGCGAAGCCCCGTTGTCACCCCACGGCCTCCCATTGTCACTCGGATGCCCCGCACGCCCCCACGGGGTCCGCGCGGCGGGGACGGTGCGGGCCATGTTCCCCCGAACGCTGCGCGGGCTGGGCAGCCCCGAGGGCCGGCCCGGAGCACCTCCCCACAGCCGCCTCGTTAGCGCAGTAGGTAGCGCGTCAGTCTCATAATCTGAAGGTCGTGAGTTCGATCCTCACACGGGGCAAAGGCGGGTAGCTCTTTTGCTCCGCTCCGGCCCCTCGGCGTGTCGTGTCTGTCGCGATTTACGAGGCTGCAGTTCCAGCTCCGTCTCTCCCGCTGGCGGCCCCTGGGAATGGCTTCCGTGGTTCTTCTGCGTTTTGTGAGAGGGCTGGTTTCTGCAGCCGAGCTGTCCGCGAGCCCAGGCAGGGATTTGGGGATGCAGCAGTGGGGGCTCGAAGGGCACGGCAGGGCACCGGGGTCCGCCGGAGTTTATTGTTTCACTTTAAATATAGAAATAATCGTATGTAAACTCCAAGACAATAATGAGAAAAAGGTAATTTTTGTCATGTACTCACTTTGCCTCCCGGATGATCCTCGCCTTGCTGCACTTTTTTCCCTTTGAAAAGGAAGGATGCCTCTTCCCGTCACGCTGCCGAGGGCTGTGAGGAGATTCCCGTGGATCCTGATTGCTGCTGATGTGACTGTCTCTAGTTCCAGATACAGAGGGTACTAAGGAGTGGATAACCAAGTACTTCTGCACATTTAGGTCTTCATGTAATTTAAGGAGAAGCAGGGAGACTGTTCCCAGCCCCAGGTGACACAGATCTGCTGGCTACTGGCATCATCCCAGGTGTGCTCTCTGCTTCAGCCCCCAAGGGACACCACGAGCAGTCCTGCTCTGATACTGCTGCCCCAAAGAGCATCAGCAAAACCCCAGGGGAAGCAGAACAAATTAAGATCCCAGTCCTCATATTTTTACAGGGCCAAGTCTACCCCTGTATCAGCATTGTCTGTAGCAATTATGAATGAGTAACTTTATTTTGCTTTGCCTCAATCTTTTTTTACTGTTAACACCACATAATGTTCTACTCTTTGGTCAAAACCATTAGCCATCAGTACCTCTGGCAGTATGAAGAGCAGTGTATTTATTTAGATCCTCTCTCCCCCCTTCTTTCTCATGAAATGAACTGGCTGGTATGCACAATAACCATGTGTACCCTCCAGCAGCAGAGGCTCTACACCCTCTCTGAGCCTTGGCTCTCACTGGAAGTGATTTTTTTTCTCTAATTGCAAATTTCCCTGATGTAACTTGTAGAATCCTCTTACACATCACTGACAAAAACAACATTTGGTTTTTTTCTTCAAGTCATGGCAGACACTTGAACAAATAATGCACAGGTAATAACTTAATGGTAAAAACTGAGTTTATTTATTATTTAAGTAAAAAATAAGAAGAAGGTTACAAACAACATACATATTTTCTATCCAGTATTTTGTTTTTATAAATATCTCCAAAGGCTGTTATAATAAACAGTCTACGACCCATCCTGAATCACACTATACATATTTAGCTTTTCACTGATTAACAATTTAAAAGTACTGCTGAAGTCCAGAGTGAACCATCTCACGGTGTCCACATTGTAGCTGGGAGATGAGCTGGAGGGTGCCTGGTTTTAGCCTGTGAGGTCAGCCTTTGCCTGAGCTGCCGGACTTCTGCCATCAGCTCCCGCTCTTGGCGTGCCAGTTCTCGTCTGCTCTCTAAAGACACTGAAGCGCAAGAAACTCAGACTTAATATTGCAACTAACAGTTTTCCAAATACACTACAAATACCTATTGGAAAACAGGTATCTCTGGCACAGAAATGCTGTTGTTCAGTACCTACTGTATGTGAGACAGCCCTCAGACCTGCAAGAGCAAGTTCCTTGAAAGCAGCACCTGTTTTGCAACCAGAAGGTCAGATGCTAATGGGTGGCTATGGCAGGTCCATAGATACGTGTTCCCATTGCCTGCAGAGTTTTGAACATAAGGTGCATAGGATTTTAAATTGTGCTTTTACTGCCAGAGTGATTAGGACAGCCCAGAGGAAATAATTAGACTCATTCTTGATTATAACAGCCAGTAAGATTTTGATGAAAGACAACCTCTACATCTTCTCAGCATTTCCAAATCATAAATAAGAAGATAGGAAAAGAGTAGATAAAATGATCAGGTCAGAATGTGGTTAAACTAGGCTGAGGTTTACTAGGACTACTCTCATAGTGCGACACACTTCAGGGCACTTCCTATGTGTGCTGGTAGCAAAGACTTTTCTTTCAAGTGTGAAACAGAACACAACAACAAACTGGTTTGCTATCCACTAAACACCTACACAACTGTTAATGACTCAATCACACAACGAGGTGTTCCAGTGATGCTTTTGAAACTAAATGTGAAAGAAAGGAGAGTCCTAACTTAGAAACTTACTGTGTAGTGATGGCACTAATGCAGATAAATCATTTAAACAGATGTTTCCAGACCTTGGCACCTGCTGGACTTCTACCCCTCTCTCTGAATGTCCGGCCTTTAAATCACACAGTCTCTCTATGGAATGGAGAGAAGGATTCTTTGTGAATTAAAAGTGTTTAAGTTTCTAGTGAATTTTTCTAGCTTGAGGTGAAGCAGTTTTATTCCGGGAAGCAAACCTAGAACAACCACCCACTCCAGCTAATGGCAAGTACAATTTGCTCAGAATTAGAAGTCAATGCTTCTACTCTACAGGTCAAGGCTATGCATCACTGCACTTCATTTTTAGAAATTACAGCTCTGTAATTTCATTAATTTCTTAAAATTCCCTTTAAGAAATCACAGCTCTCTAAGAAATTACGTGTGCTGTTTCTTCCTATATAATTAATCTTCTCACAAATAGGCCACTAAGATCATATGGAATATGGCCACTCATACTTGCAGTTTTAAGGAGACACCCATTTTAATAACGTGCAGTTGCAAATTACTCCATACCAAAAACATTAGGTAAATAAGGACAAAGGCTGAAAATGTTTGCCCAAAGCAATACTAATCACCTAACCTTAATACTAATCACTAACTTTGTGTGAGTCTTGAAGACATGGGGAGACAGGAGAAATATCTGCAAAAACACACAAATGCAGTATTTGAGAAGGATGCACTGACCAATTCTGAACACACATAAATGTGGGGTCTTTTAATGTGAACAAACATTTGAAAAAGTCATTTCTTGGTATGTCATTACAGGATAACATTACTTGAGAGAGGATTTCTAATGGATTGGCTTAAGCTGAGCTAAACCTGTGCCCCTTCTAAAAATACCATTTATATTGCTGCATCTGATAGATATCACACTGAGATTTCTTTCCAAGTCTGGCCTGATATATTGGTTTCATGAGAGAATATTGGCAAGAAGTACTTATGTAAAGGAGTTATGCTTAAGTTTACCCCTAATACTGGACACTTAGTTTGTGTTCTGGTGTTGAATGCTTCATGCCAACGTTCACACAGAACTGCATTATCTATATGCTCACCAAAACAGGCATCTTCCCGTTGCAGCTTTTCAGCCAATTCTAATGCATCATTAATTTTGTCATCTAAGAACTGCTTCCTGTGCTCATCTGCAGCAGCAGCAGCCTTCTGCTCTTCCTCCAGTTGAGCTTCTTTCTGTATAACATCTTCCCACTGTGCAAGAGAGATATTAAATGTCTTCAACAGATGTGTTGCTATGAAAAAGCAACAAGTAAAACCATCTGTATTATTACAGATTACACCTCAATCTTCAATCAAAATATATGTTATTAAGCTGTGTGAATGTTTTATTTTGAAAAATGTCTCAATCAAACACCAAGAGAAAGGCAAAAGTCTTGAGTCAGAGAAAAAAAATGAGAGGAACTTACAGAAATAGATGTTTTCCTAAGTCTAAAACACCCTCATCAATTTCCTCTAGTGGAAAAGAGATTCCTAACAAAATATATATCTAATACCTTTCAGCTTTATGCCCTTCATGTTATGGGGAAAAGACAGTTCCCCAGTGTGCCAGGCCCACTTAAAAAAAGAAATAATGCAAATACCTTTTCTTCTTCCGTCTTCCTCATGGCCTTCAGCAGTTCAGCTTCCTTCACCCTGTTGTCATGCAGGAGCTTGGCTATCTCCTGGTAGTGCTGCTCGCGGTGCCGGTCATCGCGCCTCAGCCGCTGCAGCACCTGCAGCCTCCAGTCGGTGTCTGTTCGCTTCTGCTTGGCTTTGGCTGCACTTTCTTCAGCCACCTAAGGAAACACCTGTCTTACCAGCAACCCACGTGGTCTGTCCCAACTGCACAGCACTACCTGCAGACCAGGCAAGACGAACTGAGGTGTTCCCCAGTATGACTGACTGTGAGATGCCCCAGCTGGGAGGCTGCTCCTGCAGTGCCACTCAGTCACGGTGCATCTGACATCAGATTGATACCTGAATGCCAATGCTTTCACCGACGAATGCTGTTTACAAAAACTCAGGCCCATATGTTTACTTCTAGACAAAGTACAAATGCAGATGCCAAGCATATGGGCAGTGGGATAGCTGCAGTTATTTTTCCAACTGTGCAGTTGCAAGTTCTGAGGTTGAAAATCTGAACAATTCCTAATGTCAAGCTACACACATTGATTACTGTTATCTAGAAGGCAGTTTCTACAGCTGAATTTCCTGCCAAGTACTACCAACTGAAAGCTTCTTTGAGGCTTAGTTTTGTTACAGTATGGTTACAAACAAAACATGTTCCTTAACAGGAGGATGATGACTTATTTTGAAAAGCACTTTTGAGTCTCACATGCCTTCTAGGTTTTGAAAAGTTAAAAAAGGTTAATATTACTGGCAGATCCAGAGAAATTCAGTATTATATAGATGTTTGGACACTTTAGTCAGACTTTTGAAAACCTCAAAACTTTAAACATAGCATTTCAATCTATTAATATAGGCATCTAGAAATTAGATTTCTTTAGAAAATATTTCCATGCTAACTTGAACTAGTTAGTTGCAATCAAAATACTATTAACTAGTACTACTTGTACTAGATAACATACTGGCTCCCCTAAACACATGCTAAGATCCAATCATCTTACTGTCTGAGCTTTCTGATTTTCTTCTCTATCTATTTCCATCCATCTCTGAACACGATGATCTTCCAGATCCACCTTTCTTTGATGGGCATCCACCTTTTCTTTCATTTCCTTTGTAACTGCCTCTTGATCTTTGATTAGATGCTGCCAAGCACACAAACAAAAATTATTGTTGCTAAGCTACTAGCCCACATTTGTAATTCTGTCTCTTTAACATTTATTAAAATTTCATTAAACTAGTATTTGAGTATATCCACACATCTCATCCCACTACATATCATAACTGTCCAAGAAAATGATAGTCCCTGCTGTTTTATTAACTTGGAATTATACTGAGTCATGATAGTGGTGTTGATGTGTTGATACTGATGTAGTTCCATTCTCTGGATTACAGTGGAGCATTCCACTGTGTAATTCCAACTTAAATGAATTAGGTTCATCATGAAAACATTCTGTACTTTTGCAGAAAATTTTAGCCAAAACCTCAAAATGTTTCACAAATATAAACTGTGTTTCATGGTACTGGGACTTAAAATAAACACATCTGCAGCTTGAATACAGAGATGATTTGCCAAAGTAGTACAAATCAGCAGCAGATCTAGAAACAGCATTTTAACTCATACCACATTCCTTCACACTCAGCAGGGCACATCTACACAATTTTCTGGAGAAGACATAACCCCTTTCCAGGCCTGTGGGAATCAATTGAGCAACTGAGGCAAAGTTAAGAGACACAGCCTAAGCTGAAATGAGCCCCTCAGTGATGGCAGAGAAACAGTTCAGGGCACAGCAGGGAAAGTCTGTCTGCACAGATTCTTGTGGGCAGACATATATCCACCATTAGTTAAATAATTGCTACCTTTCTAGCCTAAGGAGGATGATCATTGTAGAATTAGTTCCTTTAGAGAGCTGACTTTACATTTACTGGAACACAAATAAGCGTAGCCTGGTTTGTGTTATGTAGCCACAATACAACTGGCTGTGTATTTAATAAATAAATGCTAACAGAAATTTACTCGAGTTATGTTCAGCATGGGTTAGAAAAAGTACAAGGCCAAAAGCTTTAAAGAACAAAATACATGGAGATACATGTTTCAAAATAAAGGTCAGATAGCTGGGTGTCCACTTCTGCTTCATTCCACTGGATAAACACATGCAAGATAGGCACATGAAGCTATGATTTCTAAACACTTAACTTACTATTTCTAAGCAAAACAAACATTTCTAAAGCCTTTCATTGGCACCCTTCCTTTTCACTAATTTATAATAATTAACTCATATTTAATTTTAAACAGTATTACTGATTAAAACCCTTTATTATCAGTGAACTGTCTGAATTGTAAGTCAGTCATTTCAGAAAGGAACTGCACATTTCCAACAAACCATCCATTCCTTTTTGCCTAATGATGTTGTTGGCAACTAGACAGTTTTTCATCAACTATATCAATCTGCTATACTGTTCTCTCCAGAAAATGTAGATCTATCTGGATACCACAGATGAAAAGGTGGGAGTTTCTGGGATGAGGAACACATTGTTATAGACTTATTTCTTATTTACATGTTCCTTGTTTCCCTCAAGCAGCTGAGCACACAGTTATACCCTGCAGCAACCAAATGATACCTCTGCACAGGGCAAGAATAAAACAGGGAGGATATGAGTATTTTCACCCCCCCAAAAAAGATAATAGTGAGTTCTGCTAATGCTTTTAACAACAGAGGGTTTATTCTAAAAAAAGGTATTAAAGAGGAAAAGGCAAAAAAAAGGCCCCCTTTTTCCTGACCAAGTCTGGTTGAATAAACACAATTGAATCCAAGAACTTCAAAGGAAGAACCATTAAATATAAACACCTGTATAGCTCCCTAAAAATTACCTGCTCAAAAAGCTGCCTTTGCGATTCAAGTTCCATCCTTCGTACTTCCACATCTTGGACAGCAGCAGCTGTTTCCTGCTCTCTCACGGATGCCTTGAAGAGAGAAACACATGAAAATAGAGTGAAGAAATTCTTCTCCCTTAAAAAAACATTATCAAGAATAATATGCAAACCCCCAATCTACATCCTACTCCTAAGTTCTAGTTAATCTTCTGTCATACCATGAACAACAGAAATCATTGCACATCAATACCACAGAGAAGAGGCATAGGAAGAGTTTTTCATCCAGCCAAGCATATTAGGGAAATGTCAGGCTTGAACTAGTGCTAATAACCTGCCAGATGCAGCTGTGAATTCAATAAGGAGTCTCTGAACCCAGAACACTGTGGAGGACAGCAGACAGATGGGGAAGTGGCCACTTGGTACCTGGCAGAACCTGTGGTGAGCTGAAACTTACAGTGCTCTGCGGAAACGACGACACACTGTGCACTATGCTCTGCAAAGTGTGGTGCTGAGACATCAGGAACAGCCCTGCAAAGGCCCAGTTCATACCCATGAGGTTCAAAAGCTTCCATTCTTAGCATCTGCAAGCCATGGTCCCCGAGCCAGTAACACAGAAACAGAGTCAGGTCTGGCCAGAGGCCACTGCGGAGCCTCTCAATCAATGGCAGAGTTAATTTGCAATCTGGACATACAGCCCACAGACAGCTTAGGATTCACTAGTTCTCTAAGGAACTCATACATTTTTCAACACTGCCAATAATCAGATGAATCTGACTTTTCTCAGGAATTTTGCCAGTTAAAGCAAGCCAGTAGAACATACTAAGTGCCAAATAAAACTGTTAAATTATGCATTTACCACTTAAAGCAGTTCAGCTCATGATAAATACACCTTTGGGCTCACCCATCACAGTCTATCAACTAAAATGTTAGTTATGCATTTTTTCCTTATAGAAAAGAACTGCTTGAGCAATACTCAACCTTTCTTGCAATTTCATCATCAAGACGTTTCAGTTCCATTTGAAGCTGTTCTTGCTGGTAGCTCAGAAAACGCCTTCTTGAAGCATTTAGAAGTTGTAGTTCCTTTGTTTTAAGTTCTCTTTTCACAGCAGCAAGTCTTCAAAGCCAAACCAAACAGAAACAAGGGAACTTGTACATGTAAAAGGTCAGTACCAAAGAGCACAAATTTGCAGTGCAGTTAGCCATAGTTACTGTGAACTTGTCTCTAACTTATATAGCTCATGACAGTTGCTTTCATTTATGTAATTTTTCCGGTTTCCATTTATGAGACAAAACTAAATTCACAGACACACAAATATCCTCTAATAGCAATGTCCTCAGTTAAGCTTTCAAGTCCTGTGACCTGTTTCTGTTCCACTTTAATAAGCACTAGTTTAGTATTGCAACAATCCAAAACTGGAAACTATTCCTTAGAGTAACTACCAGTGTCCTGGTACCTCTTGCTGCACCAAACTACTCCTACGTTTATTTGGTAAACATCACACTCTTTCAAGGAAAAAAAACCACAAACTCAAGAATTAGTTTGCAAATAAAAGCTCCTTGCCCTCTTTTAAAAAAACTTCTGTAACTTACAGAGGTTTAAGAGACGCATTCAAAAATGTGATGGTTAAGGACATGGTTTAATGGTGAACTTGGCAGTGCTGAGTTAATGGTGGGACTCAATGATCTTAAAGGTCATTTCCAACCTAAATGATTCTACAATTACTTTTAGTTGATCTAAGAAGCTATGGAGATGTTGAAATTCTCTTAAACCTTCACAACTGCAAAATGTACCAACTAACAGTTCAGATTTGTTACTATCACAGCTCTTTGCTATGATATATATATTACCAACTGATACACAGTCTTTTTTCTAGAGTCACCAGAAATACAAGACCGTATACAGTCACTGATACTATAAGCAACTCTCATATTTGCAGTGTGAGTTTGCCCACAGTGCAAGTCTGAAGTCTCAGTGTGCAAACACACAGAAACTGACTGCTTAAGAGCTCTCCGAATCCGAAGACACCAGTCAAAAGACTGGGAGCTGAGATAAAAGTATGAAGTGACTCAACCTCTAATCTGCTGTATTCCCTCAGCCAAGGCAGTAATACAACCCAGATCACTTAATTCTCACACCAAAATATGACCCACCAGACCACTGTTATCCCACATTACAATTTACACAAATTAGTGGTTATTTCTCTTTTACTCATGGTTAAGAATGTAATAGCAGGATGCAGTAGCCAGACCCCTAATAATTCTTATATTACAATACCTCTGCCTCTGTTCTGCCAACCTCTCCTCTTCTTCCAGCAGCATTTTTCGCCTTTGTTCTTCAGCTTCTCGAAGTAATTTCTGCTTTCGATACCAGGCTTCATCTTCTGCTTTCTGTTCCTGTGCTCTGGCTTCTGATTCATGTGCTAATTGTCTAAATGTAAGGAGGTCACGTGTTAATAACTCAAGCCAAGTATCAAGAAATTACTTGATTATACAGAAATCGATGACAAAGAACTGCCAAAATGAGATAACATGAAGGACATATGGCATCCCCTTTGTACTGATAAGGTACATGAGGAAGAGTTACAATGCTGACTGTTAGAGACAAACAGAGCATTACAGATGAGCGCAGGTATTTTCTTCCTCGCATTCTTAACAAAAACGAGTTTCTAAAGGTGCCTTGGCATCATGGTACCCATTGATTTCAACAGCAAGCTGAGAACTCCTGGCCCTATGGAAGTTGGATCCCACAAGGCCAACAAAGCTTTAGGCTCTGACTATGAGCTTCCAAGTTTGGTCACTTCTGGCTCAATATTTTTTGCAAATTAGCAAACATTTTTTGTTTAAGATAAGGCTGACAATTTAACTTAAAAATGTGTCAAACCAAATAAATCTGAACCTTTACCAGCTATTTTAAGTCATCTTGCTGAATTTCCTTGTCTCTCTTCTCAAGCATAGACATTACAAAAGAAAAAGGCAGTTGTGTCCACCTGTCCCTCCCAGTCTGAGACTGTAAGCCAACTTTCCCATTAATACCTCTCTCGTAAGTATTCAATTTCATCCTGTCTGATCCTGTCCCGTTCCTGAGCTTGATAATCCACAATGAACTTGGGATATTTATTAAATACAGGGTACTGCCCTTTTGTAAGTGGTATGAAGTCCTCAAGCATACGCTGTGGATGGATATCAAGTGGTGTAGCCTCCATAAGACGATAGGCTTCCTTAATCACAGCAGTGATGTCCAGGTTGTTACGGTGATGAAAGAAATACTGTAAGAGACATCCTTCCAGTTACATTCTAAAAAAGATTATGCACTTTTATGTATTTTTACATAAATATATATTTATTTTTAATGCACCCATTTGGGAATAATTAGGTAAATTGGCAAGATCTATATTTAAACAGTTAATTTTAAAAGGGTTTATTTAGTTATGCCTACCAATTCGTAAAATATTACTAGCTCAAATGACTTGAACCAAAGCTCTTTAAGTTGTGAAAGTACACTCTGGTTCTTTTCCTCCACTTCAAATGGCAGTTGTGTAAGGGATCTGTAAAGCTAGATGTCAGTTTAGAGTGTCCAACTGCCCACACAGACACTCCTACCACTGGATGAACCTCCGTTGGCTTTTGGTGTCCAGCCATGAAGCTTGGAAGGTTCTCTTCTTGCGGGATTATTCTTCCTGTCAAAGAACTTATTCACCATGAAAATCTCTAAATTGGTCATTATTAAACATAGCAGTAATGTTATCTGTTCAATGTCAGTCCACATTTTAGAGGTGGAGCCCTTTCTTTGCCTACCGAGATGTTTTCATAAGAAAAGATCCTCCTTCTGCCATGTAAGGCTAAACATGAGAAAAAACATCTTCATTTACCTTCAGAGAACATCTAATAATACTGCCTAATTTTGCAAATCTGAAAACAGGATAATGAAACAACATAACAGAATGATGGTGTATTGTCTCCAGAGGTAAAAGTCCATATTAGATCCCCAAAAAAGAGGCAGAATTATTTTGTGGTTGATGAACTATTCACATTTATAAAATGGCTTTTAGTGGCATTAGAAAGCTTGTGAAAGTTTTTAAAGTTCTCCGTGCCTGAAACTGCAGGAAATTGCTCAATGTTTTATTCATTTATTGCATATTTGTCTAGTACCAGATGACCTTGTTCAGAAACATGCATTAACATACTAATGTGGAAATGAAATATCTTCTTCTAACCTGTCTAACAACAGATGTCTCTTCCACATGACTGACTTAAATATGAAGATGTTTACCTCAAAATCTGCTGCTTGATTACACTGAAGCAAGGGAGCTCTGGAACATATAATATAGGCAACAACAATCATTAGAAAGTATGAAGGATGGTTGGAGAAGATATTGTCAAAGACTTTCAGCCATTCTTCTCTTGTTAGAACCTCAGATAGCAGTGTTTCTAGGAGAGGCCAAGCATAAACCTAAATTATTTGGGAAAACCAATAAAATAATCCATTAGTACAACTTTACCATCCCTTTTAAAGAAATAATGTGATTTTTCTTGCCTTATGCCAAGAATCTATTGATTTATGAAAGAAACAGGAAATAAACCAAAACATTTGAAGAAAAGTTTCATCACCAACTATTAATATTTAGAGTTAATATGATTATAAATACGCTTCTTATTTCACTGGATGTCTAAATGTTCTGTTTCGATTTGTGAAGGTAAAATCATCCCTAATGATAAATATGAATTACAAAATTAATTCATCACACTTATGTCCCCTTAAAAAACAGGCACATTTATAATTTGATGAGTAGATTTTCAAGCAATGTGGACTTGAAAGCAAAGAACTTCTAAGAACTATGGTAGTGTGTATATGAGATTTACGATCATGGACAAGGAAAAAGAGCAGGAAAGCAATGATGTATCTTTACACTCCCATATAATTCACTGTTCTTTAATGAAAACTTCCCCAAAATAGAACTACATCAAAATAAAAAACTAGTGGACAGTTATTCACTGCAGTACATTGTTGTATATAAAATTTGGCTAGAATATTACCTGTGAAGTCACATTGTATTTTATTAAATGCTGGAGTAATTCTTTGTCATGATGTGCCAAAACATTTTCCATCATACTGAGGACGTTAACTGGAGGATTGGGAAAATATTCAAACCAGTGCTGACAAAAATTAACTGAAAGAGAATAAAAAGCCCAACACAAACCACTGTAATCCAGAGTTACAGACTCTTGACAATCTTAAAGTTGGTTATAAAGGTGATGAATTTAAGAGACAGTTTCAGGCAGCAAAGCCTGTTTAAGATATTCCCATCTCTTCTCTTTCCTAGCATTTATTCCTAAACCATTTCCACAGTACACTGCTCCTCCAGCTACACTGGCATCAGTTTTTGTGTCAGCACACTGTGAACCAGACTGAAGAGTAACACTCAAATATAAAATGAAAAAAAAGTCTGTGTGCTACGGGACTAAGGCATTGGAGGCAGATGGGAATAATTAAACCAGTATTTCTGTCTCATGAAACTACTTTCTGGATCAAGTAATTTTTATTGTACTAAGAATAACTTCTGTAAACTTGGATAGTTTTTCACTAGCAGCATGTGTTTGCAAAGCGGGTATGGATGCTTGGCAGCACGTATCTTCTGTGGACTTAGCAGCAGCTGCAACAACTAATTTAAGTGTAAAGTACTTTAATATAGAGTGTTTCTTCAGAAGACAGCAACAGCCCGTGTTCAGACAAACATCTAGTTTTGAGTTACCACATTCTTAGGACAACTAAACACAGTAAAACCTTGAAAGAGATCATTCCCTTCTGAGTGGGAATGGGTGAGGGGGTGGGTGGGTGTTACTACTTTTCTCACGTCTAAAGAGACTTAACTATTATCATATAATTATGATAGATACATTTGGGTTTGAGGATTAGACTTTACAAATAATATTAAAACTGCTAACTTTTTGCTAGATACACTGCAAAAGGAAGTCTAATATCTTGTGGCTTTTAAGTGTAGAGTTGCTACATATTAATTCCTGGTGGCCTCTTAGGAAATACCTCATTCATTTCAGCAGGAAATGCTCTTTTGCATTGGAAAGCTAAAACATGTTGCAGCATATTTGAGTTTTTAAAATCAGTACTTACCTACTACTGTTGCAACAACTTCAAAGCAGATGAGCGGGTTGTTCTGGAATAATTTTACAAATGGGAATGCAAGTAAAGGTATATAAGGTGTCTCAGCAAAGATAGCAGACCAGTGAGCTAGAGCTGACAAGGTCCTGTGCACAAAGGCAAACAAAGGTGTAGAAAACATCAATCCAAAATCAAACAAAAATGTAGTATGTATTTTAGAACCACAACATAGAAAGATTCTGAACTTCAAGACAGATGCAGGATTGTATGGATTATCAAAACAAAATTACATAAGGGCACTACTATTTCATTTTAGAATTTGCCTTACAGCTAATTCCAGCTATTGGATACATTTCAGATCACTATATGAAAATAAAAATCTATAATATTTAAATAAATAGAAATACATGTTTTACCTCTGTAGAACTCTCAGCAGTTTCCTGCTTTTGATGGGATACTTATTCTGAATATTTACAAAGGCACTGTGGGTTCCCTTATCTATTAAGCTACTGAATGCCAAGTGGTTTTCAGGAAGTTGTAATAAGGAACGCCAAACAAACATCCTGCAATTAAAATGCAGCCTTAGTCAAGCAACTTCTCTTTCATAGGTCAGTAAACACAAGCAATTCTATTTTGTTCAAGCATGACCATGCACACAAAAAATACCTGTACTTTGCTGGATATTCTCCAAAGCCTTTCAGTAAGGCCCGCAGACGTTTCTTGTTTAATCCACCCGGCAATTCGTTCTACAAAATAGGGGATCAACAATAAATGTAATGATGTGCTCTCTTTTGCACTCTAATGGATGATAGTAGCTAAATATTGAAGTTCCTGACATATTAGTTAAAAAAATCAAACACCTATAGGCATCTGTTACATAGTCCTAGGTATTTCAACAAAAAAAAAGATAATTCAAAACATCATTTATTGTCTCCTGAACTCAAGGAACAGCTGCCATTGATTTCAGTGAGAAGCAGATCAGATCCTAAAAGACTAAACCATGTACATTTAAATGATGGATATAGCAAACCATAAAGAATACTGACATAAGGAATAGATCATATGGTGACACGTTACAGGATATATGTATATACACACAGGTATGTGTATACATGTGGGTATATAGATAAGAATATATACACATAGGAGACACAAGATAAAGACAGAGAAAATGGCACAGTGATGACAGAGGGGAAATAAATTTAACAGTAATTCATCTTCTAAATAATTGATAAAAAATGAGATTATTCTAGGCAAACATTTTAGAAGTGCCAGTTTGCTAGCAAGGAAGCAGATCAGATCTAGCCAATATCCAGATGTGTCACAAGTTGCTTGAACAACCTGAGGTACCCCAAGCTGACTGGAAGCATCTCTGGCTCTGTCACATACTATAGGAGTATGGGCTACATAGAGAGAGAAAATGGTACTAACATTTCCTTAATCCCCTCTCTGCTCAAATATTCAAGTGCAGCAGTGCCTGAACTTATTCTTTAAAGTAAATGGCAATAAAATTTAAATGCTGCAGACTGGAGAACAAAATATTTGCAACTTCTTCCTACCTCTTTATTTTCAAGCGATGTGTTTGCTTGCAGCTTTAGCAATCTGGTTTGAATTTTTCTTCCTTTGGATTTCCAAGGCCCCTCGGACTTTCCTGAAGTCACTTTCATTATCAGTTTATTTGTCTCTGATGTGTACTTGGACCCATCTTGTACAACTTTGAACATGGATGGTGGAGGCTAATATTCAGTGCAAATACCTCAGTTAAAATCTTGTAAGACAGATTACATAACAATATAATTTGTTGTTTATTTTACATGCCATGTTTCTGAGTCTGATGGCCATAAGAATAGAAACACATTTCTACTGTTAATATGTACAGATTGTATACTCCTGAAAAAGAATGTCAATGAATAAAACTACTCTAACTATGAGAAGACTTATGTAGCTTCCAAATCAACTCAATCACGTTATTTCCTTGCTTAGCAAACACTAAAATATAATTGGAATAGTATAGATGTGTATCATGTACTGTTAAGGTTATTTACTTTAGTGTGTTTCTCAATGTCATTAAAATACTTTGCATTTCTATAGCACCAGTTAAAAAGAATACAGCAGACCTTTACAAACTTTAATTCGTCTTCAGTGTGGGCCAGGTATTAATTAATTCAAAGCTGGAGATTGGGAAAGCAAGTAAAGTGGATCTCCCAGTTCATGTCAAACCGTCAGCAAAAGTGCAAATGGAATGCATGTGACATCTTTACACATCCTTCCTCAGCTCCAACTCCATTATTATCCAGAGCTTGTTACTGTTTACTTCAAAGACATGGTGATTAAAGATATGTGGAATTCTGGATTTAGAAACCTGACTCCCATTAATAAATTACTTTAATGAAATAAGAACCGGTATTTAGAGTGTTTCTTATTTAGGAAGGATTAGGTGCATGGTTGTGCTGTAAATGATGGATGCTGGTACCCAATAACACAATAAGAAAAACAATATCATAGTAACAAAAACACCATTCATGCCCAGTTTAAGAGGGCATTACTTGCTAAACATTTCCTATAGGAAATGGAACAGAAGAAGCACAACTATGCTGTTTCCATCTTCCCCCAAAGATCACTACAAAGAAAATTGATGCATACAAATTGCTGTAGAAATACCATCTTCCCCTTTTTCCAACATCAGAAACACAGTGAGATAGATATATATATATATATATATATATATATATATATATATAACTTAAAATCATCAATTATCTGAAAGACTGGAGGAACTATGAAGCAAACTCTACAAACCACTTTTTATTTGTATTGTTAAATAAGGCATTCCAACATGTGTCCACAAACTACTGCTTACACAAAATATTTGTACACAAATAACAAGTTTAAGGAGATTTACTGCTGTTTTAAGAAATGTAAAACACTCTACCTTATTTCCTTCCTGAGTGAAAGCTTGGACACTGTATAAATTAAGGCTTCCATTTTCCATTACTGAGGCAATATACTGTCCATTGGGGCTAATCACCGCTGTGCTAATGCCCTCTTCAGGACTCCCAATGTCAAAAAGAAGTTTGCATGTTTCTATATTGATAAACCTCATAATGTTATCTTGACTTAACACTCCAAGGACCTGTAAGTTAAAAGTATTCCTTGATTAATACTGACAATGTAAAACAAAGTGGAATACCCGATTCAGCAGTGACACTCCATTAAGCTCAAATTGCAGTTGAGCAAAGATTCAGCGCAGTAACTTCCCTTTTGTTTGGTATGAGCTCATACCCTCAGCATTCCCCCCACAAAAGTCCTCAAAGTATAGGTGAGGAATCAACTAACCAAATACTCCTGTCTTAAGCTTTGTAAAAAAACTGACCTGATTGGAGCCCCCATCAAAACTGTCAGGGAGGAATTCCAGGTGACGAACAGCTCTCACTTTCTCAGGCATCTGGATTATTCTTATCAACCGCTTTGATTCTAAACACCATAAGTGAAGATGATTTGATTTTCCACCAACTACAAAGGTCCGGCCATCTCTGGATCACAGATGAGGTAAAGCTTCCATCAGCATACTATAATTTAAGCTAGTATTGGCTAAAGAGAGAGACTGTTCTAAGGCCTTAAATCACCTTTGAATCTGCCATTATTCCTGTCATGCTCTCTCAAAAGAACAAAACAAAACAATAGAATTCACTAAGGTAAAGGATAGTTTAAACCTTATTTTAGTGGTCATTAAAAATCAACTTTATTTATTTCAACTACTACTGGACTATAGTAAACACTGCTATTGATCTCTGCTGAAAGTATCAGTCACAGCACACTTCAAAAGCTTAATATATTATATAGCTTAATACTTCCATAAAATATTACAAATAAAGAAGGAAAACCTGTCTGAAACTACAGTTTTTGTAGTCTGCCTTAGAATGTTTAAAATAGCAATTTACCTGGTAACTGCAAACACCTTATAAAGTAATACAGAACCTTCTACAGGAGTTGGCAACTGGTATTTACAGTGAAGAGTATCAAATTCCCATGCAAAAACAGAATTATCTTTGAAACAGCTGAGAATGGTGTTACTCAATGGAAGAAAAAAAACCTGGAAGAATATGGAAAAGAAAAAAAAAAAGTGATGTTGTCAAAGAAGTACACTTTAAATTGAACCTAAGTGCATGGCAAAATAAAAAATGGCAAGAAATCATGACGGTGTGGTGGTCACTGTAACTGTGCAAGGCTTGGATCCCACAGGCAGCTGGTCCCCGTTCCCTGGGACAGCCTAGAGAGGAGTGGGCCTGCTCTCCCTTGCTTTGGTTCAAAACTTGTCACACCCTTTGCTAAGCCAGTTTAACTCACCAAAATGACACAAATGTTATCTGTGGGGGTTTTCATGACTGTTGAAACTGTATTGTGGAGATTTCCGGTGAGTGTCAGAGAGGATGCAATATAAATACTGGGAACATGAACCCAGAAGCAGGAGGGGATGGACGATACAAGCCAGAACTGCTCAGTGAACAACTGCTTCCTGCATCTTCTACAAACTAACGTCTGCATTCAATAGTACCAGGAGCTTGCAAATGCACTCTCTGAAGCATTCATCTCTAGACTTAAACTCCTTAGTTTTACATACAACTATTAAAAGTAAAAAATATTGCAGAATGTTTAGCAACTATGAAATGCAAATTTCACTGTGGGGATGAATAAAGATGAAACAAGAAAGTCTGTAAATATGTATTATTTTTCAATTATTCTGAACATATTTATTGTTTATGTGTAATCTGTTTCAAAAAGAAAAAAAAATCCATTTATTTACATTTTTGGATGTCATCAAATACATTCTTGCTTAATGATAAATTATTGGTTTAGATCAGGGGTTCTATTTAGGCAGCAGCTCATACAGCTTCAGCAAACTCCCAGTATTTATAATTTTGAAGGTGAAACTGCAAATGCCTTCTGATATCTGAGGGGACTACCTGAAGTACTCACTGGCTGAGATTAACAGTCAATGCTACAAAGTTCAGAGTTTTGGTCTGAATGGTCTCTCAGGGCCTTGAAAATCTGTAAATCTGGGTAAGTGGGATGGGATTCATCTTGGTAACTGAAAGTTGGATGTTCAGGCCAAATTAGTCACTTGACAGTGAGCAAGTCTAACAATAAATCCGATCTTCAATAAAACACTTACTTACCTGCATATCTTAAGTTATGGCAAGGGAATAAGTATCACTGTTTTAAAGACAGGGAAATTAAATCCAGATCATTTGCCTAATGTCCTATCAGAAATGGCAGCACCAAAAAAAAAAAAAGAGCAGGCTCTTGATTTGCAAACATGATTTATTAATTCAACCATAATCACTACTATTTGGCTTTAAAGGTTGTTTCCACACTGCAACATCCTGATCCTACCAAATTCCAAGAGCCATTTATCAATAAAGAATCCCTACACATAGCCTAGGCAAAGAAAGATACTGAGCAGTAGAAAAATCTTGTCCACTAAAGAAATGCAGCCATCTTTGGAGGGAAGATATTATTTTAGCCACATGTACTACACAACAGTTTCAATAAAACAAAGATCTATGGATCATCTTTTACAGTAATTGCTACGTGACTCTCTTAAGATTTTCTGCCTGACCTTGAACAGAGTGAAGGCACTCAAATGAATAGCATTGTTCTCTGCAAAATCAGCATGGCTTTTTAGTGACCAGCCTGACGAGAACTTTGGTTTGAAGTGGTGTTTGTCAGAGTATGCACTGCAGGGCAGCACGTGTGCAAGCCATGCTCAGGCTGTGTGTCAGGACTTTCTGTAGCACTTATGCCACAGTGTGACATTTGGTGGCGCAGAAAGACCTGTTTAAAGCAACGTAATCTAAGGAATACCTATTTAAACCACTCCCTGACATAAACATGTCATCCTTTTCATCCCATGCTGTTCCAGTATAAGTGTCTGTGCAGCAAACAGAAGCAAAGAAACCAGGAGGCTGAAAAGCAGCAATTTCTTTCTGCTGAATTCCTTTTCAGCCTCATTGGTTCCCACATTCGGTGCTTAGTGTGCACAGACAGAAGAGCAGCTTTGGAATAAGGAGCTGAATGGGGCAGGCAGTGGTGACTCTTGGAAGTTACAATCACAACAAAAGTTTTTAACAATACCCTTAAATCCCACTATCATTCAGGTTGGAATCAATCTATGGAGGTCCTCTGAGCCCACCACAGGTCAAAGCAAGGGTCAGTCTAAAAAAAGGCTCCAACCGCCAGGTTAAATTGGGTTAGTCAAGGTTATATCCAAGCAAGTTTTGAGTATCTCTAAAGACAGAGGTTCCTTAAAAGTTCCCAGCAGATCTCTGCAACTACTGAGTCATGATTTTAGTGGTCTGGGTGATGTGTTAGGATGACAGTTAAGATGATATGCCCAAAGAAGATAGAAAAGATTCAGCTGCATTTTAAAGAGTATTTACAAATAATGTGATTTTAAATGTGGTGTTACACCTACTGAGGGGTGCTTGTTCACCTTTAGCAATTGCTCTTTACTCACCCTCTGTATACCCACAGATTGACGAACGTTCAGCTTTCTTATTCTTTGAAAGGTGTCCAAGTCCCACAGTTGTGCTGTATCAGTGGAAGTAGTGATGGCATACCTGCCTGAGCCATGGACAGAGATGGAAGACACTGACGAATCATGTCCTCTCATCCAACTAACTAACTCCTTGGTTTCTGCAGAAGTTGTTGAAATAAAAATGTAAAGGACATGAAAGTTATTCAAAGTGAAACAGCTACTACCTTAGTTGCATTGCCAACATTATGCTGTGAAACAGACTTTTAAACACTACTAGTATATAACCATATACCATCACAACCTAGTAAACAAGAACAAAAGGTATCAGTCTTCACATTTACACCTTAGAGAGGCATAACCTTGTCCTCATCTCCAGCTAACAGATTTTGTAAGTTACACTCAGTTCTACACAGAAAGCCAACTTGCACAGACTTGTTTAATTTAGCCTAAAAATCAATCTTCAAAAGTCATGAACAACGTGATCATGTAAATTCAGCATGCCTCACAGAATACCTGATGTGAACACACGCAATAATCTCTAGAAGTTAAGACTGGATGTTCTAGTTAGAATTCTCCACTTGTTTTTACTTGTGGACAGAATGTGTGAACAATTACCCAGCTATTTACAGGTGCAAGGAAGAAAGGTTTAATGACAATGGGCTATGACCATAGAAAGGTACGGTCAGAAAACAACACCTCATTAATTCTTTTAGAATCCAAAACATTTTTATGCTGTGCATTGCATACTAAGGAAATGGCTCCTCTGACTACACTGTCAGTACTTGTGACTGCATGACCACTAATCTGCCCTCAGCAACCAAACTGCACTTGTGGCAATTACATTTACATCGGGTGGTTTGCCTGACAGCCCATGGGGTGGTTCCAGCTGACCTACTGCTGTGGTATCAAACATGGGAAATGGGTATAAAGCAGTTCATAAGGACTAACCGTCAAACTTTCTGCTGTGCTTACAGACAACTGAGTGCTTAAAGCTATCATCACCTGAGGGGTGACATGGGATTAGAGAGTACAGCTTCTAAAGAAGGGGATGGAGCCCACCCAGTAAGTACTATCTAACACATCTCCAATGATAGTTCACCCAATCCTGACTTATACGAATACCAGCGTTTATATTTTAAAACATTCTTCAGTAGGACTTGATATCTGGAAACAGCACCATATAAACATGCAGTAGTTTCCGGAATAATTAAGATTTTTCTAAGTGCATCCAAACATCTAAGTTTGGTCTTCCTGTAGTTGAAAGAAAAACCACAGAGGATTTCAGACCTTAATCCTGACTGCCTCTCTTGAGCAACATGGCGTTACATTTAACATTTAACATCAAGACAGTGACATACAGCTGGCCTGTGAAGTTAATTTTTAATATTGATTTTGAACAAGGATAGAGAACTACTTGAATACACAAAAGTATTGACAGTTCTTTTAGTGTATACTGTTACTTCATTGAAATATTTTACTGCAAATATAGTTAAGAACTGGTTCAGTTGCAAACTAACATATTGTCAATGGATTTTGGTTTTATTTTAATAGAGCACTTCATTCTAAGCAAACATATACAGAACTGCTTAAAAACATATGTAACTGTGATCTGTGCTGGACTTCAGCTAAACAGATGCCTGGGTGACTCAGTGGGAACAAGGAATTTTGGCAAAGCAAAGGGTTATTTAGGTTAATTTACCCACAGGACTATAACCCACATGGGCCCAAACTTTTCTTTTTTGGACATATGGCATGAAATACACAGTATGATTTCCATAAAAAAACTATCTAAAAATTCAAGAACAACACTAAAATTATATAGTTTTTCATGCCAACCCAGACAGCATTTAAGCCTTGAAATTTCTCCTTACCTGTATCAAAGCACTTAACAGAATAATCTGCCAAAGCCACCAGGAACTCTGTCTTTCTGCGAAGATTAAATGCCAAAGCAGTGCAAGCCTGCATTGTTCGCTGAACAAGTTTGAACCTATTTAAAAATACACATTCTTGTTGTGATGGGAAACTTTGGTTCACACTGAAGTAATACTTCAAGTGAAGTAGTAAGTAATATATTTCACTGAGAGAAAAAATAAATCAACTCAAAAGGAGCAAGTAAATCATACCTAATTACAATAAATCTAAAAATCAGTGCTAATAGGTCAAAACTCTGTAGTGAAAAGTTGAAAAGACTGGTTGATGTATTTCTGCAAATAAAAACACTAGTTTATCGCAATTCATGGTTCATTCATTGATCTATACTGGCCAAAGAATAACTTTTTGGACTAATACTTAAGTTCTATGAAATTGCTGTTCAGTTTAGAGTTACAAGCCTCTGATCTTTTTGAGCAGCTAAACTAATGAAATAATATTTGGGGAGGCTACATGAGACACTGGCTTGTAGTTCCAGCTCTGAGCAAACTACCATCTATTTCCACATTCACGGGAAACCAGGGGGTTAAAACCCAACCTGTGGGATCCTGTCCAGGCAAGTTCCACACCCCTGCATGTTATGGATGTCTCAAACAGTTAAAATGTCTGGACAGAAACATTCTTACCTGTTTCCATTCAAATCAAAAACATATATATTCCCTTGGCGGTCTCCCGCGAGGAGAGAATCTCCAGAACTGTCAAAAGCCACATTCAGAAAACGTATTGTCTTTGAATGGTACCCTTGGACACTATGAATTATGTTTACTATGACTCTGTGAAGACAGCAAGCATAACAACCATGCTTAGAATAATTTTATTATTATGTATTTCTCTAAGATCTAGGATTAAAATGTTGCTAGCTTACCGTTTTACAGTTCTGATCTTTCACAGTTCTGTGAAAAATCTTCAAGAAAACAACGTATTTTTAATACAAAAAATACACTACAAAGGAAGTGATTCACTGTGTTGGAAGTTAGGCCGGAGGCATATAGAACAGATGGGGGAAATCCACCATTCACAATCCTTTTATGTGGCTCCTGATCACCTCATTTTCATTATTAATAACACAAACACATACACTGATGTATCATCTACCAATGAATCTGAAAGCCCAGTTCTGCTCTCAGCAAGGAACTTGGCTGGTCATTACCACTGCAGAGAAACATGCTAGAAAACTGAGAAGCTGTGCATCACTGTAAGAAACCACTCTGATTAGATGTGGTGGTACATAAGTTCTAATATCACTTCTTTCCATGGTCTTCAAAAGCATTGCGTTTGTTCAGTCTGGAAAAGAGAAGGCTCTGGGGTGACCTAATTGTGGCCTTCCAGTACCTGAAGGGAACCTACAAGAAACACAGAGAGGGACTTTTTACATGAGCATGTAGTGACCGGACAAGGGTAAATGGCTTTGAAATGAAAGAGAACAGGTTTAGATTACAAATTAGGGAGAAATTCTTTGCTGTGAGGGTGGTGAGACAGTGCAACAGGTTGCCCAGGGAAGTTGTGGCTGCCCCATCCCTGGAAGTGTTCAAGGCCAGGTTGGATGGAGCTCTGAGCAAACTGGTCTAGGGGACAGTGTCCCTTGCCCATGGCAGGAGGATTGGAATGAGATGATCTTTAAGGTCCCTTCCAACCCAAACCATTTTATAATTCTGTATTTATCATTATTCGTCTGAGGTATTATAGAACAAAAGTTCCTGCTTTTTCACTTCTATCCTTCCACTGTGCTGCCCCCTTAAAATGGAGCCAGACGCAGAAACGAAGCCCATGTGCAGAATAAGCTGCAAAAGAAAGGTTTTTCCTGAAGCAGGACATTAAGATTTGGGAGATCTGCTACTCCTGTGTTTATTGTCTAACACTAAGCAAACCATTTATTTTCTATCATCACTTGGATGTAAATTCAGAGTCAAACTAAACATCTAAAACTGTGTAGGATATTGGCAGACTGATTAAAGACTGCAGAGCCCTGGCAGAATGCTGTGACTGTCGCTATGTAAGATGCTGATTGCTCTCTGAGACACAGAATATGTCATCCAGCATGCACATGCAGCTGTGGAGGCATGTTACAAAGTCTGAGTGAACACCAGAAGAACAGCCATACATAGTACAGACCAGAGACGCTAATTGCACCTGTTAAGCCCATTCTTTTCTACAATAAAAAGGGCCACAAAAATGAAATTAGAAAGATAAGGAATTTTAAATTATAATTAAAATCTAGTGATGTGGGTTGTTTTATGACGTTAAAGACCCTATCAAGTGAAGTATGACTTCTTCTAAAACCACTCTGAAACCTGAGTACTCATCAGTGCAGCTACAGCATCTCCCATGACCTTCTCTACGCTGCTCTCTGCCTTTCGAAAGCTCCTCTGCCACAAAACTGACCCAGAATAGAGTCAGGCGTTCACAGGGTTGCACCCAGGGCAGAGGCACCCAGAGCATCATCCCCGCTGCTGCTCTTCAGCTTGGGCCAGGCAGTGTTTTCATCGGAGAACCACACTGTGATTGAACTTTGGGAATTCCCCATAGCATTTTATTCAGTAAACCGAAGCACTAACCCGGGGTGAGTGCCCAGCCAAGCTGCGAGCAGCCTGAGCCACGGGGGTTTCACAGCCCCCCGGGGACCTGCTCTGCCTTCAGGAGAGGTTCTCATTAATGCAACAAGTATCTCTAAGGCGGGTGCCAAGAGGGCGGTGCCAGGCTCTTTTCAGTGTTGCCCCGCGACACGACGAGGAGCAATGACCATAAACTAAACCTCAGGACATTTCACCTCAACGTGAGGAAGAACTTTCCCCTGAGGGTGGCAGAGCGCTGGCACAGGCTGCCCGGGGAGGGCGTGGGGTCTCCCTCTCCGGAGACATCCCAGACACATCGGGACGTTCCTGTGCCCACCTGCCCTGGGTGACGCTGCCCCCGGCAGGGGGGTTGGATGGACCGGATGGTCTCCAGGGGTCCGTTCAAACCCCAACGACTCTGCGATTCAAGGAGGAAGCGCTGCCCCGCGTTCCACCCGGGCTTCCCCTCCATCCAGCCTGCCGGAGCTCAGTGCCTCCTCTGCCCCGGCCCCGCTAGTCCCCCCCGCCCGGCCCCGTTACCCTCGCGGTGCCGCCGCCCCGGCCCGGCGGGCCCACACGGGGCCGCTCCGCCGCCCGCCCAGGTCGCACCGCTCCATCCCCGCGCGCCGCCGCTCCCGCGCTCCCCGGGCCCCGCCCACCGTCCGCGCCGCAGGGGGCGCCGCGCGCGTGGTACGGCCCGCTCCCGCGGCACGGGCGGGGCGCGGCGGGGACGGGGCCGGGAGCGCCCCCCGTGGGGGATGGACCCGCCCCGCCGGGGGCTGCCGGGAGATGTAGTTTCCCCCGCCCCACCCCGGGGCGGGGCTCTCCGCGGCGGGGGCGGGGCCGGAAGCGGCGGCGCCGGCTCGGCCGAATTCCGTGGCGCCACGTCTGGCCTGGGGCTCGCTCCGTGCCCGGGCGGCGGCAGCGGCGGCGCAGCCGAACCTCCGTCTCGCCTCTCCCTCGGCGGCCGGTTCGCGGTCGAGGCCTCGGCGGCGGCGACATGTCGGACCTGGGGGACTGGTTCCGGAGCATCCCGCTGATCACCCGTTACTGGTTCGCCGGCTCCATCGCGGTGCCTCTCGTGGGCAAGCTGGGCCTCGTCAGCCCCGTCAACCTCTTCCTCTGGCCCGACGCCTTCATCCACCGCTTCCAGGTACGGGCCGCACTACCGCTCCCGGCGTGCCCCGCGGTGCCCCCGCCATAGGGTGGCCCGGCCCGGCGCGCGCGCGGCCTCATGGGAGTTGTAGTGCGGGACTGCGGGCGGGCCCGGCGGCCTGGCGGGGGAGCCGCGCACCGGGACAGCGCTCGGGGGGCACCGGGGGCGGCCGGAGCCCCCCCGGAGGGAGCCGGGCCCGCCGTGCCGCCTAGCAGGGCCAGCGCGTTCTGCTGGCGCTATGCCCGCAGGTCTCGGGCCCGTCTGACCCTGCCGCAGGGGCGGAGGGAGGGCCGTGCCCCCTGCCGGCCCAGCAGTTCGGCTTGTGTCTCATTCCGGTGTGGCTTTCCCTAATTTTTATTAGTGGGAGTTTTTCCGGTTGTTTTGCCAAGGTGCTCTCTAGCAATAAAACTCGTGGCTGTGGCTTCAGGTGAGCTGCCCGGCTCTGTGTGACCGTGAGGGTGTGACTTTGGGAGCAGAAACATCCCGAACCGCGAGTGGCTCGGGAGACTCTGGGACAGCTACAGGAGAGACACGGAGCTCCTGGAGCGGCTCCAGCGGAGGGCAAGGATGATTAAGGGACTGAAGCATCTCTCTTGTGAGGAAACGATGAAGGAAGCTGGGCCTGCTCAGCCTCGAGAAGAGGCGACTGGGAGGGGAACTCATCAGTGTGTGTAACTATCTAGAGGGAGGGTGTCAGAGGATGGAGCCAGGCTCTTCCCAGTGGTGCCAGGCAGTAGGACAAGGGGCAACAGGCAGAAACTGATGCACTGAAAGTTCCAGCTGAACATGAGGAAGAGAGGAAGAACAACTTTACTGTGCGAGTGACTGCAGACTGGAACAGAGAGTCCAGAGAGGTTGTGGAGTCTCCCTCCCTGGAAATACTCAAGAACCATCTGGACACAGTTCTGTGTAACGTGCTCTGGGATGACCCTGCTTGAGGAGGAATGCTGGACCAGATGACCTGGTGTGGTCCCATCCAGCCTGACCCGTTGTGTCATTCTGCATCTTTCGTACTTTCTGGCTTGGAATTTGAAAAAGCTTCTGTTTGGGATTGTCAGCTTCTGTGCTGAGGCATGGGCCATGTAAACTAACAGCTAAAGCCCCAAGGTGTCAGACCGGTAGTGCATTAGCAATATCAGAAGTGTTCACTAACTGACATAGTATTTTTTTTTGCATTGTGATGTTACAAGTTCAGTGTTCTGCAGTGCAGGTGTGTAGTGGGAGAGGACTAACTGGATTAACAGAAGATGACGGAAGAGGAAGCATCTCAATCTTTACATTACTACTATACTTGCTCATTATATCTTCAGCGCAAAAGGCTAAGTGTGAAAAAAAAGTTAAAAGGATGATTCTATCTGTAGCTTGATCCGTGTATTGTTCCCAGAATTTAGTAGCTTAAATGGCTGTGTTTCCTCTAATTCTGTTATTTCTCCTGGAACTGTGATGTTCAGGATCCTAATACTCTATTTGGAAGTGTTGCTGCTTAAAGAGCTCAATTATGAATGGCCAGACATTTTCTGTCCTTGCTACGTGCTGCTGTGCAGTTGGCTGTACCTAATATTGATTGTTGGGAGACTCTAAAGCAGGTCCAGAATGCTCAGAGCAGCCTTGCTGTCTGGAATGGTACACTAAAGACTGTTGTGTGAATTCCTTGACCTCTGTTCAACAGGGAAGAATGGGGTTTGTGTGGATGCTTTTAAAACAGTGTAGCATCCTTGCAAGTATATCCCTTTTGCACTGCAGTAAAAGCTCAGTACTGCAAAGATCTGATGGAAGCAATCTGGGAAGTGGTGTGTGATTTCTGTTGTAATCTTGATATCTTTGTTTATCAGATTAAACAAAACCCCACACCTGTAAAAGCTGCTAAAGCAGCAGGAATTGCTACTTCTACTGTTTTTAATATCTTCCTTAATCTTCCAAGTAATTGATAATGAGAAGGAAAGCCTGTGCATATGAGTTCATTCTGCACCATATAAATATATCTTCTTCTTTTGATCTGGACAGATCTGGCGGCCAATAACGGCAACTTTCTTCTTCCCAGTGGGACCTGGAACAGGATTTCTCTACTTGGTGAATTTGTATTTCTTGTATCAATATTCATCACGATTAGAAACAGGTATGTTATCCATTAATTTGTATGCATGTGGTGAACTCTACCTGGAGCTGATAGAGGTGGCTCATCTCTGTGCCAGCTCATGTTGGTCAGTGTGAAACTGCTCTGAAAACTGATTTTCTGGTGCCTTCCCTTTGGCCATTTAGGGTCTGAACTTGATAGTTGTTTCAGTAGGAGGGCCTCGTGCTTTCCATTGTTGGATTTCAGGGAGTGAGACAGACTAAGAGATGATGTTACCTCTGTTTTCTTGTTTGTGGTGTCCCTTAACACAGGAGGATGGTAGAGCATGTGTAATAATGGGTATATCCATTGGGAGAAAATAATGTCAGGTTTTCCTCTTTTTAAAAGGGATACTTTCTTCTGTTATTCTCTCATTTGTGTTGAATTGAGAGATACCTTGTATAAATGAAGTGTACCATTCTTCCAAACAGAGACATGCAAAAGTTAAGGGACTAGTAGGATTTTCAGTTAAGGGGAAAAATTGAGTGGAAGAAAGGAGATCAGGTAATGGATTGTTTCTCTCAAAAAAGGGGCTGTTGTTACACGGTAGCTTCAAAACTGGTTTAATTTTTGTGCTGCACAGTTCATTAAGGCTAGGCAAAAATTGTTTCCATTGAAGTAAGTCATTAAAATATTTTCAAAGCCAAGCTCCTCCTGAAGGTCTTTGTGAACAAGAATTTCGGTATAGTTCTAATGAAATCTTGGAGCTGATGGTGTGAGGGGGAATGCATTGCAAGGTGATGATTGGGAAGTTGTTAAAGAGATCTCTGGTAGACCTGCCATCCAGACAGTGTTGTGGAATCCCACTTAAGTCTTAAAAAGCATAGCAGGGAAAGGGAGGAGTGGTGCCAGATTGTAATTGTTTTCTTAGTGAAAAGAAGTAGTAGTTTAATAGCTAGAAATGGTTCCTCCTTCTCTTTGGGCCTTTCTGCAGTAGATCATAAACATGTGAGAGTGCTGGCAGTTCTGACATTGTACTGGGCAAAGGCAGGTGTAGTTAGAATTCCTGGTTAATATATGCAAATTAAGATATCACTGCTTAGACATAGACAACTGGAGCATTTTGTAAGTATATGCTGTGGCACAAGTCTCACAAAAGGAAGTAAAATCTTTCAGCAGTAAACTCCTGCTGTGCAGCACATCTGGATTTTGAAACTGGGAAGTCAGCTATGTTGTTGTTTGAACCAACACATTTCTTTTATATTGCAGTAGTTTTTCTGGTTTATGTTGGCCCTTATTTCTGTGAAAAAGGCTTGAATCTTCTGCAAGGGGGAGTATATAAGTTGCTGATAATGTTTACAGGTGGAAATCAGTGTTGGTCTGTGCCTCCTCCTTTTGTCTGTGAAACTGAGGAAGTGAAATTTCTATTTTCAGTGTTGCATGTGGGTTTTGAGCATACATTGGTGCTGCATGCCAGCTTCAAATTTAGCTGTCAGAAATATCCATATGGTTTTGTACTGTGCTTGTGCTTTCCTAACAAGTTGACCTGTAGCTTCCCGAGGAAAGGGAGATTGATGTGTTTTTGTTTTGTTTGGGTTGGAGAAGAACATAACAAATATCAACAGAGAAAGCAGAATATGAAGAGTTCACTCCCCAACAGTATTAATGATGAGATCATGAGTCTTCAGCTCTTCCCAGATGACTGGATTGTACCCTGGGCCTTACAGAAGAACGCAGTGGGATAGAGCTCAGCCCATACCAGTGCTAAGCTTTCTTCTGGCAGTCTGTAGTCCCATTTTCTTAGATATTCATTGAAAAGTCAACTTAAATAGTTTGTCTAACATTCATGCTAGCAGTCTCGTACGTAATGAGAAGTGAAAAACTTTTAAGGGACTAATAATAACTTGGATTTCTTCCTATTCCTGAGCTGGTGTTTCTACAACCGTAGTCAGCTTCTCTTGTTTCAGTTTGTTGTGTGGCAACAGTAAGGAGAAAACTTCAGTTTATGTACTTCTTCAACTTTAAAACTTTCCAATACATCTTTTGAAGTGTTTTTTTTCCCTGTCACATAATTTGCATGGTTGAACTTAAAAAGTAAATTTAAAATTGATGTTTTAGTAGTTTTGGTTTATAGGCTATCCTAAAAAGCTAATGCTTAAAATTAGATTTTCTTCCTTTAAATTTTTTTGGGACATGTAAAATACTTGTAGGAAGGCAAATGGTGCTAACATTAAGCAGTGGCCTTCTTTGCTCTAGGCCTTTTAATATTTAATTATGAGCATGTAATTCAGCTTGTCCGTCAGAGTTTGTCACTACGTGGCCTGGGTCTTTTTTAACAATATTCTCAGGCTTTTCTGGGACTGTATGAAAGTTAATGGGAGTTTTACACAGATATCGAGCTCTGTGTCAGCCCTTTGCCACACTTTGCAAGAGTGAGAGCCTCAAGTTTTCATGTTTGTGAGGAGTTGTTATGGGGCTTGTTTTTTAACCCTTGTCTCTGCCAGCTCACAAACTCAACTGGGCATCTAAAGGTAATGTTGTTTAGTGTGACCTGCAGGGAATGGTGCTTTATTTTTTTTATAATTTCCATGGCCCTCAAAAAATTGACAAGTTTGAAATGGGAAATTAACTTAGAAGAAGGAACAGAATGTGCTGCAAATGTGTGCCTTCCTTGACATGTATGTTAATTTTTTTCTGGAGTATAAAAACTATCACATCTCTTGAGTCTGACTAGATGATGCAAAGAGGTTGCAATTTGCCTAAGTAAGGGCTGTTTTTCACATGACTCAGTCATTGTACTTAATGTCTCTGCTCTTGCTGTGCATGTGTGTTTTCTTACTCTGTGCTTCTGACTGGCAGTTTCATATGAAGAATGAGGTCTAACTCCATTTTGAAGTCTTACGTAGTTAAAGCAACTTATTTCCAGAGTCAATGTGTTCTTTTTAAGTATAGATACTGCTTATGCACTTAATGCAGTAGGCTGAATGTCTCATTTTTCAGTCCATAGGTTGTTCTATTCTAAGGCTTTTTAAGATCAAAAAAAAAAATCATAAACCACAGACTGCATGTGAAGCAACTGTTATTAGCTGAGATGTTCTCAGACTCTGAAAAGTAAAAACGAGTTGTCTTAATTTCGTATCAAAATTTCATATCTTCCCTAATAATTCTTTTTATTTACAGGGGCTTTTGATGGAAGGCCAGCAGATTACATGTTCATGCTCCTGTTTAACTGGATCTGCATTGTTGTATCCTTCTGCTCATCATCAAACTTTGACAATATTTTTGTTTTTCTGTTTCTGCCTGAAGTTTGTTCAAAGACTGGGTTTTATCCACGACCACTTTTGAAATGTAGCAAGTGTTGACAGGCGAGTTTGTAAGTGTGTGATCTTCCTGGAAAGGCAGCGAGGGTGGCTTGCAGGGAGAACACTAATACATGTGAAGATGCAGGTATGTAATCTGGGGACTAGAGTTCTGCTTAGATAAAGCTCAGCTCGTGCTATGTGTTGCTCGTGCTTCCATGATGTTCACTGAGCTGCTTTTGTGGGTTGCTGTATGAACTAAGAGTGACTTTAATGTGTTTAAGCTGTTGTGTGCCAATAGAACTGATCACTGCCATTCCCTGAAATTCAGGTACTCACGGAGAGATTCTTTACGTGCTGGGTACAAATCTTCTGAGTCTGTAAAAGCACTGTTGCAATATCTGCACTGAGCCAGCTTCCTGAAAAAGATGGACTTACTGGTTTGAGAATGCTGGGAAACACTTTTTCCATGAGCTGTGCTGTTCTACCTGAATTTACTTTTATATCTTGAACACAAAACTGGGAGGAAGTGTTGATAAACCAGGTGGTTGTGCTACCACTCAGGTAGCTTTAGAGGCTTGAGAAATGGGCTGGTCAGGAATGAAGCTCTGCAAAGGGAAGTGCTGCAGAGTTCTGCTCTAGGCAAGGAGCCGCCTCAGGCACCAGGACAGACTGGGGACTGACAGTCTACAAAGTGTCTTCCAGAAAAGGCCCTGGGTGTCCTGCTGGACACTGAGTTGACCATGAGCCAGCAATGTGCCATTATGACAGAGGTGTCCACTGGCCTCCTGGGCTGTCTTAGGCAGAGCATGGCCTGGAGGGTGAGGCAGGTGATTGCTCCTCTCTGCTTAGTCTTTGAGAGACATGTTGGGGTCTGCATCCAGCTTCAGGTTCCCAAGTACAGGAGAGACATGGACATAATGGAGTTAGTCCAGTGAAAGGTCATGAAGATGATTAAAGGGTTGGAGCATCTGTCACATGAGGAGAAGCTGGGAGAGGTGAGGTTGTGCAGCCTGGGCTGTCTTATCACAGAATCATACAGTAGTTTGGATTGAAAGGGATCTTGAAAGGTCATCTAGTCCAACCTCCCTATGATGAACAGGGACTTCTTCAACTAGATCAGGTTGCTCAGAGCCCTGTAACCTGGTATTTAATGTTTCCAGGGATGGAGCATCCACGTCTCTGGGCAACCTGTGCCAGTGTTTCACCACCCTCATTGTAAAACTTTTCTTCCATATCTAGTCTAAATCAACCTTCTTTTAGTTTAAACCATTACCCCTTGTCCTGTTGTAACGGGTCCTACTGAAAACTCTCCCAGCTCTCTCAGCCTTTCCCTGTAAGAGAGGTGTTCCATCCCTCTGACAATTTTTGTGGGCCTCCTCTGGACCCACTGCAACAGGTCCGTGTCTTTATTGTGCTTAGGATTCTGAAGCTGGACACCAATTCCACAAAATCAAGCACAGGAAATTCCATTTAAATGTAAGGAAGACCCCTTTTACTGTAAGGGCAGTCAAACACTGACACGGTTGTGGAACCTCCATCCTTGGAGATGCTCCCATTCCGTCTGTGCTGTTGCTACCTCGTTGTAGCAATTTGCAGTGGCACAGCACATGGGCAAAAGGGAGAGGTGACATAATTATGAACCAGATACAGCCAGGAGAGCTAGTGTGTAGAAGTGCCTTATCAATAGATTATCTCTAGCTGCATTCCACTCTGTGGAGGGAATTGCTATTCCTGCTAGTCCTGTTGAGCCACAGCAGTAACAATGTGCTCTTAGTTATGTTGTTACAATGGTTTTATTTATGATTGCAGGTTGTTGGCTGTGAGCTGTTAGATGAATCTGATTGTGACTTGACCTTCAAACTGGTCATTTAAAAGCTTCCAGTTGCTTTTTCCCTACATGATGTAAGGAGCAACCTGGATGCATGGTTTGGGAAAATGCTGGGTGTCATTTGTATGTAGTCATGAACTGCTAAAAGCATTCTGGTCATAGCAAAATCCTTCAGTGATTGTTTTTACTCCACAGTTACTACAACAGATCCTTTGGGCTCCAAAGTGGGAGAAGAGTATTAAAAGCCTGCATTGATGCACTTCAAGAAAGTATTTCTTTTCTATGACTCATTGGCAATGTATTGGGTTTTTTTCATGATCTGTTATTTCTTCAGCTGGAAACCCAGCATTTCAGTGTTAAACTAATGAAAGAATCCAGCTGTTAAACTTGTAATGTGCTTTTATGCAAGCAAGGACTGATTGAGTTCGTAGTTAGCCATTTTCCATCAGGGAAGAAAGGCCAGTGCATCCACCATCAGCCCTTGGGGTAATGACTTGAGGTGGAAGTTTGAAAGGCTACCAAAAAGCAGTTACTGAAACTGTGTAAGCATCTAGATCATTGGAGGTTTTTAATTTTTTTCCAGTGTTTAACTCAAAACAGTGTTCCTGTGTAGAATTAATTTTAGACATTAAAGGTCTTTGCATGTGTGTTCAGTGTGTCTGCCGCTTCTTTTTATTGTTGTAGTCTGTCAGGTTTTGCTGCATTTTCCTTAATGGTGCAATGACAGATAACTGGCTTGGCAATGGACATGCAGGTAAGTGCAGTACACTATCTTAAAAAATAATTTTATGAAACCTTATGACTAGTTAATGACTTCATAGAAGCATTATTGACTTAACTGCAGAACACAGTTAAGTTAGGCTGCTTCAGTTTATATCAAAATGGACTGCTGTATGCCTATTGTTAATTTTTTAGTTCAGGTTAGCCTCAGCTGGTGGCATAAGCCTGGAACTGACTGCCACATCTAACCCAGTTAGGGAATCAAGGAATGAAAATTGGCTCTTTGTGCAGTCAGGAAGTGTTCAGCCTTTTGTGGATACAAGATGTCACCTGTGCACTGTTTCCTTTAATGAAAGTGGATCTGCATTCTTACTTTTTTATTCAAAAATGATTCTTGGGTTCATTCATCTTCTCAAATTTAGTGTGCCTTTGACTTACCAACAGAAGATCTTTCTGTGAAAAACACAGCTTCAGATTGAGATCAGAACTGTGAAGTGCTCAATCCTCACAGGAATGATTAAGATAGGGTCCTAAAGAACTAGATCTAGTTCTTATCTCCCCAAATATTAAGGGGGGAAATTGGGAAGTGTTTGTTGGACACAGCAGAGTATCAGTATCTTCAGCCTGCCTCTGCTGTCCTCTCCTCATCTTTATCTGTCCCCATCACCTAAAGCCTGCACCAGTATCTGCAGTATTCTGTACAAAATTATTTTAGCATTTATTAGATCATTCATCAGGTTCCCCTGGTAGACGAAACCAGTGATCATGCACCTGTATTCAGGGTTGGGTTCTGTTAAAGGCTGTCCATACCTCTTCACTTAAACTTTTCTTTGCTGTGGGGAAGACACCACAAAATTTTACAATTTTTGTAAAATTTGCTGGAG
This sequence comes from Acropternis orthonyx, assembly GCA_035583155.1. Classification (NCBI taxonomy): domain Eukaryota; kingdom Metazoa; phylum Chordata; class Aves; order Passeriformes; family Rhinocryptidae; genus Acropternis; species Acropternis orthonyx. The sequence continues at coordinate 141,314,214 of JAWWEU010000081.1, read as the reverse complement.
GCACCCATACATTGTATGGATTTTAGACTGATTGGGTTGATTTGTCCCTTTTAAAAAAGATACTTAAAATGTTTGGGTTTTTTAATCTGCATACAAACTCTTGCTTAAAAGAGAATCAATTGTTTGATGTACAAACATTTTTTTCTTTAAAAAGAGGGATTTTTTTGCTTGTGTTGAAATTGAGAAGACAGAGTAGGAAATTAGATATTGCAATGTTTTTCCAGTAAAATAAAAAGGACTTTCATAAAGACCCTAAGGTACTTTTGTGGTGAGTCAGACTGCTGGTTCACAGTGGGGCTTGTGGAAAGCTGGACTGGTTGGGGGTGTGCCAGTGTTAATGTGGAACCTGTGGGATAGCGGCACCCTTGAGGGGGTGAGTTTTAACCTCTTCCAAACGCTCCACCTGGTTTGTAGCATTCAACCAGTTCATGGAAATGTTGCTGGTGCAGTCTACCTTCAGTTCAGAAATCAGCAGACAGCTGAAATAGTGCTTTGTATTTCTTTCACTAGAGATAGTCCGATCAGCTACTACACAGTCACAGTAAGGAAGTGTTTGAAACAATCTCATCTCCTGGTGTGGGTTAACTGAGTTCTATCAAGGCAGCTTTGCAAAGGCTGGCTGCAGTGCCCTGAAATGGTGATTTACTGGTGCCCCTTCCCCCTGGGGTGCTCTGAGGAGAATGGGGACAGTTCAGTGGAGTAACTATTTGGGTTAGTGCCCTGGAAATGATTGTGTCAGAGGTCCATGGTTGGCTCTGCTGTAGGTGTCCTATCAGGCAGCTGGAAGCAAACGAGTTCTCCACAGCTGCTCTTTCACTTGGTGCAAATTGGATCCCTTTGCTTTGGCATAGCCTTACAAAAGAGAATGACCCAAGTAGGTTCTCCTCCTTAGCTTTCTCAGGCTTTTTTACAGATCCATGACACGTGGTGACAAAGATTCCGGGACAATGTGTAAAGACTTTACTGATGTACCATGCTTACAAGCCACTTTTGAAGTTTATAGCTCCTGCTACCTGTTTAAGTTTCTTGAGTTTATGTGAAAGTAATGCTAACTGTTTGCCTTTGTTTATTTTTTTTTTAACATTGCAGTTGCTGATGATTCCACTCATCATGTCAGTACTTTATGTGTGGGCCCAGCTGAACAGAGACATGATTGTATCATTTTGGTTCGGAACAAGATTTAAGGTATGTCAGGCAGGATATTGGAAAGGGTCCTGCCCATAAGATGCACATCCAGGGGGTAAGGGGCAAAATATAAATATTTTCTCTTATTGAAGATGCCCCACACTTTTACATAGCTGTATACTCCCTGAGATGCAGCAAAGACAAGTTTCTTCATGGTCTTCCTTGTGGTGTCACTCAGTGTGGCTTTACTGAAAAGATGTCCTGACAACTGAAATCCCTCATTCTGAAAAGAGGAAAAAAATCCTGATAAACATTGGCCTGGATACAAGTTCAGTGTAGTGACAAACTCTTGATACTTTAAATTGTTCTTTCCTGTGTGACCTTGTCTGTTTCTGCCAGGTCTTGTAGTGAAAACTCTCTTGATCATTGTTTCCAGACCTTTTCAAAACTGGAAGCTTTAGGACTTTGCTCCAGATGCAAGCTTGCTGTGGAACATAGGGTGCAAAAGGCACATCTACTTATAATGTTTAAATGAGTATGTTTTGTCTAAAAATGTTAGTCTTTGCTCAGTTTGGAGTAGCCTCCCTTGTTAGGTTGAATCTGCTTAAGTTAGTAGATTAGGATTTGTGTAATGCCTAAAATATAGAGATTATGATCATGCTTATTAGGGCAGGGGGAAGTTGAGAGAAGGTTTACATCTGTAACTTGTACTTACAATTTCTGTCTTCATCGTGTTCTTTTCAGGCCTGTTACCTTCCATGGGTTATCCTGGGATTCAACTACATCATCGGTGGATCGTATGTATTTACTTCTATGGCCAATTTGAAGTTACAGAAGCTTTTACAGCTATTTAACTTGCTGCTGAACTTAGAAGTAATATCAAAATAAGCTTAAAACTGTATAATCTGACTGCTCAGTGTCACGTGGTCATCATTTAAGAGAAAAGCAAAGAGGAGAGATATGCATGTGAGAACTAGGGAATGTAGGTGAGGGGAAAGTAGTAAGTTTGGTCTATTTTCTAGTAACCCTATGCATTAGGCCTTTTCCATACTAAAAAGGTAACACATAGTAAAGAAAGCTGTCATTCATGTGACCAGCCATCATTTCTGGTTTTAGAAACAAAGTTAGTTTGATTCTGATAGTACTGTTAGTTCTTTCCCTCACGGTCTTGTTCAACCTGATTTTTTTTTTTCAGTTTGTAAAACAACGGAAAATGGCAATAAACCTACAGAGTGCCATTTTAGCATTTGATGAAATCATTGGTCTGTCTTGGGTTTCTTTGATTAAACCCTGTGATTCTGAAATCTCTCTCTGTGTACAGTCTGTCTCATTGATGCCCTGCACTGGCTGGGGCCTCTTGGTGCCGCTGTAACACAATTAGTGACAATAACAAGTTTGAGATTGAGTTATAAAAGGAGAAGATAGTACAGCAAAACCAAATTGCCTGTTCTGGCTGTGCCTCCTACTGACTCGTCTGTCACTTGTGAAAACTGCTTGCTGTTAGATACCTGCTGTTTCTGTGCATGACAGAAGATACTCAAGGGCCTCCAGTCAGCTGTGTTTTTGCAAAATTGAGAACAAAACAGCTCAGTACAGCAGGAGACAGGTTGTCCATTGAAAACAGCAATAGCTTCTCTAGCTTTGCTGGCTATTATTTTAGGGACTAATAGCTGTACAGTCTAATTCCCTGATGTAAATAAGTATTTAATTGCATTTTCAGTACAGACTGTAGAGAAGGCTTGGAAGGGATGGTGGAACATACTGTTGATTTGTTGGCACAGAAAGTTGGCCCTTCTAAATAATAGGCTGCAAAATGCTGAGGAAAGGAAAATTTTCTGTGTCTTACGGCCCTGGCAATGCCAGTGGCAGGTGAACACTAGATGGTCACTCTTTTATTTTCAGAGAAGACAGCATGGGAAAAAATTCTTTTTCTTTTGCTTTACAGAGTCATCAATGAGCTGATAGGAAATCTGGTTGGACACCTGTATTTCTTCTTAATGTTTAAATATCCAATGGATTTGGGAGGAAGGAATTTTCTGTCCACACCTCAGTTCCTGTAAGCTGACCTTATACTTTACCTCACTGTTTGTTTGGTCCAATTTTTTGTATGGTTCATCAGACATATATTTGCTGGGATTGTAAACGGTAAAATACTTTGCTATATCAACCTGCTTCAGACTACCTTATTGACTGAGTTGATGAGTCATCAGATATGTAGAGTTTCTTGTAAAAGGCTCATGTGAGGGCTCTCTGTTATGCCTCTGGATGGCTTATGTCCTTTGCCCACTCTTAAGAGTGAAAGTCATAATTCTGCTAGTGAATTGAGCTGCAGTAAAGAGAACTCTGTAACAGTTATCAGACAATATATAAAAAATGTTTTATATGTAATGATCTTTTTTCTGTATTCCCATGTGTCATTACAGTAGCTACCAGTTCAGCAATGTCTAACAATGAGGAGTCAGTTGTAGACTTGTTCAGGACTGTAATATTATCATGTTTTGACTGGTCACCTTGACTGAGACTGCAAGTCTTGGTGTCTGAAGTACTTTTTCTTGTGATATGTTTGTTGTTTGGGCATTGAAATACTACAATCAGAAGCCAAAGTTTGAAGCTTCAGTTGCCCTTGTCCTCTTCCTTTTTGGCTGTAAATATTCCTTCTCTATCAAACTTTAGTTAGCAGTTCAGCATAAACTCATAGCATAAACTGTTGAATTACAGTTATACTTTCTGTACAGGTTTCAATGAGTAGAGAAGCTTTATATTCTAATTCTGTGTTTGCAAACCCATTTAGTAAACCTAATCTTCCATCAGGATTAGAAGACAAGATAATTTTAAAAAATTCCTTTGAAGGCAGTAACAGCTCTGAAACTGCCATCAGTCTTGTTGGTTATGTGCAATTCTCTTGATTCCATGCATATCCCGGAAGTGCAAGTTCTCCAGTATTCCCATTGTTCAGTGTTCTGAGGACTTAGATTTGGAAATAATTCTCTGAAGTTCTACTGTGAAAAGCCAGTTCCATTGCAAAGTCTGCCAGCTAAAAGGAAGTGCATGGAAAAGTTTTCTGTCATTTACTCCCAGTGTGCAGCTGTTTCTGTAACTCCTTCTCTTCTGGTTTGTCGTAGTTACCGCTGGCTGCCAAATAGGAGAGGAGGAGTGTCGGGGTTTGGTGTCCCTCCTGCTAGCATGAGAAGAGCTGCAGAAGATCAGCAGGGTGGTGGAAGACACAACTGGGGCCAAGGTTTCCGACTAGGTGACCAGTGAAAACTCCAACCCTTGGAAAACATCAACTCTTCGGTTTTAACTGGATGTAGAACCGACTCTTCCGGGTGCAGAGCATGCTTAAAGAACTGAGCTCTCTGTAGTACTCTTGGATTTAACTGATTAGAAAGAATGTTTCTGGTTCAAGAGAAAATTTAAAACTCCAGAAGGAAACAAACTTAGATCTTGCTCCAGGTTAGCCAGTAGTGTCCAATTTGATTCTGCCATTAAAAATAAGCCTTCTTTACACAGTATTGTCTGTCACAACAGGATCCATTGGCTGTCCTGTTCCATGATGTGATGGAACGAGCTGATGGTCTTCTGTCTCACCTGGCATGTTAAAAGCTTTGTTGACCACGGTAAAGGAAGAATCCATTGTGAGGCAGATGGCTCAAACAAGCCCCGACATTTAGGAAGCTGACTTTTTCCATAGCTGTGCTTAAGTCCCAGGTTCTTTGGAAACATTATTTTAGTGATATCTCTCTGCTGCATTCATAAAGCAAATTGTAAATGTTTCATTCCTGTTATTGAGCTGTGTTTTGAGGAGAGTTTTTTACTTGCTGTGCAGCATTTGTCCGACCTGCTACATCATAGGTAGGGCAAGGCTAAGAATTAGAGCTTTTGTTTGAAATGGCAGTAACAGATATTCACACAATTGAAGTCTCTGAACTCTTCATGGCATGTTATAAGGCTTGTTCTGTTAAAACTGAAATTGTCTGGCTTTTTTTTTTTTCTGAGATCTGTGAATTCTTGGCTTCAAGGTTTCTATTTTGATTGCCAAATTGGGTAGCATAAATACTGCTTAAACTAGAAAATGTAACATGTCATTGTGGTTAATGCAAAGGGTACTGACTGCAGCATTGTTTAACTTCAACTTTCTCTTAAAAGCTTTAACATGTCAAAGAATCAAAGCTGGAAATAATTTTTTGCTGGGTCAGGATACAATAGAACAGATTGCTTTACTGCAGAACTCTGTTAAATAAGAAATTATGTACACTGTTTATTAGTAGCTGTACTTTTTTTTGTTTTTGGTAAAAAATTATGACATGGAAAAGGGAATGATTCTGTACAGTAGTTTTCCTTGCACTGGGTTTCTGTGGGCAGAGCACGTGGCTAAGATCCAGGAATTTAATGCCAGCTTGTTACTGACTCGCTGCATGGACTTGAGCAAACTTATTGCTTATCTCAGCTTTCCCAGCTGTAAGGAGGACTTGTGCATGTCTCACAGCATTCTTAAAGACAACTGTCCCTGACCTCCTTAGGAGGGAGCTGCTAGTTGAGCCAGGTAAGGCTTAGGTTCACATAAATCCAACACGTCAGATAGGAACACAATTACTCAAAGCTTAACCAAGACTTCTAAGTCGGAATGTAGTTGCTCACTTTTATAGTTGGAAGAAGGAGAGCATTGTCAGTAGGAGGAGTTTCAAGTCTGACTGAATTGCCTTTCAGCACTTGTCTGTCATTTTACTGGGTAGGTAGGGCACAGAAAGCTGTTCTGCCCCAACTTAGGTATCTCAGGTAACTGTAAGTAGGTGCAGTAGATCTGGGCTGAAACATTTTTTTTTACTGGTTTGTTTCTTCACTAAACCTGGGTTCTGAAGCTGTAAAAACTTGTAAATACTACCTGATGGGAAGCTGAGTGGAAAATAAACAGCTGGATTGGAAGGTTTGAGCTGGCTTGCTTGAAACAAATCCATGTTCCATTTCTTCACTGCAGCTCAGTTATGTTGATTTGGCTTGTGGAAAAATGTAGAAAATTGGTAATGATCTTATTGTATGCTTAAGTTTTACAGGAGCTTGGAGTTCAGCAATTGCCTGCCATTTTTGTCTATTTGGTGATGAGTTTTAAAGATGCTCATGTCTCTCTGTGTATAACATGGAAGGTAGAAAAGAGATGGGTACTGTTGTAAATACAAATTTATCACTGACCAACAGCTGTTATTTGATGTGAACTTGAGCAGTCTGAGAACCATTTTGATAGGAGTCATGATAAAGTTGGTCTTTATTTAGTCATAGTAATATCATTGTGTCCAAAGCATTTGTCATAGGACCCAACTGTTGAGTGAAGATACCATAGTTTGTGGCTCAGCTGAAACCCTGGCACACTCAAATTGCAGAGTATCTTTGTACAGAAGTCCTGAAGGAAGGCTTGAGTGAGTGAAAGCATGGCAAAAGTCATTGTCTTGGCCCACTGTACTGTGCTGGGCCTTGCTTTCTGGTACATCCTCCTTGGAAAAGGTTAGCAAGGAATGTAGACTTCTTATAAACCTTAATTAGCTTCTGAGCTGCTTCAGGTCAATTTACTTTGCTTATGGAAAATTCACTTCAGAATTCCATATTACAAGCTCCATTTATTACTTTCTCTCTTTGACACTTGACCTGAAGCACAGTTCATTCTCCCACATACATTGACAATGGCAGTCTCTTGTTAAATGAGTACCTCCTTTCTTATTTTGTACAGGTAATTTCCCTTTTTGTAATCAATTTTTGTTGGCAAAGTTTTAAATTAAAATTTTAATCTCTGTTACTGTCTCTGTTTTGCTAAATCATATTTCAGCTAAAGACAAGCCTTGTGATCTGCACATCTGTGGTGATTGTCTGACAGCTGCACTGTGACACCATCTCCTGCTGTTGATAAAAGTACTCAAGAAAATGACCTGCTTTTCTGTGGAAGTTTTGTCTTCTCTCATCAGCTGCAAAATTGTAAAGGCATTTTTTTGCCTCTCGTTTATATAATGAGTTTGACAGTCTGTGTCCTTCCTGAGCTATTACCATTTTACAGCTGGTTTTTTTGTATGCTTGGTTATTTCTTTGTCCTCTGGGAGAAAGCATCCTTCTGCTCACCCTCAGACTTTGTGGGATTGATACAGATCACTTACTTTTCCAGGGGTAAGCTTGGAATTCTGCATTACCTTCTCAGTCCAGACAGATGTGCAAAGCTGCCAGAATTACTTTTGAGTCTCTTACCAAGATTGATTTGGAGATGGACACATTGGGTATCCTGTGAATGACTCTTCTGGTCCTCATAATTCATCTGACAGCACTTTTCCTGTTTCTTACCATAGTAGCATCAAAGAAAATCATGGATTTGGTGCAAAAAGCACTGTGTGAATCTGTTGTGTTGCTTGAACTGGAAGGCCTTGGTCCAGACTAAATACACCAGATAGAACTGTGTGGCAAGTTCTGTGTGCCTTTTGATTTTGCTTAAGCTGCATAAAGAGTCAGCAGAAGAGCCAAGAATATGAAATCAAATGCTTCATCTTTCATTCTTACTGCTTTATCTTGGCGACAGCTCCTCTCTCTCAACACAGCTTGGTGATGTGGTGTTGCCAGTGACTTAATGAGAAACTGGATCTGTTGCCATCTAATGGTCACACTAGAAAAAGGGAGAGTTTAATTCTCAGAGTAGCATATTGCTTGCAATACAACATAAGATTCTGTGTTTATATATCCCTGTGTACCTTATCAGGGAGGAAGACTGCTTTGCCCTGATGGTTAAGATGCTGAGCTAGAGACAGCACTAATTTACAGTCTGAAGCTTCTGATATAACAAGTCACCTAATGACTTTGTTATCCTGTTCTGCATGCATAAAATTAAGATGATTCATATTCTCCCTTGTTCTGTGCTAGGCTTAGGATGATGGATCAATTTGTACTTGCTGTAGTATGGCAGAGCACTAATTTTGGTGAAGATGTTCTCAGCATTACCATCGCCTTCACTAGTAAATGGTGTTCCTTGTTTTATGCATCCCTGAATTCTTATTTTGCCATGGATGATAGTAACAGTGTGAGTTGAAGTTCAGAATTGAGTCTGTTGTCATGATTTGATTAATTAATTTAAATTTTGTAATATGTGCATATTAAGCAGAAGTACTTAAATCTAAAAGGTGATGATGTGATTGTGAAAACACTTCAGCTCCTTGTATTTTTCAAGCACACTTTTTCAGTGATGAAAGGAGTTCTGTTTGCAGAAGTAGCTCACCCTTTATCATCTGGAATGTGATCTAGGAGTGATTACACTGCTTGAGAGCTAAAGGGCATAAAAGGAGCTGTAACTATGGGATGCTGGCAAGGCCTCTGCAGAATCTTGTTGATGTTGGAGGGGCAAAAAGTGCTGAAACCTTAATTCTAGTGCTTCATTTTTTTATTTTGCCCCTCCTCCAAAAGACAAAACACTTGCAGAATGCCGTTAGAATCAAACCAGCTTTTAAGGCCAGCTTTCTCTGGACTACTAAACCAGCCATAAGTCTTTGTGATGAAGATCATGGCCATTGGAGGCAGTGTTTAAAATCAAAACCATCAGAAGCAGTCTTCTTGCATCTGAATGTTTACATGTATTTTGTAAAGGTGGTGTGAATTCCTGGACTGGCCAAGGATTAAAGGACAGTGGATGAATCCGTCCATTAATGGCTTGATTGACTTTCCATTGTCCCTGGAAGTGTGAGGGTGCTGCCTGTGCCAACCCTTGGGCTTGCCAAGCTGCTTGGTAAATTTCTTCAGATAATCACAGAATATTCTGAGTTGGAAGGGACCCACAAAGATCATCAAGTCCAACTATTAAATGAACAGCCCATATAGGGATTGAACCTGCAACCTTGGCATTATTAGCACCAGGTTCTAAGCAACTGAGCCAACCCATTGCTCCTTCCCACTACAAAGTTCAGGTCACCTTGAGGTACTTAGTTAAATGGAGGAGATCTTTGCAGTAGTATTTCCTTTTGCTTTCAAGTTAGTGTATTGGTTAGCCCTAAGTAACCCTTAGGTTAATTAACCCTTAGGCTCCTACTCTGAAAATAAAGGGGCAAAACCTCGGTATGTGTGAAGATTCTTAGCTGGAGAGCAGAGGTATGTGCTTGCAACATGTGCAGGTTTCACTCCAGTGATAGTATCAGAAAGAAATTAGGGGTGGGGGGGGTGAGTATGCAACATGGGAATAATTCATTTGGGCAATACTGATGAGGATTAAATGCTTCAGGTTTTTATTTCTAAATTGACTTTTCAACTAGCTTAGGAGATACAGTGGGTTTTCTGCTTGCTTTTGGACCTAAAATGAAATCTGAAATCAGAGCCTACTATTTGGATTAGGGCAAAATATTTCTGCAGCCTTTGTTTCAGAACAAGTTGTGGTGGTGACAACTTCTCACTGCAATAAAATAAAAAAACATAATTTTGTGACTCTTGTCTGAGGTGGGATTTGCAAGTTGGAAAAAGGCCTAACTTGGATCATTATCAACAGGTTTCTATCTTCTTTGCTATCTGAGTAGTGAGATGGAGAGGTTTAAGACCCTGTGGCTTCTGAGCAGAGTTTCTGCATTGATGGTGAAAGCTTCCCAGCACTGGGGTAGTTACAATCCCATTTTTAGTTTTCCATTATATTTTAGTTAAAGCAGTACTATTTCACTTTAATCTACCTTCCTTCTTTTTCATCTGAAGCTACACTCAAAGTGTTAGGACCAAATTTAATGCTTCACAATAGCACAGGAGGAAAGAAGAGGGATACTCTCAGCTCCACGGCATTGTACTCGCACCCGCTGCCCACATTCTGCAGAGGCTGGAAAGACTTACAGGAATCATCAAATTCCACTGCAGAATGTAAATCCTCATGAGTTTAGAAAGCCTGAGCAGGCTGTAACAGGGACTCTTCATCCATTGCCTGCTGTGACAGCCATCGTATATAAAAAACTCCAAGTGCAAGCAGAAGTTGAGTCTTGATACTTAAAATCATGTGCCCAGTAGCAGTATTTGTTTAGAGCAATTTATAATCTTTTCTTGCCTCCTCTGCTGGCTGTCAGGCAGGCAGTAAGTTACCAATCTATCTTGTTTTTGTTTTTTTTATTTCCCCTGCAGGTGATAACCAGTTTAATACCTCTTCCCTTGCTTACATCCATCTCTGTTTTCCAGATATCAGCTACTCATTCTCTCAGATGATCTGATGAATAGAACTAGTTAAATTCAACAGTTCTGGTCCTTAAAGGCCACACCTGCTTTTGGAGCTGCTACTTCAGAAGAGTTTTTGTGCTTTCTGTCTTACCCATTCTTTTTCTAGCTAATTTAATGAATTCCCCAAACCTTATTATTTCTGTTCCCCATCCCATAAAAATGTGCATGGACTACTTTGGGAGCTGAGAGGAGGGTGTAGGGCCACAGAAATGGCATGTCAACTGCAGACATGCCACTCTTACCAAACAGAAAGGAGGCTGTGATTAACCAAATGGTGAGCTCTGCTTGCTTCTCACCTGGACTGTCCAACACTGGAAGGTCTCACCAGGCTGTGGAGTTCTTGGATGGACCATTGTCTTCACAAGAGATGGATTTGTGAGATTCACAGAACCATCTGTTAAGGAATTGCTTTTCTCATCTCTAACAATGTATGTCCTCCCTCTTTTACACTCATCATTCTGTCCTTTTCAAATAGTCAATTCCTCTGTGTAATGTATTTTATAAGAAAATAAGAAAGAACAAGAGCAATTGATACAATTTGATGCCATTTAACGTTCCTGGGCAGGGTGATAGTAGCACTGAAGGAGAAAGATCCTCTGTTGGAGGTGTAGGTGTGCTGATACTTAAAGGTCTAGTAATTCTCTAAGAACTGCATCAATCTAATTTCTTGAAAGCAGACAGGTAACAACAGGCCCCAGGGCTATATTATCTAGTTGAGTAGCTAAGTGGGTAGGGGGATGTTTTAGCTGGATGCAATCCCTGTGCTGAAGGATCTCAGTTCTATCTCTGTAGCTGCTATTAGAGCACAGCTCAACAGGATTAAATATTTACTGTATAATTTAATGCCAATACAAACAACATAAGCTAATGTGTCTGCTCCCCTATAGAAGGGCTTTGTCCTCTAAATCTGCTCCTGCAAGTTCCTCACAGTTGTCCTAGAGCTTTCTGTGTCCCATTTTGCATCTTGAATGAGATCAATAACTTCCTAGGCTGGCTCTAGTGCAGTGGTTTGCCTCACAGAGCTGCCCTCTGAAGCCTAAAGGAAATCCTGCTGAGTAAGATGAGTTTTTGTTAATGTGTAATCAAGTTGTGATAAGACCAGCTAATAAAGATAAGGTTCTCAACAAGTGGCATGGGACAATGAGCAGGGAAATGGATTATGAAAAACTCTGTGATTGACCATGACCCCTGGCTGCATTGTTCAAAAGAAAAAATAGGCAGAAGAGGATGCATAGGCATGTTACTGAAGTGGAGGGAAAGCAGGAGCAATCTAGGGAAAAGAGTAACAAGTAGAAAAACAACTGTACTTTTGTGACCATGAAGGCAGCACCCTGACTCGGGGAAGGTTGTCTAAGAGTCATTTACTCTTCATGCTGCCATAGCTGAAAGGCCAGAGGGAGTTAAATCCCACACTATGGGTTAATCTGTTTTTTAATGCCTGGAGGTGGGCTTGTTCCTTCTCGCTCTCTGGGGACTTTGGTGGAACATGAGGGGCTCAGCAGTGGAGAAGCTCAGAAGCACCCTGCCCTGAAGTGCAGGGGCTGGGACAGTGAAGCAGGGCTGTGCATCCTCCCCTGCCAGGGCAAGGGGCAGGACAGCACATGGCATCTCCCTCTTATTTGGTGATCTTTAACTCAGCACTGGTTCCACTGCCAAGATCACTCACACTGGACACGTTCCTTATTGCTGCCTTTCTTTATTTTTTTTTTTTTTTTTTTTTTTTTTCTAATGTGTAAATTATGACAAAATTACTTGCTATCTAACCTACAAAGCTTTGATCTTTTTCCCTTTCCAAGGAATGTCTTAAAATTGAAAGCTTTGTTAAGTAAATGCCAAAAGGTAAGCTTACTCTTGGATGTTTGCTGCTGGACAGGGAGCAATTCAAAGCCAAATATTGCCCAAATTAGGGCAATTCTGTGGACTTGCATTTATTTCTGGGTATGCCACTGTGTGTCAGGCTTCAGCTTTGCTATGTGTTTGCCAGAAAACCAGCCACTAACTGGCACTGCAACCCCGGTAAAGAGCTGGAGAACAGGGCTGGGAAGGGAGTTGGAAGAAAGCAATATATTGATGCCCTGGATCTGCAGGCTTTCTCTTTCTGAATATAAGCTACCACAGAGCATGTGGGCATAACTATTTTTTTCCCCACCCCTGTACATCTGTCTTGCAACCTAAATGGTGATGGTTTTAAGAAGCTGGTAGACTGGGTCATACTCAAAATGTTGATCTAGTGTTGAACAAGTGTAAACATCAATTAAGGAATTGCTATCTGCACATGATAATTCAGGAAGAACATAACTCAAAAGAGGTGCTGATCTTTCTTATCTGTCACATTGTTTCTTGGCTTGCTTATGTGCTACTGAGTATGGCTCAGGAGTACCAAATTAAAATCAGTTATGCCAGGCCTGGAAATAGGGCAATCCTAGCTGGTATCAAGAAATGGATGATAAAAGCATGATAAGCTCTGAATAGCTTTTATATTTAGTCTTATGTTTGGCATATTTTTTTTTTTAAATTGATGCTGTGAAAATGAAGATGAATTAAGAACTTAGTGTGAAGGATGCTGAGGAGAGATCGGTTTTGGCTCTACAATCAGAGAAGTGGGATGAGGTTCACTGAGTATTGCTGGAAGCATCTGTTAACAACAGGCCAACAGGAGCTGTTCACGTAAAAGCCACCCCATGCCTGTGTCCTTCGGTTCTTTTGCAACTGTTCAGGTAAATCAGCAGCTTTTGCAAAAAAGATGGGATCAGGAGGAGCACTAGGAACTATGGCTTTGGCAAGCTGAAGCTGCAGGTGGTGAGAAACAGCAGCTCTGGGAAACTGCTTTTTTTCAGAAGGGGTGTCAATGCTGGAGTCGAAATTTAAATACTGTGTGATTTTGCCTGTTGAAGGTCAGTGCAGCAGCATCTGTAGCTACACTGAACTGGTGGGTGGTGCTTTTACCAAGCAAAACAATTTTTCTTCTGCCAAGGGCCACCTGAAAGTTATTTGTGAGTAGAGGAGTAAAGCTTCGGCAACCTGTATGACTGCAGTTCCCCAGTCACTTGTATGAAAAAAACATCTCCTCCTAAGTGAACAAAAGGAGTAGGAGGTGTAAGAGACTGAAGAAAATAATTCAACCCCCTGAGAGGCCAAACACATCATCAATAAGCCCATTCTGTGGCTTAACTTGCTGCTGCCTAGCTGAGGACAAAGAACGGAGGACATCCTTCAGTGGCACTACCCCACCGCCTGCTCCCTCCAAGAGAGGAGTACTTCATATTTGTTTAGATGCTGGAATGCCCTTGAAAGCAAAATCCCCTGAGAGGAGGTGGAGATAAATTTGCGTTTGGCAAAACTTTGTCTGTGCTGTGGGGCTGTAATGTGCCGGGGTGGCAGTAGCCGGCACCCTGGCACAGTGCCAGTGCAATGACACCACGGCGCTGTGTGGCCACCGCCGGTGCTCAGTCCAGTGTCCTTCCCTCAGATGACATAACAGTGGTGTCTGTGAGTCCAAAAAGACTCAGGTTCAAGTGTTTAAGTGTAGACCAAGTATGAAGAATTCAGCATGTGATTTAGATGAGCAAAACTCCCGAGCCGGAGGACAAAACTGCGCTCTTTGGATAAGCGCTTATCGTTCCTGAAGCTGGCACAGCAGAGCAGAGCAGTCCATGCTTCAAAAAGCAAAGTAATTAATTCTCCTTGCTCTCAGCCACAGCAGTCTCGGTTGTGCAATGCTGCACAGCAACCAGGCATGGAGAAACTTTCTTTCCAATCAAAAGAAGTATTCATTTTTCTGCTCTGATAATAGCAGGGTTGGTCTTCCTTTTAATATTACTGAAGACAATGTCTGCCTTTCCATGACCTTCAGCATGTGGCTTTGTGTTAACATTTGCACACCCCCCCCACCCCCCCCCACCCCCTTCAAATGCTGGCACTAAAAAGAAAAAAAAAAGATTAAAATTCCTTTTGTTTAAATCCCTAAAAAGGGAGCTTTTGAGCATGCCAGCCTTCAGATGCAGGGATAGGTCTTGGCTTGTGCTCCTGGCTCTGAGCTCTTCACCTGGGCTGTGTTGGGTCAAACCCATGGACCCCCCTTCCCTCAGCACTGGTGCTCTTTGCCTGTTGTTTGCTCAATTGTGGTTGAAGTCTGGTGGTAGCTGAATCTGCTGGAGAAGAGGTTTGGAGCTGTGCTTCTGATTCTGGGGCACTTCTGCTCACCCTCTGTATAACGGGGTGAGCAGTGCCAAAACCTCTGGCATCCTGTTTCTGTCACAGCTTCTCCAGTTGTGTCCCCTTGCTCTTAGCACGCACAGTGACTATCTCAAAATGAGTCACAAGTAGTAATTAATAACTACACCAACCAATCAAAATTAGTGCTGATTTAAATTCCTACTTGCACGGAGCCTCCCTGACTTTCCAGGGCCAGCTCTCCAGCTCAGCATCCTTCCCTCACCTGGAGGCAGTTCTGGGGGAACACAGCCCTTCAGGTGAGGCAGCAGCCAACCCATGGGGCTCAACAATTGAAGCTATGGCCAACAAAAGTGAAGGTAGATGTTCAAAAGTCCCTTGGGAGAACCCAGAGCAGAGCTGGAGACACCAGACCATCAGGGAGCAGCCAAGTAAGCCTGAGTTTGTGCGAAACCCCAGCTATAATGAATAGGCACTGAGGAAGATCCCTTTATGAAGAGGTTTAACAGGCAATAAGACATGATGCTACTGTTCAATATGTGTCTTGGGAGCACATCAAAGCAGGAGGGAAAGTCAAGTAAAGCTCTGTGAAGAGCTGCATCATCATTCACCAGCACTGGCTGACAGCCCCAGTGCCGAGATGAGAGGGACTGCTGAGGTTATGGGAGGATAAAACAGCAAAATATGTCAAATTTGAACATTTAGGTACAGATTTGTGTTATATGCCATCATGTGGCAAAATGCCTTTTGATATTAATGATGTTGTGTGAGCAGTTCAGGGAGGCCAAAGAGGCTGAACAGTTCTGTTCCTCTCAGTCAGAGGAGACAGCAATGCTCTTAATACCATGAGGGAGTTAATCACACATGCATGCTAATGTGTTTATAAAGCACCCCACAGCATGCTGTGAGCTTCTACTAGTAAGGGAGACAAAATTCCCGCTCTCTGGGAATAAAAGAGTGACAACGGTCAGAAATGCCAACCGGGTTGGGGGGAGCACCTGGCATCTTCCCCAGGGGCCCCCTATGCTGGTTTTGGCTGGGATGGAGTTGATTTTCTTCATAGTAGCTGGTATGAGGGTATGTTTTGGATGTGTGCTTCATTGAGTTGAAGATGTCCTTGCTTATGGCAGGGGGACTAGATGAACTTTCAAGGTCCCTTCCAACCCAAACCGTTCTATAATTCTGTGATATTCCATATCGTATGGCATCACACTCAGCAATAAAAGCTGGGGAAGAAGAAAGGGGGGATGTTTGGAGTGATGGCATTTGTCTGCCCAACTCACTGTTACATGTTATGGAGCCCTGCTTTCCGGAGGATCACTGAGCACTGGCCTGCCCATGGGAAGCAGTGAATGAATTCCTTGTTTGCTTTGCTTGTGTACACAGCTTTTGGTTTGCGTAATTAAACTGTCTTTATCTCAACCCATGGGTTTTCCCACTTTACCCTTCCAACACTCTTCCTCATCCAACTGGGAGAGGACTGAGCAAACAGCTGTGTGAGGCTGAGTTTCCAGTTGGGGTTAAAGCACAACAGTCCCCAAAACAGGTCTCTGGGAAAAGATAGAGGGAAGATGTTTAGGGTGAGACTTAAAGGTTGAGGGAATTAAGACAGGATGGTGAAAGCTTTGCCTGGAGAGTTGTGCTAGAGAAGAGAGATGTCCTGGCGGAACTGTGTGGGATGTGGAAAAGCCCCAGCCTCAGTTACAGCTTGTTCATTTCTGCCCTTTTGCCTTTGCCTCTTGTAGAGAGAAGGACTTTGAGTGAAAGACAGAAATGCCAACAGAACAGCAAGGATTTGATACAAATATAAAATGAAGCTTCCTTGCTGAGAAGTCAAGCCAAGGCCAAGTTGAACTCCAGCTCTTGCCCTTAGCACACTTAGAAGTCTTATGAATAACTACACATATCTCTCAGGTTCTCTGTCCATAAACTTAGGTTAATGTTATTATTCCTTTAACTGTCTTACAGATGTGCTGCAAAACTAATTATTTTTTTAGATTAAAACTGCTGCATAGTAATTTCACATGACATATTGTGCTGGGATGATCTAGGCTTTTAAGAAAGATTAAAAAATAAGAGGAAGGTTTACAGTGGGCTTGTGTACTGAGGAAGTTCCAAATATGTCCCCTTTACTGTGCTTGGGCCAATTTGTTGGATGTGTAAAGCACACTTAAATTATGAGAATTTTCATGTAAGTGAAACTACCATTTTGGAGCATCAGGTTTAATGGAAGAAAGAAAACAATAGAAAAGCCCTGCTTTTTCTTGCTGTGCTCAAGACGTGTGCTGTGAGATTTGGTCTGACAATTACCCGGTCACTCAGCTCTTACCTCCGTCCTCGCTAGAGCTTGCAGTAATCTGATTGGGTTACGGTTCAACTGCCAAACACCAGAAAAACCCTGCCTTGGTTTTTTTATTCTGCTTTTTCATCCCTTCACTGGGTATCTCACATTCTCTTGCTTTCACTCTCAATATATTCACTTTCCCTGCTATATTAGGACTATTTCCAGTATTATGTTTGAGTCACAGGCCCCATCCACAACTGCTTTCCATTAGTTACCGATCAAATGACTACAAGACAACTTCCCTCTCATGTCTTTTTTCTCAGCAGATGATAATAAAAAGTTCATTTCCATCACTGGTGTGCTTTCCTTCCTACCAGAATGCCAACCAGACTTCCTACAATGTTGCCTTATGTGCCTTCAAAATTAATTCCTTTCCCCCTTCTGTAAGCTAGTAAGATTTCAGGAAGTGTCTTTTTACTATCTAACAATATCTGAGGGCTACAAGAAGATAAAGTTTCAGTGGTTAAATTTCTGCTAATGGGAAATATGCATAAATATTACTTGTTTGCTGTTTTACCTACCTGTGTATTTCTCCAGATTTTTAAGATATCATCACATAATTATCATTATGCTCATAATCACTCAGATTTCTTGCATAACCCATCCCTTTCCTTCCAATCTGTGATGGTCCACACAATGCTGGGACACCCCTTCTTCTGCGAGCGATCCCTGCAACTGATGCAGGCTACTTGCACCACTCACTGGCTGACTTTTAAAGTGATACATTAAATGAAATTCTCAAAGGTCAGAATTGGAGATTTGAGGTTAGAAATGGTGCTACTGCAGAGATGGGACTGAAAAATGAAGTGTTTTTTTTCCCCCCACTCTTAAAAAGAATTAGTATTTGAGAAAACTGAGTAATTTAGACTGCAGGGATGTCATACATGCTGAAGTTGCTGCCCCAAAACTTCCAGTGGCTAGGGTGAATGGGGTTTTGAACAATACAATCTAGTGAAAGATGTCCCTGCCCAAAGCAGCGGTGTTGGATGAGATGATCTTTAAAGATGCCTTCTGACACAAACCATTCTGTGATGCTCTTCTTCTCTGCAGTTTAAGTGATCTCTCACTATTGACACTTAATAAGGCTTCTGTCTGAACCTGTCCAAACTTGTACCTGTGTTCTGATGTGCTTGGAGTCTCCAGCTCTCTAACAGCAGTAAGGAGCTTACCGGCATCTTATGGACTAGGCAGGAGAAGTAGTGTGCTTATATATAATGAAAATCTATCCTCTTGTCAGCAAAAAGCAGACTAAATTAAGAAAGTAGATGACACCTAATTGAAGTCATGTCCAACTTCCCAGTGATGGATTTTTCTACAAGCCGCATTAAAAAAAAAAAAAAAAAAAAAAGAAGCATTACACAAGTGCAAAAATCTGATTTGATTTTGTGTTAACTAGATTTTTTTTTTCTGATTAGAATATTGCCAGACTCTTCGGTTAAAATGCACACTGAAAGATATCAATCAAAATCTGAGCACCAGGGACTGTTGGTCCTGGGGGACCCTGCCCAGGAAATCCATCCTGAGCAGTCTCCCTCAGTGCAGAACTTTGCCAGGCACAGTGATGCCAATGCCAGGGTCCTACATGGGGGATGCAGGGCTGTGCAGGAGGAAACTCTGTGTCATCAGCCTGTTCTCATCCATGTGCAATGAAACCCCAAGGCCAAGGCTATCCCTAATGGCTGCCACGTACAATGTCCTGATTGTCTCTTGGGCTCCCCTAGAAACGCGGTCACTGCCCCCATATTAACTAAAAACAACGCCTGCTTCCAATGCCCAGTTTCTGAACCCGCTCCAGCAGCCACACTGAAGCAATCTGTGGGGGGACCTGGGCTGCTTTAAGCTAAGACAAAAAGGGCTCAGCATTCCCCACAGGTAGATGTCACACCACAACCTGCCTGCTCAAACCTCCTCAGTGCCACTGATCTGCCCTCACTGGCAAAGGCTGTGCTAGTCTTTTGCAAGCCTGTTTGTTTGCTGTGGGACAGCTTCAACTTTATAATCTCTGTGATGACAGACTCCAGGGCCATTGGTATTGTTTTATTTGAATTGCAGAGATCTTAAAGAGCCCCAGTCCTGGGCCTTAATCCCACCACACCTGGGATGTTCAAATACAGAAAAACCCAGGTGGGTCTTGTTCTTCCTAAACCTCCTGCTGAGCTCCCTGGAAGAACTGCTAGTTAAGCAAAGTAGGTCAGTGCTCCAAACACAGATGTACAACACGCATCAGACATGAGAGATGCAAACAGGAATATTAAGCCAGCAAGTGGCTGTTAAAAACTTCAAAAGGGCAATTAAAATATTAGCATCCTTTCATGTAAGCAAAGCAAACAAAAGTGGCAATTAGTTTCAGTAAGAATTTTGAAGTCCTGGATGAGCATATTCAGAGGTATTTTCTTCTTGGTCATCTGTGGTTTGCAGCCATTTATCTGACAAGCCCTGTGGGGGTACATACATGCCTCCACCATGCAGATCAACATCTAAGCCGTGTACAATGGGACATGTGTGTACTCGCCCTTTGTCAGCCTTTGCCCACCATGGAGCTGATGTCTCTTCCCCACCTTTTGTTGTTACACAAATGCAGCAAGCCAAGTGCTGCCCCAAGCAGTCACTCCTCCTCAGCAATGAACCAGACAACTTTATTGTAAGAAAAGTCACTGAGAGCTTGCTGCCACCCACTGCAAGCCTCCTTCTATGCTTAAATGTTTTTCTGATTATTAATAAATATAACTACACGTGGGTGAGTCAGAAGGATGGTTTCATTCATTCACTCAGTTTTGACTGCAAACAAAATAAAAGGTGTTCCCCAAATCCCCATTCCCAATACGATCCAAATTCCTCCTGCAGGAAAGCAGTGACTGACACTCAGGGAATGAACATCAGTATTCACTGAGTTGTCTTCAATCTGGTTAGTGTTTGCCAAGCTGAATAACACCAAACCAGTTAAACGCCTAAGTGTGACTCTAAAGACACCAAGCTCTTGTGCACCAAGTTTGGGCTGAGTGTCGATTTTAAATGTAATAAAATAAAATTAAAGAGATGAGAGAAAGGTTACCAAAATGTTTAGCCTGTGCTTTATTGAGTTACACCAACTGAGCAACAAGTTAGAAAAGTCAGATTTATTCAAACTCCCTAGCATCCTATTTTTGCAGCATACTGAAAGGTGGGCAAGTTTTCCAAACCCAGCTCATCAGAGGAACACAGCGGACAGCTCCTGCACCCAGGCTCCTGCTCTCTCTCCATTTCCTCCTCTCATGTACACAGACAGACACCCCCACACAATTCCAAATGAGCAGTATTTGAAAAAAAGTGCAATCAGGAACCTAGAATTGATCTAAAAATTTAGTGGCAAGGGTTAATAAGAAACTTCTGTTGTGTGCTACAACATCTAAAGCCAGAGGGCAGACTGCTGGTTATGGTGCCCATCACCGCACCAGCCAAAGAAACACAAGCAAGTTGGAGTTATGAAGCATCTTGATTTAGTCACTCCAACCCTTCTGGGGGTTATACTGCATGTTTAAACAAAAAGTGCTAAAAAAACCCAAAAAACCCCCACCAAACCAAACCAAACCAAAGAAGGCATTCTAGCCAAAATCTTCAGAGACCAACAGCTGGGACTGGCTGGTGAGAAGTGAAGTACAGGAGCTGGAGAAGACTTGCCTTGTAGGAGCACATAAAAGCAGAGATTTAAATACTTCAACCAGTAGCAGGTGGCCATAAAACAAAAAAGTCAAAACAACATGAAAAAAACAAAACAAAACAAACCCCACCACTCCATAATATGTTTAAGTGGGCTGAAATGTAAACTGGGGGGGGAGCTGGGCTCAGATACTGATCTGCACCAAGACGACTCCAAAGGATTGCAACTCTGTTTTAAAACACTTCAGAAAAAAGTCTCCTCTCCCTCCCCCACAAATGACACTTCCCTCCCTCAGACCAACCCTGAAATTTTGCAATTGTGTTGTATGCAAGAATAACTTGCACCTATTTAAAAAAATTAACAAAATTTTCACGTTGTACAAATCTGTTCCAGTAGAGGAAAAGGTTGGGCAGGAAAGCGGGTGAGGGAGAAACTGAAGAGAAACTTATGTACAAGGACCCTTTTCTCTTTCTTTCTTTTCTTTTGTAATGCAGTAGTAGGACTTTGGCACTATCAGGGATTCCATGATGATGCCCCACGAGAGTATTTCTCGCTGTGCCTCCACAAGCGGCATTTGAGACTTGAAGTCGCAAAACACTACGTCACCCCAGGCAGGAAAACAGTTTTCTTCTATTTTCAGACAGCATTTCCCCTTCAATGTCAGGACAGTGCAGCTGAGGAGTACCCCTGCAAAAATTACAAAAGCAGCATATTATTGTTGAAGGCACTGTGAACAACTATGTGAGCTGTTAATTAACAGAGCACCCAGTTTACATCCCTGCACAGACAGTAACACTATAGTTTGTATTAAATGTACTCTGAAGCCTATCCTTATCACACCCTGATGTGGTAGGGTGCTGGACTTTTGCTGCATATACCACCCAGCTAATAATCCCATATAGATTTCTAATAGAGATATACAGTTCAGTCCAGCCTTGACTCGGGCAGATTCTCACACTGATGCAAAGACGATGCGCACACGTTTGGAGCAGCTACTTTTGTGAGGACAGGGCAGATAGTGCTAAAGCCAAAAGACCTCAGGTCTTTCTCCCCCAGTAAATCCCTTCATGATACCTTTTGCTTTATATGATTTTAGAAAACTATACAAACTACAAGACAGTGGAAAACATTGGAACTGCCTGTACTCTGCAGAGCAGCTCTCTGGCTCTGCTATGGCTCCTGCACCATAGACTAGAGATTGAAAAGTAACCCCTCTGAACCCAAGCTTCAAATAGCCAACGAACTACATGTATCCCCAGTGCCCAGCACAAAGTAAGGGCTCTACGACAAAGGTTACATTCAGCATATCTTCCCCTCTCAAGTGTAAACACGAAAGAAGAGCAAACATCCACTCATGCTAAAGCTGCACAAGATGGTTTTCCTGCACCATCCTCCTCACCCATCCTGCAGCAGTGCTTCCCAAAACTTGAGTTAACACATTATTTCACACCTTGTATGGATGTTGCTATTTGGTCTGTTATTTCCCACAAAGGCAGTGAGCTCCGTCTGGCATCTGCAATGCAGAAAGCCATGCAGTCACGCCCAGGAAGAGGACGTGGGCTTGCACAAACATCAAGGGGAAAAGTTCTCCCCATCCTTGAGACTTTTCCTCAAACAGGCCCCTGCTCCTTCTGACTCACTGGATTGCTGCCTTGGGTTTTGCTTCTCCCCCTGAAGTCCTTCACTATATTAGAACTTGGGTCTCCCATGTGCCTCACTATTTTCAGGGGAAAAGGCACATTCTTCCCTTCATCCTCATTCCCACCAAATGCTTTAGGGTGACCCAAATTCTGCAAAAACCACTGGTCAATCCCATGCTGACTTACTTCAGGATAGTGCCTTGGAGCACAACACCAGTAGCAGGCACTGCAGATGAAACCCTAAGATTCACTTACAGATGAAACCCTAAATCACAAGAAAAGTGAGAACTCGGGCAGAAAGCAAGAGAAACCCCAGTGCTGCTCACTTTTACCAGTTTTGGACACTGAGGAATGTATTGTGCCACCACCAAACAAGGGATCTCATCTCCCGCAGCAGAGCAGAATGGGCTGGAGATGCCAAGAGGACCTGGACTACCCCCAAAGTCCAGTATCTGTATACAACATCTGCCTACAGCATCTGCAAGGGCCTTCAGACTTCTTTTTTCCCCCCCGTCTGCCCCCCACCCCAGGCACATCTTCGCAGAGAAGTGGTCACAGCCATCCAGAGCCAGAGCACACAATTTCCAGGGTGCCCACCTACCTCACTCCCACCGTGAGCCATAGACTTTGGTGCCTATATCTTGCAAGGTTGGGGCTTAACAAGGGAGGTCATGAAATAACTCTAAAAAGGACAGTTTACTGCAGAAAGGTGGTGGTGGGGAAAAAAGCATGACTCTGAGGGAAAAACCAAAATTTCTGAACTTGGGAAAACCCCACAAGGAGATAACATCATGAAGGAAGCCAACAATAGCTGCCAACCACTCTGGCATGCATTGGTCTCACTCTCCTGTCTGAACTGTAGTTTCGCTGTATTTAATTTAGGATAAGTTTCGGTTTGTCAGTTTTGCACAAACGGGGACAACAGACCTAATTTTGACCCATGCTGTAGAAAGGCAGGAACATCTGTATTAATCGGAAGCACTCTCTTGACAGAGCAGTTGGGCCTCCTTACAAGGGAGACACAAGGCTTCAGGATGCAGCATCTGGAACATTTCCAGTGATAGCTTTAGTGCACATTACAGCAGCCACTCAACAACTTGAAGGCTGTGGTACTCTATGAGGACAGGTCTCCCAGCCTCACTCTTTAGAAAACCTGACCTGCTCCATGGAATATCCAATGCTGCCAAAAGTTTCAGATACAGACTTGGTAACAGAGCCTTTTCTTAGTCCTGAGATAGTATTTCAGAGCCCAGTATAAATCCTACTCTCATGGAGATCAGGCACTTGTGAAATTGCCTCTAGCTGTATCAGCAGCAGAATCTGCTTAACATAGATCAGTTTTGAAAACCTCAGTTTTTAAGGCATAAGGTTTGTCTACACTGTAATACAAATGGTCTCTAATAGTTCCAGAAACTCCTAAAGCTGAACACTGGAGCAGAGAGAGTGACTAGGATGGTCTAGAAGAGAAAAGGCTTTACAGAAGCTGCACACAAATTCAGCCAACAGGTGTATGGAGATTGATCACTGACAAACATTCATTTTACACTGTGTGCATCAAGCTGACAAAATAGCAACACCATGAATATCAAAGGAGCATGTTTCTGCCTGATGCAGTGTTCAACAGTGAAAGATTCACACAGTAAGTGTGGCTGTGTGAGAGTCAAGAGAGGTCCCTTGTCAGCTCTTCAGTCCACCTCCTACATGTGGTATCTGAGTAATATGCTGCTAGGAAAAATCAGGCTTTTATATAAAAACAGGCAGAAACAAGCTCTCCACCAGGCCTTACACAGTCTTTTCTTTTGAGTCATACTCTGGATGTCACTTAACGTAACACCTTGTTAATAGAACATCAGAGTTTTAGTTGAAAATTTCCAAGATAAGCTGCACAAAGAGCGAAAGCTTATCCTTAAGGAAAAAGGAGACAGAAGCCGAGATTTTTTTTTTCCGTGAGTTGCAGCTGTGTGGGATATAAAGCTTCCAAATTTTGTGTCACAATGACTGTGACAATGACTCCACATGGGCACCGGAGAGCAGGCACTTGTATTTCTGGGCTGAGACTTACAGGCAGAATAAAGATAAATTAAAAAGACTTTGGGCTTTTGTCATGTCCCCAAGCCAGCATGCTGAGAAACAGGCAAAGAGCAGGACAAAATGGCCTTCTGGTCTTACTGCATGCTCTTTGCAGCAGAAGTCCTGCTCCACTGTACCTTTTCTCAGTAGGTATATCTTACACACAACCACTAGAAAGTTCCTCATCAAAAGGATCACTCCGCGGAAGTTTAACCAAGATCAAAGTTCCTATTAAAATTCCTCTCTGATAACACCTGAGCACCTCCAAAGCCCTGGAGTTTTATGGTCAGCATCTGTACCAGGGCAGAGAGGCAGGAGGTTCACTCCAACATACCTGACACTGCTGACAAGTACAAGAGTGCAGGCACCAAACCTATGCTGCTGGAAGAGGACTGTTGCAGAGCTTGGTTTCATAGTACAAGAAGTTTGTAAGAAACAGTGGTTTCAGGCAACTCCCCTGGCTCCTGCCTTCCTCCCCATTCCCTCTCCTAGCCCCTGGTATGCTCCCTCTCCTCAGAACCAATATTCATAGCTGGAAAGGGGAAATGATCTGGCATAACAATCCTGAAAAAAAAAAATCCCACAATGCATTTATTCATCACACATTTGATTTTTAAAGGCAGATCAGATCCTGGCTCTTCCTTTTTATGTGGCTGCACAACAGAGGCACCCCAGTGTGCCTCCAGCTGATGTTCCCACATCCTTCTTCCTTTAATCTCTTCCTCTGCCACAAAGGTAACACAACCTGTTCCTCACATCCCTAATTACCAACTTCTGCAAGGATAATGCAGGACAGCCCCTTACACTTCAGTCTGAAACTTTAATGTATTTTGTTATATAGATGATGTCATAACATTTCTCAAGATTAGCTGGCACGATTCAGTTAAAAATAATACCACTGCAGGGTTTTCCTTTTCAACTCAGAGAAAACGTCCAGGAGACTTTTGGACAAGTATTGCACACGGAGAAAATGGACTGCTAGTCAGCAAGGCTTACTACCAAAACCTAAACCACTGCAACAGATAGTTCAATTCAAATACTGCCAATTATAATAGTAGAAGTCTTCAGTGTAGGTGTGGAGGTTCTATCAGTCCTGCCTGGCTTTTGCATTTATTTTTTTTCTTTTTTTTTTTTAAAGAAATGCTAAAGTATATTTTAGACACCAGAAAACTACTAACTCTTTCTAAAATATGATTGTTAATGCAGGATGATGAGCTTTCTGTAGGGTAAATTCTAGCTTAATTCCAGTTTAGGAGAGACAGATTCGGGTGAGCACAAAATGTTACAGGCTCCAGTGAACCCAATTCAACATGCAAGCCAGGAAATGCTGACAGTGCTTGCTCCAGATTTATACCTGTGCAACTGTGATCAGAACCAGGCTTCAGATCTCCAAATAACACATCCTTTCACACTGTGAAAGATCGTACAAACCCCCCCTTAAAGCAAGGTCCTGCAGCTCGCTTTTAAATTCAGGATCCTGTGAAGAAGAGCTGCTAAAACACCCACACAGCTTAGTCTGGGGCATTTCCTAAGCCTCTAGTGTGAGCAAGCGGAACAAAGGGAGGCTGGAGACAGTTCTCACCTGCAAGAGGAAGTGAGCACATTTGCATGAGCCACTTCAGTCCTCACAACATTTTTTTTTTTTTTTTTTGCTTACTTTTGCATAAAGAAGCATCTCTGATCCTGGGCCCTTCCCCCAGTGACCTTTTATTCTGAGCAGGGCAGGATGCTGCAAAGGAAGGACCTGAGGCACAAAAACAGGCACAGCCTCTATTCACAGGAGATCAATGATCTCTTAGCAAAGGGGGTATTAGCAACTAGTGTTACTTACTATTTCTTTGTGTGGCTCAGCTGGTATGTTTTATATCAAGCTGCAGAGGGTTCACAGGTTGTTTAGAGGCAGAAAGTTTAATCACTCATTTAAAAAAAAAAAAAATTAGAAAAATCCCCCTTTTCCAGAACTTGACCCACAAGGAGACAAGAAACAAGGCAAATGGCACCAACCCCTCCCCTACCACGCAGCTGGCTTTAATTTACAGGCAGAATAGGTCTCCCTTTTGTTCAGGCATCCAGCAGGAACAAGGATCCAGCAGCAATGGGTTCCAGGGATTTATACTGAAGTGGGGCTACAGGATGCTGGAAGGACACCCAGACAGAGGCAGGCTCAGAGAAATGGGGCACCATCAGCATTACCTGTCTATACGTGGGAATTCTCTCCAGATATACTTTCAGAGTCAAAGTCTGCCAGCTCTGTCTGGCCTTCAGGTGCCATTTGGCTCCAGCTGTCCGTACAGTCTGAGGCAGCGTCATCCTCGCCCACTGTCACCTCCACCCAGTTCACCTCTGCCGGCTCCTCATTCTCCTCGCTGCCATGGCCATCATGGCTGTTGCACTCCAGCCTGTCCATACCCTCTGCCTGATTCCCCAACAAAGAGTCTTTCAGTGGTTCACAGTCTCTTTTTGCTCTCACCACTGGTTTCCCCCCATTCTCTTCGTTCAGTTTTTTATGATCCTGGTAATGCTGTCGAGATACCTCGTTACCATTCTTTGGACTCTCGTTGTGTTTTGAGCCCTTTTTCTGGCTTTGCTTGTTGTGACCATCAACAGTATACTGCTGCTGGTACTGGTCAATCCATTTAAGTGACCCTGTTCTTAGTGAAGACCTGTTTTCCTTGAACCAGCGAACTATTTCAGTTCTTGTGAGCCCAGTTTGAGATGCTAACTGGTCATACTCTTGGGGTGATGGCCACTGGGTCCTTGCAAATGTGCTTTTCAGCAGATGAATCTGCTCTTGTGTTTTCTTAAATGTGGTTGAGGACCCAGATAAAGCACCAGGGAGCTGAGAGCCACTCAGCAGTTCTGCCTGGCTTATTGCACCATTGGGAGTTCCTTGTTCTTTCATTTTTCTGTATGATCCCATGGAGTCCAAGACAGCTTGCTCCATGCTGTCCCTTATCTTTCTCCGTTCAGAGAACCATGAATCTATCTCCCTCCTACTCAGCTTAGTCTCCACTCGAAGCCTGTCCAATTCTCCTTGGGTAGGAAAAGAGCACCTCAGGAAACTCTCCTCAAGGGCCCTAAGCTGCTCTTGGGTTTTCTCTTTGAATCTCTGGGGAGTAAAATCTGTGTGCGGGTGAAACGACCGGCCGTGGCGACCACCTGAAGGTGCTATTTGATCTTTCCCTAAAGCATCACCAGGAACTTGCACAATACCCCTCTGACTTCTGTACCTGTGGTCACTGAACCACTTCTTGATCTCACTCCTGGAAAGACCTGTCGCCTCTATAAGCCGGTAGACTTCTGCATCATCGGGAAACTGGCTTGCCATGAAACTGGCCTTCAGCTCTGCTATCTGCTCCTTTGTCTTTTTGCGCTCACTGGCTGGTGTCAGCGGCACAGCAGTCAGCTTGGCAGGAATCTCAGGCCCCTGAACTACGTGAGGACGCTTGGCCTCTGGGGCACTTGGTAAGGTCTGTATTGTCCTCTTTTGCCCCTGGTTGGGGGCAACAGCAAGTGTAATTGGTGAACAGGAAACAGTTGAACCATTTGACACAGGAGTCAAAACCAGACCAGTCTGGCCCAGTATCTGACAAGGTAAAGCTGTCTGGATGATGGGTTGTGGCATTTTTGCAGTTGCCAAAGGAGCTGGCAGGACAGTGATGGTTTGGGGAACTGCCTGGATAGTACCATTGAACATCTTTTTTCTTGCTTCCTCCACTTCTTCAGGAGACCAACTTATACCATGCTTCAAACGTTGCGTAGCAAACCAGATTCGGATTTGTTCTTCTGGATGTTTTGATGCTGCTGTCAACCACGACAACTCTGCTTGTGTTGGGTACGGAAACTTATTGAAGGAGTTGATCATGGTTGCGTTAGTGTCCAGTGCAGAGTTGTATTTGGTACTGTTAAGGGGGACTGGGACCTTGGGGACAAGGTTGATATTTGGTGGCAGCTGTACAGAGGGCATAACGTGAGCTAACACATCATGGAGAAGGTCTCCATTTATACAAGCAATAGCTTCAGTGGCTTCAGTTATAATACGGGGGAGAGCACCATCCACATGGTTTTCCGTAACTCCCTCTTCTGGCTTTTTGGATCCCTTCTTGGTTTCCCCTTTAGGCTTTCCCAGTTTCATCACTGGCACTTTATTCGCACTAATTCCCCCATGAAGCGAATCGTCACACTCTGTATTTTCTAGCCCACCGCTTGTGACAGTGACATCATTAGTGGTGGTTTCAATGGACTGTTCTAAAACAGTCTGATTATTGCGTTTAATTAATTTCAGTTTAAAGTTAGTCTCTCCTGGGTGATATTTTGTGTTGTGGTCAGATAAAGAATCGTATTTTTTGGTTGTAAAGTTGCATTCAGCACAGACATACAGGGGGTTGAGAATGACATTTGGATGCTGAGTGTCAACATGCTCTGTAAATTCATTTAAGTTTTGTGTTGAGTAAGGGCAGTATTTACACTCGTAACCACCCTGGGGTTTCTTAGACTGATTTTCAGCTGGGGGCTTTGCCTCAACCACTTCACAGTCTTTGACTGAGGTTTCTGAAGGCCAATTTTTTTTTGGGTCCTGTTGTGGTGAGCCAGTTCCTTTCTCTTTAGGAGTCTCTACACCCTCAGTCCCTTCCTGCTCCATGACTTCAGAAGTTCGCACCATACAGGGAGTTGTTGACTTTCTTTTGCTAGCCATGGCAGCCACTGCCAGCACACTGTGGTCCCAAATGGTGTTTTCTTTTGACAGGATGAGCAACCTACTCAGCAGATCTTGCGAACAGCTCCAAAATGCCTTGATTATTTTACTCTGTTTTGCTTAATGAATTTCTGCCCCAGCTATGACCATCAGCTCCGCCAGTGGACCTGTCAGCTGCATGACACCTGCGAAACAAAGCACACAATGTCAGGCAGTGATTTAACAGAGATTTAGCAGAAAGCCACAGCTCAAGATACGTGCATTTGCAAAGGTATTTTGGATAATGCCGAACTCTTCCTCCTCCCCATCATCATATTAAGAGTCAAAAATCTCCCCACAAAGAATGAAAGCAGTGGGTAATTTGCAAAGAACAGCACCAGAGGAAAAAAATTACTTTGAAACAAGTAAGATGAACAGACAGGGGATTTTAATTTCCACTAGACTCTACGTGTTTAGCTGGAAAAGAAAAAAGAAACTGCTATAAATATTGCATCTTTTTATAGAAGCTGCAGTTTCTATTAATTATTATTTTGAAGCCTGCAGATTTGAAATTGAGTGTGATTTATATTAAACTTAATTACTTCCCACTGTCACTTACCTTGTAAATATGTCTACTAAATGACTGCGCTACTAATGATGGGTGATTTCTACATAAAGTTATAGCGCCTGCCTTGGTTGTAAAAGTGAAGACAGAAAGAAGAGTTAATGCAAATCAACACTTTCAAAGGTCTGTGTCTTGAGGAAAAGTGGGCTCAAAGAAACTGCAGTCCATCTGTGGAGCCTATCAAGTCTCTTCTGGAAGAAAAGCTTCCTTAAAACTCCTCTTTCCACTTAACATTGACAGAGGTGGTGACCAAAGGTAACAGAAGCCTTCAGATACCTTTTAAACAGGGGGTCCTCCCTGTGACCCTGTTGATAGTCTCATCAAGTGCTGATTTGTGCAGTTCACTCCCTACAGAATTAAAAAACAAACAAAACCCACAACATTTTAAAGGGTGATTCATATGTTGAAGCAGTTTTGGAAGTTCCCAAAGACAAGAATTCTGTAAAACATGTTTTTAAAAGGATCTGAGGCCAACATCAGTCAAAACAAGCACAAACCAAAACTGCACTAGCTTTTTCAGGATCTGCCTGCACTCATCAGGAATGAGTGGAGAGAAAGAGAGGAATTTAGATGTCAAAAGAGTTTCATTAACCAAAAAACAAAACAAAAAAACAAACAAAAAAACCCACAAAAAAGGTCACTTCCCTATTTGACAAGGATGCTGTTTCTAATTTATCATTGAACCCAATTTGCTGTTCTTCCTGATAGATGGTCTCTGGCTTCATAATACTTCCCAGTCCTAATGGAAAACTCAAGAAGTAGTTAGAATGGGGTGGGAGAGGCACTGGAATTTACAAACTGAAGGAGGATGGAAGGAAAAAATTTGCAGAGTCGATAAGGCCTTCACTGATTTCTGTAGATGCGTACTAAATGGAAAATCTGAACTAGAGATCAGTGAAAGATGTCCCTGCCAATTGCTGCAGGATGGATTGGATGATCTTTAAAGGTCCTTTCCAACACAAACCATTCTGTGAGTCTATGATCTCATGTCTAACCAAATGCATACTTTCTCACTGTGAAGCCTGTAAATTATAAGCTGCATCCAGAATGCAAGACGTGAAGGTCTAACAGAATAAAATTCCACTGTAGTTACAACTGGACACATCCAATATCAGCAGTTTATAACTACTTGAATGCTGTCCCTGAACCTGTTTGAGCCTTGGCATGAGTGTCAAAGCCACTGTAAAAGCACGCCCTAACTTCTGGGTTCTGTCTGCAGCTGAGGAATACTCTGCAGGGTCTCTAGAGCACATTTCTGCTGCTCTGCCCATCACAGATCACACCACTCCTGTACATATGGAAACTTAAAATGATATACTGCCAGAGGAAGCAGCTCCAGCCGGGAATAAGAGCAGGGATGGCAGCTTCCAGCTCCATGTACTTGAAACCCAGCATGAAAAAATTCTCCACACACAAAACACTTCATATATGAATTCTCCATGCAGCACCTTCACAGACAAGGCTCTTTTGCGAAAGGCAAGCTGTGAAACCCCAAACACACCACAGAGATGCCACGCAGACAGCATTTGTTACAGTGCAGATGCCTCAGTGTATCTGCACAGAGCTTTGTGTTCACAGGCACTGCCACCCCTGCACTGCCCAGCCCTGACACAGACCAGGGATGCTCCCGCACACTGGTTTTGATCTGGTGAAGCGTGAGAGCACCTGAGTGAGTTTTCAAGGGTGCATTTAAGTTCTGGGTGCTTCCCTGGGAAATGGAGCATCTTTGCTGAGCTTCATGAAACAGGGATGGGGCTGCTCACAGGCTTATGGCTCCACCTCAGTCAGGATGACAGTGCCACTTCCCTCTAACCTGGGATCACCAGCATCGCCATCACTATTCCCCAAAGCATCAGCACGTCTGAGCCAAAATTTCCTCTTCTGTTTGTTTTTTTTTTCACCCCTTCTGCCTTTTAATAATAAACAAGCAGATGAACAGTGGAAGAAATGATGCCGGGTTTTTGGTCGATTTGTGCTGACTGACCTTTAAACTGGATAACACAGAATATTTTCTATCATTTCCACGTATTCCTTTAAAATTCCCTTCTACTTCCCTTCACAATTATCCTCCCGCAGATATTTTGGCAGTGATCTGTGACTTACTGTGTCCCACTGCAGACAGAATCAGAAGCTAGATTCAAACACTCAGCTATCCAAACATCCATCTTGTGTTTAATTATGCTTGCAAAAAATGAATTATCTTTGAAGCTTCTTCCCTTATAGTAAATTTGGCTGAAACAGGCCAAAAGATGAGAGAAAGGGGCAAAGTGGGCTCTCTAAGTCCAGCTGCTGCTGGCAACAGGGTGAAGGTGATAAGGTCACCCCACTTTTCCCTGGAGATCCCACTATATTTGTGACACTGACTTTCTCAGATGAGGGAAGGGAGGCATAAGGCAGTGCCCTGGACCAGGGTGATGAAGATGAGTATGAAGGCATGGCTCCCAGGACGCTCCTCTGGGGCTTGCTCTCCCTCCCAGGCCACAGCTGCACCTAATGGTCTGCTCCTTTTCTAATGTATGACCTCGTGCAAAATTCATGTGGCAACATCAGCAAAAGGAAGAAAATTCAAAAGACATCAAAGACAGAGCAAGGCTTATTTATATTTCACTGAATATCCCCCTCCTCCACAGGAAAAA
Organism: Acropternis orthonyx; assembly: GCA_035583155.1. Taxonomy (NCBI): domain Eukaryota; kingdom Metazoa; phylum Chordata; class Aves; order Passeriformes; family Rhinocryptidae; genus Acropternis; species Acropternis orthonyx. Next base: position 141,282,091 of record JAWWEU010000081.1, on the reverse strand, counting down.
AGAGCTAAGAACAAAAAGATAAAGGGATGGGATGGAAGAGAAAGAGCAAAGAAAGAGACCTTGATAAATTAAAGGACTGGGCAATAACCAACCGTATGAAGTTCAACAAAGGAAAGTGCTGGATTCTACACCTGGGATGGGGCAACCCTGGATGTGTGTACAGATTAGGGAATTAGATGCTGGAAAGCAGTGCCATGGAAAGGAACCTGGGGGTCCTGGTCAATGGCCAGCTAAATATGAGTCAGCAGTGCCCTGGCAGCCAGGAGGGACAACCGTGTCCTGGGGGGCATCAGGCACAGCATCGCCAGCCGGGCGAGGGTTGTCCTGCTCTGCTCTGCACTGGGGCGGCCTCATCCTGGATACTGTGTGTAGTTCTGGGCACCACAATGTAAGAAAGATATTAAGCCATTAGAGAGTGTCCAAAGGAGGGCAATGAGGATGGTGAAGGGCCTTGAGGGGAAGCCGTACGAGGAATGGTTGAGATCACTTGGTCTGTTGAGCCTGGAGAAGAAGAGACTGAGGAGAGACCTCACTGCAGTTACAACTTCCTCATGATGGAAAGAGGAGGTATGGACACTGATCTCTTCTCTGTGGTTACCAGTGACAGGAACCAACTTTTGAATAGTTTTTTCTGCCACATAAGAATTGCTATCCACCATAGATATCAAGCCCAAGTCAAAAGCTTCTTTTTGAAGGAAAAAAAACCCAAACCCAAATGGCTTTTAGTCTAAAACGTGCAGTTTGGGGTGCTTATAACCAGACAGACTGTCCCTTCAGTCCACACCCTGAAAGATTGGGAGGAAAACAGGCCCAGCACCTGCATAAGCAGGATGGTATATTGGGACCTCCCAGCTATGGCCCCCTCCAGGATGTCAATAGGGATGTCATTTGGGATGACACAGTCACAAAGGAGAACAGGACACTCCCCACTCCTGTGACACATCCATGGGAACTACATCATGTATATTTGCAGGGCCTTCCACATCCCATCTGAGGACATTAGAGAAAGCTTCAGGAGCACTTCACTGCTTTCAAACATGAGCCACTGCCAGAATATCAAAGCCCCAGCAGACAGCTTTAAATAGATGGTGTTGCTCCTGACAAAGCTGCTAAATGATGCCACTTTGGCTCCTCCGATTCAGGAGTGAGACAGCTTTCAGGTTGTCACTCCACTGGAGATCAGCAGGCAGACAAACCTAAACCCACAAACCTCTGGATTTTACTTGCAGATGGCTGTTCTCCAGCTAGTGACAACTACCAAAATTTCCAGGGAGTTGAGAAGTTACTCTACAGCAACAGCTTAGCAATCAGCACATCCTAATGGGAACCTGAGCTATGTTTCTTCACCTGAGCCATGTCCACAGCACACACATCCATTTGAGGGGCAAAATCCATATCTGATGTTTGATGAATGGGGTTGCACCATGGTCAGGTCAACGTCTATCCCTAAAGCTGGCCCTGCTCACTCTTTGTTTTGTTATGGACAGGACTCCAGCCAAATGACCTGTTTTTTGGGCTGCTGCCAGTGTGCAGTGCCACAGGCATGGGGTGCAAGGGTGTTGTCCTGTAAGCAGCCAGTAAGGCCTCAGCAGGGGGAGGGAAGTTAGTCCTCGCTGCTCCAGCTCACCTGCCACCTTCTCTTGCTTGTCTTCCCATAGTGAAAGGGGGTGAAAAAAATAAACCCATCTAATTTTTTGAATTTTCTTTTAAAATGAGCAAATGCACTAAACAGCAAAAGGCAACTAGGTGAAAAACGAAAGTTCTTGGCTCTAAGCAGAATCTGTCACTACAAATGAGGTCTAAACCAAACCACAGAGAAAGCCTGTGCAGGAACAAGAACTTCCCATTTGCTTTGCTTCAGCAAAGCCATCCAGGACAGGAGCACACAGGTCAGAAGCAAAGCATTCTTTCAAACCTGTCTCACCAAAAGTATGTCACAGCAGCTGTGAACGTGGAGCTAATCTGGCTTTAATTTCTGAAATTTGTTTAAATAATCAAATAATCCAGACACAGTTCTGAGATCTATCAAATCTCTGCTAAAACAGCTCTAGACATCTGACATGTGACTGCAGTGGGACCTTGATGGCAACTCTGTGCACAACAGAGGAAATGCCAGATTTCCTATTTGGTCACCTTGCCCCAGACTGGGGAAACTACAGCAAATCACACAGGGAAAAGAGATCATGTTTTCAGGCCTGGTTGGCACTGGAAAACTTTTGCCTCTGTATTTATGCCACCTTCCAGCAGCAAATTATACAGTTCAAGCTAACGGATGGAAAAAAATAAATTTAACCTCCCCCCGAACCAAACCAAACCAACAAAAACACCAGAAAACCCCGACTTCCTCTTGATGAACACCAGAATCTTTTCACTCTCTCCCATCTTTACCAAGTTTTATACCCCACTTCCCTCACAACAAAAGGCATGTATTTGGGTAGAAACTGAACTACTTTTCTGCAGTGCTGTTCCCACAGGCTCCTCCAAAGTGGTGACAGAGCAGGAACTTTGCATGACAGCTGGGACACAGCTTGGTGGCACAAAGCATCAGGCAAAGTCCTGTGAGTTGTGGTTGGGCAGTAGGAAGACAAAGTGAGATGCTGCTTGTTTTCCCTCACAGCCCAAAACATGACTGAGTCTGAAAAAGGCTGTCTAAATTTGAAGAGATGTTAAAACTAAAAAGCCGGAAAATCCTTAACTTCAGCAGAAGGGAAAAAGCGCACCAGAAACATCACTACTTTGTGCTGCATCTTGTTTCCAGCTGATGGCTGGGAAAAAGTACATACAACAGAGGCTGAAACATGTTGAACCCTCCAGCTTGGTACAAATGGATCTTTGCTTTTCAAAGATATATCTTGCTTTTAAAAAACAAACCAATCAGAAAAAAACAAAAAACAAACCCCAAAACACTTTAGAGACACTTGTGTAGTTTGACAATAAAAATCTTTCTTATTTTCCATCTCACTGCACTGGTTTCCTCTGCTCTGTGTTGGCAAAGAGTTGCCAGCACTCAGCCTCATTTGAAAATGAATAGTGGGAAAGCCACTACCATGAGGATATCAGCAAAAAAACACAGAAATATAGGGGTGTTCACTTGCAAGGGCCAGCTGATGTTTAAAGAAGCTGGAAGTATTTTACTTCTTTACTGCTTAAGAGCTCAGTCTCCACAAACAGCATCCTCTCTGCTACACAGGACAAGCAAGTGCAATCACAGCCTTGCAATTTAATGCCCCCCACCCCCCCGCCCCGTGTCTGAACATGACATTCAGTATCACAAAGACACAAACTCTTCCTTACAGCTTTCCCACGCCCCTTTCCCAGCCTGGGGACACAGAAGTAACAGAGGAGGTTCACAGCACAAAGCTCACCGGCAAGGACTTGCCGGGCACAAATCTTTTGGTCCATGGAATCCTTTGCAATACTATCCCACTTTATCACTCAGGAAGTGGGTCTCAGCAAACCTCAACACGGATGCCTTGCTGTGCCCTCAGTTGCCAGCCAGGCCCTGCTGTCCATCGCCTCACAAACACAACAGGCTGCTTTTAAAGCAGAGACACCACCTGCACCACCTTCTTCCTGAGCTGAAGGATTTTCCACCCCTTCAGGACACTCAACCAACCACACCATGACAGACCTCAGTGGGTGTTCATTTCTGGTTTGCTTTGATAGTGTCCTCTCCTTCTCATAACCTTCCAAGCTTGTGGGTCCCTCCCTGACTTCCTCAAGACTCAAAAGCAGCGTCCCTGTGAACATCTCTGCTTTTAACCCTTGACTCCAACCTGCCTTGCTGACCAGAAGTCATGCTCATAGAGTTCAGAGCAGAAGATAACTGACATTACTTGACAGCATCATAACATCCCATGACCATCTGATCTTCACTCACAAAGGCTGCAGCAAAGCAAAGACATGCAGCAGAGAACTGAGATCTATCATCCTGCTCCACATGAGAGACACTGAACTCACATTCACTAATGTTACAGTAATATTTTTCTCCTAGAAATACAAGGATGAGAGGTGAGATACACATTTCATGGTGCAAAAAAGAAACATGCCTAGGGTGATGTTCTTCCTTCCTTACAACTGTTTTCAGCATGCAGCTGCTACAGTAATACCAAAAAGCACATCAGCTAGCACAGCATAAACCATGCTGTTGCTCTCCACTGTGATAAAACACTTAAAACATTGCTTAATTACATGCAGTAGAACAAGCAGAAGCAAACCAGGGCAAATAATTCCACCATGATGGAATTGGACTGTAACAATTTACAAAATAAAACCACAGAAAGAAAGACAGGTTTTGTCAACTAGGGCAGAGTTTTAAAACAGCATTTAAGTCAGAGCAGCCTAGAGATCCAACACTTCTGCAGTTCTTTGTAAGCTACATAAACCACAATTAATGGGGACGTATACAGATCATTACAGCAATAATTTTTGCAGGCATGTGGAAAAAATAAAATTGAAAGTGCTATACATTTGCAATTTGCATATGTTGGTGTAGACATTTCTAAATATAAAAAAAATTCCCACATAGATATTTGTAGCAGAGTGCTGTGGCCACGAATTTTTGTCTACAGAGAAGCAGCAATTGATAGTTTTTCTTTAAGGACCAGACCCGCACCTTTCAAAGGCCATCAGTAAACCAAACTGTCTCCCAGTCCTGACTCCCCCAGGAACATGTCCTGTGAAACTGCACTTCAACACATGAACGGGGGCAGAAGCAAGCCCAGCACACATCCCACCTCTGCCACACACCCCTACAGCACAGTCACTGAGAGACTCTGTAAAAACACTTAGAAAAATCATAGGGTTTGGTGAAGATGGGTTGAGGGTACAATGAAACAGGTTTCAAAAGGCACCAACAGTTGTATAAAACCCCAGAGAACTGCATGTCTTAATTAATCACATTAAAGCTGCCTTTTAATGTTAACAGCTTAGCAGTGATGTGACCACTGCGTAGAGACAGAGAAACTTCCTCTGAAAAACACAAGTATTTGGGAGAAAAAAAAACTCCCTCTGTAGGCTTGACCAGAACAGGTTGTGTGGCAGTACCACGCAATAGGCTTATTTCAAAGTAACTGCTCACAGGCTATTCTTTTGAACTAAAATGTTTTTATTCACGCCGCTGCAAAGTCAAAGACAGGGGGAAGACAGTGGTACGAACATGAGAGGCCAACCTCCTCCCAGAGAAGGGGAAGCCGAACATTGCGTGCTGTGAATTTTCTATTATAAGTACCAATCTGCAATCACTGGCTTGTACTTTTATTCCCCTGTTTTTTAAATGCAGGCTTAAGTTCAGTTGGTGAAAACTGGATTAGGCCTGGCTTTATAGCTTTTTTTGCTCTCTGGAAAAGTGGCGGAATAATCCACTCGTTATGAAAAACAGCACTTTACAAACTGATTCATGTTCTGAAAGAATATTTATATTGTAGCAACAGTCATTTGTTCCACACACGACAGTGGCCTTAATCTCAGGGTAGGAAGGAGATGAGATGGTCCGTCCCCAGCAGGGCACACATTGGAGTAGATGGGGCAAACAATGGGTAAGACGGAGAGAACTGGAGTGTCAAGGTGGGGGACAAAATTAGTGTTTGCTTTCCAGCCACTGCTTTCTCCTCCAAAAACAGGGCTGGCAACCCACAGCTTGCACACAAAACAGGCCACGCAGGCAAATGCAACTGGAAAGTGCTGCAGCTCCCACTGGCTTGTGAAGTTGGTGCAGTCTGAGAAAAGCTTTTTTTAGTTTGTAGCGTGTGCTTCTGTCAGAGGCAGCTGCATTGGTGTTCTGATGAACACGTGGCTTCGGTGGTGCCTCCCTTTGGAGTCACAGACGCTCAGGGACATAAAAGGACCCAAAATCCCAGTGGCACCTCTGACTGTACAAACCCCAAACCCAGAAGGTGATACTGGGTGCACTCCTGGGGTCCTGCTCTCTCCTTTAGGAAAGAGAAATACAGACTGACCTTTTCCAAGCAGGAAGATGCATGAACCATCCATGCAAAATACAGTCAGATACACCAGCAAATGTTCTCAACACCCACAGGGTGACTGAACCTCTCACCAACATCCTCCATCAGCGGCTTGCAGGGGCAGTGAGCTCCAAAATTATAGTCATGTACCCAGTCAAAATTATCTCCTTTAATCAGTGGTGTGTTTACTCCTAGGGTGGGTACTTGCATGTTCAGAAGAGAGAAATAAAGACCAACAGAGTTCATATGAGAGAAATAGAAATGCTATAAAAATATTCATTCTAATTAGTTTAATTACTTGTCTGTGCAACTCACTGAATTCTCATAATTGGAATGGATTAGAGTCACTGGATTTAAGTGATTTTTCATATTGAGTTTTTATCCAGCACCATGTAGTGGGAGGACAAGAGACTCACAGACACAAAACAAAAATTATCTATAAACACTATCTTCACCTCTGTGGGTAAAACCTGGATGTATCCATCTTTGATTTTATGCAGGAAAAAAGGTAGGTTATTCTAACTGAATGTTCTGGTTAATTTCTTTTCAGATATACTTTTAAAGAGTGGATTCTTTTTCTGGGGAAAGGGGGTGTGTTAAAATATTCTTTGCTTAGAACAATTTTTAGTAATAATTTCCCATTTGTTTAGATCAAAGATCTTAATAGCAATGTGTGGTCCAGTCCCTCTTCTCTTTTGTGCATCCATCATTTCATAATACTTACACCTAAACAGGCTACACTTCCAATATTATTGTATTTTTATCATGGAGACTCTATCAGTTAAATACTTCCAAAACAGAAAGATGGGCTACGACAGAATCAAGTAATTTGATTACTTTACTCCACATGCTTACAAAACATAAGAAACAGCCCAGAAGTTTTCCTGCAGAAACAGCAGGAAATGGGGAAAAAGGGACATGGAGGGGAAGGAGCAAAGGCTGAGGCCATGAGACTATTTGGTGACCAATTCTATGAAGTGTTTAGATTTGAGGGAAAAAAGTGAAGCCTATGTCATCAAAATGTCATGTCTTAACAAGACAAGCAATACATACAGACTTATGGGATGCTTGGCCCACTCTGTCCAACACAGGAAGCAGCCTTTGCATAAGCCTCATTCAACACAACTTCAGCACTGAAGGAGCCTACAGAAGTCCCAAAAGAGAGGTAAGAGCTCAAAAATGAAAACATTAGTAACCTGTGTGTCTCTAGCTGCAAGCTCCTCCTTTGACTCATTCATGATGCGTTAGGAAAACCGCAGATGGTTTGTGATTTATAAAGCTGATGAGTCACTGCACCTCTTTCCTTTCCCCCCCAAAGGCTCCTCTGTGTATTTTCATGTTCCCACAGGAGAAATACAGAGGATACGATGAAACACTACAAGCAGATGAGCACAACATCTCCCTCCCACAGGGCAGTTTTACCTGTGCCTCCCAAACACTATTTGCTCCCTATATCCATTTGTCTACACACTGGTGAACTCAACAGCTACGGCTTCAAGTCATCTAGACTGACGCTGCTAACACAGTCTGAACCTTTGCACCACTGGGAAAAGCTTTAGGTTTGGCTTGTAACTGTAACAACTAAAAATATTCACTTCCTGAATGGAAACTCTTGAGCTACAATGCCAGACACTATCAAAGGACGCCCAAAAGCTGAGTTTGGGGAACAAGGCAGTGTCTTGCAGCCCACCAGACCGAACACTTGCACAGCAATGAAATGGAAACATTTTACCTTGACACTTCCAGAAGCAGGAATTTCAACACACCTCTTTCAGAACAAAGCCACCTCTAGAAACTGCCACATGAATTTTCACAGGACCTGAAAGCCCAGTGTCCTCCAAACTCAGCTGTAGAATACCAGACAAATCTGATGTCCAAGGCACTTCAGGGCAGCTCCAATTTTAAGCACATGAGGAGTCAGCCCTTGGCTTAACTCACACGGTTCAGTACCCTGATGAACTGAGGAGGCAAACCTCAGGCATCCCACGTCAAAATGCCATGTTCTGTTTGCCATGTGCAAACGGACCCCACACAAGTACTGCTGCTGGCTCCAGGGAGCACACTGCAGACACCCATGCTGCCTGTGCCTACAGCCAGGTCAGGTCTCCTGCTCACCAGACAAATTCAGATGAATGACCTTACACTGCTGGCAGATGATGCACATGCATTTCCCAACATGGATCTCTATTTAGGAGACTCCTGTGATACAGATGAACCCCTACATTGTCAGGAAAAGACATCTCCTTTCCTCACACCTGACAATTTCTTCACAACTATAGCCAGACCCCACTCTCCCAACCAAGACAGAGACAAAAAGCCACATGCAGGAAAGATGGTTGCTGCTAGTTAAGAGGAATGAGGTGCTTAGAAGAATTCTTGCATAGGCAGTGCTTGGCATCAGTCTGACCTCCTCAGCTTCCTGGTGATGAACAATTTGGTTCTGCTGAGGGGCATTGCAAATATCTTGGTGTAAATAACTTTCCTTCTCATCTTGTCACATTGTACAGGGTATTTTGTTGTGCTCTACTTCCTTAAAGGAAAGACTGTTTCAAAAGTGGCCTTGTATTAGACCATAGAAAACATAAGTTCCACATTTGGAGGCTTTTCTTCTCTAAAAGGAATGACATGACTTTCACCAACCATGTAAAACAGGTATCTTTTTAGGGTCTTTCCCCTCACGTAGAAGTCTAGCTTAGATAGTTAATGACCTGTGGTAATCAGAGGATCCCACCAGCCCAGTACTTGGAAGCTTTACAGCTATTAAGACACCTATCCTCACAGCAGGCTTGTGAGTTATGGCACTGCTATTATTCCCATTGCTCAGATGAGCAATTAAGGCACGAAGAGAATGTGGCTGAGGCTTTGTTAAACAGTCAAGTCAATTTACAGCTTGCAGCCACGAAAAGGGACTGGGTAGCAACAGTGCAAAAATCATGCCTTACCCGAGGTCTTCAGCAGGGTTGGAAACTGCAATGAAGTTTTTTCGTGCTACAGGCTGCTCCAATCTCCAGCAAATTCAGGTTATGCTCCTGGCTCACAAGTGGAAAAACAGTTAACAACCCTTGCTAAAGGAGCTGGTACTCTTAGATTCGGTCTCAGCAAACAAGTACCAAAGTCACAAAACCACCACAACTCTCACCAGGAGGCTCATGGGAGGAAGCAAAAGTCTGAAGATCAAAAGTCTGAACTATTTGTCTTCTCTCAGAAATCACGCATCAGGCCAGGTGCATGTGTACAGGAAAGAAGCTTGTCTACTTCTGACGTTGCCAAGCCTCCCTCTGTCCTTACACAAGCTAAAAGCCACCTTCCTCTGCAGCTGCTACAAAGCATATCATTAGTAAAATCACACGGATTTCTCCTGGTCTTCCTTTGCTTGAATCCTACAGCTCAAGAACTCTTCCCCTTTCCTTTTTTTGCCCAAATTGTGGAAAAATCAAGTATGTTAGAGAGGATTCCCAGGTGTTGAAGATCTTCTCATGACGGTCTGTGGGCACCATCAATATATACTTATTCTCCTTCCTCTCTAGAGGCCCTGGAAGAGTTGACCCACATTTTTTTTCAGTCAAGGGCATATTTTTTCCTGCTTGTTGGTGATACAAGCTGAGCATTCCTAGCATGCATCACATTATCATCCCTTGGTTAGTTCAAATTCTGGAAAAGTGGCCCTCTAAAAGACACCTAACTACTTTGCTTTCTGGCATCCTTATCACATGTTATGCCTGTTGAAGTTCTTTTACTAAATCTGCTGTACTTCACTTCTTGTAAGTCTCACTCAAATCACCTCTGCACATCATTTTCTCCTTATTGGCTTCAAATTTTATCTCAGCATTTTGTTGTCAAAGTGCATTTAATTATCTCTGCTCTTAGTAAGCACCCAATCCTCATACTCATACAAAACACTTTGCCTTTAGTATAATCCTATAATCTGTATGACAGAGGACCTACCACATGTTCCACAGAAGAGGCTGAGACAACAATAGCAAGTCCAGTAAGATCCTTTGAAATACTTGCATGCTTTCCCTTCAACTGAAGGCTACAAGACACTTTCCTCAGCTTATTGGGCATTTAAGGCATCTGATACAAGACCAAAAGACACCAGCTGTTGTCTGCCATCAGAAACCAGAAGCCAGCTGAAGCATCACTGATGTTACAGGTGTCCACACCCTATGAAGTATGAAATTAGAACTTGCTTGGAGTTGAAGTTATTCATTAAGTAACACCATTCTAATCTCTTCAGTCATCCAATAAATATGCTCCCAATCAAATATTTATCTTCCTTAGAAAAATCAAATATTATAGATACAAATTTTAATGGGGGGGAAAAAAAAAAAGGGGGGGGGGCCAGGGGGGAGGAACCCACCAGAGTTAGAAAGCCTTTCAAAACTGTGCTTACTCATGGGGAAAAGGCCTGTCTTGCCACACAGTATGCTGAGGTTTCAGGTGGGCACATACAGTTTGTGTCCCTATAGGCATGTACCAGGCAGGCAAACAAACACCATTTTCCCCCTGGAGATCATGGGACCAAACAAGCTTCCTCTTCCTCCCTGCAGCACCCAGTGCTGCTGCAATTTGTCACAGGGCAGAGCCACTGCCCTCTGTGCATAGTTACAGTTCTGCTACTGGGAGAATTTGGCACGGCCACAAAGGACCTTTGTTCGTGCCAGAAGCTGGGCACACAATGCAATCCTTCCCCCTTGTCACACAGAGTTGGGTTTCCGAGGCTGGGTTAGAAACACTCCCCTGATGCTTGCAACCCACAAACCCAAACCCTCCCCCCAACATGAGATCCTTCTTCCCATATCAAGTACTGCAGGACAGTGGAGTTGCTGCTTTGGGGAGCATTAATTCCAGTGAACTCTAACCAGACTTGCAGCAAGGATGGGTCTGAGGGAGTGCCAAAACTCTGCCCTCAAATCTCTCTGCACAACTTTTGCTACCTGGATACTTCAAGACCACCTCAAGACCAGGCTCTACAATTTCCAGATATATTCTTGTCCTCAAGATGCCAGAAACTTGGCAGACAGACCTGATCTAACAACATGCAATTGCTTTGTGCAACATTTCCCTATTTAAGTTTAATCTGCCAGCCTGTGTGTGCATGTATTATTTTCCCCCCCTAATGCAGCAGCTCAGGCACTGCTCCAAACCCAGCTTGTCCCACCTTTCCTTCAACTGGACCTTGCAACAAGGGTTCCTAGGCCAGGACAGACCTGTCAGCACCCCCAGGAAAGGATGCCAGCATGGGGTGTAGGGGATAGAGGGTGAGCACACCCTGACACAATGCTGCTGGAAAAGAATAGGATTTAGTAGGATGGGAATGTCCCCACATTTTCATTTCACTCAGGAAACACAAAAAGGAGATGATTACTGGCTCATTCACAAACTATTTAATGTCCCAGTTCAAAAGCAGCAGTGATTCTTCTGGAAATATGCAGTGGAAGAGAGTCAAAAGTATCTCTGTAAGTAAATGAAGTTTCATAAGATCTGATATGTATTAAAAAATAAGAATTGACAGACATGTAAATACAATCAGATTAGCACAACCCATGCCTTTGCAGTTTTTGCCACAGCACATGCCACAAAGAAGGACACATTTTGTTTCTTCCACTTCTAATTTTAAACATCAAGGGATGCAGAACAAACCAGTTCCCACTTCCATTATCAAGTTTAATCTAGACCATCCAAAGCCTGGATACTTTGGCATTTGCCTGGAACACCCCTCACACTCCCAAACTACAAAAGGGACCATGTTTCACCCAGGGAGATTAGTACTGTACTGAAATGCCATGAAAAACAACAACAGAAGAATTGGCAAAACCTCACATTCGTTTCTTACCAGTGGAAGAGTTTGCCATCAAAATACCTTAAAGCATGACAAAGTATGCTTGGCAGTTGCCTCCTCCCATCTCCTCCCACTCATTTTAATCCCTCTGTACTCACTATTCCCAGCTCTGGCTCAGAGCTGGAGTCATCGCAGGCACCGGCCTCTTTGTCTCCCTGGTGCCTGGATTCCCCCTAGGGCTACTTCATAGCTCCTCCTGATGAAGAAACTGTAACAATGATGCTTGAGCAACACTTGAGAAATGTATAAAAGGAGAACTGCTTCTTAAAACGGTTTCTCAGTGAAGGGTGTTGGTTTAAATATTTTCTTGAAACCTGGTTTCTTCTCCCTGTTTCTGAGGGGCCAAGACCAGGTCTGCAACAGTGTGCCCAGAGCTTATTCTTGCTCTCAACCACTCCAGCAAACCCTCCTCATTCCTACTCTCTCCTCCGTGCTGCAACAGGCTCCAAAATCCAGTGTGACACTAATATTCAGTATTTGTTTGCCAAAACACATGTGCTTTCCCTTCCAAGGGAAGGAAAAAAAAAAATCCTTAATGATATAAATTTAAGAGACACCAATTTTGTGACCACCTTGTGTTAATTTAGATGGTTGCCTAGTTTTATAACATTTGTGAAAATTCTTCTCCCGAACAGAAACAACCAAACACACCACTAAGAACTCGGTGCGATGTGGCAGCTCTTTCCATGGCAACCCACCAGCACAGCAAAGGAGGGCAGGGCAAGAGCCTGCTGAAAATCTCTGGCTGTTGCCATAAGCCTGGCAATCCTGCCACACCAGGGAATCGAATGCACTGGGGAAAAGCAGCATTTCCACAGCCTCACTGCTGAGATGTGTCTTAGCTCCAACTGTTAACCAGCTGCTCAGTCATTTTCAGGTTGGTTGATTTGTTTACTTTGTAAAGCACAGTCAATGTATTTTGATTCCTAAAAAGCATAAAAATTGACCTTTGTAGTCCCAAAATCGCTCTCCACACCAGAACAGAGTGTGAATTAAGGCAACTGGGCCATGCTCTCAGATGGGATTCATGTGCAACAGCGGGATGCTCACTGGGGGTACCTCCTTTTGGAGGACAGACAGATCTGCACTTGCTGTCACTCCCAGCAGTGGCAGGAAAACCCCACTGGGCTCACCACTGTCCTGGGCAGCCAGCTCAGTGTGGAAGGCAGGCAGGATGCTCATGAGCCGGATGGTGCACCTGATGTTCTGCTAGGACTAACCTGCTGCTGCAGCACCAAGTAAACGTGAGGAGCCTCTCTGATGAATGTTTTAGCAATTCAGCATCTCCAGACACACTGGAGCTAAGGCCTCTTCTGTGGCTAGTCTTCAACCTAGTTGGGTAGCCAAACCTTTTCTCTAACTACTGGTAACGCAAAACTGACACACAAGCCCAGCTACCAAGGACTTCCCCCCCTTCCTTCCATCTCTTCTCAGAAACATTCCTTCCCTGTTTTATCACCTGCAAGGCTGCCTTAAGCACTATGATGGACCAGAGCAGTCCAAGGTTATTTCTCCTGAAGCTTTATGTGAAAGTTTCATTGCACAACAGTTTCTGAAATTTAGGTAAAAAACACGTTCCACACCAAGAGCTGATACTATTATTTGAAGTCATCTGACCCTAAAATCCAAATAAGAAGCAGGGAAGGAGAGAGACAATAGTCCCATCCGTAAAGCTGGAGATCACAGATACCTGAAACCAGGTCTCAGAGGAGCATTCATCCAGTCATCACTTCTCATACCCAGCCTGGGTTTCAGACCTTATTCCCAACAAAAGCATTGACAAAACACACACTTCTGTGGAAAGCTTCAGTTCCAGCAGATCAGCTGCCTTCTGACAGGGAAACAACTTGCTCATGAACCTTTCCTAAAGCAACTGCTGTCTCAGGACCTTTGTGATATTCAGGGAACTAGGTCAAAACTTACTGCATGCTCCTCACCTGAAAGAGGAACACACCAAAAAAAATAAAAAATAAAAAATTTACTTTTGTCTTCCCCCCCTGTCAAGTTCCTTTTCTCTTCAGAATTCCTTTGTGAAGGAAGCCTAGGCAGAATAAACCAGACAAACTGCTCACATAGCTCCTGACTTGTGTGGTCTCTAGAAACACTCCTGAGAGACAGTCCCTGTGGAGGAGGGCTGCTTAGGGCTTGGAGAGGAATTGGGCCCCATATGACCTGATACATTCAGTTCCCCTGGTATGTCCTGTGGCCTCACAACAGTAAATTAAAAGGGTAAAAACCAGAGGGGAGAGAGAGGGAACAAATTAGAAATTCTTAAAATCCTACCCTGCTCATGCAGGCCACAGGCCTCTGCTTTCCTTTTGAAAAAAAATAAAATAATTTCTAGAGCAAAGTTATCCCATGTGCACTACTGCAAGAGGAGGAAGGAGAGCCAGGGAGCGTGAAAAGGCTGCAGAGCCTGTAATGGAAAATCCTCACTCAGTCACTGAGCAGTCCTCTTGCAACACTTATTAAAATAAAATGAAGCGAATATGATGAAAACACATCCCACTTGCACACAATGCTGCTGAGAAATTGGATCCAGCTGCTGAAATCAGCTCCCAAACCCTCCTCTCCAAATCCTGGCAGTTCACATCAGTCATTTGCATCAAAACCACCCCACTCCCAGGTAAGAAGGGACAGGAGAAACAAGACAGGATGGGTCACCCCATGTTTGATTCATCTTCAGAGCATGGCCAGTGCGTAAATCTTCACTGGTCTCTTTTGTCACTTGCCAAGGTCCAAACGTGGCATCTTTAGCTGTTTCCTGATGATGAAAATTGGCACTAACTAAAAGAGTTCAAGGGCGATGTCCACAGGACTTGGCCTTAGTTGTTGCATGAGCAAGTGAAAAAGGAGTCTTAGTATTAGGTCTAGGAAAGCAAATTAAAAATAGAACCTCTCTGTTTTCTTCTGATAATTTGCTTTTAATTCTAGATCTTTTTCATTCAAAACTGAACACAAACAAGAATAGACAGATTTTACTCCTTTTGTAGAATAAATCAGCCCAACTGCTGAGGTCAGTGTTTTCAGACCCGCACATGAAACCAGATGTGTCTGAGGAAATGCAGTGCTGGATGATTCATCCTTTAGAAAGGATGAACAACAGCCATCCTGGCACATCAAGTTTGTTCCTTTGAAGGTGAAACAATTTAGTGTTGGTATCAAGATGGCAGGAACTGGAGAAGGCAGGGAGGGGGGGGAAGGAAGCCCTGTCCAGACTGCCCTGAAATATCTTTTCAGGCTTCAAATGCTGAACAACAGGATAGCCCTGTGGTCCATCCAGCTTGTGGCGAACCAAAGTGAGGTGAAAGGCATCCTTCTCCCTTTGCTTCTTGGCATGGTGGCTCAGCACCGCTGCTCTCCCTGTGTCCCCAGCCCCAGATAAGCAGAGACAGCAAAGGGGGAAAACCACAAATTATTTGACAGACTGAAAGTGTTTCTGCATGGGATCCACACCTCATGTTTCAGAGGAACCAAAGCACAGCCTGAATCTTGTGAAAACAAAACTGCACAGCAAAACCCCACCAAAAACATATTATGACAGGAGGAGTGCGAGGAAAAAAGTGCAATTGGATTTCATTCAGACCTGGAGAAATCAAGAGGGTGTTGGGGGGGGGGGAGCAAAGTCTGTCCTCCTTGGACAACCCCATTTCAAGATGTAGGCAGATATACTCACAGTGTATATCTAGCTATACAAAAACAGCACATGCCATCACTATTCACTTAGGGTGTAAACAGCATCAGGAAAGAAACACCTTTCAACCTGGCCCTCTGTGCTTCCAGTCCCAAGTGACTCATAAGAAGGGCTGTCTGAAGATGCTCAGTAGCAGGTCATTCTTTCTTTCCCAGCACGTAGGAGAACTACAAATCAATTCCTTTAAAAGGAAAAAAAAAAGGAAAAAACCCACCAAAAAAAAAAAAAAAAAAAAACAAACCAAAAAAAAAACAACACCAACCAAAAAAAACCCCAACCAAAAACAATAAACCAACAAAAACCCCAACCTGAGGCTTGCTAGGAAGAAGTAAAATTGGGGGGAAAAAAAGAGGTAAGATGAAAAGCACCTGTAATCTCTTTCATGCAGCACTGAACTTCTTCTGAAGAGAAAGCACAGAAATGAGAAAAGGAAAGAAAGGGAAAGAAGAAAGCAGCCCATTGACACCAGCTACAGATATATTTTTTTAATGGGCATTAGGTCAGCAGGGCATTTTCCATCTGCCCTGCTTAAACCAGAACTCTGATGATGTGTGATTTTAATACAGCATTTATCCTGGTGGGACTGTAAATTTATTTTGTATTTGTGTGCGTGCACACAGATGATTGCACCTGGTCTTCCTGAGGTGAGAAGGGAGATTTGTAGTCAGATGATGAAAACAGCAGGTGTTGTGTTGCACCTCAACCAGTTTTGGGCTTGCTGAGAAGAGAAAGGAACAGGCAGAAGCAAAGGACTATAAGGGCTTTGAGAGGCAGGGGAGAATGAAGAAGAAATGACTTTGCCCTCAGTCTCCTGAAGTCCTCTTTAATTTAGCTCAAATGGCCAAAAGGCAGCCTTGCTGCTGTTGAATCCCACCCAGCAGAGGCAGCTTGCTGCCACCAGCAGAGCCCTGGTCAGGAGGCTCCAGGCTTTTTTCTTCCACTCCAAATGCACAAAAACTGCATTAACCCTCACTCCTGCCCAATTTTTAGCCCAACCTACAGGCACACCCTTCTCAACTCAGCACACTGGTCAAGGCAGCAATGTTAAAACATGTGTTTTCCTATATTTTTGCTAGTGATTTTATGATTCACATAGATGAAGACACCTCACCTTCTTCAAAAAGACTACATAAAAAGGAAAGATCACAAATCTACATTCTGCTTTTCTTTCAAATTCCAGAGTGCTTTTCGAATCTGATTCAGTAAGGACTGTGCAAACAGACTGGCGCCTGCAAGAGTTCCCAGTGAATTAGCTGCCTGACTAACACAGTAGAAGTTAAAGAAGATTAACTAGAAGTTGAAGCCAATGTTTAAAACATGAATTAAGGACAGATAAAGCAGATTGTGAACCTATCGCTCAGAAAACCCTACCCAACAACCTCAGCAATCTACCAGTTTTAGGATAGGTTACCATAATTAGACTATATTATACATTCTCGAAAGGTGTAAAAGACCCCTGGAGAACAGCACCATTAGTGTCAGCACTGAATCCCTACACACTTAACTGCACACAATATTCTTAACTACACAGAATGCCTCTTAGTTGAATATGTCCTAAATAAAACCAAAACAAGTCCCGAGACTCATTTTCTGCCTATTACATGACACACACCAGTGGTTTTTACCCAAATGGTCACTGTTTCAGGAAGCCTGAAGATTTGAAGAACAGCTGGCAGACCTGAAGAACAAAGCAGAAAATACCCACATCTCCACAGAGAACATCCACCAGCACCAGTGTGTGCTACAAAAGGATAGTGCATGGATTCATTTTGCTCTTGGGCATGGGAAGCTGGGGTAGGAAAAATGCACTTGAGACCCAAAAAGAAGTTTAACCTTCAGAAGGTGCTGTAAGAACAACCAAGGAGCTAACAGTTTCCAGTGCTTTTACTTTATAAGGGGCAAGATAGGAATGGGGATGCATTTTCAAATTTAATTTTATAATCCCTGAGGATTATATTCCACAAAATTACTCTGTTAAGTGAATATCATTACTGCATGACATTTCAGTCCCGTTATCTCAGACTCTTTCTGGCACGTATGCCAGATGTGATTCACTGCATGTTTAACAACATGCAGCCCTGGTTCAAATAGATCTTACTAAAGCAACAAGTCAAGAAAACCTTTATTTTCTTATATTTCAAGTTGCAAACTAACTCAGAAATGCCTCAGTCACACAGTACTCATCCAATTTTAAGATCTCCCATGTAGACTTCTGAAACTTTAGAAAACAAAAAAAAACCTCCCAAGACAGATAAGGCTGCTTTTTATAAATCTGAGAATAAGAAGACATGGTTTAATTGCTTGCACTAGAAATGTCCCAATCCCAACACCTTCTCCAGCACGTGAGTTATTCACACTAAGTGGTTTCTCTGTATGATTCCCAAGCAGGATTTCTATGGCAAGAAGGTTTTCCCAGAGCAACAGTTTTTCCCCAATCACAATGCCAGTGCTACAAACCCAAACAAGACCACTCCTCAAAGAGTTTATACACTATGACCCTGCTCACATGAGAGCGAAGAGGATTAGTAGTTGTAAATTGCTTTGAAGGTTAAAAAAAAAAAAAAGTGTTAAATATTGCTCTCTTCATGAGTCAATACACTTCAAAACTGTCTGATAACAGTATGAGAAAAAAAAATCCATTTTGAGCAACAACCTAGATGTTCAACAATTGGTGGTTCAGGAACAACAAGCATTACTGTCTGACAACAGCCCCTTGCAGGCAAATCTGTCTCAAGACAAACCAAAGAAATTCCAACTTATTCAGTCAGACATGTTTTGTTCAAACCCTTCAGGCAATGAGCTGAGCGTGCTTCTACCCTGCAGAGGGCAAAGAGCAAGTGGCACCCACCAGAATGACATCAAGCTTTACAAAGTGGAGACCACCTTCCTGACATCAAGCTTTGCACCTTACTGACTTCCTATGAAACACAGCTCACCTTGGGTTACCCACTGCTGTGCTGAAGGTGCACATCTGGCATCAGCCTCTGACGAAGACAGTCTCAGAGAAGGGGAAAAGGAGCAGCAGCAGAACACCTAGCACCTCCAGCAACCCACATGGGGAAGGATGCATAGACTTGCAGTGTGCATGGATCCAGCCATGCTATCAGCCATTGTTTTGGCCAAATTAAAAAACGAAACAAAACAAACCCCCCCCACCAAATCGACTCACAGGAATACAAAGCCCTCCCAGTCCCAGCTTCCAATTGCCTGGAATAAAATCCAGCCTTTGTAAAGCAGACAGAGTCTAATTTTAAGATGTGTTCAGTATTCAAATCTCTAACCAATGTAATGGGATCCCCAAGAGGTCAGTATTCTGGAAAAAAATGGAAATTCTATGCATCTCATACAGGTGTCTGACACCGAACTGACGCTTAAACCCTGCTATAACGTTACCTGGGTCTGTGTTACCATCCCAGCTGAGACTCCAATCAGCAGGAAGAGCCAGGGAAAGCCCCAGAACACACACAGAGATCTTTACACAATGCCCAGGCCAGCTTAGCTGAAGCAAATGGGACAGCTGACTCTTTCACTCAAGGACACTAGGTGGTATCTAAAAAGGAAAGTGCAGCTAATTACATGAACTCTTTGAACATCTGTTTTCTGTGAGGTGACCCCGGGGACTGTCCAGCCTTTTAGAGCTCTTAAGGCTGAGTGTTTGAGGAGAGCAGAAGGCACAGAGCAGTGTCAGACAGTGCCAGCAAGCTTAATCCTGCTAGTCTCCTGAAAAGCAAACAAAGTAGATTGACAGCAACCAGTGAGGCTGCACAAAAAGAGGGTGGTTTCTCTCCCAAAACAGACCTGGTGCTGCACAGTTGTGGTGATGACAAAAAATGTGAGACCCAGGGACCCTCCACCTGAGCAGACGCTACACCGGGACCAGACAAGGCCACAAACACGCATTGCAGGGGGCAAGAACTCATGCATTTATTGCAAAATTCGGGCATTTGAAAGCAACACAAAAGCATCACATACTAAGGGAGATGTTAAGCAGCCAGCAGGCAGTTTGTATGGCATCACCTCAGTGCTCAGGGTGTTGAGAAGGGGTCTTGTAAAGGGACTCTGCAGTTTTCCAGCAGCTGTCACCTTATCAATGCCGTACCACTGCGAACTTTACAGGTGTTTCAGGCAGCTGTGGAAGAGGCCACAACAACTGAGCCCAGTGCTCTGTCCCCCCGACATATCTCAGAGCACAGTAAATAGACTGAAGTTTTTACGGGGAGAAGCGACAGTTTCAACACCGATCTGTGACTGGCCTCAGAGACCTGATGGGCATAGCCGCGCACTTGCTGCCAGACAAGCAACGTGTTACAGAAACCAGGTGTCAGAAGCAGGGACTGTGATTTACAGGGGGTAAATCATAAGCTGGATCTACTCATAGGAAATATTTAAAAAAAAAAAAAAAAGGCAAAGTGGGAAACCCCAGTCATGGCCAGTGGCACAGCAAGGCTTCTCTCACAGACCCAGCACCTTCAGGTGAGGAAAACACGGATGGGCAAGCAGAGGGAGACTAGACAGGTACAAAACCAAGCCTCTATGAGCCTGAAGCAAACTAACATATTGGAACAATCACAGGGCTCCACAGCACTCCTACCCCTGGCATACTGCTAAGGGCTCCAGCCTTGAAACTCCACACTCTGATAAATGGGTTTGTTTTTTTTTTTCTTGTTTATTACTTTAGCAACTAGCTTAGGAAACCCTCAAAATACCATCTACTTGTTTTGCTATTTAAATGCCCTTTCAGAGTCACCTTCTCCTCCACCAAAAGCAGCTGAAGCACTGTTTCTTTTCCCTCTGCCACCACAGGAGCTGTTTGGAGGTCACTATCTCCCTCCTCTCCATTTATCCTGTCCCTGAGCGCACAGCTCTGTGTTGCACCACATACATCACGACTGCAGAGCAGTGCTGGGGCCATCTCAAGACCTGAGCCGGGGCATTTTTTCCCTGGTCAGCCTCAGGCTTAAGGACACATTGAAGCTGTTCTCCATTAGGGAAGGAGACAAGCTTCACCATCACTGTGCCTGCCCAATCCACCACCATGGGCACACATCACATACCAGGGGATGTAAACCCAACCCCCAGCCTACCCTGTCTACTTCCTATGTTCAGAAAAAAAAAGCCTCTTTGGAATCCCTGAAAGTGATGTAACTTACAGCAGAGTCTGGAAACTTTAAACTGCTTTTAAGACACACAGTGTACTGCTAATTTCACTCCCACCTGTGGTGGTCAGGGCTAGCATGAGGCTAATGCATTTGTCAGGAGGTCATCCAAATGACACAATTCCTCACCCAGACTCAGCTGGAAAGAGATGCTCAGAGGTCCTCATGGCACACAAAAAACATACCCTTCAGGTTTAGGTTTTCACAGACAGGAAAGGAAGGGGCTTTTGGACCTTCTCTTACAAAAAGTGGCAGAATTTCTACACTAACAGGTCAAAACTTACTGCTGCAACAGGCAGCACTACACATTACACTATCCCTGCAGACATTCCTTTCAGTAACATGCACCAAAATGACACATTCACATAAAAAAGCAAAACCTACCAAGGGTGTGCTCCCTTCTGCCCTGCAGGCCCATAAGGGCTGCTCCTCACCTACTCAGGAGTGCTTTTCCCAAGTGCCTTGGGAGTATTTTTAAAGCACTGATCCTGGTTCTTTCAAGTCCTCTGAAATTTTGCTACTGACTCCAACAGAAGCAAGATCAAAGAAGAAAAGTGCTCCTTCTCTGCCCTCCTCCAGTATCAGAAGGATGTCCTGTCCATGGCCACTCAGTGTACTCTTTTACTTAAGAGAAAGCCATCAGAGTTGTTGAGGAATACATTTAGTGCTGGTACCTCTGGGTGAAGCTGCAGTGATAGTTCCAGCTTGAGCTCTGGGTGGCAGGAGCTCAAGGCAAAAGGCCATAAACTGGTGCCTAACCTTTGCAAAACAAAGGGCATAGAGGACCTCTGTGGAAGTCAGGTGGCCAGACACTCAGAGACACAGCTGGAACCAAAGACATCTGGAAGAGACCAGACTGTCATGGACAGAGACTGTTATCTTTGTTTGGGGTCCCTCTTTGGGAGACACCCAACTCAAGCTGTTATTTTGCTATTGCACCATGATTACATTATTTTAAGGATCCAGACATCTTATACTCTTCTATGGGAATCCTGGGGTCTAGCTGGTAAGGAAAGCTCGCCCGACTGTGTGAGTGTAGGGATGCAAGCGGGGTCGGCTCATTGGAACCCTCCACTTTGAAGGGACTTCGGTCCCAGCTCAGGTGGTGCAGGTGTGACTACCAGAGCGACTCCTGGATAGGCAGACAGGAGAATTTCCCTAACAGGAGCACAAGGTCACATCAAAATGGGAAGCCACTGAATGCTTCGCAATAGAGCTAAAAAAGATGCAGTTCCTCTTTGCATTCATATAGTATATAATAATTCATATACAATCACTAGGTATAATTACATATATAAATCATATAAACACATTTAATCCAATATTAATAACAAATAAAATAAAAGCAAGAGTATTCCCTGTCCTACTGGAGCTTGAGTCTCCTCCTGCAGCAGATCCTGAGCACTGCACTCACTCCTCACCCTTCCCTACACACACGCAGCAGCATCTGAAACACAGCTGCCCTGAGCACTGTGGGGTTTGATTCATCTGTAGCAAACCTGGCTGGATTTCAGAGCACAGCACACAGAGTTACAGTCTGGTTTGAGGCACGAAAGCTGAAAACCATACTCGGAGAACTGCAGACAGGAAACATGCCAGATTGTTTATACCTGAGTCATGACTAATGTTGACAATGAAAACTGAGTCAACTTGAAGACCACTACTGTGCTCAGTGCCTATGTGATGCTCTACCCTAACATCACTAACAGCAAAATAGGGATTAAGCACAAATTACCCATGAGAGTATCACAGTTGTATTGTGTGAAACTATTGGTGATGCAAAGCACGTTATACTCACCTCCACTGCATTTGCTGGGTTATGAGACAGAAGAATATTCTCCAATACACAAGCAGACTCACAGGCCCAAGTGCTCCTGCTTTCAAGATATCAGCCTCCTGACTTCCAACAGACATCCCTAAGAGAGCAGTCACTGAGAAGCCAACACTACCAAAAACTACTGATGGCAGTAAAGGATAAAAGGAATGGTCTGGAATAGGTGGAGATGGGAAGCTCCAGGAAAGTTCATTGCCATTTTCTGTCACTTCTAATCTCTCTCCTTTCAATTCACTGGAGTCTATTCCACCCCTTGATGTTCTTGCTTATCAGGAAGACATGGAAGTATCAACCTGTCTTTTAAATCAGTTAGGACCATTGAACAGGAAAACCTAAACCAGGCTTTTCTAGTTTAAGTGTAAGAAGCGTTTAGGCGAGGGGAGGAGACCTGCTTGGTAATATGGGATTTGGGGAAGATCACTGACTTGCAATGCAAGATATATGTAGGGATCCCAAACCACCATAAAAGAAGAAAGGCCCTTGGGCTTCGTGGTGGGGAGTCTTTGTTACTGCAGTATCTCTGAGCACTGCCAGCTTGGATCTACCCTTATCCTTAGGGGTGGGGAAGTCAGATCTGCCAGAGTGCATCTCATGCCTCTCCAGACAACAAGCAAGTCCCAAATTACTGTAAATTGAAGAGGTATATAGCACACCTCACCAATATGGGGAGACTGAGTAGCTGAGACCAAGCTGAGGACCTGGTACGCAAACTTTCACATCAGTCTGTGTTGACAGTGGAACATTTATTTCCCATCGTAAATCACAGTTCAGCTTTTCCAGTACAACTTCAGTGTACATCTACCCAAGTAAAAACACAGGCTCCCATCCTTTGCTTTTTCCCCCACCTTGACAAACCTGATTTCCCCCCCTCGGGACCAGCTTTCAAGAGCAGATCTGACTACCCAGACCTGCCACCCATCACAGGACTCAGGAGCAATACGCATCAGGGGTTCCTCCAAAGGGCTCACTCTGCTGGGTCTGCTCCACCACAGAGATTCCTGGCACAGGCATTCCTCCCCAACAGCCCACTGCTCGCCTCTGTGCCACCTCTGCTCAGGGACAGCAGAGCTCCTGAGCTTCTCTGCTCTCCCATCTGCTATACTGTCAGTATTTTGGCTATCAGCCACATATCTCTCACCCATAGCCTAGGGCTATTTCTCTTAGACTCCAGCAAGTAGCCCAAGCAGCTATTCTGCAGCACTTTTCTCTGCACACTTTCCAAAATTTGGCCCTGTAATGAAAATTCTAGGTAGAAGTGTTATTTCTCTGCCTTCTCACTACAATTCCCATTTCAGCTACTTAACCTGCTGTCTTTTGATATTCAAAAGCATTGCTGCTCAGTCCCCTGCTCTTGCCAGTCACATCACCAAACCCTTCCCACCTCCTCCCTGGGAATGGCTCCGTAAGCTCCCTTTGGTCAGGGTTTTTGGCTCAAATCTCCCATCCCCCCTTACCACTCTGGGGCAGCCTGGTCACATTTGCTAGCATAGTGGCACTCACCTCCTCCACTCCACTGGCAATGCCAGCTTCATCCATCGGCTTGTCAGCTTCCCCCACAACAGTCACTGCCTGCCCCTCCAGCATGGCAGGATCTCCTGCCATCCAGCTAGTGTCTTGCAAGCCTCAGAGGCCAATGTTTGCTATGAAACAAGTCAAATATTTTTGCAGTATGTTTCAGATCCCTGCCAGCAGAAAATAGAAAGGATTCCTCCCCAGACCTCTCAAGAACCAGCAGCTGACACCAGGTGGCTGCAAGACTGTGCTGCTCTGTGGCTGTCACTATCCACCCAGCGATACCCTGCTGCCATCACAGCTCTCACCACATCCTGGGATCACCTTTGGATTCCTTGAGGTTGCCATCAGTTAGCAGAGGGGTTTAAAAAGACATAAAAAACTTAGCAATAAGTATGGGATGCAACTCAGAAGGATGCTTTCAGGAACTGCCTAACATAGCCATACTGCCTGCTGTATTACCACAGCAATAATATTATCACTGTAATTTTAGTCACAACATACCTTCAGTACAAATAGGAAGCCTTAGTTCTCTTCCTGGCTTGCTAGAAGGATTCAGGCAAATCTTTTGTACCGTAGTTTACATGCCTGGGGACAGGGTTTGCGTCTCCTTCTGAGCTGTTTAATCCTGGATGCCCAACTGTGAGCAACATGTGGCAGAGATTAGCTGTGCTGCCTTGGACAGGGGATCTGACACTGACCACAGCAGTGTAACAAGCAAGGACATTCTCCAGCCTAGGACACTGTTATAGACCACCTTTAGAAATTTTATAGAAGATTTTTTGATGCAGGGTAGCAGTTCTAATTTTTCCCCATCTGGGTTTATGGCTCAGAGTTACACAGGGAGAGACAAACATCTCTGAGTGTTACACCTGTGACCTGCTTCAAACATCTGTCCTAAAGCAGGGCAAACATATCTGCAAATGGTGCAATCTTTCAATTGATGCTGGAAGTGGTCAGACAGCTACTAGAGTGTAACTGCTTAGCTTATAGGCAGCTGGGGTGAAACACATCCTAATCTGTCTCTTCAGGTTTGCTTTCACTCATTTATAAGAGGGCATAACAGCACCATCCCAGCCTCCCTCCATGAGAGTGAAAGGCTGAGCTAACCAATCTCAAGGTGCTGGAGGGACACCAGAGCAATAATGTGACGGAGGTACATATAGCCTCAGACTATTCTGCATAAGTCAAAACCCTCCACAGCCTTTCCCTCCCCTCAAGAAATAAAGGTGCTACCTTTCAAATGAGGTTTCAGTACAATATTATGAAATGTGATGCGAATAGAGACAAAGTGTTCAATGCTCAAGTTAATCACAGGAAATAAGGGCTGGAAGGGAATCCCACGAGAGCGACACATTTATTTCATTATTATATCACAGATGACATTAAGTATCCACTTAGCCCCTCAAGGCAGAATTCTTGCATAAAAAGCATCCCCATTTACCAAGCATGACAGAACCTGCAACTGTTCTATAAATAAAGGGTATTTACAAAGAGAGCTGTTAAATATTTATTTTTCTCTGGAGACTGAGTTCTCTGTTCATTTGTCTCCGTTGCAGAATCACTTGGGAGCAGAGGAGCTCACCTAAAAAAAGACTAGGAATCTGTCCAGAGCCTGATCTGGACACAGCACCACCCTCCTCCACAAGCTGGCTAGGGAAAAGCATCCAACCTGACACAGAGGGAACATGAAGCAAACAAAATGGGAACGATCTCATCCAAGAGGCAAAGGTAGAAGGAACACCAGTGACAAAGCAGCGATTAATAAACACTATCATACCACTTCATCCTCACAGAGCTGCCTTGGCACTGTACATTGAAAGAAGTGACAACCTTCAATTGTGAAGAGTAACTGCAGATTTGCATGATATTTGCCTTGTGTCTTGGGAACAAGAATACGTTTTTCACAACTAATAAATTACTAATTTTTATTTCTTTTAATTTTTTGAAGCTGACAGACCAGAGTGGGGGACATACAACAAGGACCCAACCAAAAAAAAACATGACTCTGAAAATACACTTCACTGCTAACCCTTTGTAGTAGTAATTGTAATAGTTCTTACTCCAGCCTGCCAAAAGCTGAGTTTTAATTAAATATTAAAAAGCTATTTGTTAAAATAACGTTGTCATAGCAACTAGAGAAAGCTAAAATACCCTGGCGCTTCTGACTCACAGCATATTAATCAACCACCAGCTATTATATAATGAGCACCCCCCTGTAAGCGCCGGCAGGAGCCACAGCACCAAATGCCGGAATCCAGAGCCCCCGAGCTGGTCAGTGCTCGCTGCCAGACTCTGCTCTCTGGGTCCTGAGCTCCCAGCTCAGGCAGGGCTGGGGAGTTATCCGGGCTCAGCCCATCAATCACATGCCCAAATATTTTGGGGAAGCCATGCTGGAGTACTCAGAAGCAGTACATCCCCGCAGGGGCACAAAGGGGGATGGCACTGGGCAAGGGGAAGTTTTGGTGACGGGCTCCTGGATGGCAGCTCCCTACATACCTGCAGCAGCACAGGGCTTGTGTGGCTCCAGCGCTTGTCTTGCTAATGTAGCACTTGCACCAGATCTATTTCTGTAATTTTATTTTTTTGAAATTATTTTAATTATTTCTTGCAGCAAGTGCCTTTCTATCATCAGGCCAACTGTGCAAAACTCTGAAGGAGTGGAGATTAAACCTTGCAAGGGCAAACAAGCTCTGCTGCTCACCCAGAATAGCTTACTTTACAGATTTAAAAACCCAAAACAAAACAAAAAAACCCCCACAACCAACCACTCCCCCATTGCATCTAAATCCTCCAGAAGATGAAAATATCCTTCTAAACTTTGTCCATGCACCACAGGAATGGTAACCTCAGTCATCCAGCAAAGTTGACTGACCTGTGGCTGCTGCTGGCACTCGCTGCCAGTCCCTGGGAGGCTTTGCCCTGGGGACACAGCTTGTGTTAAGAGGTGGTGGACTGTCTCCCATTGCCATTCCATGCTGGAGCATCACCACATGGTCTGCATTGATGGGAACAGCTGCACGAGGGAGTTGAGTAGTTGAGGTCCAGAGAAATGTTGGCTTAGGGGAAAAGTACTGGGAGGCAGAAGTGCAGTTGCATTGCTCAGATGGAATTGGGAACCACTTTCCTCCCCCATGAATGACTCAATTTTTCGCTTTTAAGTCCCCTTCCTCTTTTTTTCCAATGGAAAGTAAATACTTAACCACGTAGTTATTAACCAAAAGGAATGTGATTTATATTACAGCATTTGTACGCCAGCGTTGCTTTCCTGCTGCTTTGTTTGGGTGTCACAGGCTGTGACTATGACAACCAGGAGCAGTTATTGGACTGATGTCATTTGTGACTTCATACTTAATGGAAAAGAAAACGAAGAAGAGACCGTATCAAAAATAAGAAGAATGGAACAAAACCTGCTTTCACCTCTTCAAGCACCATCAGCTCCTGCCTATGGAGCAAGGTCCCAAAGGACCACCACACCAGGGCTTCAGGAGAGCCAGGCAACAGCAACCTCATCCTTACCAAAGCCCAGGCAACACTCAGCTCCTGGGAAAACCTACCCTCTTTCCTTTCCTCGGCTGCAAGATGAACTGCAAATGTGCAGTCACATGGAAGAACTCTTCTCATCCCTTCCCAGTTGGGAACTGCAATGGAGGTTTTTGGTTAAGCCTCCTATCTCCTAAGTTTCTCCAGCTCTCCAATCAACTTCTCCTCCACATCTCTATTCTTCAGTTATAATAGTATTTCCCCCCTCTTTTTAAAAATAAAACACAGTCTGTCCAACATTTCCAGACAGTCAGCTGATGGAGCACAGGGAGAACGTGCACTGATTTTTGTGGAGAGTGCACTGTTCGGAGGGGCAGCTTTTCTGGTGACAAGTGATGGTTTCAGCCTTCAAGGGCTGCCACAGCTGGTGTCCAACCTCTTGCCCACGTAAAAGCAAGAAGGCAGTGCCACTGCTGCATTTTGCAAAGCTGTTCTTGTGTGTAGTACTGGCACTCCTAGGATACACTGCTGTCATT
This sequence comes from Acropternis orthonyx, assembly GCA_035583155.1. NCBI lineage: Eukaryota > Metazoa > Chordata > Aves > Passeriformes > Rhinocryptidae > Acropternis > Acropternis orthonyx. The sequence goes on along the minus strand of JAWWEU010000081.1, from coordinate 141,254,071 downwards.
TTCTTTGCAGAAAATGTTTGCAAATTCATTGCCTAAACTCCAATTAATAAAAATAACCTCAAACCCATCTAAATCTTATCTGATAGAGAACAATTCACCGAAACAAGTGTCTCCTTTACAATTACACATCCAGAAGCCTTGGCATAAATAAGTTAGTTTTTCCAAGTTACTTTTCCCCATATGTTTCCAATACATGAATAATGCTTCTCTGTCCTCCCTGCTCTCCTGCCAGACCTGCTGTGTCTCTGCAGTCCAATGGTGCAGCCTGTCCTGGACATTCCCTGATCTGCAGCCACCTCACCAACTTGTCCTCATACACAGAGACCCAGGGTCAGAGAGCCACCACACCACCATGCCACAGCAGAGGATACTTCTCCTCAAGCACATACAACCTGAAGGAAACCCTCCCCTGCTTGGTCCTCCACCAACAGATGGCTCTACCTTGGACTGCTCTGAAAATAAAACTCCATCAGGGGAATCCTGCCCACAAAAAAAGTGGGTATTGCTCTTAAATAGCAGAACAGAGATCATGCCTTACAAAGGGAAGGGGAATTAAAGCCTAACAGATGAAGAAACCACCACTCATAGTTTGCTCATCAGTGTCCCAAGCTCACTAGAAGTGGCAGGACCTTGCCAAACCAACACCATCTCTGACTGCTTATAACACAGAGTGTCAGCTCTTGGTTTAGGTTCCCTCTGCATGGGTGTGAATCAGGGCCACTCCAAGCCACTGCTGCATCCCACACTGCCATTTCTCGCAGGGGACAGTACCTCTGGGATGGCAGCTGCTGGCAGGCTTCACCTCTGGGTGCCAGCAAGCAAACAGAAAAAAGAAAATGGCAAAGAAGCCTCCTTTTTCTTCTCTCAATCAAATCTCCAACTGAGCACCTGATCCTGAAACATTTAGCAAGGTAATACTGCAAGGGAACACAGAGAGCAGATGTACAGAAACTGAATTCTTCCAGCTCTGGTTTCTCCTTGAGCTTTTGAGCAGGACATAGTTTCTCTGTCAGCACTGCTCTGCTGCAGCCATCTCGTGCTTCCCAGTTCCTCACTCAGGTGCTTCTGTCATGCAGCCAGAGCAGGAGGAGACAGGTAAATGGAACTCAAAGGTCTCTTTCATTCCTGAGCTGCAACTACATCTTGCTGCAGTAATTTCAGAGCCATTGGAGACCATACACCAGTTACCTGGGCAGCTTCCAAGCAGGCTGCTCTTGTATTCTATCTCATCCTCTTAACACAGCTATGATATATCAGAGGCACCTGAGCTACATGCCTTCCTCCCCATTGGTGCTTTGCTTAGACTTAACAACACAAACAATATCTACTTGGGATGAGCAGTCCTCCTTTGAAGGGCAGGAGCAGATTCCCATGTTTATTTTCCTTTTGTGGAAGCAGCCACCATGGGGGTGCATTAGGACCACAGAAATGTTTCCCGAATTTCAACACCGCCTACCTAACAGAACACCAAGCAAATTTTGTTTTTGAGATGAGCAAAGAGCACTTCTAGTGTGTAGATGTATTTTGAGAGACACAATATGTACACGTGGCATTTTTCTCCTGATTTTTCTTTGCTTAAAGCAGTACCTACTTTTCCCATCCCTCTGAAGCCAACACAGCTGTTAAAGACAGAGGCCAGAGCCCATCCAATGCAATGCATTGTGAATGACTGACAAAAAAATAAACCCCACAGCTCAATTAGCAGGTCTTATGAGACAGTCACTAAGGAGTTAGGAGAAAACATTTGTGATTCAAAGGAAGAACATGAACCATGGAGCTTATTGAGGAACAGTTGATAAAAACACTGTCATTGTTTCACATCCTTTTTCTCCCAATAACTGCACTCATTCCCAGTATCCTTCACAAAAGGCTGAAAGTAGGATTTTTATATAATTTTTTTTTTTGCTCACAAGTTTCCACATGCTTGTTAGGTGTTTATTAAGAAATTTTTACCATGTTTTTACCAAACACGGGTGGACTTGGGTTTTTTCCTGTTAACAAAACACAGCCCTTTCTTTCTTCAGGCTGACTTCAATTTGGGGTTTTATTCTGCTCTAGCCCAAATAGGTTTTGTTGTTGTAACAGAAAACAGGCTGTAAGCCACCAAAATAAAAATGGAAACAAAACTCTGCTCATTTCCAAGTAAACATGAATTTCCATCACCATAAAACAGGGTAAAAATGGGATAGGAACTGATTTTAAAAACCTCAAAAAAACCCCTTATTCAACCCCTCTGCTAAGAAAATTTACTTACAGGAAGCAATGCAGCTCAGAACACCAGCATCCAAACGCTCAGTCCAAATTTCAGTCCTGTTTTCGAGCTTCACACCAGACCAGAGAAGCTGCCCTAGGAGCCCACGCTGTACCAGGCACACAGTCAGGAACTCCAGCCAAGGCTTCCTGGGGTGGGTCTAATGCAGCCCTGACTAGTCCACCTGGAGAGCTGCAAACGAGCCACAGCTGATGGGAAATCACAGCCCAGACCGTTTAGCAACGCATAGGAAAAGGTCCTAGTGCAGCTGCTCCTTAAATATACACTTTTGGGTGGGTTTTTTTATATATATGTAAAAGGTCCTGGCTAAGCTGCTTTGGAGTAAGTGTGCAGGTGTCTCCTGTGGTGTTAAAGTTCCTCTGAAGCTCTTTTATCACCTCAGGAAAGAGCCAAATATTGGATAGTTTTCCATTTTGATGACAGGACTGGGGTGTTGTTGTGCACAGACAGAAAAACCTCTCAGCCAATTTGGGCCCTTCTTCCCTTTCAAAAGACGCAAGCTTTCTTCCCAAGCAATGCCTTGCCTTAATTCTTCATCAAGATTTTGTCTTTCAATGGCTGGTAAAGTTTGGAAACAACAAACAAGCTTCAGAGGGTGCTAATAGTCCATTCTGCTGACCATATTCTCAGTTAAATGCACTCATGTGGTTTATATCTGCAGTGATATAATTATTCATCCTATGTGGTAATACAACGCTGACTTTATTTTGTGGGTTGCAAAGACGTGCCAAAGGCACTCAACTGGTTCCAAAAGACTGGATTTTCCTGCTGTAAACATTTCGTGAAGTGTCTTTAAAAGAAAAAAAATTAAAATGTTCTCCCTCTGTTTGGGCAAGCTTGGATTTCCCATGTAAAGGAAAACAGAAGAAAAAAGCTACTCACAGCACTGGATTTCTTACATCCTGGGAATCTTAGTGCTTAATACTTCTCTGAAGGCAAGCAGTACTTCTGATACCTACAAAAGAGGAAAAAGCCACATAATGTAAAAAGTAAAAGAGGAGAAAATAGCAGCCATTCCTTCCACTGTATGACTGGCGATTTAGTTTTTTCACCAGCACCCGGGAATGCTGACTGACAGGAATTCCAACAATTCCCTTTTCCACTGACCACCACTGACAAGTAGAATTCGAAAGATTTGGTCCTCCAGCCCTTTTACAGTAACATGACGAACCTTGGGGGGCTCTTGGGGGAAAAGAAACTATCCACATTTCTTAGGCCAAGCAGACAGTGGAGAGCACTCACACACTGATGTCCTAAGATACTGTCGCTGTGGTTTGCACTGGGAATACCCACAAAACATCTGCTGCAGCTGACACGTACCAGAACAAACTCTTTGGCTATCGGGAACTTAACAAAATGCCATCAAAATTGTCCTTCTCCTCCTTAAAGGGATTCACTTGCTATGTCCCAAAGCTAAAGTTGGCTTTCCTCATTTTTGTTTTTTTTCCCCTCACTGGAAAAACAGGGAAGGAAGGTTTAGCTTCAGCAGCTGCAAGAGCAGAACTGATAGAAAAAGAATTCCCCTTTGGCAGTGGCTGCACACACACCTGAAAAACACTGTGCCTGCAGGTCTGGAAGAACAGGTAAAGAGGTAATGAAACAGTCATGGGACTGTTCTGAGTAAAAGAAATACAAGCCACAAAACACCCTGCCAGCCCCCCAGGAGAAGAGGCAGGAGGTTATTGATTGCTTCAGCAGCCCTGTGAGCACAACCTGCATTTTCAGTTCAAGCTGAAATATTTGAGTTTGAAACTCCAGACTCTTGTTATCTGGCCAGAGGAAGGTCAGCTGCCAAACCCGAAAGAAATCACTTGGATTCTTCTGCTCCTTCCCAGCAGGTTAGGTTGGTATTTTTTTTGCTCTTTGCAAAGGAAGATATGACTTGATTTTCTGAAAGAGCACATTGTCTACTGGAGGAGCTGGGAATCCAGAAGCTATTACACAACCATAACCATTTTTTAAGAGCTTAGGCTAGAAAAAGCTGCATGTTTATTCATAGATAAAGGGGAAGCTGCTTCCCGCTTTCCCCTGTCTCAGAGTAAGGCAAAAAAATGCTAGTTTCAGTGAATTGTAAAAGAGAAATAAACATAAGGGATAGCTGCAAATTTTGTGCTATTTACACCTTCACCACTTTTGGACTCCGCAGGCAACTTTCTGCTGTCCTTCCTCCCTCTTCTGGGTGAAATTCTCCATTCTCACATGGTAGGCTGCAAGCTTAGCATGAATCTGTTTCTGTATTTAATGTGTTTAGTCCAGTTACAACAACACTATCTGAAATTCTGCTTTTTGAGTGCCATGTCCAACACACAAAAGTGATCCTACAGCTTACTACCCCTATGAGTAAAACACTTTTAAAGAACAACAAAATCACTACAGTGCAACACAGGTTCCTGTCCTTCCCTTGATGCTCAGAAAGTTAATTAAAATAAATATATATGTAGGGAGCTGTTACTTCTTAGGACTGTATAATGAGTCTCACAATTTTTGGTGATTTTCCTAAAGACTCAGCTGGTGAAGCTTCTGCAAAGATCTCCACTTTTGGAAACATAAAGCAGGAAGAAATCTCCAGGGTTATTAAATCCAATCCCTTGCTGTTGTACTCATACAGCACGATGCTCTTCAGAAAGTATGAAAAAAGTTTCTGCCCCTCGTGGCTATGAGAATATGATTTGGGTTTAATGCAACAGCTCAGAAACAACTCGGTAATGTATGTATATACATATATATATATACACACATACATATTTCAGATCCTTCAAACTATTTCATGGTTCTGGGAGATCTGCTACTGCTTTTGAATGCCTGGAGTTAGGCAACAGTGCAATAAAGGACTCACAAACTCACATAGAAACTTCAAGTTTTTTTAACAGTTAGGTAGTTACTAATGAAAACTCTTGCCTAAGTTTGTCTTGAGCATCCCTGCGTGGGCAGCTCTTGAGCAGCCTCCCGTTGGGGGCATGCTTATTCCAAGCCAGCACAAGGCAGGAGAAGCAGCCCTCCTTAACATGAGAGCATCACAACGCTGAGATCAGGTGAATTCAGACCAGACCTTCCCACTGCACAGAAGGGCATTCATGCAGGCATCATGATCTCACCTACCTGAGCTGTGCCACACAAACACCTCACAGTAATGGACAAGAGCTGGGGAGATCTGTATCTGCTGGCTCCCATGTGGTGTCATGGCGAGTACATGTACAGAAAAGTCAATGGTGGTTTGTGAGTTACCACACAGCTCCTGGTCCACAGGAATTGCCTGTTCATGTGTTTATGTTGCCCACAGCATGCAGTGAATAACTCCAGCTACCCCTTCATTCTCTGCACACTGAGCAGGATACTCAGCCACCAGCTGCTTCATTATTCTAGATGCTTTCCGAAAAAAGTAATATCTCATGGTAAAACAAAACAAAATAAATAAAAAGGCTTTTAAAATACTTGATAAACACCAGCACTCTGCATGGTTTCTGCAACCCAAACACTACAGCACTAACCACCTGAAAATGGGATTAATTTGCTTTGTTCGCCATGGAGTTTCTCACAAAAAATGAGACTGTCGAGATATCTTTAGTGAGCTAAAATATAAATCTTGAGCTGCTGTTACCGCAAGGAAGAGAAATAATGGTACATTTTAGATGCTTGACAGAAAAGTTCCTTTGAGACTCTCTCAACCTACAGAATTGATCAATTTTGCAAAAGAACATTTTACAGAGAGAAATGGAGTTGGGAGCCCTGAAAGCACTTGCTTTCCCCATCTGCGCGTGAGATGAAGGGTAATAAAACCTACATTCATTCTGACCTCTTTTCCTGAAAGATGCCAGATCAGTGGTTTAATCCCTGGGGCCATCCAAAAGCATCACCACTGAGCAGCAGGTCATGCCAACCCTCCATGGCCCTACAGGCTTTGGTGCACCATAGCCCGACTGCCCCAGTGCCCAAAATTTGTGGTACAGGCAATAGGTCAGGACAAACTTCCTTCACTGGCCTAGTGCTTGATGCTTTCCTCTGCTGCTGGCTCAGCGAGGCAGGAATACAGCAAGGCTGGGGTGCAGAGTGAGGCACTGGCAGCCACCCATCATGTCCTCACCCCTCAGTGTTTATATCATACCAGGCATTTACTAACTTTTCAGTGTAGCTTATACCTATATTTCCCTAAAAGCTACCATGATCAAAATTACCACCTTAGCGATCTGAATTGCTTCTAACAGCAGACTAGAAATGCCTTCTATCAAATTAAATATGCACAGCTGTGTTGGAAATGGGGGGTTTGCAGCCTCTCCACTGCAGACTGTTATTACAGCATGATTAGCAGATACAAACGTTCCTGAAAGTCATCTGTCTCCACACACTGAAAATCCCAGTTATCCCAATGGGTCCCAAGAGCCCCAACAGCTCCTGGCTGCTGGTCCAGTCCTCATTAAACATTCATCAAACCTGGCAGACTGCAGAGCAGTGGAGTATTGTGCTCATGAGCATCCTTACCTTCAACACCTTTTCACAAAGCTAATAAAATTAACCCATCCTTGCCCCCATCCCTAAGACAGACACTTAAAATACAATTGAAAGTTTCCATCAAACATCTATGCATGCAGTGAAAAAACCACTAAAAAACCCCAGAGTGTTCCAACGTCTCTGCATAAGTGCACACACACTGTGCAGGTGGTGATGCTCAGAGAGGCCATGGGATATCCCTCCCACGTCTCCATACCCAGTGGTCTTATCCCTATGCCACTTGGCACTCGGCTGCCTTCCTCCAGCCTTTTGAATGAAGCTGAAACAAAGAGGAGTATTTCCACCTCACAGCAGCTGCTGCTTGGCAGCCCCTGAGCTGTCCAGGAAAACACTGAGTAGGAGGCTCCTGCCAAGGGTTATCTTCTCTACCTCAGCAGTGTGAAAAGCACTTGCACAAGGTCTTAATCCATGCTGCACTATTTGCAGTATCTGTGAGCAGAAGCTGTCCCAGAGAGTCATTCCAAGCACATGCAAGCACACCATGCTGCATGTCTCCAGTCTTTGCTTCTTCCAGATAAACTACAAACTACAGGAATGGGCCAAATGCCTCTTTGCAAGGCCTTCTTAATAATACCAGCTGTTTTTGAAAATATTCAGAAGCATAAAAAAAAGCAAAGAGCAAGTAACAGCAAAATTAGAGTAAATAAGAGCAAAAAGCAAGTAAGCTGCTGTAAAAAAAAAATTAAATGCTAAGATTTCATAGGTTTAGGTACATTTTCACTGTGCAGCACTGTAACAAGAACTAGTCCCCCTCTCTTAGAGCTTTAGAAGATTTCAGAAGACATGCTCTGTATCAGGATGAAACTGATCTCACATCCCTTCAGAAAAAGCATGAGTGATACTTCAGGGCAGCGGATGGCTGAGCCAGGAAGCCTGAGCAGTCATGGATGCCACCTTTGCCTGACTGTCACCCCCACGGGACTGCTCTGACCTCTCAGCCACAGGCTGCTTGGGGCCAGGATGTGCCCATCCATAGTTTTATTGAAGCTGATAAGAAGTGGTTTGGCTGCTGGCAGCAGCTACACTTGGCCTTGGCTGCAAGGTGAGACAGGAGCTGGCGAGGGTCCTGGCCTGGCTTCCATGGCACTGGACAAACAGATGCACAGTGATTCTGCCACTTCTCATCAAAATGCTCTCTTAAAAAAATACGTAAATGAACAACATTAACTTCATGACCCAGCACAGGGGGATGATACCCTGTGTCTTCACTGAGGTCCTACAGCCCTTCTGCACCCCAATTTCCATCATTAAGTCGCGTTCATCGAGAACCAGAACACTGAACCAGAATGAAAGAGAATGGGAAAGCATTGCTCAAAGCAGATTATATTTACTTTCCAACACATCCCCCAGTTGCAGATGTCAGCACAGGGAAAGGTATACTACTTTTTTCCTATCTCCTCAACTGCTCCTAGCTTCCTTCAACAAATCAAAGTGTTTTCTTGAAGGGTGAGAAATCTCAGTCTCGTATACTATTTTAAATTGGCAGTAAGGAGTTTAGAAAAAGGAGAAGAATATTTGATCATGCAAGAAAATTCAACCAGAGAGAGACAGTGATGTCCTGTAGGGTTCTGGCCAACAGAAAGTTCATCATTAATTTATTTGGCTTTTAGTAAGTTTAAACTATTTCACATTATTCCTCTTAAACCTTGCATTTCAGACTGTCACCCTCTGGTTAGTAACCTACTAGGCCATAGTAATAAATGTGTTGGAAAATGTTGTCAGGCCCTCTTATGCCAGAGCCATGATTGATAACCATTTTCCAACACAGCAGTTGCTGCACTGTTGTTGGACACTTTTGCTGCCCAACATACGCACAGCAATAACTTTTATTTTATTTTTAAACAACCAGGCTGTGGACTGTTAACCTGCTAATTAATTTTCAACACCAGGGGATGTCCTCTATAAGAGTCATAGAATCATTTAGGTTCGAAAAAACCTTTATGATAGAGTCCAACCCTTAACCCAGCATTGCCAAGTCCACCACTAAACCATGTCACTTAGTGCCACATCTACACATCTTTCAAATATTTCCATGGATGGTGACTCCAGCACTACCCTGGGCAGCCTGTTCCAATGCCTGACCACCCCTTCTGTGAAAAATCTTTTCCTAATATCCAGTCTAAACCTTCCCTGGTGCAACTTGAGGCCATTTCCTCTCATCCTGTCACTTGTTACCTGAGAGAAGATACCAACTCCCACCTGGCTACCAACTCCTTTCAGGCAGTTGTACAGAGCGACAAGGTGTTCCCTGAGCCTCCTTTTCTCCAGGCTAAACAAAGTGACCTCAGTTACTCCTCCTAAGACTTGAGCTCCAGACCCTTCACCAGCTTCTTTGCCCCTCTCTGGACATTTCCAGCACCTCAATGTCCTCCTTGTAGTGAGGGGCCAAAAACTGAACCCAGGATTTGAAGTGTGGCCTCACCAGTGCTGAGTACAGGGGGACAATCACTGCCCTGGTCCTGCTGGTCACACTATTTCTGACACAAGCCAGGATGCCACTGGCCTTCTTGTCCACCTGGGCTGGCTCATGTTCAGTTCCTGTCAAGCAGCACTCCCAGGTCCTTTGCCACTGGACAGCTTTCCAACTACTCTGTCCCAAGCCTGTAGCACTGCAGTCCCTGTGTAATCCAGGTGTCATACAAGTTTTCTGGAGAGAGATGGTACAAGTTGTATATAGAGGACACAGCCAAGAAATCACATGCTTCTTCCTCTATCCACCAAATACCCAAGTCCATAACAGCAGCAGTGCTGTAGCAGAAAAGACCAAAAGAGAGAACTGAAGTGGACACAATACAAAAATATGCTGCCCCATATCAGTACCCATGGTCTAAATGCATGTGCCAATTTGGAAAGGACAGGGATCATCATTCGAGGCTGCCTCTAAGAGCAGAGAGGTAGGAAAAGTGTTGTGCGCAGTAGCCCATCAGCACAGCTTCACATACGGACAACACTGGACTGCAGCCAGAAACATCACCAGCTATTCTCACAGCTTAGATCCACTGTCAGAGTGACACAATTTAAGGCCTCCCAGTACGACTGTTAGGTTTGGCCTGGTCTCTCCAGTTTCAGCCTGATTTCCTCACCACATGACACAGCCCGACAGCAGTCACTCTCTTCTCCTGCTCTTAATTCATTCCCTCTTTTGTTTCCCTCAGCCCTCAAGTTGAAAAGAAAAAAAAACAACAAACAACTTAAAAAAGAAAAAAGAAGAACTGATCAAGACCAGACAGTGACTGCATTTTTGTGCCTTAAATACAAGAGGAAGGGGTTTCCCTTTTCCAGCTGTTTGGACTATTCCTACTTTTGGCTGTAAACACCAACATGTTTGCAAATTCCTGCCAAACACAGCAGCCATCAGTACAAAAGGGGTACAAGAAATGAAATGAGCACAGGGTGTAAACATAAAGCAAGAAATCACTGTGCTCCTCTCCAGTAATAGTGTTTATGCTTCATCCGCTCATGAAGACCAGCACTGTTACATGTCATTGAGTACCTTATTTTCAGTAAGAGCATCCCTGTGCCTTATCTAGACAGTTCATTGAGATGTACCTGGGTCAGCAGCCCCATATATTTGGGCCCAGTGATCTATTTTCAACCACAAGTAATCACGGAGCCACAAACAAGCCATAGGAAAGGATGCCTGGAGTCCCTTATGTGTTGCTATATGTTCCTGCTTGGTGTTGAGCTTCAGCTGCTCTCCTCACTGCAAACTCCTGGAGCTCCAGTATGATGGGATCATGTCTCAGGGCACATTCCTGCCTCCTCCCCTTTTCCTGGCTGCACAGCCCCAGCACTGTCTCTTCACTCCCTCCATGCTCCAGCAAATGAAGGCAAAAAGGGAAGTCTGCAGACACCGAGCACTTTAAAACAGGGTTTGATCCCAAAGACTGGGAAGGTTTGTGGAAATCCCCACAAAGCAGTTGCTTTTGTGGTCTTTTCTCCCTTTCCTGTGAATAGGCAGCACAGACTGGGCACTGCTCTGCTTATTCTATTCAGAATCAGTAACTCTGGGCCCATCCTTCCCCTCCAGCTAGACTTCAAGGCCAAGAATACAAAGGGATGGAATGAAACTCCCCTACAGCCTGCCAGTCTTGCGGTCCCACGAATCTGTCCTATTGATATATTGTCTTCACCGCACAGATGCCTGCATTGAACTCTGGTTTGTTATGAGTCCTGGTCCATAGCCCTAAACAACCTGAGATGTTTCTGGAAGCCAAAGCAACACAGGTTCAGACACTGAATGTGTGATTCGTGCAGATTTAAGTTGTGCAGATTTAAGTATTGGAATCCAATTAACGTTTGGATCCTCCCTAGTTTGAGAAGTGGGGCTATGGGAATCTTATGAGATTTAACAAGACCAAGTGGAAGGTGCTGCACCTGGGTTGGGGCAAACTCCAATTCAGTCTGGGGGATGAAGAGATGTAGGGCAACCCTGCTAAGAAGGACTTGGGCGTTCTGGGGGATGAGAGACTGGACATGAGCTGGCAATTTTTGTTTGCAGCCCAGAAAGCCAAATGTGTCCTGGGCTGCATCACCAGCAGAATGTTCAGCAGGGTGAGGGAGGTGATTCTACCCCTCTGCTCATGAAATCCCACCTGGAGTGCTGCATCCAGTTCTGGGATCCCCAGCACAGGAAGGACATCAGCCAGTTGGAGCAAGTCCAGAGGAGGACACAAAGATCATTACAGGGATGGAGTACCTCTCCTATAAAGAAGGGATAAGAGAATTGGGACTGTTCAGCCTGGAAAAGAAAAGCTTCAGGGTGGCCTAATTGCAGCCTTCCAGTCCTTGAAGGGAACTTACAGGGAAGATGGGGCAAGACCATTAGAAGTGAGAGGACAAGCTTCAAACTGAAAGTGATTAAGTTTAGATTAGATATACAGAAAAAATTCTCTACTCTAAGGGTGGTGAGGCACTGGAACAGATTGCCCAGAGAACTTGTGGGTACCCCATCCCTGGAAGTGTTCAAGGGCAGGTCAGATGGGTCTCTGAACAACCTGTTCTAGTGGGAGGTGTCCCTGCCCATGGCAGGGGGGTTGGAACTGGATAATCTTTAAGGTCCCTTCCAACCCAAACCATGTGACTCTACTGGAAAACACCTGGAGGAGCAGATGCTTTTTATAGCTTTCTACCTGATTCAAGATCTAGGACATAATTACATTTCTGAGAGAGAACCCTGCTACTACTTGGATACACCTTTGCCACTCACTCCAATAGGAGCAGGTTTGAACAAAGGAAGATAACATGCAATCCACATCCTACTGAGAAAAGCTGTTCAGGAGAAATGCACTTTCACCTTTTAAAAATCAGACAAAATCAGATATACAAAATTTATCTTTCCACATAACCAGCAACATGGCATCAAATTTCTTCTGTCTCATGGTATATTTAATGAGGGGGAAAAAACCGCAGAAGTGCACACCCCTTTCTCCAGTGCTCCTTGTTATTCTCCCAGAACAATTCTTCAAAGCTGCTGAGATCACTGTATGTTACCTCCTTTTTGAAGGATCAGATACATTGCATCAAAAAGCAGGCAAGGAAAAGTTCTAGGGCATGAAACCAATTTTTGCACACTTTTATCTGGGTCAGCTTTTCTATTGATTCTGTAAATACTGTATCATTTTTTTAAAGTTAAGGTTTCTTTAGTTTAAAAAGAAGAACAAGAGAGCATCAGAACTTAAGTCAAACATCCATCTGAGCCAAGGACTAGTTTTGTTGGGTGATTCCAAATCAAAAAGGTAGTGTGTTTTTTTTTTTTTTAATAATAAAGTCCAACTAACAGTGAAAGAGCATCTGGAGTGATTTCTAAATTCAGTAAATGCCCTCTTCCACACTGTTTCTGGTTTCATTAATACTATTTAACTTCTTTGCTGTTAGGTGTACAAAACTTAATGAGACAAACACATTAAAGCCACTCAGACACATGTTTTGCCAATAATTCACCCTTCCTTTCTCTGCCCCTCTGCCAAGTTTTCCTCCATGGTTATGAACTATTTGGCACAGCCTTCAGCTTTGCTTTATGCCGTTTCATTAACCCGATGTGCATCTTGAGGTGCTCTGAAATAGAAATAGTAAGTAAGAACTGACCTTGGGTGACAAAAGACTGAATCCTGTTTTAGGAGAAGATGATTTCTTGCAAGCACCTTGAAGGTCTTGTATCAATGTCATCTGTACCCATGTGGGAAATGGAGAAAGGACACTTCTAGGAGGATGCCTCCCAACAAGGTGACAGATTGTAGTGGGAAAAACTCAGAAAATTTGCTTGCAACTTCAGATGACAGCAGAAAAAAAATAAATAAAGTAGCCGGGAATTCTAATTGAGTTTTGGTGAAAATAGAGAGCTAATGAATGGCTCTCAAGTGCTTTTCCAGAATGGAATGCTTTTACTTTTGAGAGATGCTTTTTGCATATTTTGGTAGTGGTGTGATGCTGGGAACAATAATGTCCAAGAGCCTGATTATCAAGTGTGCTTCTGCTGGAAGCCTGGCGCCTGCTTTGACAAGACCTTGTTTCATAGGGATCTGGGCACACAGCGAGCAGAGCACATGCACTTCCAAGTCAGAGATCAAGAAGAGTCTGAATAAGCTCAGCATTTCTTTCCTGGCTCTGGAACACCTATCTGGCATGCTCAAAATCCAGAGGACTGTCTGGACAGATCCATCAACCTTTTTATATTCCCTTTCCCCAGTGTCAAGAGCTGGAATGTAAAGGTAAGTAATGGTTTCTATCACACCCACTGTGTGACATAGAAAAACCCACCAGCCTAACAGATTTCTGATAAGCAAGTGACTAAAGCCCAGCATTTTCTTTCCACAGTTTTACCCAATTAAGGCTTGTTTTCATTAGGGACACTGTGCCAGTCCTGCACCCTGCTGCTGGATGCTGCCTCCAGCACTGTCCATCTATAACCACAGTGCTGCAGACAAGTGAACTGCCCTTTCTGCAGCAGGGCTTGGAGGTCCCCTTGCCCAAGGATGGCCTTCCTTCCAGAACCCCACCCTGCTGTACTCCATCCATGGTCGAAGCACAGTTATCAATATACTTCTAATTGCCAGGATTACTGCTCTGTTAGACTCTGACTTCTCTCCTCTCCCATGCATTAACTGATTGCTTGGAGCTTTGCAACCTTTCAAAGAAAATGCCTTGAAAAATACAGACTGGGAAGGCTCATGTTAAACTGGGAAATGAGCACGCCTTGCTGGCTACCCTGAGAAACTAGGACAGGCTTCTCTCGACCAAATCTCCAGGTATCTCTGAGGCTGTAACAGTCGGCACAATTCTTAAAATACACACAGGCTGATTAAAGGTTGGCTTACAGCACTCGCTAGACTTACAGCATTAGCACTGACTTATAAAATCAAACAGACAAGATGATTTTTGAAAGAAACCTTCTCCAAATGCAGGGCTGCTCTCTGGCCCTGCTCCCTGGCTTGCTTTCCCACCTCAAAACACACCAAGAGCTCCCCTTGGGAAAGCCAGAGGTACCAAACTGGGCACTAGCAGAGGTACCAACACCATGAATGCTGATCCAAATTCAAACCAGCAGCTGTTTTGGTGTTGAAGTGGGGTACTTTCTGGGGCTCCTTCCCACCAGCCACCCTTCCTGGGATGTGCGGCACAGATACCTCAGGGAAAAGTGGAGGGCTGAGCCAGGACGGCTAGCCAACGGAGGAGGCAGCTGCAGAGCAGATTTTAACACATATATCCCACCCCAACAGGACACTTTCCCTGGGGGAATGTTTTTTTCCCTGTGCATTACATCCCAGGCTCACTCCTTCATCCACTCACCTCACCTTGAAGATTAACCAGCAAGTACCTTCCCCTCCTCCCCCTCACATCAGGGGCAACAAGGGCTGCTTCCCTTCAGCTGCTTTTCCCACCTTCATCTCAAGTATCAGAGCACCCCCACACCATAATGAATTTAATATGGAAAGTGTATTCATCCTCTTACTATGGATGAGGCAAAGCAAGACTAATAGTTTGGATTTATTTATGTCAGTTGAAATTAAGGTTGTGGCTTTGCAAGACTGCAAATCTGGCTTTGCCATGCCCATTAGTTGACTGAGGCCACCACACTCCAGCAGTGCAAAGTGCTGCCTGGCTACGACCCCGGTCAGACCCCAGCTGCTGGCAGATGCTGCCCCTGGCAGAGTATCACCCCAGCCATCACCAATGTTTGCCATTCCTGTACCAGGCCAAGGGCCTGTGGGAGCAGGGTGGGCTCCAGCTTCCACTGACACCATCACCCTGTACTGCCACTCTACCCCACACCCTCCAACGTGCATTCCAGCCTTCTTACTAACACCTCCTAATTAAAATATTTGGGACACCGCCACAAATGTAGATGCCTTTGTGCCTGCACTCTTTCAGGTGGGCTTCAATAAACAGGTTTTGGCCACCTGTCCCACAGCAGATTGTAATATGGGGGACAGATTATCATCTTTAGCAAAGCTACGAGGCAAAACTGTTAATGTATGAATATGCTGAAACTGAATGGACTCCCTGAAACTAGATTCAGAAATGACTACATGCAAATACAAGCAGAAGTCACTGGAGAAGCCGACTGCTAATGCTCAAATTTATACAGAATCATGGAATAGTTTGGGTTGGAAGAGACCTTTAATTATATATTAATTCTTATTAAAACAGACCTTAGTACCAATCCTCTACTTACACATGACCCCTCAGTGAAGGAAACAGCAGCTCTGAACTATCTCCTATAATGCAAGTTAAGTAAGCAACTTTAAACAAAGCTCATCAACCCTCCAAAACCAGACAGGGTAGTTATGGCTGTCTTTACCCTGTCCTTCGTGTATCTTCAAAGTGGTCTGTGAAAACAGTCATAACTTTGTCACTTGATTTCTTTCCTTTGCAACACTGACAGCTTCAGAAAATCTGGGAAGCAGCACAGCAACATCAACCAGAACATCCTCCACTGTCCAAAGGCAAACTGCAGAGTTTGGATTTAATTTGTACTTATATGGCTGTGTTTTCCAGATGAAATGTGTGGTCTAAGCGAAAAACAGATCCAGAGTCTTCACTACCTCCATCCAAACTCAGCCATATGCTCTCACATGTCCCACTAAAACAATCAGGACCCACTTGCACCTCAAAACCCCTTACAGCACTCTGCCCTACAAGGAGCTCTGTAATATTCTGTTCAAAGATGAGCAGCACTCAGAAATTTTCTCTTGATGGAAGCTGTATTTGAAAAGTTTTTCTACTGTCCTCAGTGATGTTTCACATTTTGCATGTGTGACGAAGCAGGTATTGTGTGCAAGGAACTATAAATCCAGACTGCACAGAAACTACCCTAAAGCCAGAGCTTTAGGACTGGATATGGACCAAATTTGGCCGCTTAAATCAAGTTGCTCAGATCTCCTCTACTGCTAAAATAAAGGCAGAATTTTGTTCTGAAAGCTTAACATCACTCCTCACCAGTCTGCAACAGAGCCTAACTAGAAACCTGTCAGGTTTCTAGCCTGCACCTCCAACAGTCTTGTCAAGTCATACAATCAGCAAGAAGCAGCCAAGGCAGGGTTTTATTGTCAGGTAATGTAAACAAATAGCAGGCAGTGCTGTTCATCTATCTCACGTTGGTGCATATAATTTTAATTAAAGCATTTATGTAAATACAGATGCAAATTAGGTTCAGTATAGCATCTGGCAAATTACTATCAAAGACCTGAGGCTACTGGCAAATTATCAGCATGAGCCTTCATGATGTGAAGGTACCAAATCCAGTCTTGGTTCAGACGCTGTATATTTTCTTTGGCTTAAATTGGCAGTAAAACAGCATATTGGTACATACAAAAGAAGTTAAATATTCTTCTTGTTGAAAAAGAGCACTTAGGAGGTAAACCAACATCATTAAAATTCATCCTTTAGACTGCCTATGTCTAGCAAGGAACCCCTTTTGCATTTTTGCAACACCTATCAAAAAAACTCAAAGCGCCTCTGAAATGTTAATGAATCCATACTCTCCCAAAGGGATATCTATTTTAAAGATGGTTATATGGAGCCTGCATTCATCTCTCATTTGCCAAAGGCTCACAGGAGGGAAAGCCACATATACTGAAGCTGGATCTAGGAGACCTGAGTCTCTGCTCCTCCACATTTTCATCACAAGACCTCCCTCCACAAACATCGCAAGAACTCACTCACACCAAAGAGATGTGAACCTCTCTGGCCTAGATATCACTCCCTCAAAGTAGTGGTAGCTTCAAAACCTTGTTAAACCTGCCAAGGTGATTACATGACAAGAAAAATAAGGTAAAACAAATCACAAGGCGAGGAAAAAACCCAACCCCTTAACATTTGAAAACTGGAGGAATCTTAGATCATGCTTTAAGGACCTTATCTTTGCAAAATGAAAAGGTATGACCAAGATAATCACAGCAATATCAACATCAACTTCTGCTGACTATTGCTTCCCTCCAGGTGCAATTTCATCTTTAGTGCCTTGCAAGTGGACAGCAACTCTCCACTTTTTAGAACCCTCCAGCAAGACCAATGCTTGGAAAGAGGCAATAGCTCCTAAGGTTTAAGAGCAGACTTAATCTGATCAATATCAATGATGCTTAAGCACATGCTTAAGGTTTTCCCTGCAATATCCTTGCAAATTTCCCAGGGTATGAAATTCCCACTGGCACCGAATAAAGTGAAATCCAATTGATTCAGAACAGAAGCACAAAGTTGTCTGGAAACAATTATTATTACCAGTGCAGAGGAACAGGAGAAGGAATCACAGTAAGGTTTGGAGTCACACAGGCACATTCATAGCGTCACAAAACGTGACACATACATGACATATCATTACTATGACAACGTTGTTTGGAAGACATGTGCTACTAGCATTTTGTAAGCATATGGTCACATACCGGCCCCTTCCTGTGCTCAAAATTAAAAACAAAACAGAGGGACAGGGGCTAGAGGCATGAAGCCACACACTGGCCTGTTTGCATTCCTTTGCCCTAATATCAATTACAATGACTACACAGTCAGTTAAATGCTTTGCTTATTGACTTGTTTATTTTATTTGTCCTTAGCATTTTGCTTCCCAAACAACCAAAACCAAAATCCAAGTAACAGGTAAAAATAACAAGTGTTGTTTTTGAACACTGGGGCACCAGCATGAATTCCTACAATAACTGTGATTTCGTGGCTGCAGGGAGAGTGTGAAACAGGGAGAATAAGAAACAGAAAAGATACCGAGGTTGCATCTCCTGTTATCTGCCAGAACAGGCTAAATGTGAGAGCTTCATGCCCTTGAAGTCGTTCCAAGCCTGTATTCCTACTGGCATGTATAAGTATATACATACATATATGAAACTTGCTGTAGAGCAGTAACATTTCAAGCTCAGCTTCTTCATAGCATGTCTGCATCTTAAATGGGGATCTTGATCTAGCAAATAAATTTCTAGGTCTCCTTTGCAGGAACAAAAAATGTCAGGTTCACTGGAAGAAGGGGAGTGGTAAACACTGCTACAAAGGCTGAGACACTTCCCCTTCTTATTTTGGGAGAAAACCAAGCTGAAGTCACAGACTTCCCATGTATCGGTTTCAAGTCAAACTCTCATTCCTCATGGGATATTCATGATTTCCTGTTGATAATCACATCTCAACAGACTTTTATTTTATCTGAAACTTAATTGGGCAATTCCAATAGACCAAATTATTGCACTAGCCTTGCCTAAGGCAGTAAGTGATTTTCAACATACAAGCAAACAGATAAGTAAGAGACTTGCAGGTCTGACGTGGCCTTTGCCATCTGTTGCACTCAGCTGGTACATCCTTAGGGACTTGTTTGAAAATTGGTGGTCCTATACAGTATAGGACCCGAGCCATTCAAGAAGCAACTCAACCCAGGGACATGGGTACACCAGAAGAAAAGGAGAGGGCAAGAGTGTATAGTTCCAACCAGGCTATGGGAGAGGAGGTTTTAATTTCCCACCTGACCTCATGTAAACCATCTTTATTCCTCAGAGCTTCTTCACTTAATTCTTGTAACAAAACTTTTCTGTATCACAAATATTGGGATGGAAAATACCCAAGATGATAGGAGGTGCTTGTATTTGAAGAAAGATGGGATTAAATAAGCACCAATAATCCACTCTCTTCTCTGCTTCTCCAATGAGGCTGGGGATAACCTTGAGGTGTTTTCCTCGAGCAAAGAAATGTGTAACTCTAAAAGGCTGGGGAGGAAGCGATGAGCAGTATTTCATCAAAGGACCTGAAGTAGCAGTGCAACAACATGATCTCTTGTAGGGAGCCAAGGATTAAGAGCTGGTGTGGAAAGACTGAGTAGGTAGTAAAAATCCAACAGTTATCCGTCTTTCAAGATTCGAAGGGTGAAGCTGTGGTAGGAAGAGGGAAGGGGGTTGTTCTGCCCAAGAGACAAAGTTGTGCCTTGATTCCTCTGTCTGCGTATTTTTCCACTTTTTATTTTTGGATCTTGCAACATTATCCAGCATT
The DNA here is from genome assembly GCA_035583155.1 of Acropternis orthonyx. Lineage (NCBI taxonomy): Eukaryota > Metazoa > Chordata > Aves > Passeriformes > Rhinocryptidae > Acropternis > Acropternis orthonyx. The sequence continues at coordinate 141,234,819 of JAWWEU010000081.1, read as the reverse complement.
GGATGGCACATAGCTAGAATAAGAGCCATTATGCCCTGCTCCAGAGTGCAGTGGGAACACCACTAACTGGTAAAGGAGGATTATGAAGAGAACCTACAACATAAAAACGTGCCTTTCATGTTTGCTTTACTCAGGAGGATCTGAAAAAATGCCTTTAAAAATTTACAGGAGCCAAGACCCCAGAAGCACTCCAGCAGCAGATGAATACCTACGTAACCTCATCAAAATGCTACATGGCAGACAGGACTGTCCTGGCAGAGCCCTGGTCTATGAGAGCCCAGCACGAGTCCCTTGCAGGCCAGAGAAGGGGTGGCTTCCCCAGTGCACTCACGCTGTGCCTTGGGGCTGTGCCAGCACAGCCACGTCACTCAGGGATCGCACCTCTCCATGTGTTTGGCCAGCACAGCTTTGCTGGCAGAAGTCTGTCGTGTAGGCACAGCTTAACCCCAAGCTATTTTCAGCAGAAGGTGGGATGTGAGCTAACTTCCCAGCATACAGTACAGCTTGTGTAGTAATGTAAAATCCAGTCTCTGTGCCTTTCCAGAGCTGCCCAGTCCACCGGAGGCAGGGACCATCAGATGCTGTCAAGTAAGAGTCAAGAAGCTGATGCCATGAAATAAATGGTTTTATAAAAACTGCGACAGGACAGTTTTCCTTGATACACAAACTCTAGATGAGCACTGTTTTGGGCTCCATCATGTCACGTTAGTGCAGAACTTCCCACCCACATGAGCAGGGCAGTCAAAAGGCAAATTTGTACTCCTTACACCAAGGCAAGCACAAGGTATAAACAGCATCACTGGCAAAAAATGAGAAATTAACACATCTCAAGGGACAATTAAACTTTTCTGAAAAGGCCAGGTTTAGCAGGTCTCCCAGGACAGCTTCATCTCAACCTCATCCAGAAGCCATTTCTGCCCATGAGCTTGCTTTACCCTTTTTTCCTTTTAATTTTAGGCTTGGATAACATTTTCCTGAATCAGAATTTACTATGAACCAAAGTGGCTGCTGGCTGGAGCACCCACCAATCTAAACACACATGAAAATTTAAGCTAACACTTCTAACCCTGTATACTGCCCCTGAGGACACAGGCAAACACAGATATAGCTAATGAACAGCTCATTTCTTTCAAAGATGCCAGAGACCCGCAAGCCCCAAGGAACCGCCAGTATCCCATGGATCACTTAGATATCAAGACATCACTTCAAGGGCTAGACTTTAAAAACCACTATTCATGAATGTGAACAATCATGTTTATCTTGACAAGACACGACTACGCTGACAGAAAAGGAAAATGAATAATGAGCTGGAGCATCCCCTAAAGCATGGTCCAGTTCTCAGTCCGAGAGTGCTGAAATCAGGAATCTGCAAAAGACTGCAGACAGACATGTTTCTTCCTTGGAAATGTAACTCACAGCTGAGCAGCAAGCCAGCTGCTGATTTAGTTCACATTATGAAACCAATAACTGAAAGTGGATAATTTGACAGAGAACTTCTCCTTTTACTAGTCATTTCATGGGATACAGTAAGTTTCTACTTACTGAAAGTGTTAATTATTGCTGTGTTTTCTCATATAATTGATATTTGATCATTGGTGCCTTTGGCATAGATAAGACATGGCCCCCAACATTTTGAGTGACAGTGATCTTCCCTCTGCTCAGGAAGAGAGATTTTACAACATCTCTCACCTGTGACTGAACCTCAAATTCAGAGAGGAGGAACGGGGTCTGTTTTGGGTGGCAGACTTCTCCTAACTACCATGGCAGAAGTGAGAAAAGGGATCCCAAAACTTAGGTGGAGCTTCATGCTGCTGCCAAGACGAGGGGCAGACCTTCCACAAAGAAGGAAGCAGCTCTACAGATGGAGAGGTAACAGCACCATTGGTAACTAAAAAATACCAGCGATCTGCTCTGCAGCCTCCACTGCATCTGTCTCTGGAAGAGCTGCACCAGTCAACAGACAGGGACTCAATTCTTGCATTTATCCACTTCCCAGCTTTTGGAGGAATTCCCTCAATAAAGAGTGGCAAGTGTCGCTCAATATTTGGATGCTGTTCTTGGAGCAGCAGAGTCTCAGAAGTCTTCTCCAGAGAGACTTTTGTAGTTTTGAGGGCAAAACCAGATGGCATTCAGTATGCTGCTGGAATATTCCTGGAGATGAGCATGACAAGAGTCCCACCAGCGCCTGCTGCAGTCATATGGGACACAACAAGACCACGTTCTACTACTAAGTTGTGGCTACCACACTCACCTTGTCACAGCAGTGTGAAACCAAGCTGTTAATATAAATCCTGCTACAATGAAGGCCTTTGAAATTCTACCCTGGATCCACCGTAACTTTGCTCCAGAAACTAATAGGAATGACTCCAGGAGAGAAACCAAGCATTCCCCTTGCAATTTGATAAAATGTGGGATAAAATATTCACAATCTGTAAGACACAATGAGAAAGTTGGACCAGGGAATGTTTCTGATATGGATTTATTTTGCCACCTGGCTCAACTTGGGCACTACGTGCAAGCCCAGAAGCTCAAACAGGCTGGTTATTCCTGACACACCCTACATCTTCCAAACAGAGGAGGTTTTTCGCTCTGAAGGCCACCTGCATATGGAAAAGATGTTCAACATTGTACAGACCAGTCCTCACTCCTGGAGTCATACCTGTTCTCTTTAAAGCGTATCCACCTATTTTACCAAAAAATGCCTCCCACTTGTACTTACACTAGTACTCACTCTGCAGACAGCTCTGTGAAAGAAATACAGATTTTAATCTGCCTGGTGCACCACCAGCAGAGCCACAGTTGGGATTCAGTGGACAGACTATTGCCAATAGATATAAGCAACAAGAACTACACAATTTTACCTCCAAAATCTGGACGGAGGGGAAAAATGGCTTTCCTGGTGCTTCTTTGTACCAGAAGGAGCTAAAACAACTGGCACCTTCCCAGGGAAAGCACTACTTAATGCTGCTCTCTGCAACCATGTAGGAGCTCTGTTTGGAATGGGATGGGAATGACTTGTAGCAATGGCTTCAGATGAGTCTCGGCAAGTGTCCCCCTCTTTCATACTAAGCAGACTTCACAAGTAGCATTACAGTGCTGTATAAAACATATCCATCCTCTGCTGGCTTCTATTGCTCGGCTTCAGGCAAATTGTTCAACTTTTGTGCCTCAGTTTCCCCATCTCTTAAACAAGAGTAGTAAAACCTCTCCTAGAGGTATTAATTACACCTCAGTGCTTGTACAGGAGGATACAAAGGAAGGCATTCCAGGAACTACAGATCATCAGTAAAGCATCCAGGACTCTGCCACCAATGCTTTAGCAAACCACTAGCCCACTCGACCCCTAGAGCCAGATGTGCAGCACTAGCTCAAAAGCCAAAACCAGACAGAAGCTTCCAGCTTCTTCATATTCATGAGCTCTATAATAATGCTCAACAAAACTTGGAGGCATGTTCTCTGCTGTTGCTCTTGCCCTTCTGCACAGTGAGCAAGTCATAAATATTTCAGGGGAAGAGTCCAGAAAATTTGCAAGATTGGTCCTAGCCTTTTACAGCATTAATGAGCAGGCCATTAATAGTTAATGAAGCAGCTGCTGGTAATGTCAGTGGTAAAGGCAAGATGAGAAGAGTAGTGTTTGCCCATTCACTACAGTGTGATAATGTGAAGGTATGGCTTGATCCTTCCATCAAATTCTCCCCATCACGCCAAGACCCAGGAGCTGATCACAGGACCTCCAGCAGAACCACATGCAACCCTCCTGCCCTGCTGCTGGCACCCAGCAGGGATGGAGACTGCTGCAAACGGTCTGAACTGACCATCCTGATGCTCTGGGCACATCTGTGGGAGTGAGGCCTCAGTGCTGCATCTTACTTAAACACAAGTGCAATGTTCCAAACACTTATGCAGGTAGGACCACGCAATGCCTGTGTGCAGGTGCGTGTGTGCACCCTGTAGTCATACATATGTAACAATGCCAAGAGTGAGGATTTGTGTCTTTTAAAGGTCTCAATTGCTTGTTCAAAGCTGCACCTTGAAAGCCAAAGTCACAACACAATTAGGTAGCCAAATTCAAAGAACGGTTTTTGTGATTTCAGTCTCATATGCAGAGAGGACTCTGGTGAAATAGTATTTTTGCTGTACTTACTCTTTCATACCTCTGAATTGACATCATCTTGTCTGTGTGTTTGCAGCTGGGCAAGTACGTCACCTTTAGACAACTCCACTTGCCAGGAGCTTTACTGAGGAAGGGCACCACTGGCCAGCCTACTGGGAGCAACTCCAGCCCTAAAGCCTGTGCAGGGGCAAAATGAAAAGGGATGGCAAGAAGAATTGGGTAAAAGTTTGGACACTGCCAAACTCAGTTTTCTTCTTTTTATCCCTGATTTTAAGGGATTTGTGAGGTTTGTTTCTGTTTGCCTCCACATTCATGTGTATGTGGGTCTATCAATACCAGCACAGCGACTTTCTACTGGTCTAATGAAAACAGACGGTATAGAGGAGAGACCCCCATCACTGGTGCTGTGGAGAGTTGTTAGTCTGATCCCTCTTTCCAGTGCACACAGGAATTCAATCTCACAAGTCAAATGCACTAAAAGCTGATTGCACTGGTCCTGCTGGCCCCGGGAATAATCAGTCTCCTGGATTTCAGCTCACATCACATCTGGCTCATCACAGATTAAGCTTCTTCTGTGGTTTTCTGATAGGTGTCTGCACAAAGAGCAAGGATGGGTATGAGAGAGGATCCCTGAAGACCCCCAGGTGGACAGGGACAGCACAGGTACTTCTTCTCCCATAGCAAACTGAGTGGGGTTTGGATTCAATCTCAGTATCTCCCTTTTATGTAAGTGTCCTTAGCACAGAGTGCAAAAGTTTATCTGTTCCAGACGTTCAGAGCTGGCAGTCATCACCCTTGCATTCAATGGGAAGAGGAAAATAAAAGCTTAATTTCAAAGTTACAGTCTTAACTCTATCTTGCAAACCAGAGATGTTTAGTAGTGCAGGAGTCAAAGGCAATTGAAGCACTGGGCCCTCTGTTAAACAATTAACTACGATTTGCCTAATCTATCCGCAGGTTTTCACCAAAGAGACAAAAAATTTCCATTTCAACATCCCACAAGCACCTCCTGGGATAACTGTCCTCCAGTTTTTAACAAAACTGGTCCTTGGCTTTGCTCACCTTCCAACAAGACTCTGCCTGCTACTTTCAATGCAGATCAAAGGTGACCTAAGTAGATCCTTACAGTACTAAGACCTATAAAATAAACTTATTGTGTTGAATTTCAAGTAATTATTTTATTCTGTAATTTGATTAAAAACTATCATTTGTCAAACACACTTTGGAAAAAAATCTACTCCTCAGACTTAATAATAAAGTACATAATTACCAATGAATGTATAGTGCTTCTTTTTAAAACCCATAGCATGTAATGCTCCTTCATGCTTTAAGTGCGAAGCATCTTAAAGTTCTTATAAACCTTGATTTAAAGACCTAAATACCTTGAACTATTTCAATCACATTAAGGATGAAATTTAACATATGAGCAACACTGCCAAATCCAGATGTGCATTGAGCTGTTCCTCACTCTCATACCATCTATTTTACATAATTTAAGAATGGCTATTTTAAAACCACAGACAAGCAAAAAAATTAAAAAAAAGTTTAATGACCAAGAAATCCTACCCAATCTCAAAAGTTTCTTAATCAACTTCCTGTTAGCAGATTGTTTCATTTAAAAAGATGAAAAAAAATGGTACTTTTACCCAGTCCTCTAGCTACAATGTAAAATTTTCAGTGCTAAGTGTATTTTAAATTTCCTGTTTCCAATCCTTTGATTACTTACTGATCTAACAACACAGCAAAGGGACAAAGGCCAGTCACACACTAGCCAAAAATTAATCAAACTTCAATCCCAAACAAGCCAAGTGGCCACAGCAAAACGTGAAGAATGTTTTAACATGAGTGTCTGTAGTTGGTAAGAGACAATTAATAAAGGGTAGCAAATCAGTCTTTCTGTGCAGACCAGCAACCACGAATTTGAGCAGAAGAAGGGTCTGTCAGTCAACCTGTGCCACAAGCTCCACATGGGAACTCCTGGGAAGATGCTACAGTAGTGCCTTGATGCACAAACCAAACAGTGACCTTGCAACACACAGCAGTGTGAGAGTTAGTAAAAGGGTCAGGACAAGAGTGCCAAGGAACAAATAAATCCCTATCTGTCCGAACAGAGGGATGAACAAACTACAGGCAGATTAAAAAATAAAATAACTAAAGTATGTTAGATGAAAACACAAGCCAGTCTAAGTGGTCCTACTGCTTGTGCCAGTGAGACGCAAATAGAACAACACGCCTCAAGACCAAGGCAGCTAACTGAGAAATAGGACCAAATTCAAACCCTGGCTGCAGAAATCAATACAGAGAGGAGACTCAGGTACAAATTCAGCTTTCCTGTGCAAATACACCATGCCCAAAATGCAATAAACTACATCTCATACCACGGCACACAAAACATCTAGAAGTTCAAAGTGTGGCAGAGCCCAGGTGGTAATCACCATCCCCACTTGCTGTCTCCTACCTTCTGTAAGTAAAGCAGTCTGCAAACAGCCACAAATCTTTTGCCATACTACATACTGTTTACATCACCACCGATTTTGGGATGCAGCAACACTGGTGTTAAATTCCCAGTATCTCCTTGCAAAGTATCTCACACTCTTCATGGAGCGCTTCACATTCAGTTTCAAAGCAGATCCCTCATTCCATCAAACATCACAACAGTGCTTTCCCTGCAGATGGAAGGGTGCCTTGCTTGTCCCGCGAGCACTCTGCCACAGCAGACACCCTGTTGGGATGCGGACAGAACCTTCCAAAGGGATGGCAAGGTGGGAACAGGCAGGTAGAGGGGAAGGACAAGGATGCCACAAAAAATTTCAAAATGCAGAACATGCGCTCAACAATGAATTTCCTTCTAAACTGGGAACAAACAGGGATTTGTGGCCTTTTTTTCTTTCTTTTAAAAGAACCCTATATTTGTGTCCCCTAGAAGCTTTGTGGGAGAGGTGCAGAGGGCTCAGCAGGGAACTGGGCAAAGGGTGTCGTGTCAGATGCCCAGTCACCATGTGCACCCGGGGGCTGTAGACCCTGAGGCTGAAAGCACTCAACCTTTGTGATGAGAACAAGACCATCCACTGCTTGCCAAGAAGCAAGAAGAGAGCAAGCAAAAAGGAGTTCAGATTTCAGGAGATTAACTTTAAATCCAAGTCAGTGTTCTGATTTGCCGCTAGAAAAGAGATGGGCTAAAATCATCCCTATGTACGAACTCTTTTCATCATAAATAATATATTGTGACACTCCTCTCCTGGCCCGGACATGCACTGAGTGTTCGCACGCTCCTCTGGACCATCACACAGAGAGTAAACATGTAAAAATATGATAAAACAGGAAAGTAAGATACTTACGGATAAGGCTAGGATCCAGGATAACAGGACAAGCAAACAGAATTTAAGGCACTACAAGCATATTTAGGATTGAAAGCAAATTCCTTAACAGAGAGCAAACATTTTTTCCTGTATCTGGTTAAATGCGGATTTTGAAACTTGTGTTCACCTTGAGCAGTATTTCCCAAACACCTCATCCCCTTTATGTCACAGCCAGACACACAGACAAGATGCCAGCAGATATGTAGAGGGGCATCCTGTGAAAACTGTTTTAGCAACAGTAAACTTGTGAGGATACTCTAAAGAAAGAGAAGATACCAATTTAAAAGCAGTTAAGAAAACAGTTCCCTTCAAACACATAATCCTTCCTTGTCACTCCATTTGTTTTAAAATACATGTGGAGCTGATTTCTCTCATGCTGAAGAATCTCAGACACGCAGAGGGAAGTACAGGCTTCCTAAGGCAGCGCTCTCCTCTTGAATTTATTCGTCACCATTTGTACCTGGGAACTTCCTACCCACAGCAGTTGGGAAAAACCCTGCTGTTCCTCAGCGGACACCAGCTGCTCCAATCAACAGCCTCCACTGGATGTGTCAGAGTTCCATTTGCTGACTCCACCACACAGCAGCCCCAGGTACTTTCCCTGGTTTGAAAATGCCCTGAGGCTTTTTCAGCATGTTATCACTGCTGGCTTCTCAAAGAGAACTAAACTTAGCCCTCAAAATGGTAACACAGTGGAGATGGCGCCTTCCCAGTAAGATGCTCATACCTGAGCACAGGTTTGGAGGACCTGTGCCTTAGGCCAAAGCCCCAGTTAAAAGGGCGTCTGTCTCCCAAAAACAACTGGCTGCCAAGTCCTGAAAGACGATAAACAGACCCCAAAAATCTGCAACTACAAGGTCGTGACTCCTCCTGGTATCAAGTATTACATGACAATAATGAAAAGCATCATCGTAACAGTGACAGGCTGCAAGAGATGACATCGGGATGCCAGATGGTAAATGAATGAGTGATAAAGGACTCTACAACTATCTGTGGCTGATCAAAAGGAGACTGTTGGTGTAGTGGTCCCATGGAGGGAACAGTGACAGTCACGTGAACTTCCAGCCAGACAGCCAAGTGCTCTCCCCAGGAGGGAGCTGACCACTCAAACACCTTCCAGGCCTCTCAATCACATGGAAATAAATAGGTCTGACCCAATGCCACTCTCCTCAGAAGACCAGGAAGGTAAGTATCTTTGGAAAAATGCAGAAAAAAACAGCTTCAGGTGAAACCATGATTCTCTGGGATAACCCTATCTTCCACAATTTTCAAGGAAATTGTACCGAAGCTCGGAAAACAAGCACCAAATCCTGTAACAGCAGTGTGCTCCCAGCATATCATTTAAATAAATTAGTTTCTGGAGAGACAAAAGACAAGGAAAAACTCCCTGTGGTGCCTGACAGTTTGTGCTCAAGAGGATGCTGAAAAAAACCCTCCACAATAAAACATATTTGCTTTTGAGGTGGGTGGCAGAAGAGGGGCAGGCAAGGCATATCCTCAAAAACACTTCAGGCCAGAACCACCAGGACTTTCCTCCATTCTGTGTGAAAGTGAATCAGCAGCACTCTGCCTGCCCGGCAGCAAAGCCTGGAGATGCTGACGCTGTCTACTTCGTACTGGATTCCACTGGCATGAAAAGATGCAAAACCTCCCAGCATCACTTCCCAGGCCTCCATCCCGGCAGTCTTTGAAATCCCACAAAACTTAACTACCTCCAACTGGTATCCTCTTGGATTTGCTTCTTGAAAATAAGATTTTAAAAAAAGAAAAGGTATTTTTCCACTTCTGCTAAGTGAAGTGTAACATAAAGTAACGGAAACTAATCAGCATGAAATCAGGTTGCGAAATAAAAAAAAAAAAAAAATGTCCAAAACTTGGAATGAGAAAAAGGAATACGTACACTGGAAGCAAGGGAAAGGGCATAGAATTCTTGAGAAATACTGGTAGTATTTTATTAAGCCCTTCTGAGGGTGTCTTCAGCAGCAGCTCAGGACCTGATTTTATTGGGTATTATTAAAAAAGAAAAACCCAAACCACAAATAACAAGATTCTGTTTAAAAAGAAAGGACTCACATTGTTCCCTATACGGTTTTGCTCGCAGGATGCCTCCACTCATCACACTGGGCAAGACGTTAAATAACGCTGAACTTGAGGCTTCCTTAGTTATGGTTATTGACTCAAGAACAGTGAGAAAATCTCTTTCCGTTTGTTTGTTTGTTTTAAGCTCCAGGGATTGAAACATGCAGTTTTAACACTCACTAGAAAATTGTGGGAACAAGGCAATTAACTACAAAAGAGAAGCCAAAATCAACAGGTAATTTGAGACTGCGAGTTTAAAAAAGTATTTAAGAAGGGAAATAAGGTCAGGACATGAAAAATGGGGGGGGGGGGCGGGGGGAACGAACGAAAAATGAAGATTTCAGGCCTGTGATGGGACATGAAAACCAGTGCAAGAAGTTCCCATCCCACCCCTCCCAGTGTTCACAATTGTTCCTTCCACTGGTGCCAACTAGGACCACACTGTAAATCACAGCATGGAAATGCTGCAGGTTAAAAAAGAATTCTAAAGATATGTATCTCTGTATCTCACTTAAGAAAGAAGGGAGAGAAGCAGAGGACTGTTTCTGTGCAAACCCAAAGCTAAGGGTTTACTAAGTGGAGGAACACCAGACAAATAACTTTGCTTTTCTTCTTGCAACATTTTTCCAGGAGAGATGAATTTCAGGTTCTGGAAGAGTTTCCCAAGTGAACTGAACTACACTGTGGTCAGGTAATACCAGTCTGGAAGAAACCCCGTGACATGCACAGAGCCACTTGCATTTGGGCCAGGATGCACCTGCTCCTGTGACCCAGAGGCTCCACTGAATGCAGGGAGGTCTGGGCGTAGCTTGGGCTTAACTCCAGCAGTAACAAGGATTTCCCAGGGCTGATGTGCAGACATCAAGCGCCGAACAAGCAGATGACAACAGGCACATCTCATGTCAGGTCTGTACCACTAAGGCTTACCACTTGTATCACCCAGGGCAGGACATCTCACTGACACAGCTGTGCTGGCAAAACCCACACGCAGAAAGGCAAAGGGGCATTTTTGCCAATGCCACTTATTGCGACAGGTTCAGGAGGGTAAACCCACAATCACCACATTCACCCAAGGAGAAAGTTCTTGATGTGGTTGTGGGATGCTGGCCCAACCAAAAAGCTCATGTGTTCCAAGGCTCTGGGGACCCTGTCTAATGAGATATTAAGTAGTCTGAAATACATGCCTGCTTACTTTTTACCAAAGCCTATAGTGCTGAGAGAAGGAGCAATGGTTTTAAACTGAAAGAGTGTAGGTTTCAACTGGACATAAGGAAGAAATATTTTACATTGAGTGTGGTGAGAAAGTGGAACAGGTTGCTCAGTAAAGTTATGGATGCTTCATCCCTGCAAGAGTTCAAGGTCAGGCTGGACAGAGCAACCTAGTCTAGTGCAAGCTGTCTCTGTTCAACACAGGCAGTGTTGGATGAGATGATCTTTAAAGGTCCCTTTCAAACCTCAGCCCCAGGAGCTGGGCAGCCAGCAGGTTTCCCCCAGCTGCAAGACAAAGGACAGCACAAGACAGAAAAGACTACATGATTTCAGAGCTTGTGAACCGCATAGATGGAAACTGAGCCCAAGGCTGAGCATGGGCCATGGCCTTGTATAACCTGTGGTCTATGTGGGTGGAGGTAAGGGGATCTGTCAATTCCTCTCAAAACGTCTGTAAAAGTTAATTTGAGAGGCAAGCAAGTGGTGACCAGGGTTTGCTTAGTCAGATCAGGTCCCCCTGGACAACAACCTGGAGAAGATGTAGCTGAGGCGGCTTGTTGTCAGAGTGCAATCACCCTCACCCTGCTTTCACCGCCCAGCACATTCGGGCACACCTGGACAATTCACAAAAGGTTGTCAAAACTTGCTGAAATCTCACTCCCCTCTGCTCCTGATGCACAATTTCTAACCATGCAGGTGTTACAGATCACCTTCTTCCCCATTTGCTTCCTGACCCTTCCTCCGCTCTCTGTCAGCCCTCTACATGGCAGATGCTCCTCTCTGTCAAGGACCGACAGAGCCTTCCCACCACCAGTCCCAGTCGGGGCACTGCCCCACCGCAGGTCAGTTTGTGCATTTGCAGTCTCATCCATGAATTCAGGGGGATCTTGCACCATAACCCATCTCTTAACAGAATAAATCCCCATAGGAGGACTTTTTAAAAGTCCCCTCCTGGTTAGCAACACCTAAATCTCTTCTGCTTGCCTGTGTTATTCTCCCTCTGCTCGTGAACAAAAAACACCCATCTGAGGCTTCTTCAGTGCTAAATACCCAAAATCACTTCACACCTCTCCCTAGTTTCACTGGATCTCTGGTTTCACCAGCAGACTCACAATACTGGTCATTCTACATAAACTCAGCTTATGGAAAATTCAGCTTTCACTTTAGAAACCAGTTTAGGGTCTCAGAAAACCCTGCAAGTGCATAATCTTACATCCAAACTCACAACATTTCTTGCCACAACCCCAAGTGCATATTTTCAAAACAAAGCAATCAACCAAACAACCCTTCTAATTTTCAATGGCATGGTAGTTTCAGGGAGAGAGGGCTGGCTTGGTGATTTCTGAACTGCTTCTGGAAGGCAAGGATGGAATTGAATTCTCTTCCCATCATCTTCCAAGGGACAAATTCATTTTACATCCATTTTGCTACACTTTTGCAAACCAAATTCTCAAATACTACTACTCTGTATGAAAAGTATTTGGAACATTCTGGATATCAACAACTCTTTTGGCTTTTCAGAAAAAAACCCCAAATTTACTGCTACCCTGGGACTGAACTGTGCCATGACATCCAGTAAACTTCAGATCTATTTGTGAAGAATTGATAAAATAAACTAACCACAAATATTAGTTCCAGCTGACCTGACACTTGTAAACACACCTTGACCGAAGGGCAGCAATTATTTTAATGGCTTTACATTAAAGCCTTTACAGATTATTTTAATGCCTACTTTGTTTATTACTTACTTTCAATACAAACAGATACCATCAAGCAGATGTGCACTAACTTTTAGGGAAAGAACACACTTGCTGAATTATGCTCAAACTTGAAAGGAAGTCAAACTACAATTACACTCCACACAGAATGTAAATGCAGCTTTATGGAAACCTGACAGTCACACTGAAATCTCAGGGAATTCAGCTGTGACACTGTCTGTTTCTGAAAAAAATCTAATTAAAGTATGATTTTGATTTATTTTCAGTATTTCCATTCCTGAAGTGGACACACAAAAAAATAATTTAGACATGCGTCAAAACATCCCAACCAGAAGAGACTCCACACAGCATTTCTGAGGATGATCCAAGTTAGAGCAAAGCGAAAAGGAATAAAACCTGAAGATGTCGCACACGCAAATACAATGATGTCATGCCTGGCGTTAAAATCTTTGTCTTTTACGAGGGTGAGCAAAGCCTGCTGTGTTCTCATTCCAGACTGGAGCAGTTTGAAACTGGTTTGAAAATGCAAAAAGAAGCCACTAACTTTGCTATATTTAATGCTGACTTTTTTTTACTTTTAATAAAAACACAATAAAACTCTCCCCCTGCAACAAGAAAGAACCAAAATGTGATGCTTCCAACTTCGGCTGTTTCATATAATGGATTAGTGATTTTACAGAGACACTGTCTAGAAATTGTTGATTGTAATTAGAGTAAAAAGAAAAAAATCAGTGGCACTTTGAGAGAAAGCGACTGGAAGGAGTGTGCTACTTTTGAACACTAGCAGCAAGAAATGTCCTGAGTGATGAAACTGTGACAGAACTTTTGGGGTGGACAGGCAGGAAAAATGTCATTTTATGAAGGTGAGTAACCACAAGGTCTGTGGGCTGATAACTGAGCTATAAACACCTACATATGCTTTCCGGCACTGAGTTCATCACAGATACAAGAAGAGAGGACAAACATGGGAGAAGTCTTCTTCAGGCACAAGCCTGAGGGGCTAAATGCATATGAGTTTAAAGTAAAATGAAGACCAGCAACAACTTTAAAAATGCATGGGCTTCTTAGCATTTACATTCTTTCCAATTACTGGTCAGTACCTTGCTTTCCCTGACCCGGAGACTGATTTGCAATTCTGTGTTTCAAAGAGCTATTGAGTCCATACAACATTCTGAAGCCACATCTACATTAGAAAGGCTTCTCTGGGACAGAAATATATTACACTGACGAAACACTTTGGTCACAGATCCCTCTTTAACAACAATATTACTCATCTACCGGTGTAATAAAACCATGGCAGCACATAGCAGTCTTACTTCACATGCCATTTCCCAGTAAGGCTGCATGCACGAGGCTTCTGCTAGAGACATCAGACCTCCTGTAGTCACATCAGCGCCTGAATGACCACCCCAGCCACAGGCAGGAGTGACAAACCCCGCACAAAGTTTCATCTGGAGTTTTTTAAAAAAACAGCCAACTCATTGATCCGCCACGTGTAGATTATTTGTAGGTGAGCTGAATGAAAAAGCAGCAAACAGCAATGATTTATCATTTGCTGTAAAGTAATTATGTTGAGGCATTTGACATTTTAGTTCTCAGCCCAAATTTAGAAAGACTTTTGCGTTGTTGGTGGGATGACTGCCATTGCTCTCCTAAAGGTTGTACTAAAATCCCTTCCTGAACTGAGATTTGACACTTGTGGGACAAAAGAATCAAACAGGAAAGACAAGTTTTGCCTAGCTGACAGCCCTACGCTGGGACCCTGGTATTGCTGTGGGAGACTCACTGTGCTGCCAGAGGTGCAGCTTCTCAAGGCACTGCACCCTCTGCCACCCTTGCCTGCTGCTCCCTGCACTGCTGCGGGACCCAGCGGGCAGAAGCTGCTGATGCTCATCAATCCTGATGACCGTATCAACTCCCCACTCAGCAAGAGTCCTCCTCTTCCCTCCCGTTCCTGCTTCTTTGGATGCTTTCCCCACTTCTGCTCTCCCACCTTAGAAGCCAAAACTTTTGCTGAGTTCCCCTGCACGGCAGGACCCTCGCAAGTTCAGGGGGTTTACAAAGGAGCACCTGCCCTGAGACAGGATGGAGAGTCGCCATCGCAGAGGGGCCTGGGCAGCCCAAGGAAATTAGAGCCATGACCCGCCCCCCGGGCCGTCTCCCTCTGGAGGGATTCCCAGGCTCTAAGCGAAAAAAAGTGCTCAGGAAAGAGCTGGGCACAGGGATACCCCGAAGTCAGACAGGTACATCCCTGTATCATTTCCAACTTCTATTCCTAGCAAAGAGGGGGGAAAAAATTTGTCTTTCCCTGTCGCCTTCATCCCAGAGGGAAAGAGAGAAGGGAGAAAAAAGGAGACGTCTCTGTGATGGCTCTGGAAACCAGCTAAAACAAATGGGAAAGTCACCCCTCATTAAAAAAAAAAAAAAAGAAAAGAAAAAGGAAAAAGAAAAAAGAAAGTGGATGCAGCGTGCCAAAGCTCAAGTTTCCCCAAAACTCCCCATTCCGGGGAAAATAAAATGCCACAGGCAGGCAGAGCCTTTCTCCGAGGGCGGCGGAGGGATGGAGCGGGGCGGCCGGCTGTTCCCCGCCGCCGACCCGGCTCGGTGCCGCCGCTCCGCTCCCCGCAGCTCCCGGCGGCGAGCCCCGGCCCCGGCGTCACGGACGGGAGGGGGTCTGGCAACGACGGAGGAGGGGGGGGAGGTGGGGGCAGGGGGGAAAAGAAATAATCACAAATTAAAGCCGAAGAAAGCGCTGCCAAGTGCGGCCGCGGGCGCGGAGCCCCGCGCGGCGGCGGCTGCGGCCCCTCCCGCGCCCCGGGCGGCTCTGCCCCCCCGGCGCGGAGCCCGCGGCTCCTCGGCGGGCACCGCGCTGACAAAATCGCCCTGCTCGCCTCTACGTACGGCCGGGGCGCACGCGG
>JAWWEU010000081.1:141174397-141212073 GCA_035583155.1 Acropternis orthonyx | reverse complement strand
AGAGGGTGTAGAATACAAAGTCTTAGCCACACCCACACAGTGACAAACTGGTCCTGGTCACTATAACCAGGACACCACGGGAATTGTGTTCTCCAAACCATAATCTGTTTTGTTATTTCAGTTTAAAACCAGAGCACTTGCACTGAAACCCTACCATCTACATCCACATCTATGCAATTTGCAATTCCCTGGAGGTATTCTGCATTTGCATTGGAATAACTAAATAAGTTGAATATGACTGTAAACAAATTTATTGTGAAGATTTACTCCACCAAATAACCACAGTGGTTACAAATCTTTTAAATTTCAGGTACAATGAATTTATATTCTGATGATGATGTTTGAAGGCCCAAGTTATGTAAGCTGGTTTCGAATAGACATCAGTGTTATTTTTACATAGATTTTGCTCACTATTCTTTGATTGTAGTAGGCAGACTAAAATTGTGTCTTCTGAATTTCCTGTCATAAATACCATTCGATAGAACATTTGAACAGAGTGGGGCCTTCTTTGAGTAAAAGGATGCATAAGTTACATACAATGACAGACAAGCACATTCAGATAGTTTCTACCACTGTCGTTCCTCAAAAGATAAAACTATCTGATCAAATGTTTAAGCCTCCCTTAAATGTCCAACGAAATTGTACTCCAGAGAACTGCAGTTATCTTCTGATTAATTTTATAATTTTATAAAACTGTTCCCCATTAATTTTTCATATCAATGTACTTAGCTTAAGTGAGATTTAGTTAGACTGATTCACTTAGGCATGTTTTAAAGTAATACCTCTGTTTTGAAAGTTTATAATTTTCTCAACTATGTGATGAAAGCCTTGGACAACAGAATAAACACTCTAAGTGTAATTAATACTCTACTACAGCACAAACTATTTCTGGTAAAAATGATGGGCTGAAAGCCCCCTTTGGCCCCAGCCCTCTGTGGGCAGCATGGTTTCTGTGTCCTTGGATATTTTTCTGGAGGGATTGTCTCCAGATTTTGAACCTAACCCTATCATGCTATGTTTGCTCTGTTTCTTACGGTAAGATGTATCTGTAACTTTGGGAGCAAGGCTTTGCTATGTAAAACCTGATCCTCCAAGACACAGACACTGCCCTTGATGAGGTACATGCTTTAATTTCCACAACAATTTTTGTCCAGTTAATTCCACTTGAGTACAAGGTATACATGCTTTTCAGCATTTTCCTGGAGCTGGCCCACCACACTCAGCCTTTGGAAGTCTGAACTCATATTCTACCACCTGTGAATGTTTGTTGTTTATACAACTTTAGATGTGATGAGCCTCAGCCTCCGGTGTGAGTCACCTAGAGGCGAGGTCAGTGAGGATGATGTGGACTTTTGACACTCAGTCCCCTGAAAGGACAGTCATACTTTATTCCTCTGCCTGTACTCCACTGATCCTCATGGTGTTTGAGACCAGACATGGGTTTTGCAAACGCTGCTGAACAGTCAGAAAAGTGCTGTAGTCAGGGCTGAGCTTTCCCCATCTGTGCCCTGGTGCTGTGGTGTTGAGCAACATGGTGTTCTTCTGCCAACCCCAGAACTACCCAGAGGCACAGCCACATGGTAAATGTCACTCTACAGTGTGTGAGAGACACCACTTCACTTGGCATTGGATCTCATAATAATGAAGGAGTATTCTGGCGGAGGAGAAAGGTCTGGATGATCCTGAGATTGATATGTGACAAACGTGCATTTGAAACATCTTTGCATTTATTTGCTTGTTATTTTGTAGTAGAATGGCTGGACAATGATCTAAGAATAGATTTTTTTAAGTCCAGACACGATCTGGAAATACAGCTCTCTGACTGAAAAGATTTGGGCAACTCCAACGTTCCTGAAACTAGCAACAATAACTCGTTCCAATTTCTTTAGGAAATATCCCTGTTTGCAGCAAGGTGGCTGGAACTCAAAATCTTTCCCTAAAGGTCCATGTCTTTTATAGCTTCTGAGTCTCAGTTGCAGATGAAGTATTCTGATCACACCAAATTCAGGCCATGTAAGCATGGCATCTAAAACCTCAGCTCCTGCTCAATTTCTGTCTAGTGTTGGAGGTTCCTGTGCTGAATTGAAGGTGTTCCATTACTTTGGTATCTGGGCTCAAACCACCAGTCCACAGGCTATGGAGGGATTTGCAGGAAAACGCTGTGCTTGAATACCTGCATGTTCCAGGACAAAAAGGGCTCTGATATGAATGAAGGCAATATAAACCATACCTGAATACAAACTGTTTGAAAACTGACTGTCAAGGAGATGTCCTAGAAAACTGTCAAAGAAGTTCAAAGTTTATCATTTGATTGTTAGCAGAAATTCTTTGAAAACACAGTATAAGTACAGTCCCCCAAAGAGGTTAAAAGTGCTTTTTAGAGCTCCCACCTCTGGCATAGCTTAGAATGAGCAATAGAACTAGACTCCTGGAAATGAGGAGGTGAACTGTATTAAGCTGGCTTTGAAAGTCTGGTGCAATAGGAGTTCAGTTCCTGAGAATGTATTTCAAACAGATCCTATCCCTAAAATTGTGTTTCCTGATAGAAGAGCTGGCAGAATGGAGTCAGATTTACAGCAAAGTTGTCTGTTGATATACTTTCAGTTCCTGAGGGCAAAACTATCTCTGTAAATACACTTGAGCATAAACAACTTCCTAATGCTCTATTGTTATTAAAACCTGATTGCCCTCTATATGGTTAAAAATGTTACAAAAAGGTACCATAACCATGGAGATTAGCAGACAAGAAAGAAATAGTTGTATGTTTGCTTGTGCGTGAAAATGCTGTCTTCTGAAAACCTTGCAACTAATCTTTTTAGCCATGGCAGGAATAGGCAGAACTGTAGCCTTGAATCAATACCTGTGGGAGATGATGACTAACAGACTCAACTGAGTTTTCTGTTTGGCGGAGAATGCTTAAACTTTTGGAGTTGGTACCAGCTGTTCCTTTGAACAATGCTGTACTTATGATTCAGACCAGGGTGGTTGTGTTGTATGCAAGCAAAACTGATTATTTCCCTTAGTATGCTTACTAAAAAAATATTTTAAAAAATGGAAAGAAACTTTAGGTGGGTCTGAAAGATAGAGGAGCCTCTAAAGTACTTGTGAATCAGTTTTCTGGTATAACTGCATCCACATGTGAAGTTATTGAAAACACATGTGACTTGGATAAAGGATTACATTTAAAGAAGGGACTAGAACTGGGCTACAGACAACAGGGTACTGTGTTTCATCAAACACTGAGCTACACATTTTCAAATGTTTCATGTTAAGAGAAAATGTTTAGATGATTTTAAACAGTGCACTACTCCATTTCCATTCACTTGCTTATCACAGGCCCCTTATGAGTGTTTCTGTTACAGAATAATCCACCAAGGCCATTCATCTGGTTGCTTGCTTGGGGGAAGAAAATCGAGTTACAATATGTTTACTCTAAGGAACAGTATTATGTATTTGTAAGGTTTTGAGCTGGGTGAACCATCTGGAGAGAAGAAACAGCAAACACAAAACTTGCCTGAGGTTCATTATCATCATTAACTTGCTGTGCATTTTCGGTATGCAAACTGATAATAACTAGTATGTGGTGCAAATCATATTAACCAAATCTCTAAGAGAAGCTGATATGAATTCAGACAAGTTGGTATTTAAAAAAGGCCGAGATACTTTAAAGTAATTATAAGGCAATACAGAACACGATGTAGTTTTGGGGAAAAAATATGTTTCAGGTATCCAGACTCAGGTCATGCAGACTGCACTGTAAATTGTATCAGGATTTAAATTGCACTGTATTTTTACAACCCAAACAAAAGTAGTTCTGTGGGTGGATTCAGATTTTCCTGTGTATACAAAGTACTTTGAGCATATTATATATAGCTAGATTCCTCATGGACTGAATCCTCTGTGAATTTAGTGTCTCTCCTGCCATTCTAAATTTCCTAATGAAGCTTAAAGTCAAAGTCTACCCAAGACCTTTGGTTTAGTATTGGTCCAGATAAGTCTGGTTCTGTAAGTAATAGCTACAGGAATATAGCATGAAATACATCTTTGCCTTTGACTTCTGCATCCCAGTCATGAAGTGTTTTTTGCGAGAGGCAGTGGTGTTATGTAGCCTGCAACAAGGCCTGTACTCCTTTTGCTACCGTTCCCCACTGATAATGATGTGGTGTGGTCATATTGGTCCAGAAACACAAGATTATTTTAGATTCACAAAGAACATATATATGCAATAAGATCAATAGGAAATATAGGAAATATCATTATTTTCATTACTGTGTTTGGCAATTTTTTCCATCTCCAGGAACCCACAATCTGAAAAAGCTCCAGTGAGGATGCAGCAGCACCTCAGTGTTCCAGGCAGCCTGTTCTCCATTTAATGAGGGTGAACCTTTGTCCAAAGTCCTCATAAGTGAAGAATCTTTGCCACCTTTAGATATTGCAAGATGCAAATATTCGCAGCAACTTTCTGCTGGAACAGAGGAACTGCTTACAATAGGGTGCTATCCTTAAACCACAGATGAGGTCCCTAAATACAGAAGCACCATTTAAGACATGAAAGTCTAGAATATGACTGGAAGTTTTCCCTTGGATTTAGTATGTTATAAGGAGGCAAAAATCAATCAAGCTATTTTTTCAAAAGGAAGGAGCTAAGCAGTGAAGACTAGTTGTGTCCTTACAGATTTGGAAGAATCAAAGCCAGTTGTGAAAGCATCATGCAAGCATCTCAACAGAGCTCTAGACTGCCAGGGTATCAAGCAGATTTCATTCAACTCTCCTTGTGTTTTTGTACAGTTGCTCACCTACTAAGTGCAGGAGGCTGAGGTCTAATAAACATTGATGAGGATTCTTTAAGGAGATGGCTGGGTGGTCAAAGGGAGTTCATAGGATGAGGGACATGGCCTGTTATACAATGGACTGTAAAAAAGACAACTCTCATACTCAACTTCTGCTCTAAACTCCACAGTCAAACTACTGTTAATGTCACTTGACACAGTAATATTAAGCACAGGCTGCTCCCTGTAATTGTCTGAGAGTCATGGGACAAGTGACACCTTTGTGGGGGCTTCATGCAGGTATCTGCTTCACTACATCACTGCCTCATCCTTTGAACTGCACCTGCCTGTATCTGCACAGTAATGCCACGAATGGCAGGAAGATTTGTGTGTTGAGGCTAAGTGCACTCATCTATTCTTTGCTGTTTAGAAAGACTGGAGCACATAGTGGCACTGTTTGCATAGTGGGAGATTGTTTCAATAGACATGGCTGTCTAGGCACATGAATATTTTAGGAACAGAACAGTCTTAAGATTTTCCCTTCTGTGTAATTTGGCCTTAAGACTCAAAAGTCATCAAGGTGAATAGATGATAATATCATAGCATAAATCAGTCTAAAATAAAATAAGTTCTTCAAATTAGTTGAAATACAGTGAACAATGTTGCATTGCATTGATGGCTGCCTTGTGAAGGTTTGATTTCCAATGAGAACTCTCACAAAAATGTAGATAACAGAGAGAATTGCAGCAAGAAAAAGGTAAACTTCAAGTCTTGAATTTCAGCTTTCCTCTGAACTGGAGGAGGGAAACCATCTATGTATGCAGCACTTGATAAATTACTCCCTTCCTTTTATTATATTAGTGTTATTTTCAAAAAATGTTGTCTCTGAATATTTTTTTTTTTGATAGCAGAGTAATCCCTGACTCTTGAAAGCCGCCAATGTGTCTGTCATTAGCAAACATGGCATTCATTAGAGGTCATTCTTCAAATTCAGAGTGAATATTTCTGTTTTCTGTTGCCAAATGAAGGTACAGCCTTCAATGCCACAGTTTCTGCCACAGTCTTATTTCTCGCTCTAGTGGGCTTGGAGAAGCTAACTTTCATACCTAAATAAATAATGTATGTTTAATAACAGTATTCCTAAAA
Organism: Acropternis orthonyx; assembly: GCA_035583155.1. NCBI lineage: Eukaryota > Metazoa > Chordata > Aves > Passeriformes > Rhinocryptidae > Acropternis > Acropternis orthonyx. The sequence continues at coordinate 141,206,158 of JAWWEU010000081.1, read as the reverse complement.
GGCATAGAAACAAGTAAAACGATATAAAATGTTATCATCCCAGCCTTCTTCCTAAAAGCATGGAAGCAAAGGGAAAGACTTGGACGTCCTTTGTGTTATCATTGTCTGTGTTATCATGATGTTAACTAGTCCCGACTTTGTCTGCCAAGTATCAGATCTTGCCATATCTTTTTCTGCCTCACTGACTTTTCTACTGTCTGTGGTGCTGTCCCACTGTACGTTTTGACTGTGAGTGTCCCATTTACCATCACTGAGTGTTCTGCATGTTTCACATCATAAGATAGAGCTGTGCAGTGTCCTGCATGGCCTTGGCTGCACAGTATTGTTGCATATGCAGGGACATGTTTGTTTGACAAGGATGGAGTGAAAAAAAAAAAAATCACTCTTTTGTGCAGGCCTTGAGGAGCCCCACGGCTGCTCTTCAGAGGCTGACAAGCTTGTTGTGCCTGCCTAGGGCTCATGCCATGGAAGGCTTCTTCTTCATTGACTTCAGGGCTAGGCAGCTCTTGGCAAGCAGGACCAGAATGGAGAGATGTGTTTTAGCACTATCTACTTTCTCCGTGCCAGTACATGCTACTCCTATTATTTCTAAGTTTCAACCAGACTGTCTAGTGTCTGTTACTAGGGGATGTTAAACATCCTGCAAATAATATGTTCTACAAATGGAGGCTGAATTGAATTTTTCAGCATTTGAGTTTAGGGAAAATCATTGCCCTATATTCTGGCTATTTTGTCTGTTTATGCTAGTAGCTAAAGTGAACAAGATCAGGGCATAGGAGGAGCACTGTCCTACAATAGCTTATATTGTGTGTTTGTTGGCATGCTTTTTGGCATGGTGTTGGCCCATGCAAGCTAATATTCTCCCAGACAGAGGCCTGGCATGGTTCAGAAACGGGTCAGACACTATCTGTAATAGGAAATTTGAATTAATTTATCACTTTTCTTTCTTCTCTCTCACTCTCTTTTTTTTTTTTTTTTTTTTTTTTGTGAGTAACAGTGTAGCCATATGGATGCAAACTATGTTATGCTACTGCATGCAATGCCAGGAAACAACCCTTGTGCATTGTTTTAATTTGGGTAGACATAGCTTTTGATGCTGAAGAAGCAAAAAATTGCAGTCTGAGAAGCATGGATCTGGCTCTTTTTTGACTTCCTTAATCATGGTGTTAGGAGGTACTAACTGCAACTAGGCGGAATACCACATTTTTCATCAAACAAACTGAAAAAAAATTCTATTGCAAAGAGATTCCCACATGCAATGAGCTGTCTGGTGTAATGAAACTTGCATCTAAAGCAGATCTCCATCAATAATAGCATGTTATCTATGTTTTACTAACAGATTAACATAATCAGCATTGTTCCGCTCACTTATATTGTGATGGTTAAGCTTAAACTATCACTGTATTTTAATACCCTTCTACATTGTTTTCCTGAAGAGGTAACTGGAATAGGAGAGTTATGCTGATTTGCATCAATCCAGAATTTGACTGGGAAGTGTAAAAAGGCACAACTTAATAAAGATGTTAGCTAGATCTACAATTTCCAGTACATCTGCCTATGGGGTAAGATAAATGTAATGCAAATTTGGTCACCTAAATGGTAGGTGCTGAGTCCAACTTTCCAGTCTGGTAAGCAGCTCTTGAGGCTGATTAATGCTGTACTCAGAGAGGCAGGTAGAATGTATTTCGCTGTACTGAACCCAGATGCCAGTGTTTTGTGTTGCTGTTACCCAGGCATAATTTATTTATCATTTATTTGTTCTTTTTCCAGTGCTTTATATTTTTTTTTCCCTGTCACAAGCCCAGATATTTCTTTCCCATCTTTGATTCTGCTTACCTTGCATGGCTTTCTCTTAGTCTCTCACAGCTTCAATAAAGCTGAGTGAAGGCCACACCAAGCTTATTAATTAAAATGTACCTTGGGTTGCGCAGTTTTTCATTTCTTTGAATCTTCATGGGCTTGCTGTCAGCCCATTTCTCCAGCCTGTGAAGGTCCCTCTGGATGATAGCATGGCTCTCTGGTGTGCCAGCCATTCCTCCCAGTTTGGTGTCATCAGCAAACTTGCAAGGCTACTCTGCCCCATCACCCAGATGGTTAATGAAGATTTTAAACAGAACTGAACCGAGTATTGTCCCCTGGAGTATACCTCTAGCTACTGGCCTCCAGCTAGGCTTTGTGCTGCTGATCACCACCTTCTGGTGCTGGTTGTTCAGCCAGTTTTCAATCTACCCCACTGTCTGCTTATCCAGACCATACCTCAACAGCTTCTCTACGAGGATCCTATGTGAGATGATGTCAAAGGACTTACTAAAGTCCAGGTAGACAATATTCACTTCTCTCCCCTCACCAACCATGCCAATCATTTCATTGTAGAAGTTTATCAAGTTGGTCAAGCAACACTTTATCTTGGTGAAGTCAAGCTGACTACTCATGAAGATTTTATTGTCCTGTCCTTAACATGTTTGAAGAGCATTGCTCCACCACCTTCCCAAGTATGGAGCTAAGACTGACTGGTCTGTGCTCCCTGGGTCTTCCTTCTTGCACTTTTTGAAGTCTTTGGGCACTGCCAGTCACCATGATCAGTTGAAGGTTGTTAAAAGTGACCTCACAAAGATGTCTTTCACCTCCCTTAGCATTCATGGGTGCATTCTATCAGTGCCCATGACACTCTGTACGGCCACTTTTCTTAAGTATGCCCTGACCTGATCCTCTTTCCCCAAGTGTATATCCTCCTTTCTCCAGCCTTGGTCCTGGTTTCTAGGACCTGGGATTCTTGCTAGTAAAGACTAAGGCAAAGAAGACATTCAGTATGTCTGCTTTTTCTATGCCCTGTGTAACCAAGTCCAGCATTTTGTTGAGCAGTGACCCCACATTTTCTTTAGTCTTCTTTTGTCACCTATGAACCTCTTGTGTTTAACTTCATTGGACATATTTGATTTCATTTGGGTTTTACCTTTCCTAACTTTATCCTTGGATGCTTGGACAAATCTTCAGTATTTCTTTGAGGTTATTTGTCCTTTCTTCTGCTGTCTGTGGGCTTACTTTTTGTGTTTGAGTTTGTCATCCTCACAGTCCTCCTGTCATTTTTGTCTGATTTCCTGCTGATTGGGATGGAACTCTATTGAGCTTGGAGGAGGTGATTCTTGAATATCAAGTGGCTTTCTAAGGCCCTTCTTGCCTGCAAAGCCTTATCCCACAGGAGTGTTTCAAGTACATCTTTGCAGAGGCCAAACTCTGCTCTCCTGAGGTCCAGAGCTGTGAGCTTTGCTTGTCACCCTTCTCACTGCCCTCAGGAACGTGAACTCCACCATGGTCACTGCAGGACTGTAATCACTTTTGATACTGTTCAGGTTTCCCCTGGCAATATAATTTGTGTCCACAAGCAATAACCACATGGGTTGGTAATCAGAGAGCTGGATGAGCTCCTGCAGTGTCTCCACATCATCCCATATCCTGTCTCCTGGCAGGCAGCAAACCTGTCTGGATGACTGCTCAGGTCAAGAGATGGGTGCCTCTGTCTCCCCCAGCAGGGAGTCAACCATTACAATGAATTGCCATTTTTCGTGCTAGTCTTGTGTGGTTTAAGATTAGGTGGATCGGGTCCTTTTGCTGGTCTACCTAACACCAAACCTTTTACAAGCAAAGGACTTACAGTTTGCTGGTGCTATCTGGCCTCTCAGACCACTGGTATTTTCTTGTTAAAGAGGACCCATACCTTCTATTCTGCTACAAACAGCTGTGGGGTGTTAGACCATACAATGGAAATAAAAGCTTATTTCAGGGCCAGAATTGAAAAGGCCTTTTTCAATTAGTCTTTGGATTTAGAGGCTACTGTTTATTAAAAATCATTATTCCATAGGCAGAGTTGTGCTTAGAAATGGATATTAAAGGCATTATTTTCATTCAGCATAAAATATTTCTTTTGAGCATAGCATAAACTTCCAGAGGAGAAGATAGAGTGATAAGAACCTTCTAGCACATGGAAGAAGGAAATCTGAAAAACTGGAATTAAAACAGAAACATCTAAACGGTTGATAGAAACAAAATCCTTCAAAGAGAGAAAATGAGCCCTGTAAGGCAGACTAAAAGAAGAAACGTGTAACATAATCTCATTTTTCCATAGCTATGAGGCAGGGTAGTGAATGAGAGAAGGCCATGGGACAACTGGGGTAAACAGCTATGGCAATTGCTAGGGAAAGTTCATAAGGGAACTCCTCAAAGTGAAACTAAAGAGGGTCCCAGTCCTACTTGGCATTTCTATTGCTGCTTGCCTGCATTTGTTGTTCATTTCAGAAAACTCTTTGAATAGAAATTGAGAAAAAAACCCTCCAACAACCAAACAAACCGTTCTGTTTATTCCAGCTAATATATAGAAAGTCAGCAGAAGATTTAGGAATATTATGAATGCCATGGTAGACATTAAATTTGTAGTTTAGTTGGCTTTAGCATTTTGGAAGGTGACATTTAAATGGCATATTACTTTAATTTAAGACTGGGAGTATATATTTACAAGATGACCTGAAGTACAGCATTCATTTTAGGTTTGTTTAAATTTCCTGCTCTCCATTTTTGAAGGAAACAAAAAAAAAGCACTGACCATAAATTTCCATTGAATATGTTTGTTCTGTTAATTTTTGTATTGCTAATGCTCAGTGCAAATACTACTTCTTTCTACAACTGTTTTTGAAAAGGAAAAAAAATAAAGCAGCAAGATTTAATTCTTCAAAAGGCAACTGCTTTAATTTAATCTTTCTTACCATAGTAGAGTGTTTGAAGTGAAAGACTGATGACAGTCCTCATGTTTATAGTCTCTTGCTGAATCCCTGGGAGACACGGCCTTATTTTGCTTTGCTTATTCTGTTGAGTAAACTCTTGCCCTGAGATTTTGGCAAGACCCACCAGTGGTCAGCAAAGGGTTAAGATGTTGTGAGAAATGGTATGGCTGGGGTCCTGGAACACTGAAGTCCAACGCCTAATGGCGGGCTTTTGCTTTAATGTAGGCTTTACCTTAAAATCCTTATCTAAAGGGTGGGAAACAAACTCTTCAGCTTCTAAAGCAAAAAGATGGGTTAGAAATGAAATTCAAGCCGCTTTGGTAGGCCTGATCCAGTTGCTCTGATTCATCAAGTGAAAACAAGCCATTTGCCATCTGGTAATTACCTTGGGGACTGAGGTGTAAATCCCTTTCCTTAATCTTCCCCTCTTTGAGAAAACATTTTCTACTAGGTGGTCCAGATGGTGAGGGGCCTTCAGACAATGCATAGAGGTGACCAGTGATGGGTTGCTCCAGCACAGCAGGAGGTCCTTGTGGTGAGAACACAGAGGGAGGGAAGAAGGGAGGGAGGCTTTCCTTTGCAAATGGGTTGTCAGATGGCTGAAGAATGCTGCTGTAAGTCTGTGTGAGAAAGCTCCCCACGGGATCACACAGCAGCCCTGCATGAACCACCCCTGTCCCGAGGCTGGTGGAGACAGTCATCAAGGACGGGACTAGGTATAGGCCATGGTTGTTCCTTCTCCTTGTATCTCTATTTATTTATGCATTTAAACTATTGTTGGAATGCCTCTTTCCAGTTGTATTTATTAAATGACAGCCATGTCGATCCTTACCCTCCTGGTTCAAAGAGAGTTGCCCTGTTTTCTTTTGAAATCTAAGCTGAAGGGAAGAGAAGTTGACCAGGCATCCACGCTGGCTGTCACAAGAAAGAAGAAACAACATTATTTTAGAGGCTGTTTAGTAATGCTATTTGCAGTGGTCCCCTTCAAGAGGGAGACTCCTTCTCCTCATGTGACTTTTAAAGTAGCCAGGAGCTAAATTAGTCCACTGGGAAAGGGAGGCTGCTGTTTCTCAAACTTTGACATTGTTGCTCAACTTAGTCCTCGGCAGATGACAAGGAGCTCAGTATAGCTTTTAAGCCCTGTTTTAATGGCAGTTTACCACAGTGAGGGTATAGGGCTGTACCAAGGGGATGGTGCTTGCTCCACCATTGGCTCTGACTAGCGGTGTACTACACGAGCTCTGAAAAAGAGGAGAGGAAGCATGTGCAGCAGGGACCATATTTTTTCCTATGCTCATATCCCTTGTACAGTCATGGCTTTAATTCCCAAATCCCCTGTTTTCTGACCTGGAGACAGTCCTATGCATGCATCTAAGATGCAGCATTGGCATGACTTAACAACTGAGGTAACAGGGAGGCAGATAAAAGTATTTTGGAGAGCTGCAGCCATGAGACAGGAAATCAAAGGTTCTTGACTTCACCAGGACGTGGATCAGACACTGCAGATGACCCAGCCCTCAGATAATTTCCCCTCTTCTGAAGGGCCTACAATTGAAAAGTTATCAAACAACCTGCACCCACAGACAACCTTTGAATAACCTCCATGCCTCCAGAGCTGCTGCACAAAGTCACAGATGGAAGCAATGAGGCATCTTAGGGCTTGGAGAGCTCAATAGCAGCTACGAGCAGGACCTGGAGAAAAAGAGAGAGAAAAGAAGGAAGGCAGGGCTGAGGAGTAAATTTCCCCTCCCATTTACCCCAGATGGATATAACCCATATGATGCAGAAGATCAGGTTTTCTTACGCACATTAGACTAGTGCAAAAGACTTAGTTAAAAAATGTTGCCTGAAAGGAGAGTTCGGGCACAGAGATATTTGTGCAGCTTTGGTGTACCAAACAGACAGAGGGCTAACACTTGTGCCTCAAACTCATTGCCCTTTCTCCACCCTAAGTTCAGGTGCCTAGAAAGACAGTCAAGGAAAGTAAGACGCCATTTCATCCTCTTGCAAGGATCTTGGCAAAGGCCTATTCTACCTTGAGTAGCTTGTGCCTTTCTAAGAATGTTGCAATGGGAATACACACCAAAGGTTGGCCAAATAGTATGTTTTCTGGAGCATTTGAATGACCTTCTTCAACTGTCTTTGAAGTGTCCCTTTCATGCTCAAATAACAATTTTCTTGTGTGTTCCCCACAAAAGTGACATATCAGAGTCATTCACAAAACCTGGCATGAAATTACCACACAGGGGCCCTTGCTTATGGTGAAAAAGTCCATTGATTTCACCAGAGCAATCAATCCATGTAATTCTGTGAAAATTACTGATTGACTTGGTTGAAAAAAGTAAATAAAAGTTGTCTAGTCTAACCATTCAAGCTGAATTAGAAGTTATTATTTGATATGGTTTTTGGAAATAACAGTATGCAAAGTTTTTCAAGCAATTATATTCTTTATGAGTTGACGTTGAACTTAGAATTATCTGAAAACAAAAACTATTTTATGAGATGTAGGCACTAGGAAGCAAATTTAAAGCTGTGCTTTCAATGTGAAATCTTACAATTTCCTGGCTTTGCAATGTTTCCCTTTTCTTTGCAATTTGAGGAAATGCCTGAGGTGTTTGGGTTTTCTATTTTTTTTTTCCCTGCTGTGATATACCTGGAAGGAGTGGAATATTTCCAACCTGTATTAATTAAGATGGATTGTACCTTTGCTAAAATCAATACTTTTAAAAACTAAAGGAACTCAGTTTCCTAAACCTAATAATATTTTCTAAATATCTTTGCTTTTTTTCAGAAGATTTCTTCACTGTGTGCATAATGCTAAAGATTGAGTTATCCCAATTAAAATCACTTAGAACCACTGCTATACTTCTGTTTAGGCATTGACATCTGAGTCTGGATGAACTAAATCCTTACATAATAATCTTGCTATTGACTGAGATGTGTGACTGGCTGAATTTTGACAGGTGATTATGAAAATCAGGTATTTTTTTCTATTCTCTTTGCTGTGCCCATACATTTTTAGGGTTTGTAAGGTTTTTTTTTTAATAAATATATGGAGTATGGCAAATATGGAGGATACAAAAACCCTCCTGTTTTTTCCCTTCTTCAAAAACCTGCACAAAAAATTTTGGCTATTTCTGGAATTAAAACAATATTCAACAGTAAAGGGTTCAAAAAGGTGAGTTAGGAAATGCTGAGAGAAGCTGTTATAATTATTGAGCAAGTTTTTCAGTTGTTTTTGCAAAAAAAATTATATTTTGAACTTGGGTGCAAAGCCCTGTGCTCCAATACTTGGCCAGTATGTTAGATGTCTTTAAAATTTGCCATAAATTCACTGTTGACATGACTGCCTATTACAATAACACATGCCAAAATGGATTTTCCCTATGGAATGTCAGCTACTAGTTTGGTCTCATCAGCACTAAGTCTCACTCTTCTCTCACAGTGCCTTTGGTTTCGAACCCTTCCCGCACCATTACTCCTGTAACACTGGACACATGATGGTTTACAGGAGCTGAGTTTTAAACCATGGTGTCAGGAGGTGTTCTACCTTTACAGAACTCTGGTTTCCCTAATGGAAAGAGGTTATTTCCCCAGTCTAAAATGTAAAACACTGATATACTATATCATTATTATTCTCCTCAATTCAACCCACTTTCCATGAGCTGTTTGAAGGTACAACCTCTTCTTCCTTTTGCAGTTTCTTTCAGAATTAATACATGAGAATTTTAGGTCAGATGTATTCTGCCTAGCCTCAACATCCAAAATGTGAAAATTATTGGCAAAGTTGATGTAACTTCATGAGGACTTTCAAACCTCAAGTACAAAAAACCTTCCATTGATACTCTACAAACCCTCCAACCCAGTTTTCAGCAGCTAATTATGAACTCAGTGTTCATGGATCTAGGCTTCTTCTTCCCATTCAGTTTAGCCACTTTACAAAGCTTGTACCTTTGGAAGTATAAGAAGGCACATGTGAATTTAATAGCATTAAAGATCCACTACAGACAGTTAGTAATGCCATGCTTACCACTTGGTTTGCGGACAGTCTGAATTTTACTACAGAATTTTTGAAAATTATTTATCCCTCTTAAAATGATCACACAGCCTGAATTGAAAGGAGGGAACATGATATTAACCTGAAGGCTTGTTAAACTGCACTGTGGTTATAAATTTTGTGGAATTCCTTTGTATTTACAGTAACTGCCAAAACAGATTTAATCCTTTAAGGCTTCAAGATGTACATTTCTTGGCTTGTGTGCTGGGACATTTTCATATTGGAAAATGATGTATATTTTCCATACACACTGTGGGCTTCTTGAAAGAATGGGTAAAATTTACTTATTTTTGGGATAGTGTAAAGTCTGAGAAGCCAGGAGGGAGAATGGGAATTCAATGGTGTGATAAATTGATGTTCCAGACATTGAGATATGGACTGAAATAAGTGTGGGCACCGAGAGTTAACAACTAAGTGCATCTGAAGCTCTGCCTGAGCTCAGGAGACTTTCTGCTTTCCCTAAAGCCATGTAGCTACAGCAGACTAACAAAATAAATGTGGGGATGACTGCATGGCTATACGGATGCTCATACCCATGCAGCTTACTGTGGGACTTGTTTGTGATAGCAAATGTCAAGGAGTGTTGTAGAGCTCAGAAGAAGTGAAACAAGCCTCATGCAGAAGTTGAAATACAGAAGGAAAATATTATTGAGGCAAAAGGAAGCAATGGATTTTTAATATTGCTACTATTTGTGGATTAAGAACTATAAGACTGACTAGGTATTAAAAATCTTCTACTTTTCAAGGAAACAGAAAAGATTTGCAGTGTTGCAAGGAGAGCAGGTTTTCACTTACATGAAAATAAGCACAAATGTGTAACTATTTCTGTTGATTCCATTCTGAAGATGATCCTGGATCCTGCTGAAGTCAGTGGTAGTTTTGCCATTGGCTCTAGACAGCACAGACACAAGATAGACACCACATTTGCATTATAAATCCAGCCTGTTATAATTAGAAATGAATTTAAATATTGGTGCTTAACTCTGCATCACAAGTTTCCAAGAGTCTCATATTTTCTGAAGCTGTGATTTTGGTTTGGGCCCACCTCCAGGGCAGGGAGAGGCTGATTAGCTGCAGAATCTGTCTGAGATCTTGGTCAGCGATATTTTTATATTTTTGTGGTTCAAATGATGTATGCTGTAGTATGAAAGCAATACTTTTCACTCATTAATCATACTTCAGGAAATGGAAAGCACATGATCGCCAAACAACCTAAAGTATGAAAACGAAGACAGGAATTGTGGTAAGTTAGCCAGTGCAAAAACCTTTATTAGACCAAGAAATACAATCAGGAAGAAAAAGTTCTCTGACAAAAAATTTCACAGACTTTTTGTTCTTGTTGATGCTATTTTTTTTTCTTGGAGACATTTATAAGTTATTAGTCCAATAAATATAATAAAATATTAGGCATTACTCTCTTGGTAAAAATAGCTAAGAATAAGAACATGTTGGTTCTAAAATCTTTGGAAGGAAAGCACATGCATACATAAATAAATTTCTTACATTGCTTTTTATATAATAAATTGTTCTGTTGAAGGTTACTATTCTGTGTTTTTTTTAGGGATTTCACAACTGCAGTAGAATTATTCTGTTAAAAGACTTAAGACCAGAGTGACTGAAACTTTGCCTCTACTTACCAGCCATAACTTGATCTTAAAGTTTTGGGATTTTGCTGGCAGTGAAAGGATTTAAAATAACATGGAACATGTATCTCCCACCACCACTAATGACAGAACCAGTTGTTGCAGTAGAGAAACTAAGTCCCTGACTGTTCTTTTATGTGATTCTTTCCATGGTTTATCCTCTCCACTTCTCACGGCCAGCAATTTGGAGTTTTTCCCATCCAAGAGAGGATGGTTTTTAGCAGTCATGGATAGGAAAGTCATGGACAGGAAGTGGATGGTCATGGCAGTCATGGACAGGTAATTTGAATGGATTCTTATGAGGATCCAGTTAGTGCTGTCGGGACTCACAGTACTCTTTGGAAGGAATTGCACACTGTGCTTTTGCTCCAGATAAAAGGTGCTTTCTTTGGGTTTGTTTTGAACCTGGTGCTTGCTGGCTTCCTTAGGCACCCTGAAGCAATTGCTTTATAAGAAATAAGAAATGTTTTCTTCCTTTTGGATATTATACACCCTTATCCATAGTCTAGTCTGCTGTAGAGACAAGCTTTAGTTCAGAGTGCAGCACCTCTGTCATGCTCAGGAGGAGCTCAATATACCTGCCAGGGAATGGGGCTGTAGTGCCCGAGTTATCCAGCCCATGTGGAAAGAAACCCCTAGATGTGTTTGGGGCTTTCCTTTAGGGAACTTTGGAGCTCATTGCCATTTTTCTAAGTAGAGTATGTAGATATGGAAGCGCAAAGTTTAGGGAAACGTGCCTAAAATTAACACACTGAGTAAGAGCATACTGACAGGTTTTGTTTTGTAATGACAGTAAATGCTGCATTTTTAAATGGTGGATTTTTTTTTTGTTACCACATGCTTTTTTCTTTGGTTGGGAGCAGTAAAAAGCCCCACTAAACCTACTAAGAAAATAAAGGAAGGAGTCACTTTTTGTGAGGTTCCCAAAGGTTGAGAGAAAACAATTTCCAGTGATTTAGTGCGTGAAAAGCCTGGCTAGGAACTGAATAGACATACTGCACTCCCCAAGAAATGATGGAGAACAAAGAAAGCCTTAGATGGAAGGAGTAACTGTGAGTCTGTGTGTGTGCACTCATGTATTTGTAAAGCAAACCTCCAGGCTCCGGGGTGATTTATTTATTTGCAAACACTGCTCATTTGGAGAGCCTCCTGAGATGCCCATCTCATCTTCATGGGGGTCTCCACCCTGCTTGTAAAATGAAGAATGATGCATAAGGCTGTAAAATGAGGAAAGAAATTTCTTTTCAAAACAAAGGCTGGCCACGGTGCCTCACCACCAGACATGCTCCTGGCACAAAGGACCGTAGTCACCAGGAATATGGACAAATGATTAGGAGGTAGAAGGAACCTTGAAGTGCTACGATGTAATGGTACATGGCATTTGCTTAATAAGCAGTTGAATGACTTTCCTAGGGAAAAAGACTTCTTAAATTCTGTGTGTTCTGTTACTGATGGGTCAATGGTCAAGGTGAATTTAAGTCTTCGGGGTTGTGTATATTAACACACATGTACAGATGTGCTCAGAGCTAAAAAGTTGTGTTACTATTTGATGTATTGTAGCAGTGAGGTGTTGTTGTAACTTCCATGAGAAAAATCTAGGAATTTTAGAATTCAATTTTACTCATCTAAACATCTGTGTAGAGTGATCAATTATCAGATTTAATCAGCACATTTGTGTTTTTAATGTGTAGGTGGCATGTAAGTTGTCAAACTCACTTTTACAATGATTGCATGCTGGGCAGTTTTGCTTTGCAAAGTCAGAATAAGCAAGCACTTACAATGTTTTATAAAGCTGTGCCATGAAGTCTTGCCAAACATCAAAATTGGCACCCAAATTTTTGACTAGCAGGGGAAAATGCACTCGAGTATAATTTGGATGTCTATGCCAAAAAATTGTTGCAAAATATCGCTTGAATTTAATGAGTCTGAAATCCTATTATTCTGTGAGGTAGACTAATGCAGTGATGTGTTTATATAAAAATATGCAGTTATACTTTCACAGGGATGCTTTCTATATTTTTTGATTGATTTCTTTAAATTTTTGTTCAGCAACTGTGAATATCTGGCCTAAAATTGTCTCCATGTAACAGCTGTATTTTGCAGTACTACAGACTGGCTCCAGGGAAACCACTGTGGTTGCTCTGTTCCTGGGGTTTTAAAGCTCTATTGATATGATAGACCATAATGATTTGGAATGAGGATTATGGTCTATCACTAAATAGCATGGTATTATGCATGTACCACAATATAGTCACTATGATTTTTTAAGACATTCTTGGAAGCCTCATTCATTTGTGCAATAACTCACCCCAGCATAATTTATGTGTAAAAAGAGTAGGATCATGCTTTGGGAATGTGAACAGGAAATGCATTGGTGCAGGTTGGAGATGCAGAGTATTAGAAATCAGAGGCTATATGATTCTTAATGGGAAATGGTGGCCTATGTTTTTTGTTTTAAATGTGTCTTTGTGCTCCTAACAGCACACTTCTGTAGCCTCCCAGAAATTCAAGTTACGTATAAATAAGGGCTTCTAGAGCAGGGTGCAAGCAAAAAAGAATTACCAGAGCTCCTTTCCCTCTCAACTTCACTTCACCTTGGGGAAAAAGGTCACTAGAGGAAATTTAATCTTATTTTACTCATCGTTCTATTGCTTTTCTTTGTCTTTTATACTTGGACTGAACATAAGAAAGAACTTACGTAATTCCTGTTGACTTTTTTCCAAATTTCCCCTTTGAGAAGTCAGAAAACAAAATGCATGTGGCAGATGGTGTTGGTGGCTTAGTAGGATTTAACACTGGAGGGAAGGTTAGTATTCTTAGAACAAGTAGAAGCTCTAGGACATTACTTTTCATTTATAATGTCCATGTACATCACTGATATACTTTCGAGAGTGATCTCATGGCTCCTTGACACTAGTAGAAAGAGTTTTCTGATTTTAGCTTTTAAGGATGCTTTCCTCCACAAGATGGAAAGTGTCTGTTGAAGTACCACAAGGGTGCTTTACAGAGAGGGTATAAAGCTATAGTAGAGAGGTCAGGAAAAAGGAAGCTTCAAACACTCTTCTCTGTTCAGAGAAAGAATGAACAGGAAGTCTGACTTGAGTGGGAAAAAAAAAGGAGAATTCAAAACAAAAAATATTAGCAATTGTGAATGAAATAAAGATTCTGCCTGGAGCCACAATCAGAAGGCAAGTCAGACAACAATGCCTTGAAACCTCAGATTAGACATTTGAGTATACATAATGCTTCTTGGTGGTTGCAGTCACTACCAAGCACCAGCAAAGGAACCTTGTTCACTTTCTTAACCCCACCAGTTCTTATTTCCTTCTAAGGCTAGGAAGAAGCAGAGCTTGCAGAGTCTTTACAGAAAGAATAAATACTTATTTTCAATCTTCATAATTTATCATATGGGAAGAAACCCAAGGGAAAAAAAGTATAATGTGCAAATGAGAGCTCAGCATTTAAGTGTGTCTTGTCTGCAACCCTCTGTCTGGCACTGAGTAAAAATATGGCTGTTGCTGCCCTCAGCAGAGATCTGTATAGAAAAGAGGTCAACTTCACATCTCAGCTCTTAACAGGCTCTTAGGCATTCAAACAGTCTTGACTAGAAAGCTAAACTCACACACTCAGTTACAGTTCAGCCAGAGAGAATGGTATTCCACGTGATTTATGTGACGCTGTGTGTGGTAAGTGAGTGTGTTAATGTATTTTTTCACTCCATATTTATTGCCTGGCTAGGCTTCTCTAGTTCTGCCTATGTGCTCTTCTCTGACAGATCAGGAAAGTCATAATAAGCAACTGCTCTTTTTCTACAAACACTCTTACATTTGGAGCCTTGCAAGGTCAATCTTTCCTCTGCTTCTCTTCCCATAGAACAGTGCCATGGAAGAGGAGAGACGGAGACCATCAGAAGTTGTGACCTATTTTAAAGATGCTGAAGCATAGTGTGCAATGTTCATCCTCTTTGACAGAAAACTCTCTTTTGTTTTCCACAGACAATATTTCTACAGCTGAAAATGAACGTAAAACAAAAGCTGTTGCTGTGTTACGCTAAGTTGTTTCTCTGTGGAGAAGCAGCTAATGGAAACAGTGAAGTGCAATAAGCCATTGGGACAGCTGAGCCTTCAACTACACAGCTACAATCAATGGAGTCAGCACAAAAGGACAAGGCTGTGAAGAGTTACCATCTTTGTTAACCTGATCATACTCTGAATGAGACTTCATATGCTAAAGGCTGGGCCTTGGATTATATATTGTGGATTTAGGCTTGATCTCCTGTGACAGAATCTGGCACTAAATCTTCTACTGAAATTATCCTGAAATATTTGGCTGTAACTAAATTATGTTTAACTTGAAATACGGACCGCTGTGCAGTGGCAGCTTACTGCCATAATGGCAGCACAAACTAAAAGTAAAGGTGCAGTACACTAACTCAGTGCAATCAGCCAGACTGATCAGGCACTATTTATAAATATGCATGTACTCTTCTATATGCATGGGCAATCTGTTCCTATATAGGTGTTATCTTCTTCCCAGTCCCAGTGCCCCATTTTATTTATCATTTGATGCTGCCAAAGTAAAGTGCCTTTGTGAGATGGAGGCAGTGTTTTATTGACTCTCATTAGCACATTTAAAATATATTGTGGAGACATGGGTTACTTTTAGGAACATCAGAGGTCATAATCAAGACCTGTGGGTCACAGTTGTAGTTTTCTTTGGATGGACATTCACCATCAAGAAAGGGCCTTCTGGGCTGGTTTCCGCTTAATCTGAAAGTATGTAGACCTTGGTGTGTGTTTGTAAGTGAAGTGTCCAACTCCTGTTATAGGAGACTGAAAGCAGGAGTCAATTGCTTCTTCATAGGTTTCTAAGCATACCTGAGATGTCTAGCGTACCCTCGATGTATGGCTGGTACTCTGGATAGACACATATCTGTTCATCAGCCCTGTGTGAATGTCTCAGACACCCTGGAACAATTCCAATGGCTCCACACACTTCTGCTTGGGCAACTAAATCACCGACTCAGCTCTGTCATTAAACTTCAGGGCATCATTCAGTTACCTAACCAGTAACTGTGTCTTACATGGTAAAGTAAACTGTTCTTCAAATTGACCAAGGGCATCACTCAGCTGTTTTAGGCACTCAGTATTGTTTGAGATGCCCTCAGACATCCTGACTTTGTCTGACCTCCATCTGTTGCTCCAAGCAGTTATGGGCCTCCTATAAACTTTGTGTTGAGTGTCCAAGTCCACATGGGCCTAGGTATACGGACCTTTGATGGAAGAAAATGCCAATGTTTAGGCAACTGAACTGATAACCGTATCTTCAGTGACTATAATGGGGTTGTTGGCTCACAAGTAGGTGTCTGTATTCAGATATCTTTCTCTTGAAATGCAACTCGCCCTCATTCTCCCAAGATATGCTGTTTTTCAAACTGAGGGACATGGTAATCTGTAGACTGGTCCTGAGAAGTCTGTAAAAGATGACTTAGCAAAACAGCTATATATATATGACAGAAAACTCAGCAGGTATGTGAAATTTTGAAAGGGTCCGCATCACACTGGAGACCCTTTCAGGGGTCTCCACATGTTGAAGTGTTTACAAAACTTGTATTGAAATTTTAGACACCAAAGTGTGCAAGTGTGCATACTGCTGCCTTTCCCTACTAGAGGATAGACAAACTTTTGAAGACAGAGGTTTTGGCAGCATGGAATTGTTTTGCTAGGCTTAATTAACTGTGAATAGTTATAAATGATAATGTAAGAAACACCACAGTGTTTGCACCAATGGTCATTCTAGTCTAGTATTTATTTAATCTCTAGCAGCATCAGAGAAGATGGTTTACTGGGAAAACATGTAAACCTAGTCCTTTTAATATCCAAGGTATTCCATTTAGTATCACTTTAGGGACATGTTTTCTATAACTTTGTCTATTCCCATTGTGAACTTGTGTTTACTTATTTCAGTCTATACCAAAATGGTTGCAAGACACTTATCAGCACACTGTACTCAGTAGTCGACTGGTACCTTAACAATCATGTGTGTTGATATTATTTATAATAGTATTTAAAATTTATGTATTGCATGTATCTTCTGACCTCTAGAAGGTCATGGACTTAAGGTGCTAGGCACTGTAAAAAGCTGGACTGTTCATAATCTATCTGTTGTGCAAGGGTTTGCTATTTTTCATGTTTCAAGCAAAAAAACTCCACATTTAAATGGAATGTTATCTTCATGATTTGGCCTAGTTTTTTTCCCCACTGATAAAAGGAAAAAACATGAATGCTTTTATTTTAAAAATATTTGAGTGGGACCTTTGTTAATGTTGTGAAACAGCGGTAACTCTGAGTCACAAAGTACTTAGTTGAGATATTATACAATCACAATTTGTATCAAGTCCCTCCTGCTGTTTTAATTTTTGTCTGCACCCATTTTTCATGTTGACAGGGTCAGGATGTAGCCTCAGAAATGGAGCACTTATCTTGCAACGATAAAGTTTGTGCCTTTAATGTTACCTTTCAAATATAAGAGAAGTCTGACAAATTGTCTGGATTGTTTCAGGGTTTGTTCACTGTAGTACTTGCTGGTTATGAGCATTCCTGCCTTATTTCACACAACTACTGAATTTCAATTCATTAAAGCAATTTAACCATATACTTTTCAACAGGACCAGACACCTGCTAAGAGTTATGCATGTGCTCAGATACTCTGCTGAATCAGTCTTTGCCTGGAGAGCTGTCAGGGACAAGCTACGTGAACTTCTGAAAATGACTTACGGTATGATCATATCTAAGTCAGATCCCTATTTGTACCGGATTAGTTTGATATGTATGTACTACACTATGTAAGGCAATTTGTCCCCCCTCTGGCTGTCTGCATCCTTGGTATTTGTTCATAAAAGCATATTCAAAGCACAGTCCTCTCTACCCTCGGGTTTTTAAAGTTACTCCTATCTGCTACATCTTTGGAGGTTTCCTTTCTTGTTCTGTGAAGTCAAGGCTGGCAGAATTTCACAGCACCCAACCAATATCCATGGTAAGTTTTGGGAACAAATTGATGTGTTCTTCCTTTTTCTCATTGCAGATTAATAAAATCTTCCCTTGTGCAAATTCTCAGCAAGTGACAATTTGACATTTTGCAGATGAAGCAGGGATAAGAACTGGGGATCTGTTCCTTCTTTTTAGGATAAAAAAACTCAAGTAAAGCCAGCTGGGAATTTTACCAACAGAAGCTGATCTCACACAGAGATGTCCAAGTGAACTGGGTGGTAGGAAGAGAAACTCCACCATGCTGCTAGAGAGGCAACCTAAGGGGCTGAAGAAGAAGAGCCCCTCCCTCTAGTCAAAACTCAAAAGTGGTGAACATGGTTTCACAAAGTCTACATGGGGCAGATATCTGAAAGGTGTCTTGCTGAAATGGTATCTACATCAGTGTCTTTGAAGGAAGAGTTCAACAAAATGCTGTGGTGTTGAAACATGACTTTTCCAGTGAATCTGCCTCCTGCCTTCACATGTCAATGTGGATCCAGACACAAGGCTCACGGAATGATAGAGAACTTACAGATGAAGCTGACACATCAGTCTTGACTTGAACAGGGCCTTTTCTCTCCTTTTTATTGCAGAGGGTAAAGGATGTGGCCTTATCTTGAGCACTCCATGACTCCTGTCAGTTACTGTCACAGCTGGAATGTTATTTAAATCCAATTTCTTTTATCTGAAGGTATTTATGTGAGCAGATAAAGCATTAAGCCTTCATCCTAAAGTGCCCTGCTCTACTTTAGTGCTCCAGATAACACTGACTTGTGCTGGAGCTGCCACTCCGCAGACAGGAAATCAATTCTTTCCCCCATTCTCCGCTTGATCTTTTGTGGTGGATAATGGGGATGTGTGTGTGATGATACTGACAGAGCTCAGGCTGCAGTCCATTAAGAGGTTAAAGGGAATCTTGCCTTCAAACGATAGGATTCTGCTTTTTTTTTTTTTTTTCCTGTAGTTGTATTTATGTGAGCTGGGGAGGAGAGTGGGACAATTCAAAACTGTATTTACTGCTTTTCTCTGAGTTGAAGCCTTAGTTTAAAAGCCAGCAGGTCTCCTCACACTCTGCTCACCACTTATAAAGGCCTGCTAATATATCTGAGGGAAAGTGCTACTCAACATGAGTGAAACTGTCAAGAACTGTATTGAAGTGGAATATATGAGGTTTATGGATTTGAAATGCAAAAAACATTAACTGAAATGCAATCAAGGGCTTTCTAGGACTGCTGATAGAGCTGTTTTTAGGAGGAAGCAGAGGACTTGGGAATGAAGGAGTGAAGTTGAGTCTGGAAGAGTGAGAGGAAAAGTGGTTTTAGCTTTGCTTTTATTTCTCACTATCCTGCTCTATGTCTTAACTGGCAATGAATAAAATATTTTTCTCCAAATTGAGTCCGGTTTTTTTATATGACAGTAATTGATAAACGATTTCCCTGTCCTTATCTCAAGCCGTGAGTTTTTTAATCTTTGAAACTTTCTCTGCCCTGCTGAGGAGGGGTAGTGAGAGAGCAGCTGCATAGCACTAGGAAGTCAGCCCAAGCTGAACCACCACAGTCACCCATGGACTTCCTGAGGTTGGTGTTAGCAATCTCCATAAGAAGTTCTGAAAATTTAATTGAGATTTGTGGACTGGGAGGAGAAGCTGAAGGAAAATGTCACATGCAAAAAACCTGGACACAGAGGCTCTTATGACTGCACTTAGTTTTTATGAATATCCCTGATGTAGGAAGAAGAACATGTCTTGTGTAAGCCCTGGTAGAAACACAGAGAGGAAAAACGTGCCTTCCTACGTAGGTCTGTACATACACCTGCAGGAAATTTTGGGTTTTTTATTATAACTAGTAATCAAAGAGACACAAAAATATTGTATGCAATCATAAGCTTAAGAAATCTCTTTAAGAAATGGACACTGACTCACCTTCCTTAATGATCAGAGCAATGCATATAAGTACCCTCTCAAGTCAGTGGAGAGAAAGAAGTATTGCTGGTGTTTGATAAATCTGACTTACAACAAATACAAGGAGGCAAATTTTACAGGTTATCTAATGAACCTCTGGAATATGCTGCCAGTGGAGGGCATATAGTGCCCATATAAGCACAGAAAAGGCTTATATGGGTTAATGGACAAAGGGGATGTTAAAGGAATAGTCAGGGTTATATCTCCCATTGTCTCTAATCCACTGACCTTGGGCACTGGTAGAGTTCAAGGGCAGTGGCCTACAGAAAGAATCCAGAGCTTTTCCAAGCAACATGCTCTACTGCTGCTGCAAGCAAAGCACTGGACTCAAAAGGACATTTCTTATACTCTGATACTCCTTATGGCACCAGGAATTACTCCTGCATTTCCACCTGGCTTCTTCTTCTTCTCACACTCTCAGGTCCAACAGCCCTGTACATGTCCCACAGAAAATACAGACAGGGACACAAAAATAGAAAGGTGAGAACTGATGGACAGACCTTACTAAAATGTAGATAATATGTATTTGTTTGTCTTTTATTTCTAGGATATTGAAGTTACTTGCCTTGAAAAAACATGTAGGTGTTGTTTTAATCAGTTACAAAAGAAGGATATTTTGTACCAAAAACTGGGAAAGTGTTTCCTATCTAACAGCCTAGTGTATTGTACTCAGCCTTGAGTATCTTGGCCTTGAATATTTCTTCCAAAGAGTTAAGAAGCATAGCTCTTATTAGTAATGCTGTGCAAAGAGCAGAAAGCCACTTAAGGGATGCTCTTATTTCATGGCCAAAACTGGAATAACTAGAGTAGAACTAAAGAGATCTATTTGGTTGGAGTGGAAATAAATCTGAAATAAGCCAGACCACAAAAGGCCACATATAACACCCACTGCTCAAAGGTGCTACAGTGCAGCTGAGCAGCTCCTCTTGGTGTTGAAACAAATTCTGCAGGAAGGACAGGCTAAAGGGATGGTATTTAACCCACCTACCTTGAAACACTGGCATTTTGGAGGGAGCCACCCCAGCTAGTTGCTTAGAAGCCCTTTTCAGTCAGTGGGAAAGATAGGTGCTTCTGGACTGGGATCTTAGTGTCTGTTCTTAATTCCTTAGAAACATCAGCTGTTTTGCATTGACATGGAATATATTTTGTGATTCAGATAATTCGCTTTTTTAAAATCCAAGTCTCCTTGTGAATAAGTTAAAAATATGAATTATCTGTTCTTAATTTATGTCCCATGCTGCAAAATTTTGTTAATTTAGGAAGTCTTTGGGAGAGAGGGATAGTTTTCTTCAAGTTAATCTGACTCCTAACTCCAGGTGGAGGGGTTAAGAATCAGCTCCCTAATTGTCAGTCCCAGTTGTCCTAAAATTAGTAAATGCCCTTAGCAAACACTATCATTCCTTCACTGGAAAATTAGTGGTATTTGTGGATAACCCAGAGAGGTTTGCCAAGAACTTCTACATTTTATACTTTGCTAATTAAGAAAATTAAGGTCTGCTGTTTCTACATGACTGAAATCAAGCAACCATTCAATACTTTATGTACTTGATTTCCTGCTTCTCACTAGTCTGATGATTCTTATAGATGCTTTTGACTGTATTATTCATTATCTTCAGTTGCCTTTTCAGCATTTTATTACAGTTTGACAGACCAAACAGCTGTTTAAGTATATATTTTTCTTGGTCTTTGTTCAGAATTGCTTTAGCTCTTGTGAAACGCTGATTTCCAGCTGGGAGCCAAAGCAGTTTGAAACGTCTGCAGCAGACAGCTGAGGATACAGTTTAATTAGCCTACTTTGATCTTTTCTATGGTGGCTGATGATTTACTACAGCTTGCAGCATGGTGAGGCAATTATATTCATGGTCATTATGACAGCATCCTTTGAGCCAGAGTTATAGTAGAAGTAAGATTAATTATAACAGGATTTTGAGGGGCCAGAAGCCAAGATAAAGTAATGTTATATTCAGAAGACTGCAGTAAAGGAGGACTTCATAATCAAAACACTGGGTGAAAGTTTGGCCTGGCTGAGGTTAATAGCAAATATCTTTGTAACTTTAGAGATGAATTCACTTGTAGGCTGTGCCAGACATAGAGTAACTTGGACAATTTTCTGGAAGATCTTAACTATGTCCTCATGCTTGGGCTGATGTCACTGTCAGCCCAGGATATGGTAGCAGCACTATTCTTCATTGTCCTCAGAATTACATTCTTTCTTATAGAAACACAGAAGAAAATTTTGTGCAATATAGTTAGATACACTGATAACTGGACCCTTTTTCTTTCTTTGATGCCTAAATTCCTGCAAAAGACTCTCAAAACAACATTAGCGGAGATAGATAGATAGATAGATAGATAGACAGACAAATAGATAAAAATAGCCCTTTTATTGAAAGCTTTCAAAGTGCACACCAAAACCATGCACACACACACTGGCCGGATGTTACAGTTTTTACAACTTTCAGTAATTAACATATGTGATATCTATAGCCAACCCATGGTACCATTTCCCCTGGTGTTCAACCTCAGGACTCCTCAGAATTGCTCCTTGGAGCCCTTCCAAGGGCTCTGAGCTGACTCTCCTGTTTTCACTACAAGCTATCTTGTTTGTCTCAATTAGAGTTCTTCCAGGTGTTCTTCAAAATAACATGTCCTTGGTAATGTGATAATAAAGTTCAGAGATGTGTGAGAAAATGCTTAGTGACTTCTAAATGTGACACCTAAAATGTGAGAAACTCAGGAAAACTTATTCAACTTATATAACTCTATAGAAATCTACAAAATGCGCACTAAAATCCCTAGGCATCACTTTGATCCTTGTTTTTCACTTGCAACACTTCTAGGCTATTGCCACTGTTCAGACCCACTGCTGAAAGAGGCTTTAGGGGAGGACCTTCCCTGATAGCTGTTGCGCTACCTCGCCTGCCAGGGACCACCTCTCCATGGCTGTAGCAGTCTTACTGTCTCACAGGCATATCAGGTCCATGAATTCCAATAGCATTCAGTTCACAGAGGGCAGTAAGTTTAGGGGAAAACAATGTCAAAATGCAAGTCATGATGCAAATTTCAGAGAGGCAAGTGCTGAAAAAGTGAACACTTACCCCTCTAAAGCCCAGCTTTGGGAAAACTACTGACATTAATGGGCTAGATAAGCCCATAAAGAGGACAACTACAGTGATTTTTCTCTGGATTTTTCTATATTTTTATATAAATGTATATATATGTATATAAAACTAATAATTTTTTTAAAAAGTAATCAAATACTATAGCTTCTATGGGGAAGGAGAAATGAACAAGGGATACTGGAAGTAAGAGTTGGCCAGTGGGCTGCTCTGCAGTTTACAGGGAGGTGAGAACTCACCTTTACCACCCAAGGGAAATCAGAGTATGTGATTTAGCACAACTCCTGGCTTTGATTTGTGTTTTGTTTCACTCAGCCTTTCTACAGGTTTCTCCAGTAAAGCAAGTTGCTGGTGACTGCCAGACACTGCCTTGGTGGCTGTGGCTTGGCCTGCTGTGCTGGTGTGTTCTCTGCCTCAGCATCGATGTGCTAACACAAACCTCAGCGTCCTGCAGCTTTTGCTGCAGTTGGACCTGCCTATTTCTGTCCCTGTCTCCACAAGCTCTGCCAACAGCTCTCAGCAGAAGTGTTGGGCATGGGAGGAGGTTTCTCTCCTCCCTCCCTGCCTGCTGCTTATTGGCTGTCAGCTGCCCAAGGTGAACCACTGTCTCCTTGGCTTCGGAAGGGAGCTGGCCTCACTGGACACATTTTTCCCAGGAGCTGATGTGCTTTTTGGTTTCTCGTCAGCACGCTACTCTGTCCTCTCTTAGTTGCTGATAACGAGTGGTTTAGGGAGGTTTAAGGCCAAAGATGAAAGGGCCATAAGGAGTGAAAATGCAGGAGTCCCACTGCCTCACTGCTCAGGCAGTGGGGTGGCAAGTTTTGGTCTCCCACCATCTGTGCTGGAACAGCTATATTGCAAATTTTTTGGCTTCACCCATTCATACTACTTCATTCAGAAAAAGCAAAAATCTCAAAGCTTCTGCATTTGACTGCTTTCAATTAAATGCCTGAGAGGAATACTTTGTCTTCAACATTTCAGGTCACGTGAGCAGTCATGGGTTAAAACCTCCCCAGGCAGACAGGAGCTGCTAGAGCAGCCTCAGTCAGTGACCCTTGGATAATGAGGTCACTGGGAGATTTCATAGCCATGTTTGTCTCTGCCCAGGTGCTTTGAGGATGTGTAGACGTGTCAAGGATATGTCAAAGCTCATGGACACTTCTACAAAGCCCAAGCCTTCCCAAAGTGTTTCACTTACTGAACACCACCTTTCCATGGGTCTGGGCTGGGCTTAGCATGGCAGTTTAGACCATGCTTCTGAAATGATTTTATTTAAAACTTGTATCTTTCCTGATTGTAGTTAAATATGAGTATTACCACACTCCTGCTGTGGCTCTTGTCATCTAAAGGATGTAATTTTAAAAATTACTATTATTATTATTTGCTTGAGGCTTTAGTAACTTCTGATGTCTGTGGTCAACATTTATCTTTCTTCCTATCTGTTGTTGATACAGATGAGTTACTGTCTCAATGAAGAGTTATACTGCATTGCTTTGTGCAATTGTTCTCTTGTTCTCTTTGTGTGTTACTTTTGTCAGACTTTAAAATGACAGGAGCCCTCTGTGCACAGGGGCTGGCATTCCTATTTTGAGGGTATTAAATACAATTTAAATGAATCCTGTGATGGGGACTCAGTGCACTCTGCAAACACTGCAAATGTCAGGCTCAACCAAATGTCTCTGTCACTTAGGACTGTGTTTTTAAACACAGAGAATACCTACAACAGACAGGATTTTGAAATGTACCCAAACCCTGACTTCTATTGCCTATAAGACAATTTCAGTGTTATAACACAGTGCTTCAGGCCTTAGAGAAAACTCAAGCCCCCAAAGGAGTGGGCTGGGGAGATTCGTGCCCTGCCCTAAACTTTATGCCTCCTATCAGTTAACCTCAGGCAGCTCTCTACAGTGATGAGCGTTCAGGCTTTTGAAGGTGCCCTCTGCTGTGCCTGGATATCTCCCAGCCTAAAGTGCTGAGCATTGGGTTTGGATGTCACTCTGGGGTTGTGCCCTGACAGTGTGGCATTGCCCAGGATGAAGGGTGGTGGTGGCACAAGACAACTTGCCCAGCCTGGATGCAGGACCCCTTGCAGAAATGGTGCATAACTGAATAGGAAGTCCTTCCCCTTTACAAACAGAAAAGCTGAGGGAGGTTTAGCAGAATGAAACTGCAGTTTTACAATGATGTTAGAAACAATTTTGCCAAACTTGCCTGGAGGTGGAATATGGACTGTCATCAACTCTGTAATCACACTCTGCTCCTACCCTGCTCCAGTGACAGCTCTCATTTTTCATGTTCCTTGGAGACAAGGTGGCCCTCAGTGTGCCACACATACTGTTTGAAAGGCAGAGGTCTTCCTCCTTCTGCTCTGTCACTTTTTCAACTGGCAGCTTTTCCAAGAGCCTTATAGATCCTTACCTTCTGAGCTACTGCCAAATGTTAATTGGAGACTGAAACTTCTCATGCAGGTCCCAGTGAGGGACCATGGTCTTGTAACATGATGATAATAATTATTTTTCAAATTAGACTTTGCACTCTGCAGCATTGCTCATTTCTTTGACTCTGTTGTCTGAGTGCCCAACATAACAAAGCTAGAGATTGTCTGCAAGGCAGTACTCCACCTTATTTTAATATCTATAACTCTTAGTTTTTAATTTATTTTTGTTTTATTTTTCAGATAAAGCTGTTGAAGAATGCCCTGCTTTTAACCATATTTTATAGATCTATTTGATTGTAGAAGAACAAATGAAAAACATTCATAGGAAGGTGTTGCGAGAGTGGGTAACTATTACATGCCTGCAAGGTGACAAATTCCGGCTACTGTGTGCACAAAAGGAGTAGGAAAAGAGAGCCTGGAGACCTGTCCAAGAACAGGAACTGGAATGTGGCCAAATGGTTTTTCTTGCTGCTTGGGTAACTCTGCAAAGGGAAGAAAATTATTCCTTCTGGCCCCTGCTTGGTGATTTGAATTAGTTTGAGTTTTTCATGTGCCAAACGCTTCTGGAGGGGGCTGCAGTTGTAAACATAAGAGGAATGGGGGGAGAAGTACTTCATAAGATGTTTTCAGTCAAGTATATCTGGCTTTATGGGGTGAATATACCATTCATTAGGACAGTACTGCCATACTTTATTTTATGGGGTTCAGTGCTGAAGCAAAATTACCTCTAACCATTACCTTGTAGGCACAGGAAAGCCATAGGCTCTACATTTCTCTTCACAGGGGATTACTGCTATGACTGAATCATAGGCAACCTTTTGGGTGCAGCATCCCAAAACCTCCTCACAGCAGGTATACCTTATAGAACATTTGCTAAATCACCTAAATGTTTGTAGATCCAGCGTGCAGTCACCTTTATGCCAGATCCTTGTATCTTCTTCCACACATGATTTGAAAGTAAACTACAGGCTACCTATTTATCCCAGAGGAATTTTTGGGACCTTAGATTTTTATTTATTTATTTTTTTAAAGTCTTCCGTGTAAGTTGTTATCATAATTTCCAAAGAGAAAAAGACTGTGTAATTACATTGTCTGTCTCTGTAATTCCTGAAGTCATGAGCTGATTTGATCCAGATAAAATCTGGAGAGCTCAGTCATGGTTGTTTCTGCTTGGCAGCACCTCGGTAGCAAAGTGTCAGGTATGGACTGGGGGTTGTCAGAGCACCATCAGCAGATGCTGCTTCCACCTGAAGAGTTGTTGCAGAAGAAAAGGACATAGAGGTGAGATTTAGGGTGGAAGTACAATCAGTAAGCTCTTTAGAACATCAGTGGATGTGAGTAGGTGAAATCAAGTACCTTAAGGCCATTCTTACTCAAAAAAGGTGTAGAAATATCAGAAAGGATGTGATGATGGAAAGACAAATTAAGGAGAACAACTAACTCTCTTTATTTTCTCTTTTCCTTGTGTTATATGCTACCTTCTCTTCTATCATAGGAAAAATATTTTCTTGCATCTGGTACAGAGATTCTGATTTTTCCAAGAAGAAACCAACATCATCTAATGACTTGTGCAGCCTGGGCTGTTTCAGACAATGAACGGTTGTCAGTTTAGTGGAGGTGCCAGGGCTGTAACAATCAGTGAATGAATTCCAGCAATGTTTTGGATAGGTTCCTACTTCCAGCTGACATTCACTCTCCTGTCTAATTCTCTGCTTGAACTCTGTTGCACAGGAGTAAGGCATCAAGCCGTTACTGTTTTTTAAAGCTGGTTCCCTTTGGCACCAGTTGCCCTTCAGCTGACTCCTGCAAACAAACAAAATGTTTTAAGTTTTTGTGGAAGTTTGGAAGGAGTCTCCCATTCCTGCACTTTGAAAATAAAAACACTGCTGTATTTTTTCTCTGCCTAAACACACGCAGACTTTGCCTCTTCTGAGGCTGATAGTGGTTTCCTACACATCATCTCGTGTGCAGGTTGCCTTTCAAGCTATTTTCCCCCGTTATTGGAAAGTATTCTCATTCTGAAACAAGCAGAAAGATTTGAATTGTCAGACTGATTTATTTCTTTGTTGAGATACAAATGAAATTAAACAAGCACAAGCCAAAAGTTTCCATAATCGGGAGATTAATATTAGGCTCTGACGTTTTTATTTAGGCTAATAAATAAATAGGTATGAAAAAATGCTGAATGTCTCCCAGCATCTGTCTTTAGGGTTGATGATTTTGAGTGCTCATTTCCTAAGAAAAAGACACAGTTTTGCCTACATGCATAAGTCTGCATGTGTGTGTGCTGTCTATATTTAATATCCTGCCCAGAATATTGTTTTATTTCACACAGCCTAATAGGTAGGCATATTCCATCTGGGAGGTTTCATGCCAGTGCCATCAGTCTGATGTGAGGCTCATGCTAAAATCTAGGCCTAGAATTGACTAATTCCAGCTCTCTTCCAATAAGGAAACTGGGATATTGCTGTCACTTTGAAAGCTCTATCTTTCTGCTCTGTTTTCCATATCTTCTTCTTTCAGCTGCCCAAACTCTGTACATTTTCCTGTAACTGTCATAATAAATAGTTTCCATCAGGACAAAAAAAAGCACAAACTGTCTACATTACAAACTAGAAACCTGTTTCATCCCACTAAGCAGACAATCCTACTCTACCCAAATTTCATGAGCTGCCACAATTGCTTCATGGACAGAGATAATGGAGTTTTTGGTATAGCTAGAATGTGTTGTGCCATGGTGCAAATGGAATGCATGTGGTGAAGCTTTTAAATAATACGAATTTTTTAAAATAAGATTTCTCTAGAAAATATCTGATAGAAGAAAGCTAGAGCATGGATTCAGGAAGGCTGAGATTGGAAGATGCCAAAAGAATCTGCTGTACTGTGGGATTTCCATGGAAGACTTCCAAAACCTATGATCCAACCAGTAACATGTGATTGCTTCCTGCCTGAAGGCAGAAACTACTGATTTTGGGTCCAGCTTTTCTTCCTGATTTCCGATAACTCAGGCATTGGTGCAGGCCAAATGGTCAAGGGATGAGGAGCTATTTTAATGAGGATCACAAGCATGATGCCAAGCCAATACAGGGATTCTCAGGAAGTGGTATGTCAGATGGAAAAGTGCATCCTGAAGGAGAAGCTACTACAAACATGTGGTGACTCTAGAAGAGGGTGACTGTCTATAGAGACTGTGGATTTTCCATCTTCTGGAGATATTTAGAACTTGACTGGAGAGATCTCTGAATTCAAATTTGAAGGGTAACCCAGGTTTTGGGCCAAGTCTTGGACTAAATAATTTCCAGATGTCCCTTCCAACACAATTTATTATATTAATCTTCTTTTAGTGTGTGTGTGTGTGTGTGTGTGTGTGTGTGTGTGTGTGTGTGTGTGAGTGTAATTTCCTGAGTTGTCTAAGTTGCAGCCCTGTCACTTTGGTCATTAGTAAAGAGCCACCACAAAGTTATCTATAGAAAGTGTCAAATATTTTTCTCCATGGTGAGTTTCAGATAAAAAGATGTTAAAATGGGAAGGGGAAGATTGCAAAAAGTTTTGCAAGTAGTCAGTTTGACAGTTAGGAGAAGGAGAAAAAGTAACTGAAGGGGACAGAGTTTGGGGGTTTTATCACCAGGCTCATTCTCTCAATGTTTTACAATCACATCTCTACTGTAGTCACCTTTATACACAGCACACATGATGTAATCCAACCAGGGTCCTGGGAGAATGTATAAACTCAGTGCTTTTCTAATCATATTTTCTCTGGCATTGGTAAGAGCGGGACATTACTACAGCTGATGTCTCCACTGGACCTCCAGGCAGCAAAATGAACGAGCTTAGTTCTTCAGGTCACCAGGGCTCTTTGTTGCACAAACAAATAACAGCTTAATGAGCTTTTCCAGGGCAGAAAAGAGCAACTGGCTCTATTTGGTTGGAAATGTTGACAACTGAGTTTGTCAGAAAGTCGGAGTGACTGTTGAGGGTGTCTTTTCCTGTTTACAATTTTCCTTGAGATTCACAGTTTATAAAGTTGGAAGGAACAATAGTGTTAATCTAGACCAATGTCCTATGTAACACACATCACAGGACTTCCCTGAATTAATTCACATTTGAAACTTTCTTTTGGGAAAGATAAATCATGATGGAAATGTTCCCAGGGGGAAAAAAAAAAAAAAAAGCTGTAAAATCTGTGTTCAGTTTTTCACTAGCTACTTGCCTTTCTGGTGAAAAATCTGTGTCTTTATTTTCTCACTTGTCTAGTAAACTTTAAGCCATCAGAACTTTGTTAAATATCTGAGGAGGTTTCCACCATCTGCTTTTGTTCCCCATGGACGTTGTTACTAACCCAATTAAATTATCACCTTGGTGAGTTGAACAGTTGAAGCTCTATCCTGCATGGTTCCAGAACCCCTTCAAAAGTGCACCTTGTAGGGATAGATGTCAGTGTATGTAACATTTTCTGTCTTTGGGTATATTATATGGTGCAAGTCCCCTACATTACTTAGAGGATATTCAGTCTGTACCAAAGGATTTTCCTACCCATCTCCTTTTTTTAATTTTTTTTTTTTTTCAAACTTGCCTGCTCAGTACAAGTTTTTTAAGATGTTTTCCTTGATTTCTTAAGACACTTGTAACCAGCAGAGCTTACAGAAATGGGAACATGCTGTGGCTGTTCTTATTCTGCTGGATTTGGCAGTGAGAGCAGTCATGGCCTATATAGAAGGATAAGAAGGCTAATAGGAGTGAAACCCTGCACTAATGGCATAGCTGCCTTTAAAGGTGAAAGTAAGTCCTGCCAAATTTCTTAAACATCCAGGACTTACTGAAGCTCTACTCCGACCTCATGACCATCCTGAAAAATGTCCCTGGGTCTGAGGCATCTGGAAGTCCAGAGTCTTTGGGAATCACTGTCGAAGCTCATAGTGCTCATATAAAATTGACTGGAAACAGGGAGCTGTGTGAGCTTTCTCTTTTATTCAGGTCTGTTTTAGGATATGAGGAGTGTCCGAAGATTATTTTTTTCAATGCTTCATCTGGTTTTCCAGATTTATTCTTTGAGTTGTTATCCCAGTAGTGAGAATAGTACATTTACAGCAATTTTAATTGTTTTTTTTTTTTTTCCCAGAGGAATCCAAGTAACTGCACTTTATTTCTTCCATGCAATTCCCTTAACTTGCTTTTAGGTCTTGCTTAAGTTTGCTTCTAGGCTTGGAGAAGATGAAGGCCAGTAACCTTTGCTCTACAGAGAAACACAAGTAAGGAAAAAAAAATCAGGCATGTTGAGCTGTTACTTCTTGGCCAGAGAAACAGCTGGTGCAAAGGGCAGGGCCTGTGTGGAGGTATTGTAGGGGTTCACTCCTGCCTGAGCATATCTGTGTGAGAGGGAGGAGGTGGCCCAACAGCAGAGAGCACAGGGCTTGGAGGCACAGGCAGCTTCTGGAGAAATGGGCTTATAATTTCTGGGTTACCTGTAGGGGCATGGAAATAATGAAGTTTAGATAAGAAAAGAAATCTTTCCTACACGGAAAGATATAGGAACTAATGAGAAAGTAAAATGCAGTTGCTTAAGAAATCTCTCAGGGTTCTTTATACTGGTGTCTCCCACTTCCTGTTAATTTTTAATTTGTGTTTTTTTCAGTAAACATAAGGCATGATTAAAAAACCACAGCCAGATGGTGAAATCAGGATTGTGAAGAGGTGTCAAGTGAAGAGAAATGAAATAAGGAGGGGAGATTCTCTGTTGATTTATCTGGAGAATATGGCTGAGATTATTGCTGTGTCTTTAAAATTATGATGTAATTCTCAAAAGTTTTCCTTTTTATTAATTTTTTTTAATTTCTCATTTGCTCAGCTGCATCTATAGGGGAATTGAAAGATGAAACCATTGTTCTGATCAGAATTGCTCTCTTAACTTTGTAATCAGGCTGCTACATTGAGAGTTTTGTAAAAATACAGTGACAGGCCATGTACTGGAAAAGGGTTTCTTGTTTTGAGAAGAGTAGGTGACATTTTATAGAAATTAATTTTTCCTATGAGTTTTGGCTTTGTGTTCCATAGTGACAGTATTTTTTTAGTTGTCTCAATAAAACCTCCATGCTCTATATTTGCTTTGTTACAGAATTAAAATACTGTCTTAGGATTCCTTCAGGTGATGTCATGCAATGGAAAAATTATGAGAAAGCCTGGCATATGGTCATTTAAAATCAAATCCTTGTTTCCTGATAGGATTCTGTTCATGTACGTATGAGTGCTGTGCATGTGTTGAGCATTATAGAAATCTAAAGTGTTATTAAGTTTCATAGGCAAAGGAAAGGCTACAAGGAGAGGAAGTGAAACAACTGCAGAGACAATGCAGAAGATATATAGACAACATAGGAAAAAAAGAAGTGTTAGAGAAGGGATGTACCAGAGCAAGTACTACGTTGGAGAAAAATGAAGAAGAAACCCTGCCCTTGGAAGGAGCTTGACTTTAGGGTTTTGTTATTGTTTTGGTTTGACTCTTGGCAAAATGCCAGCCATCTCCCGCGACAGAGTTTCAGTTAAAAGAAGTGAGGAAAAAAAACCCTTAAAACTGAAACTGGTATATACACATCTATTTACAGAAATTTACAGCATATGTATGTATAGATATAAAGGACAAACCAAAAAATAAGTTATTGAAACCCCCCTCTCAACAACACATAGGTTCCACCACCCAGAACCCTGAGAAAACACACCCCAAAGAGAGGGAAAGAGCAACCCAAACAAT
>JAWWEU010000081.1:141161404-141174297 GCA_035583155.1 Acropternis orthonyx | reverse complement strand
TCACTGGTCACTTAAGTCAGCTGATACTTGTCCCTAACCACATGACCCACAGAATTGGGGCCTAGCTAAAACTAAAAACTTAATCTGAATTTTTTGGGATTTATCAAACCCATCACAGCTTTCTATCAATTATGATTAAGAGGGATCTTTAATTAGCCTTATCTCAAAATAGTAATTGATAATTTTTCACTGGGAATCTAAAATGGATGTTGCTGTTAAATCTGATCTTCCGGATATTGGATGATCTTCTTACAGCACATGCTTCATTTGGCTCTGTATGATCACAAAGCAGATTTCCAGGTTTAGTTGTACTGCTTTATCTAATCTAATCTTTTTCCTTAGCACAAAGGGGGTGTGTTTTCACAGAAGAGAGATTAAACAGTCCTGCAAAGAAAAAAGGGAAATCCACAAGAAAGATGGAAAGCTATGGAGATGGGAAAGTCTCACTGTAAAAAAAATCAATTACTTTGTTAGGAGATTCAGAGGTGTGTATGTACTTACAGTTAACTTCTGTCATATGGATGGAAGTTCATGTGGAGTTCATCCTGTGAAGACAAGAAAAAAACCCAATGAACCAACCAACAAACCTACTGGGAAAAAGAGGAACAAATAACACAACAAGGCTATGCTGGAGAGGAGCAAAGGTGTTGTATCCAGCTGGGTGAGGAGTTTTAAACAATGTTAGCTTTTCACCAAAATTTTGTCAAGTCCCAGGGAAGGAAAAAAAATGCATAACAATGTAATGAGACTTTTAGATGTCTCAATTGTGGGGCTGTTCTGATACTGAGATTAATTTTTACAAATGTGGGAGTTTATCTGTGTATCAGAGCCATGGCCTTCCTTTACCAATGAGGCTGGAATGATTAAAAAAGGCTACTTGGATTAGGAAACACTTGTGTAATTTCAGTACCTCTTCCTGAGAAGGACACAGGAACAGAAGGCTGCTTTTCAGGTGAACAAGGCTATGCAATTGATAATGGAATTGACTGCAAATAGATGACATTAACATTGAAAACACAGTATTTGAGTAGTTGGTGGAATTATTGCTAGCAAGATATTTACAGTGGAATAGCATTCCTGGCTGGGTATTAAAGGGAAAACAAAAGTTTTCAACAGAAGTAGCAGGAAAGGTAAGGATAGAACAGCATGCAATTAGTTCTGATCACAATCACTTTGTCAAATAACTTGTGATAGAGATGCTATGTCAGATCCTAAGGGTGAGAGAAGGGTATCAGGGATAGCAACAGGTACGGGTAGTTACTGTAACAATGTTAAGGAGATGTAGATTATTGGGGGATTGAGCTAAGCATTTGAGATACCCTAAACTGTCTGGAGTAGGCTGAAGGACAAACAGTACTGATGACAGCAGCACCCAGCTATTCCAGGGTGTGAGGGGCAACAATTTCTTTGTTGAAGTGACAGAGTTCTGTATTCCAGACATGAGGAAAATCTTAAGAAACTCTCCAGGTTCAGGAAGATAAATTACTGCCTTAAGAAGGAGATTAGAGGAAAGAGAGATTACAAAGAGTGGAAAAAGGGCCATCAGCAGTCATAGAGGTCAAAATGGGGTGGAATGAAATACAAATTGCCAAAGGCTGAACTGAGACACAGCAGCAAAGGATATTAAAACAATTAAAAGAAAGTTCTTGAGTCATATAAGTAGAGTAATGAATCTGCTATGCAGTGAGAATTTTGTAAGGGTTAAGGATGACCAACTGTGACACCAAAATTAAATGATTACTTGGATTCCATTTTCAATAGCAACTGTGGCACTGATGATGAAGTAAAGTCATAACAGCCAACAGAAGAGAAAAGAAGTTTTACTACTAGTAAGCTACAGCTCTAATAATACTGAGGATGAGAGAAAATGATGCATGGGTCTGGCAAAGGTATGTAGCAGCTGTGTAAAGGGATAGGATCCTATCTAAAAAAGAAGAAATGCAGTATATCCCAGACTTCAGGTTTCTCAGTGAGCTGAGAGTTACATCCAGTGCTGCAGGGCATGCTGTTTTCTTCAGGAAGAGCTTGGTGCCCTGGCAGACTAGAGTTACAGAAGAGGTGGCACTCAACTATTCAACTAGACAAAATTCAAACCCCTGTCCTTACAAACTAATTGAAACTTCTGCTAATAAGCTAGGAATCTGTTATGTGAGTGGGTTCATAGATTGATCATGGGTTGGTGTGGGTTCATATATTAATCATGGATTGCTCATGTACAGCTGATCTGATAAATTAAAAAAAAAAAAAAAAAAAAAAAAAAGGGAAACTTGTCCTAAAAAGGGAAACTTGTCCTAAAAAGGGAAACTTGTCCTAAAAGGCACTTAAAGGGAAACCTGTCCTAAAAAGGGAAACTTGTCCTAAAAGGCACTTAAAGCAGAGGAAATATTTTCAACTGACTTATTATACACACAGAATTGCAACAGAAGATGTTGTGTTCACTTCTGACCATGGACATTCACAGCTGAGCTTTAGCAGAGGACTGCTAAAGATAATTGAGAAAAGGGGCAAAAATACCCTAAACAGTTCTGTTAAAGGCATGTAAATGGGGGTCAAGCGAATATGATGAACACCTTTTTCCTGGAAAATGGGAATGGATTCCTGACCTCAAGAAGTGCTGAACTCTGAGAAATCATTAAAAATATGAATGACTTTTAAGATGGAACTGACAGTTTCTGAAATGGTTTGTACAATGTTGCTACCTGCACCAGCAAAGGATTAGATAAAGGACTGTTTGTGAGTTGAAAATGCAAACGTAAGAAAAGATGAGAACATCTTTTACATGCTTGTTATCTTTTATATCTCTGAAATAGATCAGAACATTAATGAATACAATTAACTCCTGTGGGTTTTCTTCCTTAAGTTTGAGGCATTTCTGAAGCCAATATAAACAGTTATGGCTAATTTAGTTGAAGAGTGTATGATGCAAGGAAAGAATTATGGATAACATTTCCTTTATCCAAAAATAAAACCCCTGCAATGTTGCTGGCCATCTACTCATGTTTAGTTATGTACTGACACTAAATGTCATCTTGTACACACCCTGCCAACATAGGATTACTCTTCAGTTGGCTTCTGCCTCTGGCAGTACCCTCACCACGAGCATATAGGAGTGCTATATGTCCATTGCAGTATTTACTAGTTTCTCTTCCTTGTAGAAGAACCTGATGGGGTAAATTTAGGTACTGAATCTGAACTTCATCTGTTGTAAAAAATATACATTAACTCATGATTTTAGGTGAAAAACAAACTGAATGAAGAAAGTATCAACATGTCTCCAGAAGCAGAATTCTTCAGACAACTGAAGTGTTGTTCTGCAGATTAGCTATCTGTGAAAACCGGATTTCCCATAATTTTTATTTTCCAAAAAGGGTTAATATGTCCATAACATATTATATCTTCTAAACAAATTGTATAGCCTGGACAAGTGGGACATTCTCTATTTGTTTTTTTCCCTTTCTGACTATGCTTACTGCATATTTTGTGGTCATAATGTCTAGATCCCTTTAAAATCAGAAAAAAAAAAAAAAAAAAAGGAAGAACTTTCCCTTCTCTGACTCCTGTGATGTGATGTGATTTGCTTCTAGCTTTTTTTTTTTCTCCACAAGGTTTAACATGGATTCCTTCCTTTTGAACTGATAAAACACAGCTGGTTATACTGTCAAACTGCAAATATCAATGCATGCTAGCTAATGGGTGAACTTTAAACTGAAAAAGGAAGAAATTCAGAGAAATGTGCATTTAAAAATGTAGAGTATACATGGACATTCTCGGTATGTTCTTGCTTCAGAACTTCAGCTTTTACATTTTTGTTCATTCCTGTCTCCAGGATCATAAACACAGACAGATTCTGTTTTCATGCAGCAGATAGAAATACATATGCTTACTATTTTCATTAAGACCTTTCCTCCTTTTGGGACTATTATCTTGTGTCCGGTGTCCCTTTCCCCTTCTCATATGCTTTCTGCTATGTGTTTTCACCCACATCTGAAGGACTTGTCTAATCTTTCCTACTGCTGCTCTGAATCTCTCCCATTCCCTCTTCTCTCAGCCATCCTGGCTATGATCTTTCTTCAAGGCAAAATTTCTTTTCCCTCAATCAAAATCACACTTAACCTGGGTCTTCTTTTGTAATTCTGTGTTTGTAGATTATGTGCTGTTGGCCAATTTTGATTCCAGAATACTGGTCTTTGTAATGGGTGTCTTCTGCTCCCACTTCAAACAAGTTATCTCACAAGCAATCAGGAGTCAGAAGCTGCGCTTTCTGTCCTCAGTTTGTATAAATTCTTCCTTCCTTTTTCTTCTACTTTTTTCCCCCCTACCTCTGCTCTGAGGACTTTTCTGCATTCTTTTCTGTGCCAACTTTGGACATTTAAAAGGTAGTGGTCTCTTCTAAGGAAAGTGAGATGAATCCACCCTGTTGTGAAAAACCTATACTAGTAAAACAAAAATCCATCACATTATGTTTCTTCCTCTCTTGTACAGGATTGCTATAATTCAGGTCATAAGGATCATATTATTAAAAATATATATTAATCAATCTATCCCAGAAACCCTTGAAAAAGCCTCTGTGATCCACAGCAGCTTTTGGTACAACTCAGGAGATGTAATCGCTTAATGGGCTGTCCAAATTGTAATATAAGTTCTGTGAACACAGATGACCATCACATCCCTCACCAACCTATACTCTAGGCACAAAGTTCCCTGACTTAGCCTTTCTTGTACATAAAAGCAAGACATGCATTTGAAAAATCAGCAGAGCATTCAAAACTATCCATCCCTTTTGCATTCTTCTTTGCTTTAGCCCAGTGATACAAGCTTCTTTCCTGATCTTTTTGTCCTAATAATCTGCCTGCTACTCTTCAAAAATTCCCATTGGAATAGGAGTTTCCACACAAAATTATTTTAAATTTATACCTTTCATTCCCTGCCCTTTTACTACAAGTTAGGCTTTGCTGTGCCTTTCAGATAATTTTTTGTCTCCCAGATGAATTTGCAGCAATTTTTCTATGTCAGGAAAGATTATTTTAACTCTGCCCACCTTTTTTTTTTTTTTGCAGACAATTGTAATAGAAAGGCTAAGACTGGTGTGGATGGAGAATACCTGGGTGTGCTGCCCCTCAGCTGAGAGGGCCTCCCAGAATGGTTGGTGTTAATGGCATCCAGATTAGTACTTTGACAAGATCCCAAAGAATCCACCTGCAGCTTCATGACATGCTTGGAAAATCCAGCTTGTAGAAAGGAGATCAGTGCTATGCAGTTGTGGGTTGTTATGTTTTTCGATTGTTTCCTTTGCTTTCTAGACCTG
Organism: Acropternis orthonyx; assembly: GCA_035583155.1. NCBI lineage: Eukaryota > Metazoa > Chordata > Aves > Passeriformes > Rhinocryptidae > Acropternis > Acropternis orthonyx. The sequence continues at coordinate 141,168,992 of JAWWEU010000081.1, read as the reverse complement.
ATGAGATAGTTCTGGGAGCAGTTCCAAAATGAAGGCTTTGTTGGGGTTCAGTGAGAAAGGCTCTGTGTTTCACAATGCGGTTTTGTTCCTTTACAAAAATTTAAGAAACTCACAGTAACAATCCCAAATCATGCTGCACACGGTATGATTTTCAGAGCTCCCTCTGGGAAAACCTTTGCATTGTTTTGCTGTGGCAACCAGATAATAGTGAACAGCCCATGCAGAGAGTGTTTTTGCAAACTGTTGACATGCCTCACAACAACAGATCTATCTGCTTGCTTGTGAAAGATGCATATAGCCAGGAAAAGCTTCAAGCAACACAGTGACTAGTGCTCCCTGTAAAATACTCAGGTGAGGAAGTTATTATTATTAGTGAATACACAGTAAAAACCTGCATTTTTATAAAAAGTGTAGATTTTGAAAAATCTTGTTTCAACACAGGCCTTTCAGGGTAATTAGTAAGCCTTACAAAACAGTTGTACAGAAAATTTAGGTGAGACTCAGGTGGGTAATTTTTTCATGCTTACAGGCTAAAATGAGACCTGGCTGACATTCAGCTGTCCAGAAATACCAGTGGTCCTTCACTGGGAACTTGGAGCTGGCAAGAACCAGGTGTCCATGAGAGGCAAGGACGAGGTGTCCACCAGAGGCATAGACAGGCAATTGTATAAAGAATTTCCTTAGAGGAAAAGGGTGAACAAGCAACCCTGGAACATCTTCTGTACTCCTTGGAGAAGATTTAATTCATGCCATAGAAGACATCATTTCCAGGCAGCAGCAAGTCTGAAATCAGAATAACCTTTACTTTATCTCAGCACAGGTTGTGGTCGCAAATGCCTCTTGTGTGAGATAACCAAAGGCTTTGGGAAGGCAGCTGGTGGGATGTCATGCAGTAAAATAGGGGTAATACAGGTTGAAAACTGTCTGCAAATAACCCAGAGGCAGCAGCAACTGCATGCAGTATTCTGAATCTCATGCAATTCCAATTGTCACTTAGAGGAAATCACGCTGCTTCTCTTTCTGGTGGATGTCATCATGTGTTCTGTACCATCTAGGCCAAATACCTGTCTATCTTCAATACTGATAAAAGCAGAAAAGAAGAAATTATTGATATCGGACTCCTTTGGGAGATCTAGTTTGGCTGAGACAACGTGATAGTCAAATTTTTTTTTTGATCTTGCATATTTTCTTGCAGAATCTTACAGACATTCATCCTGACTGACACTTTCCTATGAAAAACAACCAGGAATGGCTGGGCCACAGCTGGGCAGAGCTGGGCCTCGCAGCATCTGGGGAAGGTTATTTTCTTGCACTGTTTTACCAGCCTGGCACTGGAAGATGGATGCCAAATTATTTTAATTGAAAAAGAGAAAAGTAATTTTTCATACTAGTATCAACCATCAAGAGAGTAAACTCTTTGCTTGTCATTTTGTGCTGAGTGAGCCAATAAAAACATCAGCTTTATACCCCCGTTGTGGTACCCTCCTCTTCAGTGAACAGCAGAGCCATGTCCAAGCACAAGTCAACCGTGTGAGAAAAAATGAAAACTGATTTGAGTGCAACGGGCTGTGATTTTTTTTTTTTTGAAAGGTTTCAATTCCTGGGAAGATTAAAAATAATTGTATCTCTACTATGGAACTGCAGAAAGGTTTAAGGGAGTTACAAACCAATACTTTAAAAGAGGCCTTTCTACAGAAGGTTTAAGAAGCCTAGGATACTTCTATTATTTTATTCTTATCACATAGTGAAATATTTTTCTGCCAGATTGGAAATAAGATCTTCTCTTTACCATTTTGGTACTAACTCTCAGTTGAACTGTCAGTTCAAATGGCAGGGCAAATAAAAGCACAGTGCTGCCTCTGGGAGGTTCCTCATCTGAGAGATATCTGAGGGATTATGAATCAAATGAGCAGATTAACAGAACAAATCAAACTATTTCTCTCTGGAAAAATTCTGTCATAATCATTAAAGTCCCTTTTACACAGTGGATGACCAGGTAGAATTGCAAGAATTGTACATTCTGTCAGTTTTGCATCTCTTTTTAACACTAATTTCAATTTATATTAGAAGAACTCTTCTTTACACAGCTGAACTGAAATGTCAACAAAGTTTTCCCTTCTAGCAGCTCTGTGCTGCCATAAATCACGTGGGTATTGCACTTCAGGAATGTTTGAAGCTCAGTGCCCAGGAAGGCACATTTATGTCTGAAAAAAGCTCACCATTTTAGCAGGCAATCTGACAGATGGATTCTGTCTCCCTCTGTATCAAGTAACTACTCCATCACTTAATCATTTATTGTAACAATAACCACCATGAAAATTTCCCAAGGGGAGGCTTCAATTTTTCACTTCTGAAGCCACATCGAAGGAATTGGATCTGATTTTAGTACACATGTCTTCTTATGAACTGTTCTCTTCATCTTTGTGCTCACAGATGGGCATGAATGAAAATGAAACGAATGAGTGCTTACAGAAAGAGACTGTAGTAATATATCAGAGGAGGGAAGGAAATTAAACCAGAGAAAACTCTCAGTGACTTCTAGTGGCCTGGGAAAGCTTGTGGAATCAAGCCCTGAAATGCTTTTCAGTTGTACAAGGTTATGTATCTGAAGAGAGATCATGCATAAAATGGTTTTTTAGTTTTAAAATGTCATAGCTGTGAGGTTCTACTACTGTACAGACACTTGCATTGCAATGTTGACCAATAAAGACAACCTGGACTGAGCTGCAACCTGCAGGTCACAAGCTAATGTGGTGTCATTTGCTGGTTCAGGTATTATTTTATGATGAGTTGAAGCCTGTATATCTTGAGAGTGCCCAGCATGGGATGGAGGGTGCTTGAGGACCCACAGGATTTGACTCAGAATTGTGGCACCTCATGATGGTCCTCTGCCCCTCCACTGCTGTTGCCTTTGGGAGTCCTGGTCCATGTGAGCTTAGGGGATGCTCAGCCAACCAACTGCAGAAGAGTGAGGGTTCCTCCCTCTCTAGTCCCTAGGGCAATGAAATCACTTGCAGGGTCCACAAGTCCTGTGGGAAGTGGTCTTACCTCTGGGAAATTTCTCTTTCTCATGTGGAAGGTTAGCAGCCAGACCCTTAAATGAGTTGTTTGTGTTTTTTGTCAATTGTTTTATAATATCTGGATATTAATATAATATAATTTGATTTTTGGAAGTTTGTTTGTGTGAGCAGAAGAAGGTACAGAGGCTCATCCTGCTGACGCATTTTTTCTCACCTGAATGGTAGCTGTGGGAGAGATACAGTGCTGGTTCCTGGTACTATCCAGTGTGTTTCAGTTCTCAGGGGTCCACATGCTGTCAGTTCTCACTGGAACAAGATTTGTGCCCAGTCATTTAAATTTTAAAATACTTGGCTTCAATAGGAGCACATTTCAACAATTTGTTTGAGAACAGATTACAAGGATATTTTTCTCCCTTTCCTTTGCTTCCCTCATGTGTCATCCGATTCTTAAGACATCACCAAACCTTCCCACCTTACCTGCTCATGGAGACCTCATTTCCTCAGAGTTTAAAAGCCACTAAAGAACAGTCATGCACTGTTATTTTGTTTTTATGTTGTGTGCAACTGAGACTGAAATGCTTGGCTTTTCCCCCAGAAGTTTATTATTCCATTGTAAAAGTGAAGTTGAGTGAACAGAGCCATTAGTTCCAAATGAGGGGCAAAGATTTCAACAATTAAATCAGAAAATTGCTTAACTTGAGGGAGATACAGCCAGCTCTCCCTGGAAGCCAGTTGGAAGCCAGCTGTGCTCTGTAATGGAGCTGTGGGTCTCCGACAGGGTCCTGGTGCCTCCTGTCTATGACCTCCTCCAAAAAGTTTGACTTTTGCAAGGCTGTGTAGGGTGGTTTGTGCCTAATGGCTTTGAGCCAAATGAATCTGTTGCTGTGTAGCTTGTTGGGCCGGGAGGGTTGGCTCTTCTCAGTCTCTGCATTGCCAACATCCTCCTCTCTTTGAAATGTAAAAGATGTTTCCTAGCTTTAGTCAAAGCTTCCAAGACAATCTCAGGGGATGCAACTTAATGTAGTGACAAAAGCATCAATTTTCACCATGCTCTTAATCTTTAAAATTCAGTTCTGGGCTTATGCGAGATAGTAATTTCAACTAAAATGCATAGCATCACATTATTGAAACCGTTTTTTTGCTCTGCCTGAAAGACCTGCAGAGAGAATGAAGCCAAGGGAAAACAGGGTCTACCTGTTTCCAGCTGAAAAAATGGACTCTTAGATGGGTGAAAACCAGTAAGCATCAGCAGGCTCACAGGATGTTAATCAATGGTTCAAAGTCTGTTTAGTGAATAAGACTTGAAGCACCTCAGGGGCTCACCCAAGCAACTTGGGTATTCACACTGACCCCAACACTGCTCATATTTTCAGCTCTGCATGAGGAGATGGAGTGCAGTTTTAGAAAGTATGGAGTTACCATTAAATTAGAAGGACTGATTGATTTACTAAATGGAAAAGATTCAAAAGGAATGTGAAAGATGGTGAGGTTTGGCTTGACAGAAATCTCACGTCATTCAAGAGAGTGGTGTAAAGTTCTGCACAAGGGGCAGGATGATCCCCTGCATCAGTTGACCTGACTGACTGAAAATTCACCCTGCAAGAAAGGACCCAGGGCTGTGAAGAACAACATGTTGAATACACCAGTCAAAATGCACTTTTACAGGAAACAAGGCAAGCTGCTCACCAGGCTCCATCAGAGGTAGTGTGGCCAGCAGGTTGAGGGCAACTTATGTTCCCATTTGTTTAGCCCTGGACACGGAGCTGTGGGCTCCCCAGTTCAAGAGGGATGTGAATGAACTGGAGAGGCTCTAGGACAGAGCTTCCAAGGTGGTCAGAGGCCTTGGGGAGAGGCTGGGACCTATGAGAGCTGAGCTTGTTTGCTTGTTTGTTGTGAAGAGGTGGCTTCAGTGTGATCAGCCAGCAGCCCAAAGCTGCTCAACAAGGAGTTACAGGATGACAGGGGCAAACTGCTCTCTAATACAGCAGGAGGAACAAGGACGGGCAGTGCCCACACTGCCTTTGGAGGTGTTCACATGGGTTATGAGCAGAAAACTCCAAAACTCCTTCACGAGGAAAGCAGTGTGGCACTGGAGCAGGGACCCAGGGAGCCATCATCCTTGGAGATTTTGAAGCTGTAGCACATCTGACCTAGTGTTAGCCACAGCTGTGCTTTGGCAGGAAAGCTGGGTTAGAGACCTACTTAGAAGCTGGGTTTTGATCTTGCACTTACTGAAGCCAGTAGTAAGGCCCTGACAACTGAAGGACTGGAGGCTTTTCCTGCTCTGCCTCTTAGCCCAACTAAACTTTTTACTGATGCTTTTTTCATGTGTAAAATTACTCTAAACTTATTTTATTGTGGTTGGACAGAGTGATACCCTGCTTTAAACTTTGCAAATTATGGCAATGGATTGGCAGGTTGGGAGGCTAAGGTATACTGAAGTGTTAATGGCTTTGGAGCAGGGAGAAGATGCAGGGTAAGATGGGAGAGGCAATGAGGTGAAGGAAGTGACACCTGGCTAGGGGAAGGGATTAAGAAGTATATAGATGAGGCAGAGCTATAAAAAGGTGGGGTGCGCATGAGGCGTAAATAGGAAAACCATTACTTTGAAAGAACCCTGTGAGAAACATGGAAGGGTTTAATGTGTGTTAAAGGCTTTCCATCCTCAAACTAATATTTACAGCCAATTGGGAAGAAGGATTTTTATTCTTTAGCATATCAGTTCTTAGTTATTCTAGATATTTCTCTAAATTTGCTGTAACTATTCATATGTAATGGCACATTGCAGAGTTTCACAGGGGTCTTGTGAAATACACTATTATTGGATTGTGCACATTGCAAGTCAGTATTTAATGCTGGCTTGAGGAACTTAACCTAGAAATTTGCTAGTGGTTATTGAACACAAGCCTCGCTGAGGTTTCTGGATGTCCTGTGGCAGTCCTCTGGAAGAGCAGACATGTTCCGTGAGCTTTGCAAGGCTGTCAGATGGGAAGAGACAGAAAGGCTGAGACTGTCTGGGAAAGGCCCTGGCACTGCTCTGTGCCCGTGGTTGTGCTGTGCTGCTCCGAGTGGGCTGAGAACTTGGCGCGGGCTGCAGTGGTGCCTATTGTGCACTGTGAATGGCTGCTTCATGCCAACCAGTCTGTGATGGTTATTTTTAATCCCAAATTCTAACATGTGGGTTTTAGAACAGTGCTTGTCTCAAATGTGAAAGAAACCACAGAGCAAGGGACTAAAGGGCTGTTTTGAAAAAGGTCCGGAAAGGGAGCCACAGAGACTGGAAAGCTGCCCTGATAAAACCCAGCTTTAAAGAAAAAAAAAAAAAAAAAAAGGAATAATCTTTTTTAAGGCTGCCAGTTAGACATGGATTCAAGACTGGGTCAGATGCTTGGGTTGACTCTAATTATGTATGCCAATGTTACATTTTAATTATAAACTTGTTAACCCAAGATGCCTTGACCTGCATGAATAAGGAATATAGCTCAAAGAGTAGCTAATATGAAGTCAAGAATAGCCAACCAGCACTATGTTCTTTCAGAGCTGAAGAACAAAGCTGTAACCTCTGCACAGCTTGTGAGTAAGAGACATTCTGGAGTAGGTGTGTCCTGACAAAGCCACATTTTGGAAGGGAATGTCCTACTCTGTCCTGCTGGCTGAGAAGCTCTTCTGAAGCAGGCTGCAGGTACCTCCCCCTCATTAGAATTTGTTAATTCAAGGGTGTGACTCCTTTACACCTTGCAGAAGTCTTTGTGGAATTCCAGTTGTGATAGAATACCTGGGTTACAGCAAGATGAGACTGAACACAGAAGTGTAGCGTCCAGTACTGCTCAATTATGGATTCAACATCTCCTCTCCAAACTGAAGGACATAAGTCTCAAAGCTATGGGTTTTTTTTCCCTCAGATATTTATGTACCTTATTCCTTTTAGAAATGGTGTTAAAAAAAAAGAGATCTTCCTCTTCTTCTTTTTTTTTTTTTTAATAACAAATCAGTTGTCTGAAAAGTTATATTAATTTATGCAAGAAGCTTGGCTGAGGCATGTCTGGCACATATGTGTTAGTCAGGGACATCTTGAACTGATGCAAAACTTTCCTGTTTACAATAAGGGAAGCTTTGGCTTCAAGCATTTAGTAACAGCTTTAACAAAGGGTATAAATAACAATTACTTGCATAAGTCAGTCAGACCTGACCGTACTCATGAGCCTTTAATGTTCTTTTCCTCTTAATTCTATGGGATTTTTTTGTATGTCACATCCCAAAAGAAGATAAAATATCCTGTACTTAATAATGTGCAAACATTACTGATTGGAAGAACCTTTTATCACTAAGATAAAGATTTTTCCCTTTCATTCTAGGTCTGGGGTAATCTTTACCTTCCATGGGTTTAGATCTGATTTTTTTCCCTAAGACCCCTTGGTGATGTTAGGGCAATATTTTGATGCCCAGTTATGATATTAGTGCATTTTACATTAAGAGGAAAAGAAAGAATCAATTTTTCTTTTTCTTTTTCTTTTTCTTTTTCTTTTTCTTTTTCTTTTTCTTTTTCTTTTTCTTTTTCTTTTTCTTTT
>JAWWEU010000081.1:141116300-141161304 GCA_035583155.1 Acropternis orthonyx | reverse complement strand
TTCTTTTTCTTTTTCTTTTTCTTTTTCTTTTTCTTTTTCTTTTTCTTTTTCTTTTTCTTTTTCTTTTTCTTTTTCATCTTTTTCTTTTTCTGTTCTAAAAAGCACTCTGGCAAATGAGGTTGCTTCCAGGAGAGGTGAAGATTAGTGTTACAAAAGAGATCTCTTTCCTCCTTGCTAAATGGAAAGATCTCTTGAAGAAAAACTGAAGTAAAGGAAGCATGATTGAAAATGTGTAGAAGCCAGAGAGCTCCTTCCATTGTGTTCCCTGTGTTTTGATTTAGCTCATAGAGTGTCCATTACATTTTTATTACCCTTTCTGGACACATAAAATGCTACTTTTATTGTTTAAAAAAAAGAAATCATGAACGACTTTAGCATTTACTGGAGTGAGTCACTGACTTGAGCCAAGTGTAGCATGACTCAGGGGTTCAAAGCAAATCCCCACAGCTCGGTCCTCCACTTCACTTTAGGAAGACCCCTGAGCAGTTGTGCCAGCCCCAGTTTGCAAGCAGGGACCTGCAGCCTGGACAGAATAGCTCATTTCTGTGTGTTCACACTGAGGGACTATGTGTAGGAGTCAACATGTTCCTGAAAATAATTTCTATTGGTGGCATTCTTTGGTGACCTCTGCAATCATGAATGCATCTTACAGCAAACATGTAAGAACCCAGGAGTGAAATGCTATCCCAGCCAAGTGGTTACTGCTAGATGTGGGTGTGAAAATGGGGTTGTCCCTTGAAATGGATTTTTTGGAGTTAGACTATTGAACACAGAATCAGAGCGTGTGTGTATGGGTCTTGCCATGTGTGTTGTCAGTAGGTGCTCTTGGTCCTCACCACATCATCTGTTGACTTTTGCTGCATGGTCATGCTCTTGATAGAGGCCTTCTGTATGTCCTCTGGGCACAGCAAAACTAATGTGGCTGACCTGAAGCAGTCATTTAGAAGATGAGAGGATCAGGGATCAACATCCCAAATGTCTGCATTCACATGGCAGTGACCATGTTTGATGTGCTGTGCCTCCGGGAAGGGCACAATATGGGGAGATCTGAGAGCTGTGGATCTCTGGCCACCCTGAAAAGCTGTTGATTGCACTAACCTTTCATGGAAGGCACAGTCAGATCTATATCTACCACACTGCTCTATGGTTTAGTGCATTTCACTGCTGCCCTAATGAAGGAATGCCACAGTCAGGGTTTGATGGAAAGCCAACACACACCTTGTAAAAAACCCTATTCAACTCCTGTTCATGAAACACCATAAAACTACCTCTGGTAACAGCTGGGACAAGGAATGACCTCAGACTAAATACCCTACCAAAAAAACCTGCCTGTTCACTGTAGGTGGGTTATATCTTTGGGTGTGACCATCACCAAAAACAGAAGTGCTAAATATCTTGACAAAGGAAAGCTTACAGAGAAACTGAAGTTAGTGGTCAAATTTGCCCATGGATGCACAGGCCCTAATGGGTAGAAACTGTCATAGGGACTTGTGAGGCAAAGTAGAATTATTGCTCTTACTGAGTCCCTCTTTCTTCAAGACTTTAAATTCTCAGGGCTTTCTCATAAAGCTCTGCATCTCATAAAGCACAACTCAGTATTCTGAGGATATTTAGTGTTTTACTGGTGCTCAGCCGTCCTTTTACTTGTGGCCTATTCTTGTTCACTTTATTTTTTTGGTCAGTAATTCTCTATAGTCTCGGGAAGGGGTTAGTGGTTAGTTCTGTCCTGGGTAGAAGTCCTGAGGTTATTTGTCAGAAATAAGCATCCTCTTGAAAGATATTAATTTCCTTTGAAAAGGATAGAGAGGTGAAAGAAACTTTACCGTAGTTTACTGTTGCACCCAATCCTGTGGCATGTTTGTCTATAAATTTCACACAGTAGTTCTTCATTTTGTGTCCACCCTGTGCCTTGTCTAAAACAGTCCCTCTCTTAAACAGTCTCGTACTCTTACTCTTAAGTAGAGAAATAGTAGCTAGCTAAGATGTTGTTTACAAGGTGATTATGGTCTGTAGCCAATACACAAAAATGCACTCTAAAAACACACAACTGATTTTTGTCATGATAGAAGTACATCACAAGGTGGTATACACCAGAGTAAACATTGCTGTGGGGGCCGTTGCCCCCTGTTCTGACCAGCAGCCCCTGTTGGGGTTTCTGTGAGGTGTGATAGCATCTTGGAACCATCCCCATCCCCAACCCCTTCACGATTACACCCACTCCTGCCTGTGTCCAGGAGGCTGTTGGGCTGGAGTACAGTAAACCAGGGGCCTGTAGCAGCCTCAGGCTTCAATCCAACCTGTGGAGTCTCACTGTCAGCCCAGCTTTGCTTTTTCTGGACAGATTGGCTAAGATGCTGCAAAATGATTTATGATCATGGGAGAGACCTGCAGTGTCGCAAGAGGATATCAAATCCTGATGGATACTCATGCATTAGGTCCCTGAAACAAGTGCCTCTTACCTATCACCCTTACACGAATATGTGTTTACATTGACGTTTATGATTGCAGTCTTGAAGTGCTGCCAGACCACTGAGCTTATTTTGGGATAATGAACATGTGGTTCCAAAGCTTAATTGTTGCAACAGTGGAAGTAAATCAAACATTGCCTTCTTGTTTTGTTTGTCTGGTGCACAGTGGCTGGGAGAATTAAGGTGGTATCTCTAACCATTGGATTTTTGTACTGAGAAATGCTTTTCCCTTTACCTCAACTCTATTTTTTTTTTTAAATAGCTACTCCAGTGCTTTTAGAGCTTTTCTAAAGAGTTAGCTGTGTATTTTTTTTTATTGTTTCCTCCATATTTTAAAGTTTTAGATAGTTACCATATTTACAAGTGTCTCAGTGAGCCTGGTGCATGTGTTCAGTTGACTATGCCTAGTGCTATGCTATCACACTGGTGTGCTTTTTGAACATACAGGTTCAGGCTTCTGTTGTGCTTCTTTTAAAAACCTTTGGCGTTTTCGTCACAAGTCTGTTCACCATCTGGAGCCGGTGTTTGTACGGTGGAGGAGACAGAGCATGGTGGAAGGCGGCTTGGCTTTACATTTGGATAGAGTTGTGAAATAATGAGCACACGGATTATGCAAAGGCAGACAAAAGCCCTTTAATAGTCCCGTCATACTTCATTTGGACACATTGAACTGGAGCTCTGAATGAACATATGAGGGGCTTGCAGGTAGCTTTGCCTTGATGCCTCTGCAAGGGGCACTCTGTAATTGCCCAGCCCCTAGATCAGGATTTTGCATGGTGTGATCAAAGCGTTCTCCTAATCATGCCGTTCCCCAACACTTTGACTGAAAATAACAAACCTATTCAACCTGTGAGGAGTGAATGCGTGAGAGATTTTCACCTGCTTATGCAGGCTTGAAAAAAAGCACTTGATTGTACTCATTACAGTTCAAAGCTGGCTTAAGGTTTTGTCCATTGTTCGGGTGGTGGAGGCTTCTCATCCTCCCTTTTGATGGTTTTCCTATCCAGCTCTTCCCATTATTTCACTAAGACATATGAGCTTGGCTGCCCCACTTTTATCTGTGCTAAATATAAATGGGAAAACAAACTGAACACAGGAAGGTAAATAAAGAACAGGAAGTGTAAGACAGACCTCTTGAGACTTGCAGTATTCCCACATGTTTTACGTTATAAACCAGCAGGCGAGCACTGGCCTGCCACACAGGTGGAAATGTGTGCGTGGAGGCCACTGAACACGGAATATTTACCCTGTATCAAATGACAGGAAGGGGTGAGTGAAATAGCATTGTGCTGAACTGCTGTGAAAGGCTGTGAGGTTTCCAATACTCCCCGAATTTCTCTAGGGTGGGCTGGTGTTGGCATAGTTTCTTGCAGTATAAAAACATAGAGGCAGTGACTCAATTTACTAAGAGAGAGATATTCTTTACAGTGCTGGTATATAGAGGTGCTTGTGAGCTTTTATTGCTAGGTAAGAAATTTGGGGTAACGCTGTGGAGCTAATTATTAAAATGAATACAGTATTACAATTAATAGCTCTCTCCTTTAACTGCAAGGACAGGCAGTATCTGGTATTAGACCAACTGATGCAACTGGACAAGGCAAACAGGGTACTCTTCATTTTCATCACAGGATCATCCAAAGCATGTCAGTAGCTGGCTATTATATTTTTAAAGACTGTCTACTAAAGCCAGACACAGCCCATAGAAAATTGGTTAGTTGAACTAGTAGCAGTGGAAGGTTGTCAAAGGCTGAATAAAGACACAGGTGTTGAAAAGATGCAAGGGAAGAGACAGTGAGGGGTATTTAATAGCATCACTGTAAGTTTTAGCCATTTCCTAGAGTATGACCTGCTGTCAGTGAGATGTGAAAGTCTTCAGCATTTGGCATGTTTGGGCTTTTAGTGAAGATTGCTGTTTTCACACAGGCAAGATATGATGATGATCTGATGCTGGAATATTTTTATAAGCATACCTTTTGTAGAGGAGATCTGGATGGGGGACACTGTGCCAGGATAGAGGTAGCGGCATTCCTATTTTCCTAAACGGAGGACTAAAACATACAGTATTTCACAGGCTTTATCAGATGTCCCTGGCTGTTCTTATCAGTTCTGGTGAATTAATGGAGGATGTTTAATTTCCACAAGTTAACATCCACAAATACAAAGCTCAGGGTTTGTCAAACCAAGAATCTTACTTGCAAATTTGCTCAGGCTTTCTAACTGCAATGAAGGGTTGTAAGTAAAGTCTGCAAGTTAAGAGCAAGCCCATGGTTATTCATTTTCTGATAGTGGGAGACGTCTACCCCACCTCTGTGGGTGTCTCTCTATCTGTGTGGGTGCTTGGAGACTCTCCTGCTGCCACTAAGTTTATAATCAACTAGAAAAGATAAAAGAAGGGATGATTCTTCACCCAGGATAGATGGGGAATGGTTACATAACATGATATTACTTCACCATTTTGTAGATACCCACAAGTGGGGTACCCTGCCACATAATCATAGAATCACAGAATAGTTTGGGATGGAAGGACCCTTAAAGGTCATATAATCCAGACCACCTGCAATAACCAGGGACATCTATCAAATAGATAATAAGGCTGCTTAGAGCCCTGTCTAGCCTGACCCTGAATATTTCCAGGGATGGGGCACACACCACCTATTTTTGTCAACCTGTTTCAGTGTTTTACCATTCTCATTGTAAAAACCCCCCACCTTTTTATTTATATCTAATCTGAATTGAACCTCTTTTAGTTTAAAACATTACCTCTTGTGCTATTGCAATAGACTGTGCTAAAAAGTCTGTCCCCATCATACTTATAAACCCTGCAACAGAGTCTTTTTGGAGCCTTCTCTTCTTCAGGCTGAACAGCTCCAACTCCCTCAGTTTTTCCTCCTAGGAGAGGTGCTCTATCCCTTCAATCATCTTCAACAATGATCTGCCTTTGTGGGTTGTCCCAGCAGCCAATGGTGAGAAGAGGCAGGTCCACTTTGTACATCACCATTTCAGCATTGAGCTACCTGGAAGATGTGTGGCTCCCCTGCACAAGACCAGACAAATGTCACTCTCAGTGACTGCCCAGCTTAACAGAGTTGTGGGAGAGCTGAGAACCGAGCCGAGTCCCCTCAGGAACAAAGCTAGTCTACAGTATCTGTCCTTTGTTATGTTAGCTACCCTTTCTGTACATCAGTCACAGTATAAAGTGCCAGTAACAGGTTCCTGTGAATTTTAGCAAGTTCTGCCAAGATCTGAACTCCCAAAAGGCATCAGGAAGCAAAATCTGCAGCCTTGAAGTCCAGTCTGCACACACAGCTTGGGAGAAGAGGAAGGACACATCACTACACAAACAACCAATTGTTACACTAGCAGTATATATAAAAAATATCATGCTAGATATTTTAGTGTTGGCATAAAATTACTCCAGACCAGGAAATCGAAATTGTATGTGCCACTTTGTATCTGGCTCATTCTCCAGATCAGCAGTGGGAAGATGAAGGGAATGTTCCAGGAAATGTCATAAGGATTTTCTCTTTTATTTGTCATTGCTCATCTTTCTCTGTGGTGTATCTTCTTTCCTGTTCTTTCAGTAACTGTGTGAGGTACAGATAATTCAAATTACATTAACTATAGATTGCTGGGATCATAGCTGAATGAAGTATTCGTGAGATGACCACATATTGTGGGTAGCTGTCAATGTTTATGATAATATGCTGCTGAGGAGTTCACACAGAACACTAATTTCCACATTATCTGGATTATCTGCACAGAGCATCTGTTGCCTTGCACTTATGGTCACCAGAAAAGGGATGGAATTATGCCACTTTGCTATGAAGTCCAGGGAAAGGCCTGAATATTTTGAATGGTTGTTCTTTCCTTTTTATAGGTTTGAGGTTTGGGTCCTGTTTGTCTTTCTTTTACAGGAGAATTCCTGCACTTTACTGCAAAGTTACTTGCTTTGACACCTATGTCAAGGGTGTGAACCTGAGCAGACAAGGCAAGCTTGCTCTTTTTATTCGGAACTGTCTGAGGACTGTTCTCCACCTCATTCTGCATGCAGGCAGTCAGGGGTCCTTGGGCTGGAGAGTGACTTTGCACCCAGACAGGACTGGCACAGAGGCAGGAGCCTGGTGGAGGTGTTGCTGGGAGTGGGGATTCCCGCTTTTGCCTCCCGTATCCGGCTGCATTCACGCTCGTGCTGGGTATGTGCAAGGACACAGTACCAGAAGGTGGCACTGCAGGTCCTCTAACATATGTCCAGGGCTATGTCGATCCCCTCAACACACCCTAGAGGTGCCAGCTGCGAGTTGTGTTGGTGCAGACACGCTTGGGTGGGCGGAGTGCTGAGAGCTGCTTATTCGCAGAGGCATGGAGCACTGCTGTGGTTGTGCTGGGAAGCAAAGGTACATCCCAGAGCACGGGAATACATCTATGTGCCTCTCCTAAACTGGGATTTGAGCTCTCTATGGGACTATCCTTTCTGTCTGCTCACATGCTCCTCAGAAGAGCTTTGGCTGGTGCTTTTAGCATTGTCCAAGCAATGCCTGGGCAGGGATGGAGGCAGCACCCTGATCAGACACGCTCCTTACGCGGGCCTTAGGGATGAGGCTGACTTGGTTTTGGAAGAGAGAGAGTTTCCCATTGTAGGAGCTAGTCATGCTGTGATGATTGTCCTCTGAGCCAATGAACCGGCCTTGCTCTTTTTTAATTTGGTGTCACAGAGGGAACTGATAAAACTGCTGATCTTGCTTGTGTGCTAGGAAGAGTGGCTCTGGCGGGTTGGTCTTGCTCTAGTAGGCAGAGGAGCACAGAGATTTTGAAAGTAATTACAGAGAAGGCTGCAGACTCAAAAGAATTAGTGAGCTATTAAAGATTTGAACTTAATAACAAGCTTGACTACTTCCCTAGCAAACCAGTGTTCCCATCCTCATGCCCAATTAGTGTTGCCACCTTTACACTGAAGAGCAATGGCCCCTGTCTGTCGCTCCCATGGTCTTCCTGGCAGAGCATTCTCAGTTAACACAGGCATCTCAGTATTTGATCATCTTGTAACCTGCCAGGATGTGTAATGACTGGCCAGTTAGTGTAAACTGTCCCTCAGCTGTCTGGCCAGTCAGCACAAGGATCTCCTCCACCACTTGGAGAGCTTTGCTGCTTCAGGTTACAGAGGGTCCCTAAGTTTCTTAACCTGTATGGTTATTGGCTGGGTCATCAAACTGACTGTGTAACAGAAAAGAATATTTTTACAGCTGAAGTTCAACAGTTCCCAGTTATGCACGCTCCTTGGGAACCAGAAGGAGTTGTACCTCTTCAGCACTTTGTTGTCACTGAAATTTTCAATTGCTCTGATGCTTACAAGGTGAACATAGAGATAATATAAATATTTTCATGATTTCCTGGTAGAGGTATGATGCAGATACTTCATTGTCAAAAAGCCATTAATGACAAGCCTGATAATGGCTTAAATTATAATTTAATCCACACCCTACCACTTGCCAAAGATGAGTGACTGGGCCTGGCTTACTGGAATGTGATTAAATAAGGTATCTCTGATAAATCTCTACATGTTTCCCTGGAAAGTCGTTTGCACTTTGTTAGATTACAGTAGCTGGTGGCTTATGAAGTAAAGGAAAATATTTGTCCAGTAGGACATCATAAATTTCATGACAGACTTTAAATTTTCTTAGATGAAATGTTTAAAGTGGAGTAGACTGATCTAAAAACACATTGGCCTTTCCTGAGCTTGGGAGAAGCTACTTTGTCTCCTCCATTCAAAAGTGTATGAAATCCCCCCTGCAGAGGAAGCCTGGTGGTAGATGGAAGCAATATAGGTGTTGGCTGGGTTTCAAACCCAAGGAAAACCAATACCATCCAAAAGCCACTATTATAAATAATTAGTCAGGATCATTTTTGATAAGGTGATTGTACCTCATAAAAGAGTGATTGTGGAACCCACCACAACCCCAGCAGCTTGGACATAATCCAGTTTTTACAGTGGAGCAAGATTAAGTTAAATCACTTTTCCAAATAACCATCATTTGTTTGATTTGCTTTCATGAGGGCTTTTGGTTATGTCAGTAGTTGTCAGATGCAGACTGACGCTTGTGATGACTCGTGCCTTTCAACTTGAGAAAGTCGTATAAACTTTGCTGCCCTCCAGTTAGACGGAGCAATGGTCTTTTGGAAATGAATGAAATCCTTTAGCCCTCAGCCCTGAAATGCGATGCCTGGGTCAACCGTCAGTGTTGCAGGAAGTCTGTATGGTGATGTTTTATGCTGTAAACCTACCTTCTTTATATTAAAGGCATACTGAGACTTGTGCTTAAATAAAGAATGACTGAGAGCCTTTATGTGCAGCTGCCTTCTCAATTGCTGAAGGAAACTTTTATAAAAGACACTTAGGTTTATATACATACATCTCCTGGTGGTACTCAGAAGCATAAAAGTTGATTTTTGGTGCTAAAAGGTAAGCAAAATTTGGTGTTGAGAACTACAGGCAAAATCTACTCATCAAATTTTGCTCGTGAAATACATTTCAGTGGATAAGCATTTTCTCTGCACAAATTGCCATGGTCCGAAGATTTTTCTTATTAAGAATGAATACTGTGGCATGTCACAAGGTACATGTTATCAGGAAGAATGTGAACACAATAAAAATAGAAAAGAAAGCAAAATAAAATCTCATATGAAATGAAAAGTTGATATCTCAACAGCAAAATACATAATAATAAATAGAACCCAGAATAAAACAGTCTTCCAAATATGAAACTTTTCTTCAAGAGAATATAATTTTGTGGTAAATCAGTGAAATTGGGCAGATGTTTTTAAGAATGATTTTCAGTGAAGAAGCATTTTCTAGTGGAAAGTAATTTTTACTTATTTTTCAGCAGCTGACAATTGATCCATGCCTCTGATCCCACCTGCATCTTCTTGGCACTACTGAAATCCAACTAATCCCTTGTGATACTAACAATGTACAGGATATAGGCTTTAAAAGTTCTGATTAATCAAAGGGTACAATTTGTCCAGTTTTGCTTCAGCTTAAGCAAAACAAATTAGCTTTTTCTTGTAGCCCTCACTATCCCTCAGAGTTGTATTTGTATTAAAAAAACGAAAAAGAAAACAGAAAGACCCAAGTAGTGTTTGAAGCGTTCCTTCAGAG
Source organism: Acropternis orthonyx (assembly GCA_035583155.1). Classification (NCBI taxonomy): domain Eukaryota; kingdom Metazoa; phylum Chordata; class Aves; order Passeriformes; family Rhinocryptidae; genus Acropternis; species Acropternis orthonyx. The sequence continues at coordinate 141,151,683 of JAWWEU010000081.1, read as the reverse complement.
AAGCACTGGAGATTTCAAAATCAGCAGATTTGTGTCTTGAGGAACTTGAAATGTGGGAGTTCCAAGTAAAGTTTTACTCCAAATGCTGTCTGGGGACTGTACATGGATGACTGCAACACATTTGTTTTGCCTTTATTTTTCTTGCACTGTAACCTGACTTTGGTTCAGGAAGAGGAAATCCACGGTCTTAATTGAAGCCAATCAGTGAAAGGTCATGGGGTAATACTTAACAGACAAGGATGGGGGAAAGCAAAAACAGGGAAAAGGTAAGGTCTCCGCTTGCTTCAAAGACTCAGTTGGATCCCGGAGACAGAGCACACCTGGAAGGAGAATGAGCTTGGACCCCAAATACACACATAAACTTAGAGTCATAAAACTAAATGGAGTTTGTTTATATTATTTGCTTCCTGTTTCTCCAGTGACCTATGTAGCAGTAACCCCTGTGTGGGGAGTCATGGGTGCCTACTGCAAACGTTCAGGTGTTTATTACCATGATGTGACTGTGCCGATGGGAGCCTCAGTATTTCCATTAAGGACCAGATGTGGGGATCTGTGGTTTCAGGTAGCCCAAAGGCTGGATTTAAATGAAATATTGACAGACATTATTCCGGAGTATGAGTAATTGCTTCTGGAGTTGTTTTATTGTTGCTGTTTTTGTTTTCACTAAGATACACTCATATCTCAACTATATTCAGCAGAGGATAGTTAGCTCTCTAGTTTATTCCAGGGCTTCAGTACCCTTAAGTCAGAAAGTATTTTGTGATATCTAAACTATATTTCCTTGTAGTCTTGATGTCCACTGTTCTTTCGCTTAGCTACAGTGGACACAGAAAAGAAATTGTTTTATTATTTACTTTTTAGACTGGATCTAAGGCTAAGCAGGTCATGGTTATGAGTTTTTCTCGTGTAAGATGGACATCATCATGATATTTTCTGGTTTGAGATGGACATGGTTATGGTTTCTAAGGTAGTCGTGGTTTAAGGTTGTTCTCTGAGTATTCCAGCATTAACTTTTTCAAGTTCCAGGTTTATTAGATAGCATTCAAGTCAATTAGGTGCTTGTTTAGGTTAGCAAGTAGCACGTGCTTAGACTAGCACAAATTCACAGACTGTTGTAGTTAACTCAGATTCTTCATAAACTACTGGACTGTTTCCTGTGTGTTAGGCATTTCTAAAACTCACACCATCTTTTTATGAACTGAAGTGGGCTTCCAGGTCATCTACTGATGTATGTGTGTCTAATGGAGGTGTTGCAGCTGCCTAGGCTAAGGGAATAATGAAAGATCCTGACCAGCCTTTGTCCAGAGCCTTTGCTTAAGGAATTCCCTTGCCCAGGCCTGTACAGAGCAATGCAGGCATGTCTCATGGCAGTCAAAAGCTGAAAGCCACTCTTTTGGACCATGGTTTTTTGTTACAAATTATCTGATTCAAATCCTTAGACCTGACCAGGCTGTTGTGTTCATGGTGTGAAAGAAAAGATTTTACTATTGATGTGGAGGTAAGTCTTCATCCTGGCTTAACCATGAACACTCAGTTCTAAACAGTGCACACAGATGCATTTACAGAGAAAGTCCAGGACAATGGTGTGTCTTCAAAAATAGGTCTCGCTTGAGACCTATTTACACCTTCGGTGTAAAGAAGCATCTATTTTCAAATAGCAAACATTTAGAGATTCTGTGAGTCTTAGAAAGTTATTTTAAATGATTGTGAGGGATAAACAAAAGGAAATGTGCCATAGCAAGAATAACTGACTTCATTCAAGGTCCAAGGCCACATCACCAATACAGCAAAGTTCTTGTCTTTTCCCCACAACCAGAAAAGAATTTCATATTCAGCAGTTCACCCCACATAATGCAGTCTCTGTGGCCTCCTTAGCTGAACTGCGCAGCAGGATGGAGAGTACAATGTGTGGTTAGAACTAGGAGATCATCCAAATAAAAAAAAAAAAAAAAAAAAAAAAAAAAAAAAAAAAAAAAAAAAAATAAAATTGAGGGATACTTTTTTGCTTCATACACCTACAGAAATTTATTTTCTTTTCTATAATATTTGAAGACTGCTGAGACTCCCCTTGATTTTTGAAAATTTGAGTATTTTGGCAAAGTTGTAGTTATTTCCAGGCACAGAAAGATACATCTATAATTGGTATTGCTCCTGTTACTGCTGTACTCTATACCATTGCTGTGCTGTATTTTCTCTGTGCTAACAGTCAGTTTCATTGAATTATGGGATTTATCCTGTATGTGAGGGCTCACTGGATTGATTGTGCATGGGATCTTATCCTGTCTCTGGCATCTGTATCAGATATTTGAAGCAGAAAAATATATCTCTGAGAATGTATCTCTAGACTTTAGGTCCTGATTTGTGAAATTAAGATAATAGTTATTCTCCCTCTTCTAGAACACACGCTGAAAAAGCTTGTTATAAATTTGCATCTGCTCATGCTCCATATCATGGTAAACTAAAGCCACGTATTTAGGATAAAAAGCAGTGTGCTGGTCTGCTCTTGTCCCTGCTACTGCCATACCACTGCACTAGCAGAAACTTAGCAGAGAAGTCTTGAATCACACTTGTGTAAGCAGATAGAAAGTTTGATCCATAGTATCTTATAACTTTTTTGTGACTTTCAGTGTAATTCTCAATTACCATGTGAAACCTGTGTAAAAAGTTGGGAAAGAGGCCCATGTGAGATTTCTTTTCCTTATTTGGTTGCAGATGACTTGGATTTTTTGTTCTTAGACACATTATTTCCAGATATTCCTCCAAGTTACCCAAGTTTCCCACTAATGTTTAAACTTTTAGACTATCCTTCCTTGTGTTCAATTGATATTAATGGATGCACCTTTGAAAAACAACTTCAGATTTCAATATTTAAGTAATTGGCTACTCTTTTATTTCTCCCTTGTGACCACATTACATGATTCTGTCCGTAAGCTCAGAGTAGAGCTTAGAAATTACTCCTATGGTCTTTTGTTGCAAGTTGTCTACTAATCTTAATATTGCTGCCACAAATGGGGAAAAATTAAGATCGTCAATAAGTTGATTTTCAAAGCCAGGGGAATTCATTCACCAAGTATCACTGAAACAAAGCAGAGTGGAAAATTCTTAGTGCAAATCCTACACAACTAGGAACACTCATCTGCAAAATACCTGTGCTCTAATAGGGACAACCTGCAATGCTGCTCCCAGTGTGCAGTGTATCTATGCTTAAACATCCCTTTAAGTTGTACAGTGAATAGATGGATTCACAGGGCTTTAGTGAAGAAGTGTACAGAAGTGGAAAAACTCAAAATAACTGAAACATGAAGTAATGACAACAGTAGCCTCTAGGGATCTATTAAGTGTGGAGAGTGCTTACCACAGAAAATTTGTATGGACATTTGCTTTTCTGGCATTGGCTGGGCCTTATGGTTGTCATTTTGAATATTTATTAGAACAATACCACATGTTGATTGCTTACAGTCTTTGAATTAATTCCCACCCAATGTAGTGAGATGGAGCTCTGAGTCTTTTCAACAGTTATGTATCATAATTTCACTTACTGCTGGCATGATTATAGGATACCACGTTTTAATGATAAATTGTCTAGCTGTGAGACCCTTATATACCCACAAAGTGATTCCCAGGAGGAAAAGCAGAATAAGCTGGTTGTTTAAAGTACAGTCTGCTAATGCAATGCAGAGCATGAGCTGGAAATCACAGAGCAATGTTTTAACAAATCTGCTCAAACCAGAACAAGTAGGGATCTGTGTGAGCTGCAAGTGGGGAATGGGAGGAAGTAGCAATGCATGCTTGCAGCCCAGAAGGCCAACTGCATCCTGGGCTGCATCAAAAGATTTGTGGCCGACGATTTTGGTCAAAGGAAGTGATTCTCCCTCTCTACTCTGCTCTGTGTCCAGCTCTGGAACCTCAGCACAAGAAAGACACGGAGATGTTGGTAAGAGTCCAGAGAAGGGCTACTAAGTTCATCACAGGGCTGTAACACCTCACCTATGAAGGCAGGCTAAGAGAGTTGGCTTTGTTCAGCCTGGAAAGGAGAAGGCTCTGGAGACACCTTACAGCACCTTCCAGTACCTAAAGGGAACTACAAGAGAGCTGGACAGGGACTTTTCACAAGGACATGTAATGACAGGCCAAGGGGGAATGGCTTTAAACTGGAAGATACCAGGATTATATTAGTTATTAGGAAGAAATTCTTTACTGTGAGGGTGGTGAGGCACTGGAACAGGTTGCCCAGAGAGGTCATGGACTCCCCATCCCTGGAGGTGTTCAAGGCCAGGCTGGATGGGACTCTGAGTAACCTGGTCTAGTGGAAGATGTCCCTGCCCACAGCAATTTCACCTAGTTCTAGGTGGAAATAGATGATCTCAAAGGTGTGTGTCAACCCAAGGCATTCTATGATTCTACGATTCCATGATTCTATGATCACTACCACAACTTCATAGAATCACAGAATGTGCTGAATTGGAAGGGACAGGATTATTAAGTCCAACTTCTGGCCCTATGCAGGACACACCAAGAGCCACACCATGTGCCTGAGAGCATCATCTAAATGCCTCTTGAACTCTGGCAGGCTTGGCACTGTGACCACTTCCCTGGGGAGCCTGTTTCAGTGCCTGACTACCCTCTGGGTCAAAAACTTTTTCCTGGTATCCAACTTAAACCTCACCTGACTGAGTTTCATGCCATTTTCTTGGGTTCTGTCACTGGTCATGAGAGTGATGAGATTGGCACCTGCTCCTCCGCTTCTCCTCATGGGGATTTTGTAGACCACAGTGAGGTTTCCTCATAGTCCCCTCTTCTCCAGGCTGAACATATCAAGTGACCCCAGCTGCTTCTCATAAAGCTTCCCCTCCAGACCCTTCACCATCCTTGTGTCCCTCTTTTGGATACTCTCTTATAGCTTAGTGTCTTTTTTATATTGTGATGCCCAAAACTGCACACAATATTCAAGGTGAGGCCACCCCAGTGCAGAGCAGAGCAGGACAATCACCTTCCTTGACCAGCTGGCGACACTTTGCCTGATTCCCCCCACGACACAGTTGGCCCTCCTGGCTGCCAGGGCACTGCTGACTCATTTGCAACTTGCCATTGGCCAGGACCAATTTGCAGGCGAGCTGCGGAAGGCTGAATTAGTTTTCTTTGCTCTGAAGGCAGCAGAAGCTGTGATCTTCATCAGCAGATATATCTTCTTGATGCACACAAATTTCAAAACAGTTGCACATCCTGTAGTTGTGGTTCCTACATGATGTCTGCCATAAGGGGTCAGTTTTGGAGAGTCTAGGATGGGAGGTTCCTAGACAATTATTGTGGGTGCTGCTTCACTTTGATGAATAGATATCTAGCACCTGACAGTGGTCTGAGGACAGATCTTTATCATTATTTCATCATCTTGTATGTCTACAGTAGCCTACCTGGCCCTCATGGCCTGCTTTTGACCATCTAACTTGAAATGTCAGTTGTAATGCCCCAGCTAGCACCCAAAATCAACCTACAAATCAAGAAAGAGTGACAGCAGTCTTCAGTGATTTCTATTGCCTGACATTCCTTCTGAAAGTGCCTCTTTCCTGTAACTCCAGAAAGAGAGCAGCACAGAATCAAAGAATGTCTTGGGTTGGAACGAACCACAAAGATAATCTAGTTCCAAACCCCCTACCATGGGCAGGGACAACTTTCACTAGACCAGATTGATCAGAGACCTCTCCAATTTGGCTGTGAAACCTTCCAGGAATGGGGCACCAACACCTTCTCTGGGTGACATGTTACAGCGTCCCACCACCCCAGGGGTGAAGGCATTTCTTTGGAATATGTAATATAAACCTACTCTCTTTCAGTTTGAAGCCATTTCTCCTCCTCCTGTCACTACATGCCTTTCAAAATAGTCCCTCTCCATATTTCTTGTAGGCTTCCTACAGGTACCGGAAGGCTGCAATTAGGTCACCCCAAAGCCTTCTCTTTTCCAGGCTGACATAAGCACCATATTTATATGCCTAATGTTCATTACAGGACTTATGGCCTCCATGATACATGAATAAGCATGGAAGTGGCCTCAAAACTCTCCTGCTGCATTACTTATATTGTGTTGGCTCTTTTGTAATCTGCTGTGTTTCTGTGACATGAAGTTTCTACCTGCAGAATTAATGGTCATTACCAAGCTTTTACATTCTCACAAAGCTTGTCACATGTGTTTGAAGCTTATAATCTGCTTTTTATTTTAAAATTGGTTTTTTTCCCAGAAAACAAATTTCCCCATATTCTTTCGTTTTCTGCAAAGTTGTTTAGAGACAGTGTTGGAAACTGTGGCCATTGGGCATAAATACACCCTTTCTGGGTCAGGCCAGAGTAACCAGCTATGGGGTTTTAGCACTGGGAGACAACTCAGCCCCACACATCTGCTTGCTCACTCTTCCCTCAGTGGCTTGGGGGAGAGAACTGAAAGAGTAAACATGAGTAAACTCATGGGTTGAGATAAAGAAGTTTAAAGCAAAAGCTGTGCATATAAGCAAACAGTACCAAGCAAAACAAGGAATTAATTTACCCCTTCCCACCAGCAGACAGATGTTTAGCATTTCCAGGAAAGCAGGGCTTCGTCAGTGCAGTGGTTACTTGGGAAGATGAACACCATGCCTTTAAACATCTCTTCTTTCCTCCCAGTTTTATGTGCTGATCATGGCTCCATATGGTGTGGAATATCCCTTTGGTCAGCTGTTATCAGATGTCCCAGCTGTGTTCACTCCCAACTCCTCGTGCACCTCCAGCCTTCTCCCTGCCAGGAAAGTGTGAGAATCAGGAGGCCTAGGTGCTTTGTAAGCACTGCTCAGCAATAACAAAATCTTCAGTGTGTCATCAACAATGTTTTCAGCACAAATCTAAAACATAGTACCATATGAGCTACTATGAAGAAAATTAACTATTCCTGCCTCAATCAGTGCACAAGCAATGGGAGTGCTGCTTGGATGCCAAATTTGGCTTGTGATGTGTGAGTACTACTGGAAAAGGTTGTGAGGCTTTAGTGTCCCAGCATCGCACCTAAGTTCATGAGGTAATGATGTGTGGACATTGTAATAAGGGAAGTTCCGGGTTTCTTAGAGCTTACCACTCTAAGCAGCACCAAAGGGGCAGCAACACAGTGTCATCTCTGTGCTCTATGTTGGTGTCCAGGGCAGGCAAGTTCTTGAAACTGGCCTCCAAAATCAGAGATGAGAGGAGTCCTTGGAGAAGATACGTGTTTCTCTTGAGAGACCATCTGGGAGATGGATTATATATCCTTGCCTCACCAAAGTTTGATGTAAAACACCCCTTTAGACCACTTACGCCATTGAAAAGAATCATTGTATGCAGTATATTGGCAAGTTTCTTGTCTAATCTGGTCCTTAATATTTAGGGAAATTTTTCTAACTGGTTTGGGAAGGATATTTAACAGACTTACACAACGTATTGCATGATTTTTTTTTCTGAGATTCAGTCTAAATTGTTGTTGACTTAGGTTTTACCCTGTTGCACCCTGCTGTATCAATTGAATGACCTTAAGCAACATTTTTTTCCTTCCTCAAAACTTCAGCCTTGGTGATGTTTCATGTCATTATTAGTAAGAAAACTATGCAGATGTAATTTATGGGGCACAAACACAGCAAACTCACTACACAAAAGCACACCAGTTGGGGGTGGAGCCACGGCCCTTTGTTTCCGGATGATGACTTCATCGGCTTTGGATCAGACTTATGGGGAGCCACAGTTAAAATAATCACTTAAATTACCCGAGTTAATGTATAATTCTTTCAAATCCCAACAGTTTTTAGAAGCTAGCTTACTACTGTATTGGCAGTTTTATTCATTGCTGGTTGTTTTCCTCCATTTGCAGATGATCTGATCTCCTGAAGATCTCATTTTAAAAAGGCTCAGTGCAATTAATCACTGCTGTTGAGCTGTTTTTCTGGAGTGCTTATTACATTTCAGCTATGCTGAGCTCCTTTCTGTAACGCTGCCTAAATGCATTCCAGATTTAACTTTCTGTCTCTTTTGTGGGCTCTGTTGCACTTCACAGACTAGGCCAGATGAGGTAAGTTCATGTAGTGCCATTGTGTTAAGTGCTGCCATGGAGGCCAACACCAGACGGGTACTGGGCTTCTATTTTTTCCTTGTCGGACAAATCATCTGCATGGCCTGTGTGGAGAGGAAGTCCCCTCTCCTCTTGGTTCTCACTATTGAAAAATAGTAATACTGTAGTAATTTGAACCTGGAGTGTCAGGGAGAGACTCCACCCTGCCATATGTAAGGCACCACACAGAAAGAGAAGAAAATTGACATTTTGTCAAATAACTTAAAATCTAAGGCAATGGTCTATTTCAGACAAGCAAAAGCAGTAACAAAGGGAAATTCAGAGGCAGAACTTGTCAGTTTGACTTGCAATGACCTTGCCACATCACCCGACCTGACTGTTGTCAAGATACTTTGTGGGAAGTTACTATTCTTTTGGAAAAACCCAGACATCCTTGACTTACATCTGCAGTCCTTCTGGATGAGGAGAAAACTCAAACTCTTGACCCAGGATATGTAGCATTGCTATGTATTCATCACTGTTTGTAAGAACAAGTCAAGAGTTTCATGACACAAAGTTTCCTGAAAGGGAAGGAGATGTGGCTAGCACAACATCTGGCAATGCTGACGTAATTTACTGTTTAATTCACATCATCTGTTGCCAGTCAGAGACACTCAAAAAGGCAGCATTGTAAAATGCAATTATTCTAAACTCTGGTCACAATATTTCACACTGAAAGTTTGGGAAAAGTAATTTTTTCTGCTGTGCACATGTGGCACATCATCCTTCTGGCTCAAACTGAATGCCAATGTTATATGATTTGGTTGAATGTCATATCATAATCCCTGATAGACATCTGAACTGTGGCTTTTTCACCCAGTGAGGTAAATGCAAAAAGGTGAAGGTATCTCCACTGACTTTAGCTGGCCTGTGTGAAACCTTCATGGGATACAGAAACCTCTCTGTGAGTTCTCCTGCTTCCACTGACCTGCTGATTTGCATACACATGTTGCCATGAATTTCTTCTTTCTACCATATTTAGACAGTGGGGAGGAACCACCGCCTTGAAGGGGAACTGACATAGCATATTGTGATGAGTTTTTGAAAAATTTTCTGTTCCCTTTATTATGAAAACCTGTGTTTTAAGATTGTCTGGGATAAGAAAGATTTGAAATCTGTGATCTCATAAGTGGTATGATAGTACTGAGAGGAGGCTCAACGAGACAAACTACATGAAGTAAACATGATGCCTATGTGAAAGAATGGTCTGTGAATAGATGTAGGGAGGTGCTGAATCCTAATCTTCCCATCAACCTCATGCCCAACAGTGAACATTGCTTACTTTTAATGAGAATTCTTGAATCTTTAATGAAGGTTATATCACAAAACCCCAATACTTTTGAGGACCTGGTATTATACTTTCTCTCTTTGAAAGTGAAAGCCTTGAATTTTTGTCAGTGCTTCATTCTTCTTGGTGTTCGTTTTGGAGCCATGAATCTTGTTTTTCCAGGAAAGAATAGATAAAGAATATCTAGACTGGGGCTTTCTAGCTTATTTTTCCTTGAAAATCTCCAGTGCTTAGTGTAATAAAGGGCTGTGAGTTGTGTAATTTCAATGACAGAAAGATCTGCTTTTGCACTGGAGTCTGCTTTTGAAATCATGACATGGCAGACCTTTGAAATTACTGATGGCCTTCCAATTGTCATTTTCTAAGGAGAGCAGATAGAGTTCATCTGAAGAGAGGAAGAGAAATATTACCTAGACTGGAGATCAAAGTATACTTCCACTGGGACCAAATCCAGTTAATGCTATATTTACTTTAATAACCTCCAAGGAAGGGTATCTATCCATTTCAGTCTCACTGTCATTTATGAAAGCTACCAAGGAGGAAATTACAGATACAAAAAGTCAGCTGAAGGAATTCATGCCGTGCCTATTCAAATAATGGCTTGCTGATTACTGAAGCTTTCATTTCTGACACAGGAAAGAAAATCTGCTCTTTGAAAGCCACATGGAGGCATATGAGATACAGAAGAGCACTCATGGGTTCAGCATGGATTTAGCGGGCTCTTTAGAAGGGCAAAATATATTTCCTCCTCCTTGTCAGCTTCTCAGTGCACATCTGACTGCAACATCCCACTGTGCCAGGTGTGGCTGCCAGTGAGACACTGTGTGCTACACATGTGGTGTGTGACACACATGCAATGTGCTGAGGAGTGTGTGGGCTCTCAAGGGCACAAAAGATGCCAATGCAGCAACTGAATCTGATTTCCCAGTGCTTCTGTAAACAAGCTGTTAGTCCCAAATACACTTTCAGAACAGATATGCAGACAATTGAGTTTAGCGAGTTTTTATGGTATGCTCTGTGTAAAGCAAGTAATGTAATGATCCATTTAAGATCCAGGCTACAAGTGAAATGTAGATAGAAATGTAGTGTTCTTACCCTTTGACTACACCTATGCTACTAAAGACAATGAGTCAGGTATGTTCTCTGACCTGGGCACATCCTCAGAGCATCACTTGTAAGTGTATGGCTAAACGCTTCCCTTTAAATGAGGTGGGTCAAAAATGCATACTGGGATGAACCCTCCATTGGGGCCAGCACTATTATTTAGAGTTGATGGTAAGGGTGGCCATGAGATGACACTCAAACCTGTGACCTGTCTTGTTTAAGTTTACTAGTGCAGATGTAGTCATAAGGCCAGGATAGGTTTCACCCACTAGTGTTGAAAGAATTCCACTGTGCTGACTCCATCCTCCCCTCTTCTTGCTTATCCTTGGCTTTTGCTGGCTCTCTGCACTGTTGCTGCTGTTGACAATTAGCTCTCTGGTGATGACTTCTGCAGCCCCATGTACTGTACCACAAGGAGAGCATGCTGCCAACATGATAGCATGGAGCAAACACTTTCCATTTGAAGTCACATTGGAGTGGCCTCATGAGCCACAGGCAGCCAGTGGAATGTAGTTAGTGTTGCACCACCTCTTGCCCAGGTGGTGTGGAGGACCCTGGGCCAGGCGGAAACTGAGATCCTGTTTAGGGTACAAACTTCTCACTTCTGAAGATGCCAGTAGTAACTGGCTGCTAAACGTCTTTTGGACTTCTGTCATAAATGACCAGATAATTCACTGAAACGGTGTCTGTTTGTCACAGATTCATCCCTTCCTTGGAACTGTCAAGGCACAGAAGAAGGGAGTGTTGCCTAATTCAGAAACAGGGCAGATTTTAAAGGAATTTCTCAGGAAGTGCACAAAGTCCATGCTGAGGGTTGAACTCCGGTCTTGAGTTGCCCATTGGAGCCAAAGGAATCTTATTAAGGACTCCATGGCGAGAACAATTAAAATCAAACCTTTGATTAAATGAGGACTTTTGATATTTTCTCTTTTCCTTTCCAAGTCATATTGTAGGTGTATAAAAGTACTTCCATCAGTAACCTTCTCCAATTAGTGGTGTTAGTTAAAATCAAGCAGCTGTGTGCAGAAGAGAAACAGAGTTAAAGGTATTATATACACATATAGAGAGACAATGAGTGAAGTTACACACAAAGCATATGTGGGAATAGACAACAATGTGCATTCTTACATGTTTTAACTTTATTGTGTGGTCACAGCTGGAACATGTGCACAAGAACCATCACTCTTTTATCAACAGCTGGTACTTCACTGCATTCTCACACACTAACAAAGCGTTGGCATGCAGGAGATTTGGTGAGGAAGACCTGCTGTTCCTGCCACTGCAATTAATCATGCTCTTTATGGCTGGAGATTAGAGACAATCCAGTAATGCTTAAGGATACGTGGGTTATGGGAAGTGAAATATTTGCTATTTTTACTCCTCCTTGTCAAGAAGGAACTGCAAAGTATCCCATTTAAAAATCTTTGAGTGGATTAATTTTCTTATTCCAAGTTAAGGGTCTCAGGTTTCATTCTCAGGTCAGGAAGAAATTATAGGACATACTTCACTTCAAGTGTTATTGTCTATTGTTCTGGGTGCTGGTAGGAGAAAAAAAAAGTCAGCCCTTTCTCAGAAATTCACAATAAGGCTGGACTTTTGAATTTAAAAAGCAGCATACAACAAGATCCTAGTGGACAGTGGGGAAGTCTTTAGGATGGAACTTCAGAGATGTATATTTTTTCTTGGCTGTTGGGAAAATTACTACAACTCCTGCTTTATTTTTCCTTTCTCACTCCTTATTCTGCCTATCTTGTTTATGGGAGCATCTTTGCTATATGTTTGCACATGTCTGGAAGTTTGCTGGAGTTTGCTGTTATATGACTTGGAGCAGCTCTTTCCATAGCTATACCTGTAGCCACCCATCTGGGATGTTTCTGGGAGCAAAGGCTTTCCCAGGCACTGGTTAACTGCTGTGTGACAGCTTTTTGTTCAGTTGGTTTTTATTCAGAGAGTCTGGTAACTGTAGGTCTATTTTGAACAGCATTTTTGTTCTGTGGCACTGACTTCAAATTTTGGCACTTGGAGAGTGTATCCAGTCATGAGTAAAAATTTACCCTGCTTTTTTTCAGCTGGGAAAAGGTTTTTGCTTTCTTTCAGTGTCTGAACACAAAGTAACACTGATCAGGGTGGAGCCAAGAGTACATTACCTAGGAAACAATGTTTTTGTTTTTCTTCCAGATGAATTCCCATTTTTCAAACACTGCTTAGCTTTTAGCCAATTGTGTGGTTGTGGGAAAATTCAAGGTGTGACATTGAAGTCTGTCACTCAGATTATTGATAGAGCTTAATATGAAGCCTGTGCTAAAATACTTTAGGTCTGGTCTGCGGGAAATTGAGATTCCCCTTGCATTTGTCTTTTGGCATCCCTGGTATTAGATAGAGAACAACCCAACCACATGCAGCTTCCAGTTTCCCCTCATGACTGGACCACAGGAGTCAATGAAGTTGATGAAGATGAGAAGAATAGATTTTCCTAAGAACCAGCTAAGAGAATAAGGAACAATACTAATAAAAATACTGTTTAGTCCATTGAAAACAGAGGTATTTGGCCATTATTTTTGTAAAACTAAGTGCTAGAATACCTTTTTATCTGTGTCCCTCCTTTCTGTCCTTCTGTGGATCTCCTCCATTAGCCAGATCCCACCAGCTACTGCATGGACAACTTCAGGAACTGTTTAGTTTGAACGTTGATTCCAGATCTTCTAATTCCTTCCTGGCTTGCTCACCATGTCCCATGCTCTCCCTCCACTTCTTGCTCCAGCCACTGCCTTCTCGTTTTACTTTTTGCTTGTATTTCTTTCAGCTACCAGGCAATTTCTTACCTTTTCCCATCCTTCTCAGGTTCTTGCGAGTTCATTGCCACGGTCTCACAGCATTTTCTGTGTGCAGAAGCACTATCCATGGCAAGAGGAGCTAGCAAAGCAAGATAACACCTAAAAATTACCTGCTTTGGAAGTGAGAGCCTTTTTCTAATTTTGCTGTTGCTTTGATTTTACAACAGGCAGTTCGGACAAAAGTGGCAGAGGTAAAATGATGGCACCAAGCTTCCAGTGCCTACTCAGAACCTGAGAAGGGAAGTTTGTAGTGCAGAAAACATCTGGTTGACAATGGTCTGGATGTGGGTGAACAGAAAAATGGACAGCAAAGTTAGGGTGCATTTAAATGCACTCCCAGGAATGAAGCTGGTGTGCATAACATTTGAAGTATTTTTCCCTACTGCGATGGCTAACCAGGAGCAGTGGTTTGTTTATTGAAATGGCTCTTAAGAAATCTACTTAGGAAAGAGTATAAGAGTTCATCTGCTGGCAGAGATTCTTCTGATACTACCACTGAACACAGTGCTGCTTGTGGTGAGCAGAAACTTCTTGTTTCCCATGGATTATTATCTGTCTCTGCTCAGTTGTGCTCTGTGGTGTGTGGTGGGGTGGTTTATGTGTGTGGGATGGTGGCAGTGCTGGCTGCTTATTAGCTCCCCTCACTTTCTTTGATCATAAAGGATGATGCAATGTGATGAACTCCTCTAAGGCTGATTCAGCACCACGAGTTCCATTCAGCACAAGCTCTTCCCTTTCTCAGCATGTTCACAGAGAGTGCTGTTTTGTGTCACTGGGACATAAATATCTCAGTCATATTATGATAATGAGTTAATACATTGGGACATATTTATCCACCTAACTTTCTATTTTAATGTGCTTCCTGATCTGTCACAATCATGATTTCAAGAAAAATTACTTGAATCTTACATTTAGAGAATGGTGTGGCTGAGTGACTTGCATTGACACTATGTGACATTGCTTGAAAGCCACTTTCAAATCTCTTACCTGCAACTTAACCCCAACATTAAGAAATCAGAAAAAGTTCAGAAAATATTGCATAAGCCTCTGAGACTGGGAAAGACTTACTAAGAGTGTGCTTTGAAGCAGTATCTCCTATTGCCACTGGGCTAGATGACCCCTTGGTCTCCCTCCATGGGAAATATCTTAAATTCTTAATTAAAGAAGATAACTGAAGAAGATTGGAAAGGGAAGTTTGGGAAGATCACCAGAGAGGGTGACCGAGAAGGAGCTCACATGGCCGAGCCTTGGCAAATGTCCTGGATAGCAGAGCTTGTTAAGCCTTGGAGTGTACACAGTGTGTGTGTAGGCCAAGTACCCAAGTGTGGGAAGGTGGTTGCCCAAATATGTCAACACTAAAGAAGGCGAATGACAGCTAGATTAAATAGTAGCTGGGCAATTACAAAGACTTTTTACTATTTTTTTTTTAAACAAAGAAGATGTCAGCTTAAAGATAAATGTAGAAGAACAAGCATTTGTGATGTTTGGGGGGAAAAACCTGAAGAGGAAACTGCTCTAGAAGGAGTACTACCCTAGTCTGACACCACCGGTAGTGTTGACTTGCTGACCGAGCCAGACCTAGCACTCTGCTTTGTTCTTTATTTGCTAGGGAAGCAGAAGATGGGCTCCCTTGTTAGGGGTGTTTCTCCTTCAACAGCAGCATCTGAAAGATGATGTATCTAGCTTACAAAAAATCATTCTGTAGGCAAAGCCCCCAGATGTGTTCCCTTGGGGATGCAGGATCAGAAAGATCCCTTTTCCAGCAGTAAGTCTCACTTAGATCAGTTTTAGGGTGGGATGAACAGTCCTCTGAGAGTGTAAAGATCTCCCTGTTGGGATAGACCACTCTTTTTAAAACTAATGGCAATGCTAGTGCTAAGCCTCAGGTTTCCCTCTTACCTCTCTACCCACTACGGTCTGCTCTCCCTCCATTTGAGTGTTTACCCAGTGCATCCAGATAGCTACAGACTCACCAACTCTCCTCTCTGAAAGAATCTCACAAACAGGCTCTCTGGGTAGTGACTTTAAAAATACATGCCTGTTTTATACAAAAAGAAACATGATTGCAGATGGAACCTCACAGGCTAAAACTATTTTTCCTTTCTCTGCTTTATCTGTACTATAACACATAAGAGAGCTTAATTTAGCTGAAATTATAATAGAAATTGTCACCTTTATTATTTTCACCTATACTCTATTGTACCTTTAAATGATCTATTTGCTATCTATTTCTGATACTTATATAGGTAAGATATGATGGTACTTAATAGTAGAATGCAATTACATGCATGAATTTTGGGGATAGAAAAATATGCATGTTATAGTATGTTTTCATATGTATGCAGGGACGTAAAATGGAAGATTAAACTCTAGAGACCCTAAATCACTTAGTATATGGACACCATATGGAACAGATTGTTGGCATATTACACAGTAAAACACACACAAAAAACCCCAACCCCACAAGTAATGTTTTTCAGACAAATAATTTAGATATAAAATGATATAGCTAAACTATGTTTGAAGCAAAACAGCTTATACTAGGGATTTATTTAAAATCTTGCACCCATCATAGGTTTGTAGCTAGGGGATCCTCTTTAGGAATGAATTTTTTTTTCTACCTGAAGAACCACTTCTATGTTAGTGCAGTGGGTTCCCCAGCAAAGCAGTGGGTTAGAATTTCACATTAATGCATCCATAACTCCTTTCCCAACTCTAGTGTAGCTGCTCCAGAGTGCTTTGATTTTTGAGCATTTAATATAAATCATCTTTAACCTTAGTTTGTGTTCTAAACACAGATGCCCATGTGCATTGTTTATATTTGTTATCTAAAAATATACTTGATATATTTAATTCAACAAACAAAAGAAAACTTCAGCCTCTCTAGAACAATTCCTCTGAGAAGAAATGCAGGATTGGGTCTATATGATTACCTCAGGGCTGCATGTAACCTGGAGAAGGTGAGAGGAGTACTCACACCCTTCCATTTCTTGGCATGGAAAGATGAGGACTTAAGCCTTTGGGTCCCCTTTTGTCATTGCATCACAGTGACACATGGGGACACCTTTTAATGAAGTTCTTAGAAATAATTTCTATGATGAAGAGAATGAGGCGTTCCACTGAAACATCCTGAAAAGCACCTGGAAGGGGAAAAAGGGAGACAAGCATAGTTTAAATCCTAATCTTGTCCATGTGCTTACTCTATTCTTGGATATATCCAATATATCAGAATTACTAAGGCCATATACCCAGCAGTGTTCACTTAGTGTATTGATTTTTGGGGTACACAGGAGTCTAACAAGAACAAGTTGAGTTAAAGGGGCAGAAGCAGTCAGAAAGACAAAGGACTTCTGCTGGCTAAACTCCTATTTGTGACAGAAATGTGCAGAAAGCAATAGCAAACCAAGAGGGCCAGATCTTCCTTATATCTTGTTCTCCGTGTTCTGGCAAAGCCTCATGGGTGACAACAATGAACACCATCACCTGCAAGCTCTGGTATATACCAGGATAAGACAGTTGTCATAGTAAGACATGGGAAACCAGTGAATCCTTACCAATGCTGTGCTGAGCTGTGCCAGAGGAGCTACATGTTGTGTCACTCGACCTCTGTTGGATAAACACGTTGGATAAAAGAGACTTAGGTATATGTACCACTTCTTGCTTTGATCCTGATATAATTTTATTAAATCTTCTTACCAGTGGGTTTCATTGGATGCAATTTATTAGGCAGCATTGTTCATATTATGGTTTTAGTAATAGCACTGACATGGAATATCTCTGGTAGTAGAGGTTTTTGTCTTGTTTATCATAATCCTAATGGGTAAACATAACAATGAGGATTTTATGATTGTTGTTTTAATGTGATGCCTAGAAAGAGAATTTGGTATTTGCATATATCCTGCAAGCATATTTGACTTGATGAATGTTACTCCAAGTATTCATATGACAACATAAACTTTAATGCAGTTCTAAGTCAAGAGGTGTTGTTATGTTATGCAGCTGAGATGGACCCAAAATATTGTCTCTAATAAGAACTGTTCCTGAAGTTTTGATACCTAGTACTCATTGACAATGAATCAAGGAGAAAATAATAAATCTTAATTCTATTGTCAGAATTTTCAAAAGATGGTGATGCTGCCACCTAAGATTTTGGGGTTGTACCGCTATAATTTTATGAGGCTTAAAAGGACTAGGTGCTAAGATACTGAAAATTTAAGCTGTTATTGAAACATAGCAGACAGCCCTTCTCATGCATATCTCATTTTCGCCAAAGCCAGCTCACAAATGGTGCTCACACGTGGCTTTAGACAAAAGCTGCAGGGAGAAGTGAACTGCTGTGCCGTGAAAACTTGGCTGGGTGACAAGGATAATACGCTCACTGCCTGAGAGGTCCTTGTCAGACTGAGCTTTTGCCACCACAGTCTACAGGCACTTTTCTCCACACATGTTATTTGATAGCAAAATCACTGCAATGCCTCCTGTAACATATATCAATCTTCTGTCAAAGGGAGTCCAAGACAATGAACAAAAAGAACTCCTGTGAGGACTGGAACTGACTGGCTAGTGTGAGGATGTACCAACTTTTACTTATATTTGGCTTGGAAATAATGTGACAATAAGCCTGGTTATATGCAAGCTTCTTCAATGTCTGTATTGTACAAGTATTTTTGCTTGCAGATATTTATGCTGCAAGCTGGGTTGAAACCTATTTTGACTGTTCTTCCTGGTACAGTATACAATCTGTCAGATTGTTCTATTTCTGATTCACAAGGGATTTGTCAAATAGTTATTTTTGTGCAGCTCAGAGGAACTGAAGGAACTTTAGGGATTAATTAAAAATATTGTTTGTTTCGATATCCAGACCTTGCAAATTATGGACAAGATTTGGTTTAGTTTGAATTCATAAATCAAAATGCTTATAGTCCTCCAGCCAGGAAGTCCCTTACTGCACAGGCAGGTGTTGGGGAGGAGGGTTGTAAATCTCTTCAGTCATTTTGAGACCCTGTATGTGGAGAGGCTCTGTAACCTATGCATGATCTCCCTACTCACTGTGTTCCCCACATTAGGTGAAAGCAGGTGAGCTTTGCAGCTCAAAGTGTACAAAAGGAAAGGAACTGCTGATATTTATTTAATAACAAACCCAGATCCCATCAAAAGGGAAAAGTTATGCCTCTCATAAGTACCACAGAGCATCCAGCACTCTATGGCTGTTGAGTCTTTAAAATAACGCTAAAACCATCTTCAATAACCGGGCCACATCCAGAGGGTTCTCTTTCTGCTCCCAAGAGGCATCACCGGCCAGTCTGTTTTCTGCTCAGATGTACGGGTCTCTCCTGAACTAGTTGTGTTTTCTAGTGGTGATTGGAAAATCTTTCTATTTTCCCTTTAAACAGCTCAAAATTTTAACTTTTTGCGTCCCTAAAAGAGGGAGAACCCAAACCAGAACTCTTCTTTTTTCAAAAAAGATTATTGTTTTGTTATGGAAAAATTGAAATGTTCAGACTCAGATTTTTCTTAAAAAAAAAAGAAAAAAAGAATTGACTTAGCTGCACACTGTGTACCAGCTGTAGTCCTCAAATCTGTCTGTCTCCTGCCTTCACACTGGAACAGTGTTTTCCAGGATATATTTACTACTTTGTGTACCCAAAGAGATTAGTAGTTTACAAAGTTAGCAGTAAGCGTCTTAAATTGGTTCTTAACAGACTTACCATTAGATCCTCTGAAAGCTCAATCCACATATTTACCTATCCTGATGTACAGTGTGGCTGCAAAATACAGCAGCAAAAAACTGCACCTTAGAAATAGTTAAGGCCCAGGACTGATTTAAATGTAGCTTTTATTTTGGCAACAGAGACCTCTACCTAATTTCATATTAAACATGATCTGTCTTTCAGCCCTCTGAACTGCAAAGGGCATCTTGAACATTTGTGTTCAACCTCAATAAAATCAAGGTCACTGTGTAGCAGATAGGACCCAGGAATCAGGGCATGTACTTGACAAGGCACAGGATTTCTGGGAGGTGCTCACGGTGACATTTAGGGAGAAAATAGCATTACTCAAGGGGTCTCTTCTTCTGGAAAGCAGCAGCACTATAGTGAAAGCCCTGACTCAAAATTTTGCTTTTCTCTTTGCTCTGGGTTAACAAAACAAAACAAAACAGCAACAAAAACAAAGAAACAAAGTCCTCTTACAACTATCTGAAATAAAAGAACTCGGTGAAAGGGCAAGGGATACAAACAGAATAAGTGACACAATATATGGAAATCTTCAAAACAAAGACCTGAGTCTTGCAGGTAGGAAAGGTCTCAGAGAACTCCTCTGGTAGTCTGAGATGAGGATCCTTCCCACTGTTCTGTTTCCAGGACTCTGCCAGGGCAGCTCCGCTCTGTGCAGTCTCTCCAAAGACACTGCTCAGACCCAACACAAGATTGAACAGTTGGGGCGCTGCAGTGGGGTCCATCATGGAGACCATGGAAGTCAGCATGGGGAGGCAGGGAAACTGTCTTTTCCACTGACTCATTGCCACAAGGAAAAAAAGGGTCTGTTCTGCTATTTTATTCCACATAGAACTACTCAGATGTAGCTATTCAGATTTTAGTACAGGGTTGTGTGTGTTTATACATATCTATATATGTATATTCAGCACAGCTCATGTACTGCATATATACTGAAAACTGTCCTTCTAATCACATTATAATATTCTCATAATGTAGTAATAATGGCTGCTTTGGCTTCCTCTCAAAACTGAATTTTTGCCTTCAAGAAGCAAAGTTTCATGGTGGAACTGTGGTTGCCAAAATGCCAATGAATCCAACTATTTTCTTTTTCCTGTGACACCACAGAACTTTGTTCCTACAAGTGTCATTATGTCCTAAAACCACTGCATTCTTTACATACTCCTAGTTGGCAAATCCATATTTAGAACACAGTGAGTCGAGAGTTGTTTCTTCAGATGTGTAATTAATGTTAGGCTGTTCAATGCCAATATACATACATAAAGGGAACAAGGCTTTTGAGGAGTCTGAATGAGCTGAGGTTGCGTTGCTTAGCCTGAAGAAAAGAAAGCTCAGGGGAGAGTTTATCATTTTCTACAGCTACCTGAAAAGGAGGTTATAGCAAGGTTCAGATTGGATATTATTTCATCACTGAAAGGGTGATCAGACACTGGAACAAACTGTCCAGTGATGTCATCCCCATCCCTGGAGGTATTTAAAAGATGTGTAGACGTGGCATTTAAGGACAAGGTTCAGTGGTGGACTTGCCAGTGTTGGGTTAATAGTGGAACTCAAAGATTCTAAGTTCTATGAGTCTGAATAAGAGTTCTATGATTCTAAATAAGCATGTCATCCAAAAAATAACAGGGCAAGGTAAGGTCTGGTTTGTTGTAGTTCAGACTGTTTTTCGGGTGCTGAAATCTGAATTTGAAAGCCTTACTTCACATGTTCAAAAGTTTTCCCAGTGCATTCTATAATGCCCTTTTACATATTTTATGACTGCCTTCAGGGACCTCCCTATTTCACTGTACATTGCTTTTGTGTCTACAGCATTAATTTAAAAACAGATGATGAATAACTCCAGAATATTTCAAATGACATGACCTTCAGTGCTAGGAATGAATGAAAGGCAGAATCAGCAGGCTTTAAAGGATCACTGAAATGAATTTGTTCTGTTGTATTTATCCTGCAATGTGTGTATGTATGTGTGAAAGGCGGTAGGAGAGACTGAAGTCCTTCCTGGTCTTTGGTTGTGCCCCAGAGACTTTGTCAGATATTACTTCATAGATTGAAACCCCAGTGAGAAGTCTTTTTGGGGCAGGGCTGTAAAGATTTTTCTACCTTCTTTTCCACTTTCATCCAATTAGTAGTTTATTATTCCCTGAAGAGTAGAACAATTTCAGGAGCTGAGAATAAATGTAGCATGTGGGAGCCATCCTGGGATGCAAGAATGAAGATTCCCTTAGGCTGCACAAGGAAGATTTTTCTCATTTGGTGTTTTGCCATTGATCCACACCAGCACTGATATGCACTGGTATGCACTGGTACTAAGGCTGTAACCCATGTTTTTTTAGGGCTAGTCTTGGTTGGTTGATGCCCTAAACATACTGTGAGAAAATTTACTATACTGAGTGCTGGACACACAACTGAGAAGGGAATGACTAGTCTGGAGATGTAGAAATAATTCAGGCTTAACAGACAAGTCAAGATGCTCAGTGCTGCCAAGACAGAGAGGCTTTCAGTGTTGGAAACCTCAGTGCCTAGACACTGAAGGCATATCTAGGAAGAGAGGGTTGCTGGCAGAGGTTTTTGGTGTGTCTGACAGGACTAAATATCTAACCTCATGTCAGGGCCATTGGAGAGAAACAGGTGTTTTAGTCTAAACACAGATGCTGCTCTCAAGAAGAGGATCTTCTTCCCGTGGACTACTGAGGGATTGCAGGCATTGAGTCAGGTGTGACACCCACACAGTCAATAGTTAGAGCTGATGATGGACACTCTGCTTTCTTTCCTTCTTTGCACTACAAAATTGAAATGAAGATTCTGGACCTCACCTTGAGGGATCACACCAGATTTATCCTTTCTACATTTCTTGATTTATTTGTTTCCTTCAATTTCTCCCCTTTTTGGCCTTGGAATACATCTTTAAGGGAAGAAAATATCTGTGCTCATGCACTTACAGTAGCAGGTTCTGTAGAAATACCCGCAAAAGAACAGATCAAGTATTTTTACCAACCTTTTGGAAAACTGCCAGCATGAAAGACAGCCACAAGCCACCTTGGTATTACTTTTCATAGGTCAATGCTGCTGAGAATTCTTGAAGTTTTTGGCCTTTTTCACTCTCATTTACAAAGAAGTGTTAACTTGCAGTCTCAGAGGAACACAACCAGTTTCCTTAATCCAAAAAAGAACTGTTCTAACTACAGTAATACATGGGGGGAAATTTAACAACAGATCCTCCTGCTTGCTGAAAACTGGCTGGCAGCAAAATATGTTCTGGAGATCACATCCAGGAAATGCTAAAGTAAGAAGAGCATAGTAAATGTAGTGGCACAAAAGTACTTCAGGATGAAACTAAAAGATCCCAAAGTTCATTTAACAACTTTTGTCCATCTAGGTCAGTTATAATACTGCTGCTATAGATTCAGGCTATGCAAACTCTGTTTTTGAAGCCAGTGTTGTTATTCCCAGCTCTTTAGTAGAAAGTACTGAGCTTGTGGAGTCAGGGAATTGAAAGCCTAACCAAACCTTAAGTTCCTCAAAGCTCCAAGTCACTTGTGAATCACTTTACTAATACTTCAGAAACCACACAGGACAAACTGTTTTCAGCTTCCTTTCACTTCAATTCAATATTGAAAGTTAATACAAAAAGAGCTAGAATCTGCTTATTTCCCTGACCGATGTGAAGATCCTGGCAAACTACAGTGATTCAGGGCAAGTTTCAGGGTTTACTCTATTGAAATAGGAGCCCATATCAGAAGCCTTCATGAATATATGAAGGCTATTTCTGCAGACAACATCTTTTTTTTCACTTGCTTACAGGCTCATTCTTTGCTTAGTGAGCCGGAGTACAGCTCCCTAAAGTGGTGCTGATTTATGTCCAGAAGGAATCTGGTTCGACACAGCTCACTTGTTCAATGGACTGGGCAGGTGGGTGAATGGCACTTTATAAGGCTGTTGAAAGCCCGGGGAAAAGCACATGGTGTGTGAAGACATCAGATCTCACCAGCTGAGCCGGTTTTGCCTGGGGCAATAATTGGGAGGGAGACACACAGGAAACATTATGTGCTTCAAGACATGATACGGCTGTGAAGCAGTAATTGACCCAAGGTGTGCTCAGCACTGCCCGCAAGGCGCTGCTCGGGGTAATTCCGAATTAAAAGGGGTGATCAAGGTAGTCACAGCTCAAGTTAAATGAAAAGGAAATAACTGGTAAGAATCTTTCTGAGAATGCAGCAGTTACGTTCTTGCACAGGAGCTAAATGGAGAAATAGTGTGTAAGAATGATTTGTACTATAGTGATTACATAATTTGTCACTTAATGTGACAATGTCTCAGCAAGAATGATATAAAGCCAGCTCCATATTTTCAGTGGGAGTTCAAATGCAACCTTGCAGAGTCCTTAATTTCCTTTGATTTTGGCAAAATATATTGATGAGGTTCTGCTCTGCTGCATAGGGCTGAATTGAGGGAGTAATTTAGAAGGCCTGTACTGATATGCTTGGCTTCAGCAATATTTATGTGAAATAAAATTTTGCCAAAGAGGTTACAGGAGTTAAATGGTTGCTTTCTAATGAACTCAAGTGGTACCTGGGGCCAGTGGTCCTTAGACTGTTTTCATAACCTCAGTGTCAGCATTTCACAGAAGATGAAACCCAGGTTTCTTTGCCTTGATGATTGGGCAGCACTTAAAATTAGCATAGGACTAGTTGCTCTTATAAGAGAAACTGAAATAATGGTATTACATGGATAAGCGCTGTAATACAGAAAGAATGGCAAGAAAAGCACAGAATGCCATAGTTTAATATTGTGAAACACTAGCTTAACATGTTAAATGAAAAGGAAAAGATTTAAAAACCAAGTACTTCAAAATCATAAGAAAAAAGACTCCCCTTACAAAGAAAAGCTATCAAAGAAATGAGTCATCTAAGGACCAGGAAGGAGTTTGGGAAACAGATGTTCTTACATTTAGGACAGATGTTTTATGATAACAAAGCTTTGATAGCAGTTGCAACAAGAACCTACTCTAATTGAAAAATGTTGTGGTATTTCACAAGAGGAAAGAAGGGGACAAAAAAGCAACAAGTTTCAAACATACATAGGAAGACAGATTTTCACACTATTGTGGTTATTATGTCTCCAAAAGTGCAGGGAACAGTGAAAGTCCTGTTAAGTGGAAAGATGAGGTAAGTACTGGTAAACCAGGAGAATTAGTTAGGCTCCCAGAATAGGCTTTCAAAGGGTCAGGTGAGAAAATAGGTTGAGACTTAATAGGGTAGTGATAGTATTTATTCACCATGTTGCCAAAAGATTAAATGATAGGCACTTGTTACATGTAAAATAACTGTAATGGGTATGAGGACAAGAAAAGTGTTGCTTCAAGTGACTGCTTCAGGCAGCATCACTTCTGTGAAGTCAGTGGGGAGGTTGTAAGCTTTGAATTTGACTCAGCTGCTTAAAAGTTTGGGTAGGTGTTTGTGAATTTGATAAAGAGAAATATCATAATCTTTGATTAATCTTTTCTTGTTCTTGCTACCTGCTTACAAGGCAGATTGAACATTTGTTAAAATGTGTGTGTGTAAGGGGTGGTCCTTATCTCTCCTTTCAGCTCCTAGAAAGCTAATGCACCAAAAAATGAGAGACCTTTAGCTGGCCCCAGTTTAATTGGGAAAGCCTATATAGGCCCTGGAGAAAATTGATATTTTAACAAGTGGATCCCTACCTAACCTACAAAGTCAAACAGGAGATTGGTTTATTTTCAAACAGTGTGTCTTGGAGAAGAGCTTTTATTATAGGAAAAAAGGATAAATAGGTTGCCAGATTCAGTTA
This sequence comes from Acropternis orthonyx, assembly GCA_035583155.1. Lineage (NCBI taxonomy): Eukaryota > Metazoa > Chordata > Aves > Passeriformes > Rhinocryptidae > Acropternis > Acropternis orthonyx. The sequence continues at coordinate 141,126,819 of JAWWEU010000081.1, read as the reverse complement.
CTAGGTCAATATCTCTCTTCAATCAGCCAGAGAGATTGGGTGCAACTGAAAATGAAGGCTCACAAGATTTAAAAATAATTTTATACAAAACTTGGGCGTTTGCTTGCATATGTTAGAATATATAATTCATTTTATTCCAGGCTACCATGTTAGAACTAGACAGCATTTGCTTTTTTTTTTTTTTCTGGAAGCAAAAGCAACAGCCAGGATAACAGCAGTGCAGATGACTTTTAAAGCTTCCTTTGCAGGTGCTTATTTTTTCAGCGTCCGTTCTTGTAACCAGAGACCCTGTAAATACAGTCTAGAGACAACTTAAACTTAAGTGGCAAGGCTCAGTTAGGGATTACTTACCTTTTCTCAGGTCAGGAAGGAGAGCTATTTGTTTTGTGCTTGTCTGTCAGTTGCCAGGCAAAATGCTTGGAACTATCAATTCCAGGCAGTTCATTTTTCTGAGGAAACAGAGTCTTTAGCAATACCTTTTGGCAATAGCCAACAGCATCCTCTCCTAAAACGGGAAAGCCCCTGCTACTCTTCTCCTTCAAAGCCTGCCACGCCAAAGTGAAAGCTGAGCTGGACTGAACCTCAGTCATAGGGTGTAATTGGGTAGAAGCTACTCAGTAGTTATTCTGCATAATTGGTAACAAGGTCTGAAGGACCTCTTATTTATGAAGTGGGGCAACACTCTTTCTTTATCCTCATACCCAATAAAATTATTTTATAGCTAACAAGTGCCTGTCATTTAATCTTTTGGTAACACCGTTGTTAATTATTATCACTACCCTATTAAGTCTCAGTTTACTTTCTCACCTTTCACCTAATCCTTTATATCTGACATTTTCCCTATTATTTATTTTAGTTCTGTCCTCCATGCCATCAACTTTTTTCCAGCCTGGGAGCTAGTGGAGGTCTGTCGCTGTAAGTTTGCCTCATATTTGGGTAGGTGTGAACACAGAGGAACTGAATGGGCAGAGATCAGCTTTGCTCCCCAAACACAATGATCAAGATAAACAGATTCAAACTGGCCAAAGGTTTTAAGGCAGGTATAGTAATTTATTGCTAGAATAGTCCACCAGCTGATCACACCTACCTTTGGGTAATCATGGGCTTTCTAATGAACTTTAGGAGACCCAAACCTTTATCTTGTTTGACTTTGACAATTGGGTCTGTTTTCCAGGAAGCAGCTCTCCAGATTTACATCTACCACAAGGCAAAACATGGCATCTTAATTTACAATATACTTTTCATTGGATGAGCCATAAAAATATTGAAGAAAAACTAAAGTATTATTCCATAAGATGGGAAGAATTTTCCTGCAAAATGAAATACCCTTTCTTGTTGAAACATTACATTAAACATACATATCAGAAGAGCTTTATATCCCTTACCTTACAATGTGATGGCTCATTACACAGAGCAAAAGAACAGGAGGCTATTGTAGAACAGAGAAATTAGAGACATTAAAACTTGGAGTCTGAAGACATAATCTTTTTCCTAGAAAACCTGTGCCCTCTGTAAACATTTTAAAGAGTTCTGTTTTGGTTTGGTTTAATGTAGCTTTTCCTAATCATTCCAGGAACTCTCTGGAAGTTTTTTGGAACTGAGTGATGTTATACAATTCCAGTTAGTGACTAATTTTTGTATGCTCTTCGACCAGAATGTAGTGGGATTGGAGGAAGAAAGTTATTCATTTAAACTTGACAGCACTTGGCTATAAATTAATTACTTCCCCTCACCTAGAATGATTTTCTGTTGGTAGAATAGAAGTTTTTGTGGAAGATGAAGGCCAATTTAGGGTTTACTACCATGAATGTACATCTCCTAATTGATTCAGATTTGGTGCAAAATGTACCAGTTAGTAACTGAAAAGAAAAGAATTGAAGTATTCTACATTTTGCAACACGTTGAGATCTTCATAATATGGCTTACATTACTCTAATAGTCAAGAACCTATTTTTTGATTCTGGTGAATGCTTTTGCATCTTACTTTTTATTTGAAGGATAAAAATCAATAATAATAATAATAAAAATAAAAAATGCCTGTCTGGGCTGAGAAATAGTTTATCCAAGAAAGAAGTCCCTTATACAAAGCAGCAATACATGGAGATGTATGCTAACTTTCAAAGCAAATACTGGTCTTGCTTATAGTGGTGAAAATTCACAGTCATCTTTCTGGTCATGCAGAAATAAGAGAAATATTTGACTTAAATAAGAAAATGTTGTCATGCCTCTGGGTTACTAACTCACATAGGTTCTGATCTTGGTCCATATGAACAGGAGGGGTAACATTCTTCGCTACTGGTCATTGGCAAAATTCCTACAAATTAGTTGAGTCAGGATTTCTCCTCAAAATTCTGGTACAGAATACATTGAGTAAATGGAAATACTCCCCAAAGGAAAGACTTTGCATTTCTCTGTGTTTGTCTCTTTGATCTTGTTTATTTGGCTTTCCCAGCAATAGGATTATTCCTATATAAATAAGAAGTATTTATGGCCTTCTTTGACAGACAGGGACTTGGATAAGGCTGCCAGCAGGGGTGCAGGTACTGCTAAAGGTATTGATGACTTGTGAGAAGGCACAGGCTTGAGAGCCAAAATACCCCAATTCTTTTGCAAACCACTATCAAGCCATTGCTTGGGGTTATTATTTTTCCTCCATTGTTCCAGAGTTGCATTTGAAACCTAATATAATTTAATATACTTTATTTTTTCCTATTATTGCTAAACACTGCTAATAACACCATAATTTAAACAAAATATTCATATTTTTATTTGAAGAATTCTTTTGATTGTGGAAGTGTTTCCCTCAACACAAGGCTGATGAAAAACTAAGTCATTTCATGAATAAGGAGCAAGCTGGGGGAGGTTTCTGTGTTTAGCTGAGGAAGAAGAGTATTTGTAAAAAAATAAACTAAGTTTTCCTCTGCCTATCAGGAAGAATGGGGCAGATTTTTAAGTAATAAATCCAAGGTATGCATCCACCAAAGGGACTGCATAACAAAGTGGTGTAATAAACAACTTCTGACAGAGGTCAGAAGGGTTACCAGCAGTTTGTGTGATGAGAATTTGGATAATAACATTTAATTTTTACAGGATAAACTAGATATTGGCTGAGAAGAGGTAATCATGTAACAGGATTAGAAGAAAATGGAAAATCAATAAGATCAGCAAATGGGTTACTTTGGAAAAGAAGTAGAGATCCTATGGTGTAGAAAGAAAAGCTGTGGAGGTGCAACAGACCGTGAAAAAAAGACTGAGGATATTCCAAACAAGTAGGTTGTAGAGGGAAGAAGTAAATCTAAGGTTATGTCAATGACTGAATTAAAGTAAATATTACATTAGTACTAATGGACAGTGACAGAAAGGTCGTATCATATTATTCTGTTGAAAGACCTTTGGAAGCTAGCAGGTATAACAGATGTCCTTAATTGAGGATAAATGTAAGAAACAAGCACAGTCCCTAGGGAATTAGACAGCTGCAATGATGGGAAACATCATCCAAAAACTAAGGTATATACAAGACTAATAAGTAATCCAAGCTGGCTGGAGGGTTTTCACTCTGAATTGAATTCAAACATAAAGCACGGGCTATTGCTTCCACAGATTGATGAAGATGTGAGTAGACAAGCCAAAAATACAAAGATGCTGACAAAAAATTATCTGAAAGCCAAGGACACAAAAAGGCTGAGTACTGAGATTGTAACCATGAGTAAAAGCATGGCCCAAGTTTTCCTTGTGGTAGCTGAAAAATGCTAGGATCCAGGAATAAAGAAACATAATATCTTCTTTACAGATAGGTGGCCTACCAAAAGTGGTGCTGGCCCCCGTCATTCATCCTCTCTTATATCAGCAATCACCTGAAGAGTCCCACAAATTGTCTAATACTGGGGTCTCAAGTGGTAACAGCAGGTGTGCTGGAAAAATTGAAGGCAACACAGCAAAATAGCTCCATGGATATGTGCTTGCATGAATAGAAAGAACAATAGTCAGTTTCTTGATCTCGTGAAGATGGGGAATAATCCGGACCAGAAAAATCTGCTGTGGTCATATCTGGACTCTGAATACTCCCTCTACTGGAGTAGCTCAGACCTGGAGGAGCAGTCTCTGCATCAGTGTTGTCATGTTTAAGGAAACCTCTGCCAGAATGAGTTTTCTGTTTTCCTTGTCAAAAACTGAGCTGCATGAGGCTTAGGACTGTGTCCAGACACTAGTAACTCTTGATTTTGTTCTTCTTTTCACATTCAAGAAGTAAATCAAAATCAAACCCTCAAACCAGAAAGCTTTTGGCTGAAATGACAGACCTTCCAGCATGTCAAGATATTTACTAGTGCACTTCTCTGTTTAAATGTTCAGCAAACAAGGCTAATTAGACACTTGAATACCATATTCATCTTAAACAAAAGGGCATAACTGTTTTCTGCTGGCTGTTTTCTACTCTCAGGATACCTACACACTGTCAAATAGATTAACTTCCCTTCTCTCTCCATACACGTGCAGGTTCTTTTCTCTTTTGGAGTGAACTAACCACTTTCATCTGGGATAAAGCCCAAATGTGGTTTTTTAGAGTAGTTATTTTAAAAAATTTCTCCCCACAAGAGGTACAGACAAGGTGGCTCAGGTTTGCTCCATTGCGCATGCACGTTGTATACTCCCTGAATGCTATCCCAGCAAGTCCTGCACTCCATATTCTCACATACTATTCCAAACATGTTTCCTGGGCTTCATCTAAAATGTACTTCTTAAGTGGACACTTATAATTTCAGGCACCTGCAACTGGCTCCCCACAATGCTGCACTAGCAGAACCATCTCAGGGCCTGATGTGGAGACCATGGCTGCTGGTAGACACATTTCAGTGCAAATATCCTTCTGGACGATTCCAATTCTTGGCATGGACACTGTATTCCTCCTTGGTTAGGAGGAATTGACTTCTCTGGAGTTGCACCAGGGTCGAGAAAAACAGACAAGACCCAGCATTTTCCTGGTCTGTAAAATGAATGAGAAAAGAAATATGACCTAAAGAACACACTGTTTTCCTAGACCCTGAACAACCTTGGCCCTCTGGGTGATTAGGTCAGCGAACTTTTACAAACCAAGCTTATACAAAATCCTGGGCTAGTTTGTGAAACTGGAGATTTGCAAACACTCCAGTGCACTCAGGGATGTCCTGGCCACACAGTTGTTTTTAGTCTCCCCGTTCAGAGGATTATGGGTCTATAATGAATAATTGAACAGCTTCTATAGCCGTTCATTTAAGAATGGTTATAGGTTGATGTACTTCAAAAATCAGGAGTCACCAGATACAGAGAATGGCCACAGAAAGCCACATTTAATTTTGTGTATCAGTTCTTTGTGTATCTTATGGAAAAACATGGAAAATTTCAGCTGAAAGTGTTCAGACATGCCCATGAATTTACTTAGGGGTCTTGTTTTAATTATACATACTTGAATATCCATAATTTGAATTCAGCTCCTAGACAAAAACTTTTTCCCAAAGGCTGTGGGTGCAATGCCAGTTAACATACAGTGGTACTGCTTTCCTGATCATGTGAGCCTGTGCTGATATAAATTGGTTAAGAATTTAGCATATTAAGCACCAGACTTTGTGTCTTTGTTGTGCAACTTCAAAACTACCGTAAATAAACTAGGCACCAGTACCATGGGAATGCTGTTAGGGGCATGATCGAGATTTTGGTGAGTACTTCTTAAAAAATACTGTTAGACAAGGGATTAGAAAGCTAGCAATTAAGTTAGTATTACAGAAAAGCCCACAAAGAAGTGAATACAGTGAAAGGGAAACCACAGTAAAACTGGGAGTATGTGGCTGCAATTGAATAAATAGGATGAAAATAATGTTTAAAATGTTTTGTTTATAATTGTAAAGTTTTTGTGTAATTCCATCATGTCAAGAATATACATTTACTGTCTATCAAAAGCAACAGCTTAAATTCAGTGTGTAGGATAAACACAAAATGGCAGTGTAAGTGAGCCAGTAAGACCTATTACATGTTGGAGATATGCAGTAGAAAATTACCCACAAAATCTATAAATGCAGTCCATCCAAAAGAGTATCCAGTGCTGCTTCTGCGGCTCTTACTCTTGAAATAATTAAAATTTGGAAGAGATGCAGATGATCAGTATCACTACATGTGTTATTTTAGAGAGTAACATCCTGTGATGATTTAATTTCCTGGCCCTTTCAGTGGTCCTCACTGAAGTCTTCTTCTTCTATAGGTTTTTTTTTTCCCCTACCATTTTGCTTCCATGAGCATGGCCCTTCAATTTTGCCAAAATTGAACTTGCAGCTCAGCCACAGTTATTTTGTAAGCAGCAGAAACACTCACTTCCAGCTGGTAAAAATGTGTTGTGTATTGCCTAAAGCTGAGAAAATAGCTTCCTCTCGCAGTGTATCCTTTTCCTTTCATCTGTGGTAAATCCATTTTCACCTTCCCAAGACGATTTATTCCTGAGACTCAGTGCAGGACATTGTGGTAGTCCCTCTGCCTTCCTTCAATGTTTGTTTATTATTTCTAAGACATGTCATTTTTATACTTACTACTGTTTAGCGAAATCTGCTTAAAGAACCTAGTTATTTGTAGATTATATACACAGAGTTTCCCAAAAGCTTTCACCTGGAGTAAATTAACCACGGGGGGAAAATGAGTTGCAATGTAAAAGTAGCAACAGGCATTTTGTCATCATTGCTAACAAACAGAATTCTGTCTGGACAACCACTGGAATTTGAAATATGGGTCATCCCAGCTTCCTTTCCATACCAAATCCTAAGAGAACACTTGCATTTCAAATGTAATATCACCAGCAGAGTACGTCAGCAATGCTGCTTTAAAATATCTTCTTTACTTTACTTCTTTACTCTTTCATTAGGAGTAGATCCAGCGAAGGAAATGTCTGTAGACTTTCATGAATTGGTAAACTATTAAAACTTCTTCTAAAACAAGAATAATGAAATGCAAACAACTGTAAATAGAAGTGAACAGGAAATTCTTTTTCCAGCTATTAAAAATGCATCTATCTCTTGCTAACATTAGGTTCTGCCAAAGTAAAATTAATAAAAATGTTTGAATTTGGGGCTGGCAGTAAAATGCTGCTAATCATAGGTCAGTGGTTCTAAGTGACCTTGGCTGAAGGAGCCAGGATCTGCTTAGGAAAGCTCAAGTCTCATTGCTTCTTCCTTTGCCCATCACCGACTTTTTCGGAATGAAGTCATCGCATTGCATAGTATTTCTGCCTCTGTTCCTTCATCTAGAGTGTTTTGCCCAATATGGTCCTCAGAGACAGTGATATAGTAAGTGGCATCTACATGTACATTCTCTGTATAATAATTTGAATAAGATCAACACCTGTGTAGGCAACTAGAGAAAAAGAAAAGGCATAACTGGTACTTAAGACTTAAAACTAAATTATTTTTTTTTAACAGAGCCAGGAACTATTTTATTTCCTATGTGCAGTGTAAGCTGCCCATCTATTGAATTCAACTGCCTTTTACATATAAAGGGATACTACTGAATCCTGGAAGCTAAGTTGGGAGTCATTCTGTGGAAACATCACAGTTTCCAGGCAGTGATTACTCAACAGTAATAGCTTCCCTCTGCTTCCAGCAGAATACTGGAATACTGGAAGCTCAGGATTAAGAAATGTTTGAGAGTATTCCGTTAAGAAACAGCAAGGAATATTAGTTTAATTTCTCTGTATAGTAGTGCAAATCAGCACAGCTTTAAGGGCATCACAGATATGGCTGTATCATCTTCATGCATTTCATATGTTCACAAACCCAAGTATTTGTCCATTTGCAAAACTTTGAGAAAAAATGTGCCTCCAGCAATGAAGGTACACACATTTACATCCATGCACTAGCCAGACTTGCTCTCTACACTGTTTGTATAATATACGCAAATAATTTCATATGTATGTGAAAATGAAGCCCTTATTTCTCTGGGTTTCTCTGCTGCTTGCTGCAAAGTCTGCACTCAGAACACAGTGCATTTCCTCAGATTATTTTTTGAAGTGAATAGCTTTAGCTTACCTACTTATAAAGGCAGCTGGGTCTTTATTACTCTCCAGGTTTGACGCCACAGTAAAAGTTGACTCTTCCCATTTGGAGGGCCTACTCTCCTTGGAACCTCATCTAGTCATATGATTTGTGTAGTATTGCATGTGGCTTCAGGCGAAAAATGTGGACAAAGGCAAATCTCAAGTCCCATGACCAACAAGAAGATCTATTACCCTTAACTGAGTAGTACTGACTCTCATTTGTACCCACAGTCTTGAGCAGTTTTAAACAAAACAGAGATGTTAATGGCTTTTCTGGCTGAATTAGAGAAAGTACAGCCCCAAAGCCAGCAAGGAATAAAAAGGTTGCAAGGAGAGAAAGGCGGTGTTTTGTTTTGTTTTGTATTGTTTTGTTTTTTAAACTGGACTGTTTTAATGACATTTCCTTAAAAGTAGCAAGTGGTGAGCTGTGGCTCTGGGTACCTACAAGGAACTGCTTTTGGCTCATGGGAAATAAACCTGACAGGATGAGCAGATAGCAGGGCCAGTCATAGAAACATAGAATCATGGAATGGTTTTGGTTGGAGTGACCTGAAATATCACCTAGTTTCAACCTATCTGCCATGGGCAGGGATGCCACCCATCAGATCAGGTTGCTCAAAACCCCATCCAGCCTGGCCTTGAACACTTCCAGGGATGGGGCATTCACAACTTTTCTGGGCAACCAGTTCCACTGCCCCACCATCCTCATGGTGAAGAATTTCCTCCTAACATCTAATCTAAATCTCTCCTCTTGCAATTTAAATTCATTCCCACTGCTTTTGTTGTTTTATATTGAATGAGTCTTTTTTTACTATGCTAACATGGTTTAATTTTATTTTGCTTGGCAGTAAGTAGACAGTCCTTAATATGTTAATGCTATTAATAATATTTGGCACACAGCTAACTCCTTCCGTGAGACTCTCTTGGCCCTTGATGAATGAAAGCCTAAAATATTTCCTAATAACAACTGGCATTAGCTCAGTGCTGCACAGAGGTGCTCTGTGGGATATGGGGACATAACTCATCACTGATTCCCATAACTTATGGCTAGACTGCAAATTGGATTAAATGTTCATGCAAATGAGAAGAAGTAGGAATGCCCTTTATGTGCCTGTCTATGCAGTGGTCACTGTGGGATCATTAGTGATTTACTGCTTCTTTGGGACTTCAGTAAACTAAATCCTTCATTTGTCATGAGAAGGGAAAAGGAGAAAAGAGGTGAGAAGCTTATAAACCAGCACAAAATACTATTTTCTTACTCAAAAATTGGGCTCTGACCTTGAAACTATGTCCTGCCATACACTTAATAATGTGTATAATATTATATATAGTATATAAAATACTAAATATATATAATTATATAGGATAATAAAAAGCAATTACTGCTTAAATCCTTCTAACTAGGCCAGGAGGACACATGGTCACATGGACAAGTTACCATGTTACCTGATCCACAGTGACTCTGTGCATGTGTCTCGAGCATGGTGACTGTGAGATTTTGTAGCTCGCTTCTGGAAGTGAGCAGATCTGGGTCAAGTCACATATTTGGGGTTTCAAAAGCTGCACCCAGGTCGCTGGGGCAAGCTCCTTCATGAACTGAACTAGGAACATGAGGCTAATGTTGCTTCAGGTAACCTGAGGTAAATGTAATGGGATTTTTTATTATAAGACAACTTTTTAAAGAAACCTGTAATTGTACCTGGACGTTTTTAGTAAATAAACTTATTCCAAAGAAGAGTTAAAATTATCTTTTAATCTATGTGGTGAACAAATCCCATAGGTTTGATGTGATCAAAAACTGGTACGAAGCTGTAAGCACATCTATGTCCTCACTTTGTACAGCCTCAGGACTACAACCACGTCTCTTTCATGACTTACTTAAAATCAGTCAGTTGTCTCAATCTGTTTCTAAAGGTACAAGTGTCTACCCTGAGTAAATAAATAGCAACGTAATTACAACTGACACATGCATTTTGCATTGCTGTCATCACAGCACTTCCTCTCTAGGGCTTTGATGCAGGAGTTACTGAGCCAGACAAACTTGATCACACCCTCTGCAAATAGTTCAACACATACAGAGAATGGTTGTGTGTGGATGTGGTTCAGGAATTAAATTTAACCTCTAGATTTACCCAGTGATTTGACAATAGCTTAATTTTTCTAGGAATCAAATCTGGTTAATTAATGTATAATTTAAAAAGAAGGCTAGAGAGACTCATACCACAAGGTGGCTTCAAGATAGACATTGTGTACACCTAGAATCTAAATAAAATTGTACGGTTTTTAATGGAAACATAAAAAGGCATAGCTATTTTAAACACCTGTTCTAGGAACTGAGGGGTGTCTCAGTCTGTTTCATATAAGCAGCGTTATTTTATGTTGCATTGATGCCGCAAATTCGTGCCCCCAAAAAGGCATAGAAAACTGCACAAAGACAATTTGGGTCTCTATGCAGCCGAGGTATTTATTAAA
>JAWWEU010000081.1:141100877-141116200 GCA_035583155.1 Acropternis orthonyx | reverse complement strand
GTCTTCTTTTTGAGGAATATTATGGTGGTAAATCCTGTTACTTCATCGTGGTAGTGGTCATATTTCTTCTCCTCATCATCATAAACTTTTCACCTCTCTGCTGTTTTCTGCTGTTTTTCGCTGACTTCAGGATGGGTTGTGTAAGAGTTTTGTGCCCAAATTCTTTATCCCTATTATGTTCTTATTTTATCTTCTTGTAAGTTAGTGTAAACATACCTTTGTAGCCCACTAGTCTCCAAGTCCTGGCTTCTAGCTAAACATCTCCCAGGAATTTTGTGTTAACTCTTTGGGGTCCTAGGTTTTGCCCTGCTTCAGCATGTTCAAAACAGCATCTTTAACTAGGACATCCTCTATGTGAGGTCCTCAGACTGCCAGATGCATGCCAAATCACCTTGCTTATATCTTTTCAACTGAGAAGGAAAAAGAATATCCCAAACCTTTTGAATTCATCACAAGTCAGAAAAAAGGTAGAGGTACTCTTAGGTACCTCTGGTATGGGTAGCACAGCCCTGAGTGTTGAGGGCTGCAATCAGTGCAGATTCAGACAGCTGAACTGAGAGAGTTCAGATTATGATTCCTGTCCACTAAATACTAAAAACTAATTTAGGATAGGATGAATTGCACCAAATCCACCTCTGACTTCACTGGCTGGCTCTGCACTGACTGCAAAGGGAGGGTAGGGTGTCTTGTACACAAGCAGGTGTCTGGATATAGTCAGAAGGATCCCACCACTACATTATGACTAGTAGACTTCGTTTTCAGGTCATTCTTTCTTGAATTGTTGTTGTTATACACCAGTATTACTGCTCTAAATTATTCATTGTGAAAATACAAGAAATCAGGCTTCTAAGGTTTTAGAGATGTATATGCATTCTGAATTCTCTTTAGACTCATTGAAGTAAAGGCTTTTCAGTCTTAAGGTTTACTGGAAATTTAAAATTATTGCTGTTACAAATATTCCCCACCCCACAAAAAAAATCCCACCCACCCACCAACCAACCAACCAACCAGCCAAAAAACAAACCAACAAAAAACCCCCAAAACCCCCAAAACCCCCAGCCGTCCCCAACCAAAACCACCCACCTCTCCAAAACTCCCCTGACCCCCCCCCAAAACAAAACCAAACACTTCCACGCCCTTCATCTCAAACAATAAAAGCTCCAAACTAAATCTCCCAAAGCCACAAAAGGATTCTGGCAGTTTTTCTACAGTTCTGTCCTGTCCTTTTAGGGTTTGGCCTATCACATTCAAAGACACAGGGGCTGCATTACACTACTCACCAATGAAACATGACAGACTGAGGATTGTAGTTCCTTATTTTTAAAGCTTGTGTTTGATCTTTTGTCCAAGGTTTCTCAGTGTGGTCTATTTATTCATAAAATATAAGGAAAGTTTGTGGGAAAACATCTCAAAGTGAAAAATGGATATTTAAAAATATATTAATGTCTGAAAATATCTCTTTTCCTTTATGATCAGTATTTTCTTGTTCATCTCAGAGACCCATCTCTCAAAGAACCCTTTGTCCTTGAGTCACTAGAGTGTGTGGGGACCAGGACAGTCATCTGGCTTAGTTCCAGCAAAATCCTGCCTTGGTGGAAACTGCACAAAACAGTGTTGGCATTGATTTTTCTATTTAATTATATTTCAGAGACAGATATCACTTTCGTTGCTCACACAAATGCAAAGAGATGTAACTGAAGAGATTTGAGGACAACGAAGAAAATGAAAAATTAAAGAAAAAGGTTATATCATTCATTTGCTTAGAGAAGAGATGGTTATGGACTTGTCTTTTTTTCTGTGAGATGGTTATAAAATGCAGCCGATGCCTTAGTATTTTGGAAGGTTTCTCATTACTTTCCACTGACTCCAGTTCAAAAGACAGTTTTCATAGCTTTTTCATAGTCATTTGTCAGAAATGCTTGTCATTAACATGTAATTTTTATGTGAACTTTTTTTGTTTTTATTTCAAATTAAAAGTGTAGTGTTTTGTCATAGGTAATCTTTCTGATAACTTCATTAAAATGACAGTAAAATTTCTAAGATGGGGTGTATTATTGTTCAAAGAGGGATTTTATAGGCTGTATTGGTGTCATAGTTCAGGAGAATCACATATACACACCTTCAACAAATACCTGTAAGATAAAATTCAAAGAGCACAGTGATCTTTATTAATAATGCCTATGCCTTACACAGGGGTAATGAGATACTGCAGCCCTTACCCATTATTAGAGAAGAAAATAATGCCATTATTCACTGGAAACAATGTAAAAACAATGGCTTTGATTTTTTAATTCTGGTCTGTAAAATTGCTGCAATGAGTATAACAGGGTAGCCAGCTGTTGCTAATAAGGCTGCAATGTTTAGTGTAAAGCTAGCAGTGATACGTTAATGTGTGTTGTCATTCTGGCTCATCTTATCTGATGATTTTGATATTGTCTAGAAAAATAGGGAGAGGTAATTTACTGTCCAGTCCTGCCAAGAATTATGTCTATGCAGTACAGAGGCTGAATGTCACCACCGTTTCTCCTTAGGCTTATCTTCGGTCTGATGCAATGTGTATTTAAAGTCATTGATTTTTTAAAATTGTTTTAGTGGGATCTGAACGAGGCTTCTTGTTTAGGGAAAAATCAGGCAGCACGTTTAAGTCCTAGTTAACCACTTTTGTAACTCAGATGATATTAAAAATCCAGAAATGGGTTTCTGATATCTATTCTGCTGCCTACATAGAAGAAGCCAGAAGATTCTTTCATATCATAGCCCCACAAAAGAGTTTGTATGGAATAGGAGGTGAATGGTTTGCTTGACCAAAACATTTTAAACATATGCTTACATTTTCAATATATTAATGGTTTTAATGCCATCAATGAAGCGTGTCTTCAATTTCAGCAGAAGGAAAAAAAGGGAAATATACAGTCTTTGGGCTAGATACAGCAGCTTTCATTTCTTGTGGCTGGTGGCCACTGTTGTATCTCTGGATAATTGTAACTTGTGTGCTCGTGTGTAATCTGTCACTGATGGAGTAAAGATTTTCCTGGTCCTTGGCAGGGAGACAGAGTATCCCCAGATGATGTGTCTTTGCAAACATATATGGCAAGTGGATTTCTACACTAGGGATGTTCTTTCTCCATTGCAAGACTGACCTAGTCATTTTGTACAGGACGAGAGGCTAAAAGCAATTATGAAATGGTACATAAAGGACAAAACACAAGGTTTATGACTTCTCCCACATTCACATCACATAAAGTGCTCAGGAACTGCCAGGAAAACACATGCTGATAGTTGACTATTATTGCCTGTGTGTTACTGAATGATATAAATGACACGGTTAAAAAGTTTATAAACTTGCTTAGCTGCAGTTTTTGTCACTAGATGGCAGAAAAAGATGAGTTATCTTGTACAGTTAAACTAGTATTTTAATATATGAACAGAATGAACTAAATCTGTATATTCTAGCTGGCCAGAAAAAATGTAAAATCCACTGACTAAACTCTGCTTCCTATTGCCATATTTAAAAAACACATTCTAACACCATGTTAGTAACTTGACATTATGGTGTTCTCTTCTAAATGTGCTTCCCAGTTATCACTATTAAAGCTAAAACAAAACAATGTAGGCCCTTTAATGTAAAAAGCAGCAGAGACTAGAGGAAGCATAGTTAATTACTATCTGTGGGAAAACCTATTGCTTGTATTTACTTTGCTGATTAATATGGACACTGGGTAACTGAAGGACCACCGATTTCTTCCTTGCACATCCAGACACCCTGCTGAGTTCAATGGGAACATGAGGTGTGGAAGATCCTGGCTCTATCCAAAGCATCCTCAAGTCAAGGGGAAGATTCCCATCAACTTCTTTAGGGCTGGGATTAGTCCTTGCAAGGAGCCATCCTTTGAACAATAAGCATTCAGCACTGAGCAGCCAGCACCGAGTGCTGGGGATTTTCGAAGCACTAAACAAATAAATGACACACATTCCATTTCTCATTTGCCCCAGGGTTACACACACGTGCTGTACTCGGAAAAGATCAGAGCTTTTCCCTGGGAGGCCAGCCACACAGATTGAGGAAGCCACACTAGATAATCTCTGCTTACCCTTTCCATCAAAAGAGCTCAGCTGTAAAAGCTTCTTCACATGTGCAATAGATGAAACAACATTCTGGGGTCAGGCTTTATTTCTTGCCCATCACTGGACTTTTCCTAGATGTTTGATACTCCACATCACCCTGCCAAGGTCAGTTCCCTTTAGGCCATACAATACAGTAAAACTTCTGACTGGCACGGACACAAACTGGCATGGGGCATTGTAATGTTATGTGCCTGCTTCAGTCGTTCAAAGAGAGGTTTTTTTCATATCCTTAGGAAATCTGTGTAGGATCAAGGGTTCGTGGAAACACTCTTACTCTGTGGACCAATCTGCCCCATTTCAATTTAGTTGCAAGTGCCATCCAGATTATCTTGTTAGTTTAGCTCCTAACAGACTTTCATGCATGTTCAAAGTTCCTGGGATAGCCCAGTTTGGTGGATGGCCAGTTGTGTGGGTCAGGGAGCTGTAGAGAAAAATGAAAGAGGCATTCCCTGAAACTTGAGGTGCAACCAAAACATAGAGAGTTTGCACTGTGCTGGCTGATCAATAGCAGACCCTAATTAGATTTACAACCTGGCCATGAACGTATTGCACATAGTTATTTTTTTCATTTCATATTAGAGGAAATGAGCTTTATTAAAGTTCCCAATAAATGAGGAGGTTCACAACATCAGTCAGCATATGCTATGACTATTTCTTTTGGTTTACTATCGTACTTGTGACATTTGGGTTTGGGCTAAAAACAAAAAGCTTGCCTGTAATCTTGGATTAACATAAAGGTGGAACTAGTACTTGAGTGAATGTGATGAGTCTCCAGCTGTGGAGCATTATAGAAAGTTGCTGTTTGTTCTATTTAAGCAATTCCAACTAAAAAACACATGACCCCTTTTTTTTTTTTTTTAGTACAGTGTTTTGGAGAGGACTTAAAAAATTATTGGATACAGTTTTTGGAAAAAAGCACCAGAAAGAGGTACTGGAGGAGGGGAAAAAAAAAAATCAACTTTTTAACTGAATTTAGCATTTCTGTGCAACAATGAGTTTAAATACAATTTTCTAGTTTCATACTACAACTTTATAGCTGTATGCACATTGCTACCTTTTTGCCATTTGCTTTAACAGTTGCAATATTCAAGCAAATGAAATATAAAAGCAGTCAGTTGCAAGGGCTTAGGAGGACACAAAAGAAGCTCATAGCTGGTAGTGAATATGTGATTGCTCCTGCACTGTTATTAGGTAGAGATGTTGTAGGTATGTTTGAACTGGTATTACAGCATCCCTGGAAAGAGACAACTATTTCATTCATTATAATTCCTGAGATGCTTCAAGTAAGCAAATACTGGTACAGAAAAAAAAAAAAAATCCAACTCTTTCTACTGCTCACACCCGTTGTGTCCTAAAACACCAAAACAGTTAAAAACGGACTCAGTTCCATCCCATACATGTCTCGTCTGTAGAGATGTTTTAGAAGTGTGGTTAGCAATAACATGCTGGCTCAAGCAAACTGATATGTTGCCCAGAAATTAATGCTGATGTAGTTCTACAAACGTGAAGAAAGATTTGGTAGAGATGCTTTTGTAGTGCACCACTGCCTGTTGTCTCCATTCATAAGTTTCTTTGGTCTCTGAGTGTGGATTCATTTTGGAAATGGCAGTCACATACCTCATAACTACCTTCTAAGTGCAAAAATACCATTTGAAGCTCACCTTTTCCAAGTAGAATGTGACATACCTATACCTTACAAAGTATAGATTTAAGAAAAACCCCTAGTCCTCTTCCAGACCAGACTCTTCTTTCTTGTACTATTCTGCCATTGTCCTAAGCAGAGAGCTCTCACAGTGTGTGACTAACAGGCAGCTTCGCACTGCTTGAACCATCCCTAGAGCAAAACACAGACTGAAGAGATGACATTGCTACATTTCTTAGGTGATTACATCAATGAACATCATACTTATGAAATTTTTTGTTGTGGAAAATGAGAAATGGATCTCTACTGCCCAATTTAGTGAGTCTTGGTAACTGTATGGTCTGCTAGACAGTGATCTGAAATCACTAATCTCTGGGTCACTGTTAAAGACAATTTTTTTTCTAATTTTTTTTTGCCCTAACTTACCATTCCAGTGAGGCAGAGGTATGTAACTGAAATGAAGATATAAAGCCCTGTTTTTTATATTTGCTAAAGGTCTGTTAATATGGAATTATAATAAAAAACTGTAGTGAAAACTATTGTTTTATTTTTTGTTTCCAGTGCTTTTCTGGTCTTCTCTTCCAGGATATTTGAAGCTGAAGTGCAGCTTTATCCTCTGAAACTGCTGGATAGCAAACACAGCTTTACTGCTCTCACTTAATACAGATGTTAGCAATTAGTTTATACTTATTGGCATTAATTGCTACAGTAGATTCAAGGGGAGGGTATATTGTATGTTTTGTGAGACTCTGTTTAAAGATTTTGCAACCCTTTTAGTCATATTCAAGCTACATTCTCCAATGGCCTGGGATCTCTGGTGGAAAGAAAGTTTTCCTCTGCCAGTTTTCAGAAGCGTGTTACAGGGCAATGCGCATTTTGTGTTTCCAGCTGGTTAAAGTAAGGATGAGTTCTACTCAGACAAATACATTTGATAGAAATAATGTGATTTTACTCTTGCTTGTTAGAAAGCCATGCAGGTAAAAGAGTATTCTGCTTGTCTGAGGCCTGTCTGTTATGCTTCTCATAGTCAAATGCTGTCAGTTCAAAGTGATATCTTGTCTAAATAATTTATTGATTTATAAAGCAGGAGGAAATTTCACAACTAACTCTTCCAGAGGGGGTAGAAATAATGGGAAGATCAGACTATAGTCACAACAGTCATTTAGCTAAATTGCTTTTGTTTAAAAAGAAACTCTAATTACTGAGAGACAAATAAACTCAGAGCCAGACAAAAGAAATAATAACTTTTACAGACATTCCATGGCAGGACTGTCTCATGTCAGGCTTCATAAGCTAAGTAGGGTTGAATCTTTTCTGTGTCTGTAGTGGGATTTCCCAAGAAACAGACACATGGTCAAAAGCATTGCTATTGATTTAGTAAATGATGTTTTTCTCACTAAATCCTAATGGATCCCCAACTCCAGACTGGTAAGCTGAGAGGAGGGCATCTGCTCAGTAATGAAGCCACAGAGTACTTCTGGTTGTTTAAAGCTGTGTAGCCCCTTTCTCATGTTCCCATCTTCTTTGTTCGCATGTTATCACAAGCAGTTGTCCACTGACTCCCTCTTCTATCCTCCAGACTTTTTATTTTTAAATACAGATATTCTCTGCATTTCCCCCCTGGCAGCCCTGCTGTGTCCTGCCCTCGCCCCCCCTCCCCCTCACCAGCTGAGATGCTTCCAAATACTCACATATCTGACTCTTTTGCCTGTTTCAAGTTCTTATTCAGGTCTGGTCATTACAAAAATGCAGCCAGGAGTAGGCTGTTGGTGACTATCACACTACCTGATGCTGCCCATGGTTTTTTACTCTCTGCAAACTATCCATATCTGTCATCTGACTTTAGAATAAATCTGGTAACACTTTAAATAGGCTCTAACTTTTAATTCTTTATTTGTGTTTGCCTTAAGACAGGAAGATTCCCTGTCCTTGAAGTAAGTATTGGCAGAAATTCACAAACTGAATTCACCGAATACAAACCCACAAGAATTAAAATGGTCTATAAAAGCATTGGGAAATAAAAGGTCCATGCATCTGTTTAAATTGGGAATGAAAAGAAGCTCTTACAGTCTGAGCAGATAGACTCTGAAAGAGCTCTGAGCCTAAGAAATGAGGAAATCAGAGAAAGATGTGTATTTTTACAAAGGTGATTCTGATGCTTGCAATGAAAGTGTTTGACCTTAATAGTCTCTATCATATATATGTTCATGTTCCTTGATTTGTATGTCTTATATATGTATATATATAACCATATCTACTCATTTTCCTTCTCTTGCTTGCAGACAGTGAATATGTCTAAAAGCAAACCTGAGATACTGCACTCATGTGAGTTGTGTAGTGGGAGTTGCATGCGAGGTAGTAAACCTTGCTGAGAAGCAAGATATATTACCCAGAGAACAGACTCCATATGAAGTTAGATATAAAGCTTCTAGGCTGGGTTTGATTTCCATCTGACCAGCTTCCATCAGGGGCAGGGTAGTAGTTCACGTCTGCCTTCACCCATTCCCACATTTACTTTGGTAATGCACACACAGCATCCCTTTCTGCTGTGCTGCCAACAGGACATTTGCTTTTATGAATAATGGTACACATCAGGTCCAATCTCTCTTTTCCATCAGGTCATGTTACAGTGCTTGGCCACCAACCAGATCCTGCTCTATTGTCTAACCGAGACACTGTATATAAAAGAACTGCATTAGAAGAAGGACTTGCTACAGGATTGTGTTTTATGCCTATTGGAAACCATCAAAGCAAAAATGCTCATAAGTTTATTTCTGTTGAAAAGAACAAATTGCTCTTAATGTTTTTCAGCTTTTGATCAACTTATGAGGCATTTTTCAAATTAACCCTGTATGGTAGGGATTTGTTGTTCAGAACTCTTGGTCTCTGGCATGTATTCTGAGCACAGCTGACATGGAACAGTCAGGAGTCACAGATGGACAGCACGGAGACTTTCCAGATATTTTTTAATATCTTGACTTCTGAGAAATGAAAAGGCAACATAAATTCACAGCTTAGCAGAGGACTGTTGGAATGACACCTACATGTATTGGGTACTTTATGAACTCTTAGCACGGTACAACAGAAGAAGAGAATATAACAGAATTATTTCTGGTCCTTCAATAGTTCTGTAAAAGACCATTAACCCTTCTTAATAATTTTGTTTAATTAGGACACTTTTCTTTTGCCTGACAGGTAAATAACTTTGAACAGAAACTCATCTTAGGATGAACTGTAATGATTAATGTCTTCTTTCTGTAGAAGAAAGAGGTTACTAAAGCAATGAAGTAGAGGAAGTCTTACACCACAGAGGCATTATAATGTGAAACACTTATCACGGTCAAAAGTATTTGCTCCCAAACTACTTTGGCCAGTACTTACTTAATTAATTTTCATTCTCCTGTGAAAATGAGTGCAGTCTATGTCTGAAATAAAAAGAAAAATATTTGCACTTTGACTGAATGCAGCACAAGGAAACCACTTGCTCCCTGACTTAACAGTTTCACCAGCATCTGCCTTTGCCCTATAGCATCTGTTATTCCTACATGTGTTGTTCTGGAGACCATGATTTTCCTATCAAATGCCTGCTAAACAATGATTGGCATTTATACTTTGGGTTCACTGGTTTGCCAACTTGCTAGTGGTGAGTTGAGGCACAAGTTTGGCCGCACATGAGTGTCATGTACCTTGGCTGAAATGGAAATCACAGACGTGTAAGGACCAAGTCAGAAAGAATTCTTCATGCTTGCACTCAAGAATAGGATTTGAGTCTGTTGATATCCTCCCCCCACTCAAAGTCCTATGGGTATGTCCTTATTTCCTTTGTAGGAACTGCTGCACTGCAAACAGGAGAAAAAAATTGTGTCATAGCTATAATAGATTACACATGCTTTACTCATTCACACATACAGAGCCTTACTTTGATCCTTGTGTAGGGAAATGTGAGAAGCTAAGAGCTGACAAAAGCCCTAGATAGTTAATAACTAGTTGCAGTTGTACTTCCTGTGAAACTGTATTTTAATTCATTTAAATAAGGCTTCAGAGAGGTCTTATTGAGGTGTGTGATTAATCTAGTTTATTTCCAGTTCTATTTATAACACTGTATAAACATCTATTTATAACTTTTCCTAGCTGCATCATATTTTGGTTCAAAAATAACTACAATATTGGTGTCATATATTACTACTTTCTCTGGACTACTTTGTATTCATTACTAATTTATAAAGGTCTCATTCTCTCTGTGCATATATCTAGAAAAGAGGATTACTCTGCATTATTACATACAGAACCCATGACAAAATAGCCACAAGCATTTTGAGGAATATCAGAGCACTTAGTACATGCGATTACATTGCACAGTTTTAGGGAGAGAATATAATGGACTCAGATGGCCTCTCTGGAATTGCAAAGATTCAAAACAGTCAATGAAGAGGAAAATTAATTCCTCCTTGTTAAACAGAGCCATATGAACATCACATTTTCCAAGAAACAGAACTTGTAACTGAGGAAGTTAAAACGCTCAAATTGTATTGGATGGAATGTGAATTTTTATCATGTTATCCCAGGAAAATAAGAGTGGTTTTTGTTTTTTTTTAATGGGAAACCAAAGTTTTAGCCATCATACTTCAAACAAGAACCTGACAGCCTGCTAGTCATTAACATCAGTGTTTATGGATTAAACTTAATCATCCAGTTACGGATCATTAAATTTTTTTTCCACATGATGTCTAAGCTAATGTAATGCTTGAGTGTCAACAATGACATGATAGGAAGAGATTTTGATTAGACAAAGAATAGGATATTATCCCGCTTGGAAAGAATATGATCAGTAAGCTAACTGATGAATGAAGCTTATGAACTCTTCAAATGGTAATGAAATTTTATACTTAGTGCTGGATAAATGCTGTGCTACAGAGTTGGTCTTACTTATTATGTAGTGCCAGTACATTAAAAATTTCTTGCAGGTACTGTCCCATTTACCTGTTAGCATGCATTGATAATTATTGAAGTAGTGGCAGAGCACAGGAACCTCCAGAATGTACATTGTGAAGAACAGTCTGTGGAAGAGAAAATGTGAATTGTGGTACTGCCATGAGAACCTAATGATGAAGAGCATTGTGTGCTCACAGTAGGTCTGCAATTGAAGCAGATAATGCAAGAAAAGTTGAAAGAAAAGTGGAGATTGTCTCTCTCAGAGTGAGAGGGAGAATGGTGCAATTTTCAGTGAATTAAATCTTATGCAAAAAAAAGATCTCTTTGTTTTGCTTAACCACTTTGTGTTTCCAGTGAAGTCAGAACCTGAATTCTCTGAGCAAATAGTACCATTTGTCTATTCATTATCTGTCTGCAGAGTTCTTGGGTTCTGCAGAACTCAGCTTGCAACATTCACCTTTGCCTTTGTGATCCAGTTCTGCACTTGAGATGTCCTAAAAGGAAACAAAAGGTGTGCATTTGTCCATAGTTTTAACACATCTGAGTTAGAAGTCTGGCAGTGCCATACCTTACACTGCTCATGGAGCAAGGTGAAGGTTGTGCACAGTGGCATTTACAGGCAGAGACTGTGTTGTGTGTATAACAGTGGAGGGGATGCTAAATGTTTAGTGACCCCTCTGTAAAGGTCTTCCCCTCTCTGCTCTTTCCAACAGAAATACCTTCCCCACAGAGGGTATACAATGTTTTATTCTGGGAAATATTAGAAATTAATTTTCCCTCTGCAAACATGAAGTCTGAGAAGCTCCAGAGATGCAACCAGGCAAGAGCTGATGGAGACTCCAGGGTCAGTACTGTAATTCCCCTGATTTCTGACTTATTGATTCACCCACTCTTCACTCATCTTATCTTACTGACTAACCTTGGAGTGGCATGAAAGCAAAAAATTAATTTCCAAGCTTACTGTGGATCTATGTTACTTTCTTGTTGCTGAATGAGAAACCAGCTCATAGTTAAACCAATATCCAGTCATTGTCCTAGGGTATGATGCTCCTTAGTCTTTGTACCAGGTTGCAACCACTCAAAGACCAGACTTCCTTCCCATCTGAAGCTCTTAGCTGCTGCTGCAGCCTGTTTAGATCAAGTTAGAAATGACATGGCACATCACCCTAAGTTTTGGCTCTGTCCTGGAATGCAATTCATATCAATATTCCCATCAAAAACTTGTGTTTTCACTGCTGAGGTGAACCAGCTAGGAGCAGACATAGGTCCCAGAGTTAATACATCACTTTCCCCAGTTCCTGATTCAATCAAAACAGTGAATTGATCTGAAAACAAGAGAATGCAAGCGGACAAGTGCAGCCCAGCAAATAATGAAGGACACCACCACAGAGAAAGTTGATTTGGCCCCTCTTCTTTTACCCTGTTTAAATGTTAAAATTTTAGAGTCCCAAAGCAGTCCTTGTGAATATGTTTGTTTTAAATGTTATTCCTTGGAGGTATTTTCCCTACACAAATAAACTGTGTTTTAGTAAAACCTTTTATTAATTTACTCTAGAAGTGTCTGCTTGTGGCAAGGAGTTATGGAATAAAGAAGTACAATCTGAAAACACAATCAAATAACCAGAAAAGTGTTGCTATACCTGAGGATGTTTGTAGTGCAGGTTCTCCTGTCAGTCCTAGCAGAGCAGTCAGGAGTAGGAGGACAATATGATATGGTCATACACACAATGTTTTCTCCTGTAATCTGTTCCCTTCAGAAGACAATATCTGTGTGAAATAGTGTCTTTCTATCTGTCCATACGTCATATCTATTGATCAATAAAGGAAGAGATCAAAGATTTCAGAAAAGCTCTGTAGATGCTTTACGGTATTTTCTTTGATCCTGCAATGTAAGTATTTCACAGCCAGCTAAACAGGTACCTTCCTTGCTTGTATGTAATATTTTAAATCTACTTTATATTTTTTTCTGCTTCAATTCCCCAGTGCCAGTAAAACTCCTACTATCCCATCCCGGTTTTCCGTGGTTTCTCCCTGTCCTTTCTACCCTTAATTTGAACTGTCAACACACTTCATGTTATCCTTGCCCTTAAGATTTCATTTTCACTTTTTAATCAAGACAGAGAACTTAGTATACTAAGATGAGGTAAAATCTTACAGAAGAAAGTTTGTGATAGATGTTGGCAGATCTGATTAAAGCCTAGGGCAGCCCCAGGGTTTACTTTGACCCACTAACCTCTTTAAAAGCTATCAACTACTTTGTCTTCATTAGGGCTAAACACTGTAGTAGCTAATTCAAGTCAAAAATATGTCTTTTTTTCCTAGGGAAGATACAACCTTAACATCTCTGGCTTATGATGTTGATTTATAACTCATTTGCCATCAAAGATTCCTCTGCCTGCCAGCCTACAGAGAATCACCCTTATTATTGTGCTCAGTGAGGATTAGGATAAAAAGGATTAAATATAAACTGTGCACAATTCAAGTAACTTGTATTTTCTCTGTTATTAAGAGTTTGAAGCAAGAGTTTGGATCTGAGCATAGCTGAGGTCTTGGACTTTGTTTCAGTCACTGTCTGCAGTTTTTCTCTTTGCATCTCAGTGGTAGATGTACAGAACACATAAAGTTCATGTAAAAGAGAGGTTTTGTCAAAAGTGAAGTAATCATGATCACTCCAGTACTGAATTTATGTTTTTAATCACTAGACCATAGACAAGCCAAACCCTTTATGTCTTTCTCATAAAATTTTTTGAGGTTTTTTAATGTTTAATGTTCTGCAAAGCCAACATTTGCTACAGTGAAAAACAAATCTGTGTTACAGAGATGTGTAACACACTGGAAAGCAATGATATTTTTAGTATAAGTATTGAATTCAACAAATTCTGATGAACTGTAATAAAGAAATCTTTGACTGGTGCCTAGTGTGGAAAGGGTAGGACTTGATATCCAACCTTCCCCAAACAGAGTAGCAAAAGTTGCTATATACACAACTTTATTTGAAAGGCCTACAATAAAGTGGGAAAGAACTTGATAGGCTGTCTTGTACATGATGATGATTTAAGTCTGTGGTTCATGACATCTTGGCAAATGGGAGCATAAATGACTTTCATGTGGCCTGTGAAAGGTCAGACAGTCTCGTCATTGGGCCTGAGTTTGCTCTGCATGAGGTGTGCTTCCATGGCTACTTGCTCAGGAATCTGTTAGCACAGAAAAGTGGAAACCAGGTTGTTTACTCCATTCTGCTGCTCTGAGGTAGGAGGGACTGTATGAGCATAGTTCCTGACAGATTTACCAGATTCATAAAGGCAGATAGGAACCGTTTTCAAAACTTTAATTTCATGTAGTAAGAAATTCTGGCAGTGAACAGACAAATAAAAGGAAAACCAGTGTAAACTGTAACAACAGAGAATTTGACATGGTCTGTGTTAGTATTTGCATGAGAAAAGAAGTGGGACTCCACTGAGTGAAGAAAAGAGCTGGAGCATTTGTCTTGCCCCAAAGACCAGTAACCCAAAACAGTGACTAACCTGAGTTGTGTATGTGTAGGCTTGGAGCATGTCCCAGCCTTATGACGGCTTTTATTTAGCCAGTCATCAGTCACTAATTAACGTGTCAGGGCACAGCCAAAGGACAAAATACATGTCCTTATCTTGGGAGCTCCTACAATGGCTGTGATTTCTCTGAAGAAATAGATTCCTTCTCTCCATTGTGGCAACCAAGCCTGGATACTCCTTGCTGCAATCAGGTGTGTGGTTCTTGTCTGATGCTGGAGCTTGTACGGTCAAATAGTAATTGCTCAAGAGACATAGCAATAATTTCCAGCTTGTGGTGTGACTTTGCAACATCTATTTTACCTCTCTATGTATCAACTGAAAGGAAACTGGCTTCTGTTACACATTTTTTCTGTGTATCTGCTCTAAAGTGCAGCTAGAACTCAGTGTCATTGCGTACAGACTCTCACTTAGAGTAGGTAGGACTTTTGCTAATTGAACCCTTCTTCAATAATAATTTTCAACTTGTGCCTGAAAAATATCCTTCATTTGTTTCTCACTGTTTAGAGAAGGTAAAACCTTCCTGTTCCCTAGCACAGGAAAACAAACAAAACTTCCAGTGTGATTGATTGGAGAAACTCAATTAGCTGCCATGGCTATAATTACTACATAAACATAGTCCTGGGGTAGAGACCAAGTGTGCTGGAGATCCCTTCATTAGATCCCAGTAAACTGAAGTAACCTCCACAGCCTACCTAGTGAGTGATAAATGGTGAAGTGCTAATGTATGGGTGTCTCTTTCTGTGCGGTCTACAGGCCCTGTTACACAGCATGAGTTCCTTAAGAGGGGCTTTAATTCACTGCTTGGAAAATCCCAAAGGGCAAAAATGCAAAAAAGTTTGGAGTAATTTCTTCAATCAGTTCTTATTTTTTCCCCCGAAGAAAATCCCTCTTTACCCTTTGTATCTCAGATCTCTTCCTGACTCAGACTTTGTTTCCTCAGCATATTAGAAAGCACAAGTTAGAACAAATACTACATTCAAAGGGAGATGGTTGCTTTTGTAGTGTTAAAATACTAAGAACAGAAGTAGCTTTGTAAACCCTTCCTTCCGTCTTGCCTTGCCTT
Source organism: Acropternis orthonyx (assembly GCA_035583155.1). Classification (NCBI taxonomy): domain Eukaryota; kingdom Metazoa; phylum Chordata; class Aves; order Passeriformes; family Rhinocryptidae; genus Acropternis; species Acropternis orthonyx. Next base: position 141,100,887 of record JAWWEU010000081.1, on the reverse strand, counting down.
CCCTTCCTTT
>JAWWEU010000081.1:141074557-141100405 GCA_035583155.1 Acropternis orthonyx | reverse complement strand
CCTCCCTGCAGTAATGTGACCAGCAGTACAGCAGTCATGCCTGTCAGAGTCGAAGCCCCTCTCTGCCCAGTGTTACCTGCTCACTGTGGTTACCTACTCACAGCCTTAGAACTCTAAATAGGATAAGGCACTTTAAAGCAATTGCAAGATGCATGACAGAATGTTTCAATGCTATTCCAGGACAACATTTTCCAGTGAGGTACATTTTCGCCTGATTTAGTTAGCACAGCACTGGCACGTGATAAGGAGTGCTGGGATGTACTAGGACATGCCTTTAGCAGAGGGGCTGCAACAGAGATATGGAAATAACACCCACTGCAGTCTTCTGCGCCTGCAGTCACGCTGAGGTCAGAGTGGTGAGTGACCCACCATCAAGAGAGTGACCCACCATCAATTGCTCTGCAGCATTTGCAGGACACAGCCGTTAGTAGTGTTTGATGCTGAGGTTGTGGGATTTCTCTGGTCGGCAGCTTTGTGATGCACCACAAGTAATTCAACAAACACACAGTGAAGAAGATTACCCTGATTGATGAAACAGATGAGTAACTTCCTTGTAACTGAGATCTAATTTATTGTAGCATATCAGAAAGAACTGAAAGTAAAGCACAGCTGCTCTCAAGCCATAGCTCTTTCCAAGGTTCCACAAAGACACAGTTGATTTTGTTTATTTTTCAGTTCAACGTCCCCAAATGCAGGTTAACTTTGAATTTCCAGATGTGTAATGTGGTAAAAAATGCCACGTGTTTTCATCTTCTAGCATGCAACTATGCAGTAAGCACAGACCTGGGGTTAGAAATCTTGGTGACTGGTACAATTGTTCATTGATGACAAATGATGCAATTTAGCTGCCTGACAATCAACTGGTCCATACAGTGGTGAGTTCACCAGCTAAAGGCTCATCATCATTTGTGATTCAGAAAGCTAGAAAGAGTCACATATCCAAGTTAAACTCTGGAGTCCAAATGTCACTCGCACTGAAAAAAACCCTGGTTTTGCTCTGTGCCTGACCAATATGACTTTTAAGTGTCAGTATGCTTGAAGGACACTGGGGAGATCTGCAGTAGCAGTCACGTGTGAGCTCTTCAGCATGTCTACTTTGTGGACTGTTTTAGAATGCTGGTGTCCTGGCTGTGTGTTGGTGAGTTCTATGGCCAGCTGCTGGAGAGGGAATGGTGCTTGACTCCACCTGGGTTTCCCAGGGGGTTAGGGTGCAACTGGGGCCACAGGAACTGGAAGGCTCATCCAGGAGTCACAGCTAAAGCAGAGTCAGGTTAAAGACAGTCTACAGGGCTTTTTGTGGCTAGTGCCTCACTTCTTCCAGCGAGGATTTTGCAACTTGAATTTTAAGATGTTGTGGATATACTAAACAGTATGTTGACTGTCATTGTATTAGTCCCTTCCCAGGATGGTCACTGCATTCCTCATGTGACTCAAATCAAATAACTTTTTTTTTTTTAATAATGCACTGATTTAAAATAAAAAAAAAAATTGTCTCAAAATGCAGAGTCCCACCTCCTTCCTGTTCTGAAGATACTTTTTGCACCCCAGAATCCCCACTAAATTTCCACTTCAGATACCACATTTGGTAGCTGTACAGTCATTCTACATCTAAGCAGAGAAATTATCAATAGTTGAGAATTATTAACACAGGGAATTCACAACTCCTTGCAAATGCTGAAGGAAGGAGGGAATTAGCACAGCCTTTCCAGCTCTCATAAAGAACAAACTGCTCACATGTCCAAAAAACTGTCCATGTCTCTACAGCTGTGTTAGCTGGGCTAATCACATATATTCCTTTTCCTTGAAAACCCTGAGAACACAACAGTTGTTTAGGTGATGGGAGAAAGAGTATTTGTTTTTGCTGCTTATTTAGTTTATTTCCACTATGGTTACCAGTTCAAGTAAACTGAAACAGGAAGGTCAAGAGAGTTTCTCTTTCTTATTCCTTTTTTTTTTTAAAAAACCCTCTAGTGTGTGCCAACTTTTTTAACTTGTGACAATTTTTTGGTATGAAGAGTTTAACACCAGAATATGAAGATCTGATTCTATTTCCACTGAAACTGATATGACTAATGAGTTCAGATGAGACACTAGTAATGCACACTGGAGCATGCTGAAAAAGAATCAGTCATTAGGGCTAATTTTTGCAAAAGTGTCTAGTAATTTTAGGTGGTCCTTGTATTATCAACATTGCTTCCAACAAAAGTCCAAAACAGCCCCATACCAGCTACTGTGAAGAAAATTTTGTCAGCCAAGCAGGACAGTTCAAGAGGACTTTACTCAAAACAATTGGAAAAACTAAGAAAGGTGAAGTCTCTCTGATGTTTTAAAGAAGAGCCAGAACTATTTGATGTTTCTCTGTGGGATATGCTGTGGTACATTCATAACTACAGGACCTGAAGGAAATCAATTGGGAAAATTACTCAAGAGGTGAGACTAGGTACATCACCCATTACCACAGAGGGCACTGTAAGTTCATATCCTTCGTATCCCCTTGTAACTGGTTCATTGGTTTTTATCTTTTTAAGCTTAGTAACAGAAGAAACACACCCTGTTGAAGTAGAGTTTTAGTTACATTAGTGCGAAACTAAATACTCCAGTATCTAGGCTATGGCTTATTATTTACATAGGTAAAAGTCTTCCAGTGCTACATTTCTGAAGTGACAATTCTGAAAGGAAAAACCACATAAAAGCACAAGGAGTGGTTTGTGACTTGGAGTGAAAAATGCAATTAGCAATTTTCCAGCCTGGATTCGCCCAGTGGAATCACTAATGTCGCAAACAAGCATTTATCCAAATCCAACTAAAACACCTTGGCAATTGCAGATGGTAAACAAAATTTTTATCACCCCTAGAAAAATGGATGTTATTTATGTAACTATTAGCAAATTTTTTATGATCTGTAATGGGACAGCAGGAAACAGAACAGAACTAAGCTAATTTTGCACAAATGATCAAAATGAAGAACGTTGTGAGACTTTATAAGCACAGCAGGGAGGCTCCACTAGATTCCCCATCTACACATTTTTTTACTAGCAGGTGTCCTTGACCTTAGTCAGCCTTAATTTGTAAACATCCTTTCCACAGCTGTGTGAGCTTTGAAGTGTCCAACTTCTCATCACTATCCAAGAGTTGACTTCAGAGCTTTCTTCTCTTCATATCTGGACTCCTCTAGGAGCCCTGAAGTGCCAGTCAAGTTATTTATTCTTGACATCCTCATCATCGGAGTTGTGCTGCTAAAAGGAGGAGTGATTATTCAGGGATTTCGGATTGCTAGAAGTCATAGATGATATAAGATACTTGAAATTCTTGCAGAGTGTAGTGCAAAAATAGTTTCCAAACTGGAAATCCTTTTTGCATTTAGAGATGTCTGTGCCATTCTGACCAAGGATCCTCTTCAATTCCAAGATCGAACCAATCTCTGTATCTTTTTTCATTTTTTTTTTAAACCACAGAGAGCAGCACTAATGTATTCCAAATTCTTCCACTTACTCTGAACCACTTTTATTCTCAAAGTCCATTATGAATTAAGAGTGAGGAGGTATTACAGCTGTGCCAGATGAAGAAGCTGTATTCCATGCTAGTAACTAAATTGATGAAGGAATACTACATTATATTCCTCATATATGTGCTTCCTTGAATTTGGGAGCAAAGAACACAGTTTTTCTTCTGTAATGCAGTTGCTGTGTTGAGAGTGCCATGTATACATCTCAGGAAGATGATGAATTCATTTTTCCTGCATCAGCCTTTTGTCTTTTCTACTTTCTTTAGAATTAAGGATATAGAGAAAACCATGGAAGACTCATCACTGTATTTTGTGTCATCAATGTATTCTCCCATGTGGGAGAATTTTTTGCTATACAATGTTTGGGCTGCTCAGGACTGGGTCATCACAAATGCAGGCAAGGACAAAGACGTAAAAACGGATCTGCCACGGCAATGGCCTTCTACAAGTATAGATTAATTTCTTGTCAAGTACACATTGTAGCAGGTCACAAAGTGGTTACTGAAGCAAAACCAGCTTTTCTAGTTCATACAGTTTTTGTGGTTTTGTCTAGCTTTGAGAGCAATAAAAGCGATTCTGTCTCCAGGAGCCAGCTGCTGTAGAGTTGGTAGGTCCTCTCCTTCCACCAGGATACTACTTTTTGAGCCACTTTGAAGTTTTGAATAGTTTTTGATTTTGAAATGTGGTGGCACCTCCAAACTCACTTCCATTTGCCATTCTAAAGGGGGGGCCAGAGAAGCTGAAACATGGAGTGATTATGATTGCTTTTATCACCTGACTCAGATTCTGTTGTTCCACTGTGCTGAAGGTGCTTATATTCCGGAAGCTTACACTTCAAGAAGCATAAACTCAGCAGAAATCCATATTGCATAGGACACAGCAAATGTGCAACTTTGCCATGTGCTAATTTTCTCACTCATTTTTTTAACCTATCTTGGTAATAGATAATAAAATCCTCATCATTTGGTTTCCCAGAACTCTCTGTTGCATAGCCAATCAACAAAAGGATCACACAGAATCACAGGGTCATCCCAGATGGAAGAGACCTTCAAGATCATCCAGCTCAACAATGAACCCAGCACCACCATAATCACCCCTAAACTGTATCTGCAAGTGCCACATCCAGATACCCCTAGAACACTTCCAGAGACCTCCACCTCCCCAGGCAACTTATTCCACTGCCTAACCACTCTATCAGTGAAAAAAATATATTCCTAATATCTAATCTGAATCTTCCTGGTTGGACTGTCCAACTTGGACTAGATAGTTTGGATTACCTAAGCATGACAGATTAGACTATATCGATAGTATAAGAATTTATGTGAGGTCATGGCTGGAAGAGATTTGGCCTGGCTCAGTAAGTTCACTGATAAAATCATGAGCAGTTACCAAGTCACTTGGTGGAAACTGCCACCAGAAAATTCATCTATTACCAGTGCTGCACCATAACCATATTTACCTTGATGGAAGCATGTTCTCTCTCCCTCTCTGTCACAGATCTAGAGGCTGTGGTCAGGAATCCCCGTATGTGCTGATCCTGTTTCTGCATTGTGTTTTCTGGCCTCTGATCCCAGGACTGGTTGTCATCTGTTAGACTGCACAGCTCTGACTTGAACTGAGATTTCTCTGATGGAAAACAAAGAAATCTATAAGGAAGTTGTCCTGATTATAGTTTGTTTGGGACCAGTTTGTCACTGTATGGGTGTGACCAGGGCTGTGTATTGACACCCTCTATGCCATTTCTCATGAACTGTTAATAATGGATTGTTGGCGGCAGCTACCCAGGGCACACCTGACACCTCAGGCTACAATCTGGGTGTTTAAGAACTCTGTGAGATAAGAAAGTTTTCCTGTCTTCACACCAATGACCCAGGTGTGATAATTCCCCTCTGGGGAGTCCTTACCACCTTCACACCCAGCCTCAGGGTTGTCTGCTAATGGGCCATCAAGGATTCCAAAAACATCCCATGAATCACAGAGTAAATAACTGATTCTGAAACTCCTCACCCTGGGGCAAGTACTGCGTATTCCACTCTGACCCTAAGCATATATAATCCTAGGGGTTTGGGTACTCTGGTACCACTCGTTGGATGCAGAGGAGGGCCAGAACCTCAACAGGACTGCAACTGCTACTCTTGACCAGATTGCAACCATCATCCTCACCACCAGGTCTTTCTTTTTCTTTTACTTTGTACTGCAGGGACTATGTGGTGCTCAGCACAGGGGCTAAGGAACTCCATTCTGTTTGTGCCCCAGGGTGCTGGGTTATACATCTGTTTTTGTGGGTTAAAACTAATTTTCCTTTGTATCATTGTATTTATTAAATTGTAACTCTGACTGTTGTATCTCTTTTGAGTTGGGTTCATTTCTCCTGTCAGTTTACCTTTATACCAGCACAGGAGTTTATACTGGGAGCTCTTGAGAAGGAACTTTTAGAATTAAAATTTGTGGGATCAGTTTTTGAAATGGGTAAATTAGTCTTAATTTTTTCCCACTTATGTTATTTCAGATTCTTGAACACTGATTAAAAACACAATAAATCAAACTGATGAACACCCATTTATAGCTCATATCAGTTAAATCTGTAAAATGCCTATAGACATATATTTCTGTGCACCAAGTCAAGTGTGAATCTAAATGATATAATGCATTTTTCATGATGAAGTTCCTAAACAGATCTAAGAGAAACACACTCTTGTGGGACTGTCTGGTATGTAGATGTGAGGTGGGAGTGTTCTGTTAAACATTTGAGCTAAAAAATGTTTAAATGTAATGGTTCAATTGCATTTGTCTATCCAAATGTTAAATAATTCTTTAATGCATTTCAGATGTAATGTCAGAAAATACAGAGAAGGATATTAATGTGAAGAACTGAGAGTTTTTTACAAAATACTGTAGCAGAAAGATAAGTTGCTACAGTGTAATGAAGGTTCACTCTTCAGTTCATGAAGTTCTGTGGGAAAATGAGTCTGCAAGTACAAAGACCATACATCTCTAAGCCCATTATCCAGGAAATACATGTTGGTATTATAGCAATTCTGACAGAAACCATTACATCATCCTTGCAGGGCAAAGCAATATTTGTAACCTCTTCACGCAGGCTGTCCCTGGAGGTTCCATTTTCCTCATTCTTTAATTTACACAAAATAGATAGTTATACTAAGTTCTTTTTTTGTTGGTTTTTTTTTTTTATTTTAGTTCATTAGTTTCGAGTGTTTTGTTTTGTTTTCATTCTGGGCTGAGATGGTGCTTCCCCCTATGAGATACCCAGTGAACAATGATTAGCAAATAAGACATGGAAATATTTTCAAGACTTTCCATGAACCTTCTACATAATCATTAGTAATTAAAATAATTTTCCACTATATTGTCTTTGATGAGATTGAGTATTCTGTTCATCATTCACCTGATCTGAATTTGGCTCTCACTTTCCACTGGACAAGCACCACTGAAGTTTTGTTTATACTGCAGGCCCTTCTTCCCCTGGTTCTGAATGACTGAAATTTGTACTCAGGTGAAGTTATGCTGGTAACAGGACTTTTGTCAATGAATACACTCACTGTGTGTTTCATCCTGACTAATTTCACCCATATAAAAGTTTTCCTAATCAAAGTTTTTGTTGCAGTCAGTGAAGACTGTGAGGCTCCTTTAGAGATTAATTTATATTATTACAAAGTTGAAATGTCTGGAATAAGCTGGGTGCATCTGTATTGCATGCGTTTGGATTTCTCTGCATGCACTCTTTACTGTGTGAAGGACATCCAGAGGTTGGGCTTTATCTGCACATCTACATTTAAACGACTGAAGTTAAGTCAGGAGTTCTGAGGATTTGAAGATGAGATTACAGGCTTGCAACCTGTATCCACCCTGACTCACACAGTCCATGACTAAATACCAAACACTGTCTGGTTGTTAAGACAGGTTCAACCACAGAGGATGGCTGGGCACTGGAACAGGCTCCCCAGAGAAGTGGTCACAGCACAAAGTCTGACAGAGTTCAAGAAGTGTTTGGACAATGCTCTCGAGCATTGTGACTTCTGGGAAAAGCCCTGTGCAGGGCCAGTAGTTGGACTCGATGATCCTTGTGGGACCCTTCCAATTCAGTGTATTCTCTGATTCTGTGATTCTACTTATTTAAGCCACCTTCCATTCTGTGGGTCCTGTTTGTGACTAATTGCCCTCAAATCAGTTGAACACAAGCTGCTAGAAGTGCTCTGTTCCACAAGATCCCTGCTCTGTCCTGGATATTCCTCACACTTTCTCCACTATATGTCAGTCCAGATGTAGCAAAGCAGTGGAAGCACAGTGTGGATTCTCCTTTGATGGTCGTTTGTGAAACCTGCATGTACAGTCCAACTTGCACCATGTCTGATCATGAACAACATGTTGCTCTACTACATGGACTCTATCGTGTGCAGAAACAAAGCTCATAAATATAAAAATGTACTCAGCTTCTAGTCAAATCCTTAGATGATGCATCATGGATGATTAGCATAAGCCTTGCATTTACATCTTCTTGACAACATGTTCTTACTTACTATGCTGGAATGAAAGGATAGATCCAGCCTTCACATATGGGATACACATGCTGTAAAAAGGGCAATTTTGCTGAATCGGCTTCGCTGAGTAAATTGCAAAGGCATGACGCTGATTATCTAAATGGGAACACTAGCCTGAAAATTAATAATGTAACTTTACAGGCTCATTTGCTGCCCAGGTGAATTTCACTAGAGGGGCTTCAAGCAGTGAAAGTGCATGTGCATGTGATATATAAAATGCACCTGTTGAAATAATGTTTCTTTTCCTAGATGTTATATTACAGGGGCATGGAATAATTTCACTTTAAAAAATCCTTCCCCAATTTAAATGCTCCCCCCTGCTCTCCTGTTGATCTTATTAAAAATCTCTTCATTGAGGGAACTGGTCATTAAGGGAACAAACAAACTGCCCATAGTCAGGAGTACATATAAAGCACTTTCCATCCATACATCTCAAAGCAATTTGCAGTAAGAGGGCATGTATCTTATTTTGTACATGGTGAAACCAGAAATTCAAAGACTCAAGAAGAAAGACATCACAGAAGACTTAAAGTGCTGTCTCATTTCCCTAGCATTTATTTTTTTGTAGTAGGTGTAATGTCTGTGAGCAATGCAATCCTGTGAACTCTTTAATGTTTGATATGTATGGCCAGGACTGGGAGGGCTAAGAGACACAGGAAAGACTTAAGGTTTTTTGTTCAATTTCTGATTACTGTGAGTTCAGTGAGACAATCTATTCCTTCCTCCTTCACTTCCTCTTTATAAGTCTCACACAGGACCAGTGAGAAATAAATTGCTTTTGGAAGCCTATAGAAATGAAAGGGTAGTATAACAAATTTTTATTACACTTGATCTTCAAAAATAAGTAATGCTAACGTTTTATCACCCTATGTTCTTGTATCGGTTTTCAGTGGAAATTGTAGTGCATCACATATGGTTTGAATGACAGATGTTGGTCCACTGCATTAACATTTTCATTGTTTTCTCCTCAGGGCTGATACTTCACATTTCTGAAGGTTGAAGGATCATTTCTTCATGCAGAAAAGGCCCCATCTCATTGCCTATCCCAGGCTGGTAAAACGGCAGATGTGTGTTTGTGGATCCATCTGTGGGAGGGCAGGTGGACAGAAATGGGAAGTCTCTGCTTGTTCTTGCACAATGATTTGCTTCAGCTGCCAAGCTCTGTTAAATAAACTGCTTATGCACCAGGCAGGAATTTCACTTGTACAAGGAAGCCTTTCTTTGAACCTTTCCAGGTGGGAATGTTTTCTAGTACAAGGCACTTATTTAATGTTCACACTGCCCGAAGGCCTCAGTCAGCACCTCTGTGCAAACTTCAGAAGACAGAATTCCTGCCTTAAACACCTCATGGTCTGAGCATACAGTAGTGCCCAACATGGAGTGAGACAAATGGATGTCACCAAGGTGACAAGTGCCTGTCTTACTAGGTCCAGACACTTCTTTCATCAATTCAGTGAAGTTATGCATTTACTTTGGTGTCTGGCAGGCAAAGGGCAGGAGGATGGAAACACGAAGAATGAGGACATGGATCAGGAGAACACTGCCGGTGGGAGACAGAAAACAAGGAATATGGGAGAGGAGATTAGAATAGAAACCATTCTGCCAGGAAAACAAAGTCCCTGTTAGTGTTTGAGTTTCCACCACTTGTTCTCAGAGGCAGTGGCATCAGATACCTCTCTTTAGTCATGTCTTCAGATGTTACTGATTATAACTTTTCTGCTCCCTCCTGCTCGATAGTCTTGAGGTCTAAGGTCTTTAGGGAAGGTTGTGGAAAGCTAAGAGGGAGTCTGGAAGGACAAAATGGTTATTGTCCTCTAGTGCATCATGTCCTTGAGCCAGTGGGGTTAATTGTTAACTTTCCAGTCTCTGAGAAATGCAAACAGCTTCAGATTTACCCATTAAACCACATAATGACCCATTGCTTCATTATTGCATCAGAAATTATTTCTTCTGCCTGTAATAAATTTCTCTTGCTCATCTTCCATGAAGAATGTCACTGAGAGGTTTGGGCAAAGACAGAACAAAGGGTGGTAAAGGGAGGTGAGATGGTGACATAAATCATACCAAGCTAACCCTGGAGGCCACTGTCCAGCCCTGGCTAGTCTGCTGAAGAGGCAACACAGCCATAGGTATGGTCTTGAGATCTGTCTGGAGCACCAGCATGTGCAGCTAGTTAGGGAATAGCCACAGACACCTGGATGTAGGAGAGACTGCCAGCCCAACACAGCTCAGCTGAGACTAGCCAAGCATTGGCTCATCAACTTTACATTGAGACCTGTGAGACCTGGTTAAGGTGACCTACAACAGTGTTCTCAGAGGACTTTTATGCCTTGAGGGTGGTCTTTGCCTGTTCTGGCACCTCCACTGCACAGCTACAGAGAAACGAGCAGAGCACAGCTTGGGATGATCTGCTCCGGTCCGTAAGGGGCATCCAGAGTAAGTGGGATTCAGACTGGGAAAGAGCTACACATCTTGGCTTTCCCTTTTTTTCTCTCTCCCCAGGTAGGGACTTTATTGGAGGAAAGTAAGTGGTGAGGGAAAATAGTGAGGGCAGTGCAGTGGCTCATATAAGGGGCTCCTTCATTATGATATTGCTGAAAAATGTTACTGAAGTGGCTGGCTCCAGGGGGTATATAAGGATAAGGAGCTTAGCTGGAAGTCTGCTTCCTTACTGATTCCCAGAAATTAACAGAGTTTATGCAATAATCAAGTACATTCAGTACCATATGCCAGAGCATATTGTAGCACACAGAAAAGAGGGCCTTGTTATGCTACATGCTGCAGTGTCTGAGGCATTTCAGTTCAACACCTTTCTTTGCTTATTCACATCACATCAGAGAAAGAGCAAAATGCTACGTCAGCCTGGGGCCAGAAGTTACTGACCTTGGTTTCTGTACCGTTCTTTCATGTGGGGAGGGTGTGGTGATCTACTGGGGAAAACACCCTCACAAACCTTGAAGAAATGAGTTCAGGTTTGGGCACAGATTCAATTTTCTGCTTTCTCTTTCCCCTGTGCATGACTCAAGTGTAAATGAGTACCTGGACACTGAGAGGTAAGGAGGTGGTTGCCTGGGTGGTACCTGTGAACTTTCCTTGTGCAGTGTTGGCTTCTGAAATGTCTTACGTTTCCTGATGGGCTGTCTGGGCACTGCTAAACCTTTGACTCTCATGTGCAACACAGTTTTTAAGAAAGTGCTGTGCAGTCTCCAACCATTAGGAATGCCTTAACTCCTCTGATATTTTTAAAGCTACCAGAGGAGCTGTTTTGTTAGGAAACACCCAGTGCAAAAGGAGGTATAATTGATTTTCTTTGCTGGTAGCAGTTCTGGATGTTAGAATCACATCTGGGTTATGCCATAGTGAGACAGTGTTGCCTGGTTTTATAAACTCCTAATTTGTAAAATCATATTTCTGTGTTACACAGTCAGCAAACCCACCACAGAATCTGTGTAGAACTGTTTATGGTACATTATAGAGACTGAATTCATTGTGGCCAGGAGGAAGAAGCTGAAGGTAGTGATGGTCAAAAGACAACATCTGGATGATCCTTATATTTCGTTTGGCACATAAAGTTTTTAGAGTGATTTAACTTCAAGTGTGGTTTGTGTCCTCATCTTGGAAACATCATCTACATAAATTCTGCTAAATAATTCCCCTTCATGACACGGTCCCTGATCCTCAGGCCAAGCTGGTTGTGCTCAGACTGCTCTGGGCATTTGATTTTTCCAGGGCACCAACCCCTCTGCTTTGTCTTTGTCTTTGCATCTCCTGTGGGCTCCATGTGGTGTCCTCTAAGAAAAAAATATGATTTTTCTTTTTCTTTTTTTTTTTTTTTAAATTTTCCTCCTCCCAGTGTAAGCTGGTGTCTGGTTTCAAGAACTGTGAAATTTCTGCCACGAGTTCTAATTATTTTGAAATGTTAATTACAAAATATTATTTGCACACATAGAATGTGAGAAAATTCTCTAGTAAATTCACATTTCTTATACAGTAGAACAAGGTAACTCAGGTAGAAAAGAAAATGACCAAATCTAATCAGCCATCAGTGAAAAACTACAAATTGCTGGAGTGCAGATACCCTTCAACTGAGGTTAATCAAGCAGCAACTAATCAAAATAGATTTCCCTGATCATATTTCTATCTTCTTTTTCTAGGAGTATAAACTTTTGAAATGATTTGATTTGAAAAGGGGTGGTCTCCATGGTGTTAAGACGTCAACTTATGACACATGGTTTTCCAACCAAGGTTTTTTTTATTTTAAACAGATGTACAGAAAATAGCGAAAAATAAACTCATGGACAAAATACCAGTAAGATTCCTTTGAGTAGCTTCAGATCTGTTTGTCAGAAGGCCTGAATGCAGAAGTCTTATTTCTGCTATCCCTGCCTTTCACACTGCTGTCATGTCAGGCCAGATAAGGATGCTTGATGCTGGACCATATTTCCCTGAATTTTAAAGAAAATTTTCTTTCTTGGTGTTGAGAATACCTACCCTGCACATTTGTTGACAAGAAACTTGTCTTTAAGGGTGGCTGTGCTGCTCCATTTGTGTCATGGATGAAGACAGAAATTGTTTTGGTGGGTAACCATGATCCAGTGGTATTTATTTGTGCTCAGAGAGGCAGAAGTACCAGGCTAGATTTCACTCAGTGAACTGAAGACCATGTGTAAACCTCTGGTGGTGCAAGTTTCACTGGGAACCACACAAGATATAACTCAGGCTGTTTCCCATGAGGAAGTTTGCCAGTGTTGCCTGCATGGGGCTACATGCTGCCCTCATTCCTCAGGTCTGCATGTGGGGACCTGCAGGGTACACACATCCACTCCAGCAGACTCAGCAGAGCGCCTGCTTTGCCCGTGCTCTGCCAGCTGGTGACAGAGCAGGAAGCTGAGCAGCCACATTAACAGGATGCTCAACCTGAAGCAATAAAGCCCTGCTGAGAAATAAGGTATAATAACTTGGAGCCAACATTAGGATAATGTGGCCATAGGGCTTCTGGGCTGCAGCTGGCCTGCATCCCGCTGGCTTGCAGCACGCACAGGGCAGCACGCAGCTGCAGCCTTTCTTTGCATGTTACTTGAATAAAAGGATCTCCAAAAAGCTCAAAATTAGCTAAAGCTCATTGTAAGAGGTGTAATCAGAGCTAGTTATGGTCTGGTTTTGAAAGAGCTCTGCTGGTTTTAGCTCAGAATCTCTGGGCACTAAAAACTCCATCTGTTCATACAGTTTCAACCTTTCCTGGGGTACAGGGTCCTATTATCTTACCCCCAGGACAAAGTTCTGCTGAGGAGTTATGAGCCATGTCTGCATATGAGTTAAGTCCTTGAGTATCTGCTTCATGACATCAGTTTTTGTGGTAGGAACTTTGCTCTGTTCCTCTGTTCCACTGCAGGAACAGAAAAGCTGAGGCAAGAAGGAGTAGTTGGAATGGGGAATCAGTCTGACAAAAGCGAAATTTATCTTGAATCACCTTCACTTTGCTCTTATCTTTCAAGCTCCTTAGTGAAAGTGAAGAAGAATAAGACTATTAAACGCACTGCTTGAACTAATTTGAAAAGTCTACTTTGGTCAGATACAATATAATTAACATTGCTGTTGATGTACATTAGTACTTCAAGGGTTCTCTCAGGATGTGCTTACTTATGAAAAACGAAGTCTGTGTTGCAAGAGACCTTAATCCTAGCCAGAGTTCTGCCTAAGAGCCTGCAGGGAGCGAGGCACTGCATGTACCTGGGAACTGGGCATACATGGACTCAGAGAGGAAATGGCTGGTGGTTACAGCTCCATCATGAAGATTTTTGAAAGACAGGTGCTGTAAAGAGGCAAACACTGTCTGTGGAGAGAAATACGTAGGAAGTCTGTAGCTAAGTGAGGAGCATCTGCATGTTTGACACAGTTACAGCAACCTGCCCTGTGGCTCCTAAATGCTTTTTGTGCAGGGTTTTCTGAGCAGTTTGGAAGCTTTCTAGGTGCTAAATTTATCAGATGCATTCTACAGAAAAGTTAATGCAATTTGTAAAATATTGTAAGGTTTCCTGCATGTTTTGTAAAAGGGATTGGTAGGTTTAAACACCTATAAAAATTCTTTCAATCAAGATATCTTCAGTTCTGGTGGTTTTCTATAGAAAGCTTGTGTTGAGGGCCCAGAAAGTATGTTAGTGTCCAAAATTATCACCCATATTTGAAACACTGGTTGAGGAAGTTCTTGCTATGGTTACATAGGAAGTCAATGGGCAAGGCAGGAACCAACCTTTGGTGTAAGCAACGAATTGACTTTTTACAAGGGGCACATTCTGCAAAGAGCAATTGCCATTTTGCTTCCCTACTTGGAAGCTGATTTCTTAGAGGAAAAGGCACTTGGAGGACTGTAGATCCTGTCGTTTCTGCCTTTCTCTGCCCCAAGTGCATTTTAACCCATTTGTGTGCTGTGATTGCACTGGCCATCTTCTCCCCAGTGCTGAGAGGACGGTCACATCACACCACTCTTCCTTTGCACATCTGAGGGACTGTTATCCCTGGGCAGCTGCTGAGACCTGAGCCCAGGCTTTTGAGCATGTGTGTCCAGCCTCATTTCTCATATCAGTGCAAACCTTTAATAAGACAAACCTGAGCAAAGTGGTACCCAGCAGACAGTGAAGATGATGTGCCTAGGACATCATTCTTTTGCTAGTAAATGCCAGCCAGGTGTGTCACACCTGCTTGGAGATAAGTAAAAGCCCATCCGGAGTCTTGGCTGGTCAGCTTCTCCCGAGAAAACATGTACGACTGAGAGGGATCATGTAGAGCATGTTTGTAATTGATTCAGTACTGCTGTGTGACAAAACACAATAGCTTTGTATGAGGCTTTAATATAAATCTCTTGCACTAGCAGAGCCTAGTAATTGAATCATTATACAAGTGAAGCTGGAGAAGCATGATGAAAAAGATTGGTTCCAGGTTAAATGTGAAACAGATGTTCCCTGACCCTCTCCCCTTCCTGCTCTACTGCCTCCCCCTTTGTCCCTGACAATTGCAGGCATGAAGTGCTCCTGGTACAAAATGAGGAAGAAGTAGGGGGGGAAAAAAAAAGGAAAACCAGAAAGCGATTGCATGATTCTTTGGCAATGTTAGCAATGAGTTGTTAGTATTTGAGAGCATGCTCTCCTTGGTCTGCTGCTTGACAGCAGAGTGGACCTTGTGAGTGAAATGGAGATTGGTGGTCATCTTGGCTACAGTGACCATGAAGTGATGGAGTGTAAAATCTCTGTTGACAGGAGGAAAAGTGCCAGCAAAACTTCCATTCTGGACATGAGGAGAGCACACTTTAGGCTGCTCAGAGAATTAGTAAATAAGGACCCCTGGAAAAATGTTTTTGCAGGTGCTAGGTTTCAACAGTGCTGGTCACTTTTCAAACATCACCTCCGAAGGGCACAGGAGCACGCAGTTCCCAAATGTCAGAAATCAAGCAGGTGAGGCAGAAGGCTGGCTTGTCTGAACAGGGATTGTCTCTTGGAGATAAAGCTAAAGAGGAAGCTGTATGCCCAGTGGAGGTAAGGTCAAATGACATAGGAAGAATTCAGACATGTTGCTTGCTGCTGTAGCAAGAAAATTCATGGGGCTAAAGCTCAACTGGAGTTGAAGCTGGTCAGAAATGTGGGGGACAACAAAAAGAGTTTTTTCAAATATACTAATGGCAATAGGCAGTATAGAAATATCATTGGCTCATTATGATTGAGGAGGGTCACCTCACAAACAGGGACAGAGACAAGGCAGGGGTGTTTAATACATTCTTTGCCTCTGTCTTCAACACAGATGACGGACCAAGGGGATCTCAGTGCCCTCAGATGGAAGACCATGACTATGAGAATGATCAACTCCCAGTCAATCCTGAAATTGTGAGGTAAATGCTGCTTCAGCTGGATCCCTATAAATCTATAGGGTCTGATGGGATTCATCCCAGAATCCTCAAAGAACTAGACGATGTCATCACAAAACCTCTCTCAATGATTTTGGAGCAGTCTTGGGAATACAGAGAAGTCCCAGCTGACCTGTTTTCAAGAAGGAGGACCCTGGAAACTACTGTCCTGTCAGTTTCACTTCAGTGCCTGGTAAAGTTATGGAGAAGATCATTCTGGGAAGTATTGAAAAACACCTGAAAGACAATGCAGTTACTGGTCACAGCTGTGTAGCTGTATGGAACAGTATTATGAAACACAAGTTGTGTGTTAGACGTAGACCTGAATCACTTACATCATCCCAGCTTTTCATAGACAATGCAGTCACTGATCACAGCCAGCATGGCTTTGTGAGAGGAAAGTCTTGCTTATCCAACATGATTTCCTTCTGTGACAAGGTAACTCACCTAGCTGATCAAGGAAGATGTAATCTTTTGGATTTCAGTAAAGTTTTCAAAACTGTCTTTTACAGGATCCTTCTGTTCAGCACAGCTGGATGAACATATCATGTGGTGGATGAGCAATTGGCTCATGGGTTTAGCACAGAGGGTAATAGTGAATGGGGGAACATCAGACTGGTGACCTGTCACTAGTGGGGTTCCACAGTGTTCCACCTTAGGCCCTGGTGCTCTTCAACACCTTGCATTTACAACTTCCTTTTTAGGTGAAGAGGAGGGGCAGACACTGATCTCTTCTTTGTGATGACTGGTGACAGGACCCAGAGGAATGGCCTGAAGCTGTGTCAGGGGAGGTTTAGGTTGTATATTGGAAAGACATTCTTCACCCAGAGGGTGGCTGGGCACTGGAACAGGATCCTCAGGGCAGTGGTCAGAGCACCAAGCCTGTCTGAGTTCAAGAAGTATTTGTCTGATACTCTCAGGCCCATGGTGTGACTGGTGATGATAGTCCTGTGCAGGGCCAAGAGTTGGACTTGATGATCCTTGTGGTTCCCTTCCAACTCAGCAGATTCTGTGATTTGTCAGGGGAAACAGCAGTAACTTTAAAAGAATCAGGAGTGGGTGGATATCCCTGGAAGCGAGGTGATGAAGGAGGCAGGCACAGCCCCACCGAAAGCAGTTCCTTTCACCCAAAGTTTGCAGAAGGATCTTGAGGAACCTGTGGTCGCTGTGTCCAGCATCATAACAGCAACAGAGACCAGGCTTTACAGGTCCTGCAGACCTTTCTCAGACCCAGGATAACACAAGGCCATGAAAGAGAAATAAAAACAGGGTGTTCTGGCATCAAGATCTCACGCTGTGGCTCTAACCAGGAACTGCTGGAAGTATGAGGGGACTAGGTTCACCCCGCAGATGACGGATTCTGGGACACCTGGTGATGCCCCTGCCCAAGAGAGGGGCAAAGGCATAAAAACATGGTAAACACCAGTGATGGCCCCTGTTTTGGGAGGATATACCCAGATGAAACTGCCCTCCCTGCCAGCATCCAGGAATGTGAGTAGGAAACCTGAGCATCATGTTTTGGGTATCCAAAAAGGATGTCACTTTGAACTGGAAACTGCTTACTGGGTATTTGGGGCATTTTTTTGAAATTTTACAGTTTCCAAAAGCACAGGAGGAACCATTGTAAGAATGATGATGGGATATTTTCCTATTCATTATTTCTGAATGCTACAGTTTGGGTAAAATGGTACAATCCTTGATGTATATTTCTCAGTTTGGCTGCCACTCAACCAGGTTCATTTGTTCCTAAATGTGTCCTTGTCTGAGTAGCTCTCAGCAATCTTTGTTTTCCTTGGTCCCTTTTGTCACCTGTGATCAATCTGTGACATCATTGCAATGAAGGTGAAATGTCAAAGCCCTACCAGTCCTAGTGGACAAGGATTGGGGCTGACCCACAACCCCCTCAACTCCCACTGGTATTTCTTTTTTTTCCAGTCAGGGCAAATTCTCCATCTGTGGCAGTGAAGACACATGGGCACATATCTCTTTTGGATGAGATTCAAAGAGCAGATGCCCTTCACTCTTTTTAAATATACTTTACCATGTTTAGACCTGTGGTTGATGGCCCAGAGTGATACATGAGAATCGAGTCTATATGCAGTTCACATACAGGGAAGTTGCTGTGCTTGTGGAGCTCTGACTCTGTAGTTTTGTACACACACCAAAAATGGTGTGAATCAGTTAAGATCTGAAGTCATGAACTACAGTTTCTAAAAATCAAGGACACAGAAAGATCCAACTCAAATGATTTCAGAAACAACCTTGAAAACCAATCATGTCTTAAATCAGAGTTTACAATAATTCCATGAAAATCACACATCTAGTACAGGCACATATCAAAATAGTTTCATAGTTGCAGTACCTGTGAAGAGAATGCTTCCCCATAGGATGAGTCAAGATATTCTCAAATACATCTATAAATAAACCTTTTTATCCTCAAGTAATATTTCGGTAAACATCAAGTGTCTCATTCAAAATACCCAGTTTCCTTTTCTGCCTCTTTTTTCTAGGGGAGAGCAGAATTTGGCCACTGATTTTTCTGCACAGAGGTGGTCTTGAGTAAGAGAAATCTTTAATTTGGAGTGACATGTCTTGAATTATTTCTAAGGCTCTTCTTTATATCCTAATGCACTTATGGACTGACCATGTAGTCTTTGAAAATCAGTGACTTTTATAGGGTTTAGTGCATGCTGTTAGTGAATAAACACTCTCCAGAAAGCTCAATTAATGCAATGTTAGGACATTGTAACTTTTGGAAAGCCATTTAAATAAAGTCCATCTTGACAGGATGAGTAGCACCAGACCTTCAGTATATACAGTCTGATGACAAGCTCCAACTCTGCTTGAATAAGTTCAGGGAGAGCTGTCTGAATAATTTCTCAAGTGCCTTGCCTTTGCTTGCTCTGAGAGAAAGGGCACACTGTAAAATGATCATGTAATCAGAAAGCTGTGATCTTTTATGTCTCCTGGAAAAACTTCAGTATTGGCTTTCCATCAATCAAATGGATAATACTAGAAACAATTAACTATCAAAAGGCATCCTTCAACAGTCTTAGTTGCTGTCATAGAGAAGGTCTCAGCAGACATGTCCTTTTCGAAGGAGCTGGAAATAAAGAACTAGAATACCATTTTGCTTCTGAATGTCCATTAAGTTCAGCATATTCCAATGTAATGAAACTAGAAGTTGTTTTACTTTTCCATTATTTACTTTCCACCTGACTTTAAAACATATGCATAGTCCATCCAAGGCTTGCTCATCTATAAACACAAGAACACTGTCTGTCTTCTAAGTTATGTTGTTACATACATGTATTCATACATACATATAGAATCATTGAATCATAGAATCATTAGGCTGGAAAAGACCCTTAAGGTAATCAAGTCCAACCACTAACCCAGCATTGCCAACTCCACCACTAAACTATGTCTGTGAGTGACACATCTACACATCTTTTAAACACCTCCAGGGATGATCACTCAATCACTTCCTTGTGCAACCTCTTCCAATGCTTGACAACCTTTTCTGTGAAGAAATTCTTCCTGATGTCCAATCTAAACCTCTCCTGGCACAATTTGAGGCCATTTTCTCTTGTCTTGTCACTTGCTACTATGGAGAAAAGGCCAACTCCATCTGGATACAACTTCCTTTTGTATAGTTATAGAGAGCGATATGGTCTCCCATGAGCCTCCTTTTCTCCAGGTGAAACACCCCCAGCTTCCCCAGCTGCTCCTCATAAGACTTGTGCTCCAGATCTTTCACCAGCTTTGTTGCCCTTCTCTGGACACACTCCAGCACCTCAACATCCTTCGTGTAGGGAGGGGTCCAAAACTGAATCAAGGATTTGAGGTGCTGCCTCATCAAAGTTCAAGGGGACCATCATTGCCCTAGTCCTTCTGGCCACACTGTTTCTGATACAAGCCAGGATGCTGGAGATTCTCTTGGCCACCAAATTCCTCCCCTCAGGTTATAGCATCAAACAAAGTCTCTCATTTGGATGTCTAAAACTTAAACCCTAAAATCCTGATCAGTACTTGCTACTGTTTTTTCAGAGAAAATACTGTAATTTCTTAGTAAACAGATATTTAATGTGTACAAAATCTGCTCCAAATACCACTGATGTATGTGACATTTGGAATTCTCTGAGTAACTCTGAGGCAAAACCTGTTGATTAGAAACCCAGCTGCTGTCCCTAAAAAGGATGTCTCATGAGGTTCCATGGAACAGAGTACTCCATGGTTTTTCCTCAGAGATTATTTTTTAGACAGCCATGCTTCCCTAATATTTCCTGCAAGCCTGGGCTCTATAGAGCTATGGAAAATCTCTCCAAAATATTCACAGTTCCATCAGATATCAAGGGATGTGGAGGGTCCTATGTCTGGTCACTTCCAACCCTTGCCTGGCATCAGGCAGATTGTCAGAAGTTGTGGAAGCAGAAATCTCTACCCCCTATCAAGACTAACCTGTTCTTCCCAACAAGCACGTGTCTTGCTCTTGTGTGTGGTATGTTTACTCTCAACATTCTTTATCATTCTCTGTCCCATCCTCTAGGTTTTGTGCTTCTGGGAGAGCAGCAAACACTGCAGTATCATGTGTGTGTTACAAGCATTACTCAAAGGTTTCATATTTCCAGGCTGATATGGGAAGACACTCTAGAAATTGACCCAGATTGCAAATTAAATGGAAGAAATTTCCCAGGGTGCCATTTCTGGAGGACTCTGACTTACCTCCTGGAAAAGCACACTACTGGGTTTGTCCTCTGTCTCAGTACAGCCTGTCTGCTTGCCCTAACTGGCTAACAAAGCACAGCAAATGAGTCTTATATGATTCACATGGTGCTTTTCTAAGCATCTGTTTCAAATCACCTATCTGAGAGTCCAAGACTCGGTCCAAAGTGGCAAGGTGGCAGCCAGAATTGCATCTCACTAATTAATTGGCTCAGAGCTCACAGATGGGTGTGAAACCTGCATTTTTCAGAGCTTTTATGTCTGTGTGTTTTCCAGACTTGAGCTAAATGGATCTACAGGAAAAACACTGCAGCAAATATCACTCACTCAGCACAACCCCACACAGCAGTCCATGGTGGTACAGATCCAGAGAGAGAATCTTGGCTGGGACACTGAGTCATCCTGAGCTTGTGGAAAAGCAGATCGTTGCCAAAAGATTTGGAAAACAGCATTTCTGTCCTCTCCAAGCAAGCAGAGCGGAAGTAATTGAGAGATTTTTGTAGCTGACATTTCCCATGGAAAGCTGGTGTTCCTACTTCAGACTGCTAACATTGCCACCAAACTGGGATAAGGAAATTCCCTTGGGATCAGTCTTAGATATGACCTATGAATCACAGGAATCCTAGTCCCAGGACCCCTGGTCTTTATTCACTTGATCTGCTGCCACTGCAGCACTTGGATTCCTCATAACTATTAGGGGAAATTTCAGAGCTTTTTCCTGTGAAATTTCTAATTTTTATAATCTCTAGAATTCAAGTCAGATAGCAACTAAAGTCCCTTCCTGTACATGTAGTCTGATAACTTCCACCAGATGACCATAGACATTTTCAAAATCTTGTGTTATGCACATGGATCTGAGTAAAAATGATAAATATATTTTTTTCAATGGCATGAAATGGCAACTGGGAAAAATATTTAAATTAATAGTGTTTGTATAATATTCAAACCTCTGCTCCTCTTTCAGGAAATGAGAGCACCTGTATAAACACTAGATCTAGAGAAGTTAAAGGTCACATTACCACTACGTAGTCCATGGCCTCTGAAGGTTAAAATATCCTTTTACACAAAAAATATCCTTGCCTTGAAGAGGTTGGGCAGGTATTCCCTTGGCTGCTGTTGCAACCTTTGGCCTCAGTCCTACAAACACTTAGACACATGCTCCATTTTAAACATGCAACCATCTCTACTGTACAGCTCAGAGGAGTGTGATGAGGTTCCACTTAGTGCTGTGGAGTGGTCTGATGTTATGGTGTTGAAGACTTGATGTTTCCCTGTTTTATTGGAATAACCATTTACTGGCATTGCTGCAGACCCCAATCCAGACAACACGATCCACAGCCTCTCTGTATCTCAAACAAACCCCCAAGTTCATTCTGAGATGGTGCTTCAAAGCAATTGACTCTTTCAGCAATCAGTTCTCATAGGAGTTTTTGTCCCACGGTGCCTTCTCAGGGGTGTCAGCTCTTTAAAATAACACAAAGTAGTGTAGTTATAAAGTCTCCATTTTGCAATTAGGTACTGACTACTAAGTTTTCTCATTTTTATTGGATATTTTTATGTTCTCTTTTTCTACATTACTCTTGAGATGTTGGTTTTAGCTTCTAGTTGCACAGAAGCAGCTTTGCAACAGTTCCTCTAGCATTCTTAGAATGATATTTTTCAAATGTCATAGTGATTTCAGGAGAGGAGTTTTCAAGTGGCTTGGGTGCTAATGCATCTAATTTGAACTTTCAAAACTTATTTGAAGTCAGATGTTTTGAGAATATCTTAAGATCTGATCCACAGTTTATTATATGGTGTCTTCCTCTCAAATCATGTTTTTCTAACTCTTCTGGTTACATTTCAGATACCTTATAGGACCATCTTGTTTGTACTTTCTTTTATAACCTTTATTTCCTCTTAACATAACAATAATAGAACTATGATGTCTTACCACATTGCTGAGTTCCTAGAATCAAAATGTTTGTGATGCCTACACCGAGGTTCACCTCATTGCACTCAGTATGAGTTGAACTTTCTAATCAAGGCAAGTCACCTTAGCAGTCAGGCTTGTCTCCTAGCACAGAGTGACTCCATGGCATTAACCAAGCTGTGTGCCTGAATATAGGCCAGAAAAAATGGGCTTTGTTTTATTGAAGAGAAAAAACTCACAGATGAGATCATTCACCCAATACTCGTAAGACCTCACTAATGCCTGCGAACTCATTGCCCTCATATCATCTGTTCTTCAAAAGGGAATTTCAGGCACCTAGAATGGGTTACAGGTGGATGACAACACTGCTAATGTCTCAAGTAGAATCATAAGTCATCAAAAGATTTCTGCTTTAAAAAACAGCAATATAACAAAATAAACTTTTCAGGTAAAAATCCCAAGTATGGTTTCTCACGTTTTGTCGGAGAGGTGATAAAAGCGAACCCTTAACTCTGCCTCATGTTGGCAGACGGTAATGTTACTGGCTAGGCTCAAGTGTCTCCACACAGCAGTTGCTGAAGCAGCTGGGCTATCAAGTGCTGGATTTTGCAGTTGCACTGTTGCAGTGTGGAGATGAGATGACAGTCTTAAATGCTTAATGAAATGTTACTAGGTGGGAAGCAGATGAAGGGCAGCTGCTCTTAGCTCTGCTGGTAAGCTGTCTCTGGCTATTGCTCTCCCCACTCCCTCTGCCACTAACATCTGCACAATTTCTAAAGGACTGATATTTCTGCAGTAGAAAATGTACTGGTGGTGTGAACTCAGCTTGTCCTGGGGTTCTTTCCATCTGTTACTCACTTCCAGGAATGATCTTACTATCTCTTTTGTGGTGTGTCTGCTACCTCACATTAATTTCCAGAAAAGTAGTTAGTGACTGCAAACATCTGTCTATTCAGTGTCTCACTGAGGCAGTTGACCTTCATAGTTTCACATTCAGTGTGTTGCTATAGTAAGGATCATGCTGGTTCCTTCTTTGCTATCTGGAAGGGGTAAAATCAATTTTTTTGCCCTTTGGCTCATAGTTACATTTTGTGCATGGTGATTCACTTCAGCAACTGGAAGAGTATGGCCCCCCCCAAAAGTTATCAGTTACAGTATTAGATGAGTTTTCTAGTTTGTAAGAATTTGGCAGTGAAGATTTCCTGTAATGTTACAGTTTGTATCTCAAATGATGACAGTTTTAACTGCCATATGCATATCTCAGTTTGGAAAACACAGGCTTTCCTGATCACAATGTGTATAATAGAGAACTATAATTTCTAGTAATCTTTATACTTATTTCTTGCAATTTTTTGAGTTCCAGACATGAGCTGATACAATACACATTCTTAGGAAACAACTTCTTCTTGTTGTGATGTTTCATAAAAGATACCCATACATCTAGTTCCAGCCTCTAGAACCCTAGAGTTATTTAGGTCTGTTAATGTCTTATCTGTCCTACATGACTTTTTACTTTCTTCTAACTAAGCAGAATAAGAGAATGGAATTAAGCAGATAATTTCATGAGAGTGTGAGTAATTTTTAAAAATATATGTAAGAAAACATTAGGGAAAAAAAGGCACATTTTTAACCTTGAGATTTAGTACAACTGACAAAAATATGTGAACTTCTGAATCTTGGAAAACCTTGGTTGGACTTAAGAAGTTCAGTATTAATAGGTCTACTGGTGTTTCTCATTTTCTGCAGAATTTAACTAGCATATCTTTTGAAGTCTTGTTTGCAGGAATTAAAACATCCCAAACATTGTGAAGTGATTGAACCAATTTTCATAGTAAAGACACAAAAAAGGATAAAAATAAGTACAAGATTGTACTTGCAACTTTCTGTCTGTTAACATATATCTCAGTGGTGATAGATCTTCCCTTTTGTAAAGGACTGATAACAGTCATGGGTTTGATAACAATCAGACAGATCAGGCTGTTAAACATTATGGAAACCTGCTGGGGTGTTTTTATTCAAAGCACTATCTTTGTGTCATTTGGTGGACAGGAGCACAGGGAGACATTTCTGTCATGTAGTAATCAAGAGGAAAAACCTGCTCTTCATTAAAGTGATGTGGAATGAATTTTGTGGACAAGAATATTTTTGTTGGTAGCTTCAGCAGCTTCTCTGCCATTTAATAACAATGGTGCCTTAAACATTTCTGAGAGCCACAAAGCTCTTGAATCAATCCATAGCAGCACCTGCTGCTCCAGAATATCTTTCCAGGTACACTGAGCCCTTCCCATGGATAGCTGGGCACTGCTGCACTTTATTCTTTGCTTTGTGTTGTCTGGGTACTATTTTCTCACAGAGGTAAGGCTAAAATTTGTTTCATGTTGTGGAAGCACAGTCACTGAGCTAGAAATGCTGGTTAAGTAGGGACAGTGTGCTTTGTTTTCATGGGCTTTCTGCTTTTGCCAAAATGGGTGAGTTTTCAGAAATGCTAAGCATAACTTGCCTTGTTAACTGAGCCTTTCAGAAGGTCCTTGCTCTAGGAAGTCCAAACTCACTATTGTCTTTGAAAACCAAAATCAGGCTTTGGCTCAGTGCTTCTGAATCTTGTACATCTGACATCAAATATTAGGCACTTCATGTTAACTAGTACATAAGACCACCGTGATCTGGAAATCCAAGTAATGTCAGACACATCAGGACATCCAGTTGGCCAAATGTCACATCTGTGCAGAGGCCAAGCTCCCAGAAAACCAGGCACACATTTCCATGGCTCATAAAGCTCACTTTGAGAGTCTGTATGATAGCAGATATGGGCTTGCATATGAGACAGCTCCAAAGGGTACAAATAAAGTGGAAACTAGATTTAAAAGAAAAGCTTCCAAACTATCCCATGAAGCACTTGCCATATTCCAGATGGCTGGAGCCATGAATTCTTCTCAGTAGCATACTGGAACCTATTTAGCAAATGACAATGGCAGACTAGTAATAATAATAAAAATAATGAAAAACATGTGCCCTATGAAGAAGTGACAACTGATTAAAGCAGATAATTTTGCAGATGTCTGAGAAAGTTAAAATTTTAACAAAGTTTTAATGTAAGAAATGAGTAATACTTTCAGTCACAGGATTTCACATAGGTGCATCTGGAGAAATACTTCTGGTTGCCCAGGAGAACAGATTGTCTAATGGTGCATCTCCAGCATGGCTCCATTCAAGGGAGATAAGCCAATTCTCAGCACACTTGCAGTGCTGAGCA
>JAWWEU010000081.1:141062830-141074457 GCA_035583155.1 Acropternis orthonyx | reverse complement strand
TGTCTAATGGTGCATCTCCAGCATGGCTCCATTCAAGGGAGATAAGCCAATTCTCAGCACACTTGCAGTGCTGAGCAGTCAGTCAGAAGTTAACAGCAGGTAAATCACTGTTGGTAAATACCAGTTTGTGCTCTCAGTTGTGGTTTGCAGGTGGTTTTCTTAATCCCCCTTCCATTCACATAAGAGAGAACCAATTTGATCCTTTTAATTTCAACAGAACTGCAATTTATTGAGAGTGGAGGGCACTCAGAACTTCTCAGCAGGGCCTCCCTCCTTCATCACAGCAATAACTTTGTCTGCATCGTCTTGTCCAGGAAGCATAAAAGGCTCAGCTAACCTTGCTTTGCAGGATAACTATGGCTATAGGGCTTGTCAGACACATACTGAAATGTTGCAAAATGTGGCACTTTGAAAAATGCTTTCCTAAATATGCAATTGTAGTGATGACGGCTTCCTAGAGATATATTTTACAATATTATGATGTCTTTGTGCTGTGTACCAATCTTTTATGTGCAGCTAAACAAATTGTGATGGAAGAGGTTTAAGTATTCATTGGAGAATAGGTCATTATAAGTACATCTATATTTCTGATCAAGATGTATAGGACTGCATTGTTTCTGGCTGTATAGCTATTATTCATCTGTAATTGCAAAAAGAAAGCCTGCCAGTTTTGCATTTCAGTTACAAAATGTAATGGAGCAACTAATCTGATTTACCTTTTAACAGCTAAGAATTCTGCAGTTGTATTTAATGCATTCTGTTAAAGGCTTTTCTATTGGAAACATTTTTTCGTGACAGTGACTTCTTCTGTAGATTGCTGCAAGAATATGAATTTTGAATAGTTTTTTCAAATACTAATTTATGCTCACTGTGTTGTCCATGAGTTACTCTTTAAAATTTTCTGATTGCATAAGTAAGTGCCCAATGTGATAGAAAACATACCTCCTTGTCTGTAACCTGATAATTCAAAATGTAGCCTGATTATTCAAAATGCTTCAGTAGTTAAGCCCAAAAGTAGAAATATAAGGTTAAATTTAATTCTTAAATTCTTAATCTATTTCTATTTTCTTTAGGTGTATATTACCTTATAACCACAGACAACATTGTTTCTGAGTCATGGAGAGATCTAACAACCCAAGTGTTTAGATTTGTATCACCTAATTTTGACATTAGTGGTATGTACTCTCAAGTAGTTGAGAACAGACAGGTTTGTGTTTTATATGAATTCCAATTGATTGAACTTTTTACTTTGTATGTCAGAAATAAATCTGGAGGGAACTGATAAATGTAACATAAAAGCCTTATCTTCATGCTCAACCCTTTCTTTCACATTAAATTATTAGATATAATGAAGCTATATGCCTCTTAGCATCCAGAGAGCTACAGAACCTGCATCATGTATAACGTTGTTGCTTATTGCATGTGCCATGTATCACAGGAGTGGTGAAATAAATGGCAGGCATCCACACATATATGCGCATGTAGGCTATTAATATATATATGTGTATTAATAGTCATTAGACCTGAATACTATTTCAAATAATAGCCATGTAATGTAATGGTAGTATTTGTTAATGTCAGCTAAAGGCCAGCTTTATGAAACACTGAGATGTAGGTCATGTGGTGCCTTTAAAAATGCATGACTGCAACTAATTGTTGTATGTACATGTGGTGTGAAATCTATAGAGGTGCCAAAAAGCAGAACTCTTGAGAAAATTGCTGGAAACTTCAGCACTTAATTAGTGGAGTAATCAGTTTCTAGTTAGAAATTACAACACTTCCTGACAGATTAGAAACATCCTAATGTTTGTTTGGAAGTACTGAAAAATAGAGCAAAGGGGTATTCTATATAGGATGCTTTGTTGCTGATAATCTTTTAGGGAAGACATTGAACCTCTGAAAACATCTAAAGCAGACAATGTAATTGAGAGGAAATGGCAACCAGGTCCCCAAAGCCTCTATCTTGGTCTAGTTTTTATCTGCCATGCACTTGTAGCGGAATTTCATTGATCCACTGAGATGGTGAGACAAGCACTGATACTTGGAATCAGTCAGAAAAAGTCAGCAGTATCCTGGAAGACACGGGAGATGACTGGTTTCAAGTGGTATCAAAGAAATGGCCACTCTCTGCACTCCTTTTGAAGTCTTGCGAGATACACTTTCAAGAGTCCTGTTCTGTTCAGGGCTAACTGTGCTGTACCATGAATAAAATCCAGGGGAAAAAAAAAAAAAAAGGAAACCACATGCCATACCACAGCTATCTTATATTTCCTCTGAAACAGAAAGTCCCAGGAGACAGATTTCTGCAACAATATGGACTCATACAAAAGAAATTTCCATAGAGAGAGGAAAAATCTACCAATTCTCTGCCAAGTTTGAGCAATTACTGTTTGGAAGCTCCCACAGGGTGTGCAATAAAGAACCCTGAGAAAGAAACCCTTGAGGCTGGAGCCAGAGGAATTCCTCATATTGGAAAAAAATGTGTGGAAAACCCCTCCAGTGATGGGACTGGAAAGATGTTACAGCTGGGTGGGTTTCCCCAGGTGCCGGGTTTATTCCATTACCTGGGGGAACGCTCTCTCCTCTTGCCCCCCCAGACACCTGGTTCCCCAGGGACCAGGGAGGCCACACAGAGACTCACAGAGTGGGGGAGGCAAAAGAGACTTTATTGCAGTTGTGTGCACAGAGTTAAAAGTTAGGATCATTTTACTATGACCAATAGGGAAAAGGGGACCCAGGCTAGGACCAATGGGGAGGGGTTTTACAAGGACCAATGAGGAAGGGTTTTACAACAGGGGTTTTGGGGAAGGGAGGATACAGGGGTAGTAACAGCAGAAATCCAGCTGTAACATGTATTCATGCTACAGTAAAAGCTTCAGTTTCTAAGGCATTTGCATTTGTCTCTTCATTTGCATTAACATTCCATCTATGACGTGATTTTTTCCATTCTTTAAAGTGTCTATTGATTACTACAGAAAGACTGATCTTTAGTGGAGAGCTGGGGCTGAATTGCACTGAAACGGTAAAATCCTTCCCAGTTATTCAAGTTCAAACAAGTTCCCAGATGGAGTCCATCAAATTGGAAAGTAGATACAGTTCAGAAGAAGATGAGGAGTTATGGGACTTAATAATTTTCTTTCCTCAAACTTCTGAAGACTTGTAATTTCCCAAGGAACTCATTTACTGCCTTTTGTTAGATGATAACGTTTAAAACAAAAATGCAACAGAGAAAAATAATGAGAGAAGGGTAAATCTCAAGGTAAACTACATCTGTTGGTTTTCTTTTTTCCAGGCTTCCAGAGAGGTCTTGGAAAGAGTTTTGGATTTGCCCATTCTGCCAATGTGATCACTTGTGTATCTCTGAAAAGAGATTTGCACATGTATTTAGAAGAGACACTTCTCAACACAGTAATGAACCACTGTTTCCTCCCATGGTATTGCTATTGCATGTGTGTGCACATACAGAGCACAGTCCCTGAGTAATCTGTAGCGTCCATCTGTTTGGAAGATGATTATCTGCCACTTTGATACTGTCTACTTGGGTGCTGTGCTCTATGTTTGTGCTTATGGAAAATGCACAGCACTGACAAACACAGTGTTCTGTTTATCTGACATAACACAAGATAAGCAAGAGGATGGGATTCCTCATTGTGTCTTGGTAATACAGAGGAAAACCTAGGAAGAACTGACTTAATGTAGAGACTAACTCCCAAATGGACAAGCAGTCTGGAAGCTCCTGTAATGGCCCAGAGTAGTGCCAGCTGCTGTGGAGTGTGTATACTATTACAAAGGGTGTGTGTAGGTCCGCATGTGTAAACAGATAAATGTGTGTGTAACCATCCATCCACAATGAGGGATTACCTACTGGATGCCAGAACTGAGATTTGGATCCCTCAGCACAGGCATTTGGTCTAATCTGAAATACTCTGAAATATTCTGACATCAAGATATGATTGGCAGATGGAAAAGTGTCCTCTGGACACTCAACATCCTTCTGGGCCAGCAGCTAGAGGTCAGATAGGAAACCTGTGGCCATATAGACCAACATGTTTGGTGGACTGAATTCTTCAGAATGTGACTGTAAGAAAGTCCCAGGTCTAATTATGAGACTACTGAGGTAAGCCTCCTAAACTCAGTGATATTTTTCTAGCACGTACAGATTTTTGTCTTCCACCTTCCAATTTAAGACATTACATTCTCTGTCACTGCACTATGCTTTTGATAGAACAAACACATCAACTTGCATTTGAATAATATTTCTGCCAAAATCCCTATAGAGGAATAATAAAGGTTTGTCTGCAATTGACTGTTTTCTCCAAGACGGTCCCAATTCGAAAGAGAAAAGGAAAGCGTATAGTACTAGGAGAAATTCCTTGGGACAAAGATTTTACCCATTTGTCAACAATAAAAAACCCAAGTAAAGAAATATAAGAGTTTAGACCAGAATGTTTTCAAGTAAGTATTTAATGTCAGACCTGCAGATTACTGGTAAATTACCATATCGATGAACAACGGGGAGGCTTAGAGACTTTAATTTCAAAATGGTTGTGCCATGAAAGCCTATCAGGCTGAGGGATGTGTACTTGTTGCTACTGGGTATGAAGGGCCAATGTATCATCTCAGCCCTGCCAACTTTGCTTCAGCAAAAGGCAACTGTTGAGAATTCCCCCTGCCAGAGCTATGTGAAGGTGAGTAACTCCCTATGTGATTTACCTACTTACGAGTTATTACTTTACAAATTCTAATTAAGGCTTTATGACCTGAGATTTATTCAGAAGTGCTTAGCTAAGGAAGTAAGACCTCTGTGAGGGTGAGAGTTGAGCTATAGCTGTGGTGACAGCTATGTAACTCATAGTGCTCTTTATTCTGTCAGCAATGTGCAGACACCTCTATTCACATAGCTACTGCTATTGTAATGCAACACAAGTTGCAAAAGCAAATAAAACTTTTTTAAATTCTTCAAAGTCTGAAGAATTGTCCAGGAGAATTGAATTGTAATTCTTTTTTTTCTGAGAAGAGTTTTGCCGCCCTCTATTTATTCAGGATAGTTTCAGGAGCCACAGCATCCGTCAGTCCCAAATCTGCAGGGTTCATGGACTCCAAACCTGTGCTAACAATTTTTATAAGCATGTGTTGGTGATGCCAGTGAAGTGGGCAACACTGATCTTTCACCCCAGATTAACAACCATTAGTTTGTTGTCACTGATGCAAATTGTGGCATTGGGGAATGAGGAAGGGATACCAACTGCAGTCCTATGATATTGTACATATTTTTAAAAGTCATTGCAGCTGTGATGGAAACCCTAGAAGAGACACAGCATGTCATCACAGAGGTGGAATCACTGCAAGTGCTGCATGCCAGACAATTCCACATTTCCTGCCCAGGTGTTCAGACCACCTGGATGTTTCCATGCAGAATAACAAGATTTACTGGAAGTCTGTGGTCACATCCCCCAAGAAAATTATAATTTTTCATCTCTGAAAAAATCCCCTGTAAAAGTTTTAGGGAATCTTAGTTCTCAGATCTTCTTCACCTGGAGTGTTATAAGAGTATATCTGAAGATTTATCACTTTGCAGACAGAAGATAAAAAGGGATTCCAGCATTTAATATCATCTGTTGAAGGCCAGGGGTAGTGTAATCAAGTAGATTAGCCATGATTCATAACTCCAGTCCCTTCCAAGAGGATAACTTATTTTAAAAATTCCCAAGCATAAACTCTGATGGACTTCTAAGAGAAATTTGTTTTTTGTTTATTGAGATATCTTTACATTTGACCTTCTTTTAAAGCCAACTGTAACAGGACCTGGTGCTGAGAGATGCCAGGATCTGACCGCCTGCTCCTCAGCATTCTGTGTGGGTACTGGAGAAAAAATGAATCTGTCTCCTAGAGCTGTAGAGTTTAGGATATGGTAAACTGGACACATCAAGGAGTAGTGCTTATGTTTTCAGCTCTGAATAACAAAAAGGTGCTTAGAATTAAAATTCAAAGCCTGTACTTAAGGCCTGCAGAGATTATGAGATTGCAGAACTAGGTGCTACTGCATCTTAACAGTGTGAAGATCAAAGCCAATTACTTCAGCAGCCAAACATGGATTTAGAAGTCCAGTTTTTGGCATGTACATCTGAAAAATCTCAGCCTGTATTAAGTAAAACTGAAGGGAATGCAGTTTTGTAACACAGAAGTCCTTGCACATACGAATTTTGTTTTCCACATGCAAACAACGTGTGTACACAGGCTGGTGCTTACATGTCTAATTGATCAATGCAGGGTTTTTAACTCGCTTGTTTGGTTTTGGTTAGTTTTTTGGTCAGAGCATCAGTAAATTTCATCCCAGCATTTATTAACCTAAGTACTGTGTATTAGACACCAGAGGTAATTTTTTCCCTACTCTTTTTGGCACTAGCTATCTCTCAGTTGAAGTTCTACATCCAGTTTCCAAGCCCACACTTCTATGAAGTGGACAAATTGTGGACAGTACACAGAAGGAGAGCAAAAATGACACCAGCCTTGAAAAACATGACCCTTGAAGGAAGGCTTAAGTGACAGAGTTTGTTTAGTCTAGAGGAGCTGGGCCTACAGGTGATAACTGCTCTCTGATATGTATAAAGTTATTACGAAGAGGCCAGTGACAAATTGCTCTCTGAACATTTGGAAGCTGTACAAGAAGTAACTGACTTTTCAGTAAAGGAGATTCAGGTGAGATTTTAGGAAAGTATTTTTTATAAGCACAATTAAGCATTGCAACATGCTACTGAAAGAGACAGTGAAATCACTGCATGCAGATTTCATGACAAACATCTGTTGGGAATGGTCTTGGCAAACAGGAGACTTGGCATCCAAATGAGGGAATTGTCTAAATGGCCTTTGTAGTTTTATTCCAGTTTACTTTCCTGTGCCTGTAAATTTTCTTTATACATGTCTTTTATTTGCACAGAGTAAGAAATATGATGGTTTTAAAGCTGCTGATTTGAAAGTGTGCCTTTGGATAGCTTCAATCTTGATGTGTTCAGCCCGTGCCATGTTTCCTCATCTGGTATTCAAGTCATCAGTGGACAAGGTGACCTGGCAGGACATTCTTAGTGTCTTAACAAGTTCTGGAGCATTCCTTGAAGGCCCCTGAGCCACCAGACTAGATGCCAATGGGTGTTTTAAGGCAGTCTCAAGTCGTTTTTTAAAGCTGTCCTCTGCTTTCCTGTGTGCTCCCCATAGCTTAGTGTGACAGAATGCAGGGTCTCTGGAGTGCAATTGCCACATAAAAGAAATAGAGCAACTGCAGGTTTTGCTATACCAAAAAAGAAAGCCCTGAGGTTTCATTACTTCTTGTAGGAGAGTGTGATTTGAGAAAGATGGGGATAAGGGGGGACTCAAATAATGCTGTGGGTTTTTTTTAGCTCCGTTAGTTTTCAATGGCTCTGTTACTTGCTAACAACAAAGTACTAATTCATATTGTTGCTTCTTGTTTTTTAACATGCTGGAGGATGGAAATAAAGGAGGAAGACCAGTACTTATGTTGCTTTGCCACTGTAAATGATTCTCTGAGGTTCTGAAAAGGTCAGTGACAAACAAATGCTGCTGGTTTGGTTTCACTTGAAGCTTCTGCAGAATTTGAGCAGCTTAAGTCAGCAAAACAACATATGTTTTTCATGAAAAATATATTTCTCCTAATGTTTTCTTTTTAAGGAGAAAAATGACCCATTCAGGAAAATTTTCTGACATTTCTATGTCTTTGAAAATTTTACTGGAAAAAAATTCTAATTTTCTCAGTTTATTTTCTGTGAGTGTTACTTTATCATTCCTTCCTCCTGTTTCCCTTTTCTCTCATGTTGTCATAGGCTTTTCAGACCCTGTAGAGTCACAGGAATGGCTGGTGTGAGAGTACATGTGAACATTGGTGGTGCTTATAAGGATGTCACTTAGTCCACTTAGTCCTTTAACTGGTGGGTTGAGGGGTTTTTTAACCTTTGAAATCCTCTCTTGAATCTTGTTTCTGTTATTACCTCTGGTGTAGAACTCGATCACATGGGTTGTTTTCTGATTTTGTCCTGGTGGAAGATGACTGGCCAAAGAAAATACATATTTTGCTCCAGTGGATTTTATTTCCTTTGATGACAGCATCTCTATCACAGTCCTCCTGGATTTGATCCTGGCTTTGTCATTCTCTGATTGTCCAACAGCTGTGTTCAGATTTACCTCCATTAAATCTTCATTTACCTTAAATGACACATGACAGTTGCACCTTACCATTTCTCTGTAGCTGTATGAGACAGGATTCAGAAACACAAGTTGTGTGTTAGACTTAGACCTGAATCACTTACATCATCCCAGCTTTTCATAGACAATGCAGTCACTGATCACAGCCAGCATGGCTTTGTGAAAGTCCTGCTTATCCAACATGAATTGCTTCTGTGATAAGGTAACTCACCTAACTGATCCAGGGAAGCCAGTTGATGTAAATTTTTGGATTTCGATAAAGCTTTCGATACTGTCTCTCTGAGGATCCTTCTGGACAAAATGTCCAGCATACAGCTGGATAAACACATCATGCAGTGGGTGAGCAGTTGGCTCATGGATTGAGCAGAGAGGGTAATAGTGAATGGGGGAACATCAGACTGGTGACCTGTCACTAGTGGGGTTCCACGGCGCTCCATCTCAGGCCCTGTGCTCTTCAACATCTTCATAAATGACTTGGACACAGGACTGGAACAGATACTAAGGAAGTTTGCAGATGACACAAAACTCAGAGCAGCTGTTGACTCCCTCAAAGGCAGGGAGGCCCTGCAGACAGACCTCAACAAATTAGAGGGCTGGGCAATAACCAACCTTATGAAGTTCAAAAGGGGGAAGTGCCAGATTCTGCATCTGGGATGGGGCAGCCCTGGATATTCCTACAGATTGGAGAATGAGATGCTGGAAAGCAGTGCCACAGAAAGGGACCTGGGAGTCCTGGTCGGTGGCAAGTTGAATATGAGTCAGCAGTGCCCTGGCAGCCAGGAGGGCCAACTGTGTCCTGGGGGGCATCGCCAGCTGGTTGAGGGAGGGGATTGTCCCGCTCTGCTCTGCACTGGGGCAGCCTCACCTTGAATATTGTGGCAGTTTTGGACACCACAATGTAAGAAGGATGTTGAACTGTTAGAGACTGTCCAAAGGAAGACAATGAAGATGGTGAAGGGCCTTGAGGGGAAGCCGTATGAGGAATGGCTGAGGTTACTTGGTCTGTTGAGCCTAGAGAAAAAGAGACTGAGGGGAGACCTCATTGCAGTTACAACTGCCTTGTGAGCGGAAGAGGAGAGGCAGGCACTGATCTCTGTGGACCAGTGACAGGACCCAAGGGAATGGCCTGAAGTTGTGTGAGGGGAGGTTTAGGTTGGGCATTGGAAAGACATTCTTCACCCAGAGGGTGGCTGGGCACTGGAACAGGATCCTCAGGGCAGTGGTCAGAGCACCAAGCCTGTCTGAGTTCAAGAAGTATTTGTCTGATACTCTCAGGCCCATGGTGTGACTGGTGATGATAGTCCTGTGCAGGGCCAAGAGTTGGACTTGATGATCCTTGTGTGTCCCTTCCAACTCAGCATATTCTGTGATTCTGTGATATCTGCTGTTGGTCATGGATCTTTGAAACCTCACTGTCATGTACTTGGGAGAGTGCACAGCAATACAAAACAGCTTTTTGTTTATTTGTTTTGTGTTTAGTCTTTGCAGTCAGATTTTTTACTATGGTTACTTCTTTCCAATAGCTTTGCTAGCCTTGTTTTGTGCCGAAATTCCCACTTGGCACTAGCGGGTTTCGTTTTTCTGTGTTCTGTGGCCTCTTGTTGCTACAAAGTAAGGTTACGAAACTGGCTCTCCATTTCCTGGCCGCAGCTGATTCCTGTATGCTGCCAGCAGACCACTTTTCTGAATTGGAGCTGTACTCCACTGCAGAAATATTGCTCCCTGACACATAGAGAGCGTATTCCAGTTCTGATATTTTCTCACAATATCTGTCTAAATTTCAGAAATCTGTCAAATATTTGCTTTTACTGCAAAACCTCTTTGTTAACCCAGGATGTGTATGTGGTTTGCTTTAAGCTGAGTATTCAGGGCTACCAAGTACACACATTCCTCTATTTTATGATGTCAAATCTTAAATTTGGTGAGATTACTCCTAAGCCACCATGAAATGAAATCCTGTCTTGCACATAAATCCTGGCACCATCTACATGGGGTAAAATTTAATGTCTCTGAGTAGGTTTTCTTGTGAGATGACCAGGCTCAGACTTTGAATTTTTCCAGTTTGTAGAGCCTTGTTCTGGAAAGAGTGAGGTTGCCCTAAAGCATTCAGCAGCAGCAGCAGCTCTCAAAGGCACAAATCTCAATTCTCCTCCTGGCTGGATAGTCTGCATAGAATGTGTTTGCCTGAAGATGATTGAGGTTGACTTTTATATAGTACTTTGTAAAACTTATGACAACCAGCCAAAATTGAGTAGAGGGAATCTCTCCATTCTAAATATCGCAATGGATATCCTTATCCCAATATCTCTCCAAGTGTACCTCCTTCCTCTGCTGGTGGATGCCATAGGCTGACTTTACATAGCCACTGATCCTACACTCTTTCTGAGACATCATGTGTTCATTCAAGCTGTTTTGTAAGGCTGCGGTGTTTTATGACAAATGCTTTCTTTTCTATCAGTTTTACTCTTCCAAGTGTCTGTCCTTTTGTCTATGACTTACTCCATATTTATTCAATTTCCTTTAACTGCCTGAAAGCACCTGCACTTTTGAGGAATATGCACAAAGTTCATACAGTTGGCTGCATCTGCTGGTTACTGGAATTGTATCATGCTTTCTCATCCAGGCGTTTCTCAATTGCTTGCGTCTTTCCGAATTTCCTCAATCTTGAGTCTTGGTGACCTCAGTCCTGGTGGAGTCCAGCTCATTGTTCTTTATCCTGCCATTCACTCTCTGGCAGCTGATATGGGTCTATCATAGATGAATACCATGATCTCCACTTGCCATGACATTGCTTGATGTGTAACAGACCAGCTGTGAAGTCTAACTGTTCCCCATAGTCTGTGCAATATTTTCTCATTCTTTCACTCTTCTTCTGAAAGAGCCCTTAATGGTATCTGGATTTTCAGTAGGTTGTGGGAGAACTCTTAGATTTGAGGACTGGAAGAAACACTTTAAAAGGTGGACCTATGAAGATGGTGGTGACATGGACCAGCCTGGGTCAGGCGGACCAACGAGACTAGAGACTTTTATTGTTTGATGCTGTGTTTTTGTTGTATGGTTATCAGTTTCAGGAGTTTGTGTCACCCCTCATGGTTGTTTCCCCTCACTGTTCAGTCCCCAGTTGTCCACCATATTGTCTTCCTCCCCTCATGGTGTTTTCCCACCTCTAGCCCTAACCCTGGTGTTTTATTGGTCCTCAGTTGCCTTTGGCAATCGTTTTCCATTGCCTAATTACACACTCCGCCCCCACTTTCACCCAGTCACTACCCAGTTCCAGAACCTTCCCTCAGAACCGTATATAAGCCCAAGTGGATCTCCAGTAAAGTGGGGCCTTTCGCCACCTTGCTATGTCATGGTGTGGAGTGTGTGTGAGTCATTTTACGTCCTTCGGTCAACAGCAGTCAGTAGGTTAT
>JAWWEU010000081.1:141051365-141062632 GCA_035583155.1 Acropternis orthonyx | reverse complement strand
GCCACCTTGCTATGTCATGGTGTGGAGTGTGTGTGAGTCATTTTACGTCCTTCGGTCAACAGCAGTCAGTAGGTTATCACTGTCTTTATTTGGATTACACGTCTGGCATCTGTGCGTAATTCTTTACTGTCAAAATTATGTCTCATGACTTATTTTGGTTTACCTGCCCTTGCTAAATCT
Source organism: Acropternis orthonyx (assembly GCA_035583155.1). Lineage (NCBI taxonomy): Eukaryota > Metazoa > Chordata > Aves > Passeriformes > Rhinocryptidae > Acropternis > Acropternis orthonyx. Next base: position 141,062,452 of record JAWWEU010000081.1, on the reverse strand, counting down.
GCTTGCTTTCCCAGTCTCTCCGGTGAAATGGATTATGTCCTTCCTCTTTAAAGTGAGGGGTTTATAACTATTTTTTGCAACATGTTACTAGATATGAACACAGTAAATATTTCTTTCCTCTTTTAAGCACAAATTAGTCTCTAATTTCATTCTACTCCGTCTCAGGACTCAGAACCTTACTTAACTGAAATGCTACAGCCTTGATGGACTTTGCTCCCATATGCACATAGATTCCTAATATCTTCACCAAACTCCTTATTCCTTGGACATGATAATGCCCAGCATCTCTCTGGCAAGTCAATCTTTTGTTCTGAATTTGTTGTATCATCACACCCGCACCCTGGTCCCTCAAAAGATATTCCTGTGCTATTTATTTCCTCTTTTGTTTTTTGTTTCCCTTTTGAATCTCAGTGATGAGAATGAAAACAAAGGCTTTTTTAAAAAAAGAACATTATCCAACAATTTCTAAAGAGGATCACTCGGGCTTCAGTTTGTCTCATTTCTTCTGCAACTCAAGACTAAAAAACTATAGTGACTTTGGATATCACTTGAGATTATGCTTAAATTTGAGCATAAATTTAAGTGCCTCCTTTGAAAAACATTCCTGTTTTATGTGAGGCAGGTGTCTACTCACTGCATACAAGAGCCACATGTTTAAGAAAAATATTGAGGGATGCCTCCATGACTCTAAAGGCACTTCATGCAGCAGGTCCCAGAGCCCATGTGAGAACTGTTATAGTCTGAAGGACTCCAGATAATTGAGGGGGTTTCCCACAAAAGACTTTCTGCTGGATTGGGACCTACAAAAACAGCAGAATATTTTTTTCTGCATTTATGTGTCATGACAGTGTGTTTCCAAGAATGGTTTCAGAGAGTGAACAGATCCAAAGAATGAGGCAAAGTATGCACTTGATGTTTCTTTCTTCCATTGGAGACATGGGAATGGATACTGATGTTTTAGGAACTGTCAAACATACTTCCTAACCTGAATTGCTTCCTGATTCTTATGTGATCAGAAATGAGTAAGAAGATCTTCTCTGCTGGTACTCCAGTGGTATTTAAATTACAGAAACTGCACAGGATGGTTTAAATTATCTCTGAACAATAGACCTTATTCAGGCTTCTGATGAATCCACTAAATCCTTTGGTCTGGTTATAACAAGCCTATATTTGTAAATGAGTTGATTTCCCTGCTGTTTTTGAAATGTTAGTAACTGAAAATACTTTGTAAGAGTGTATTTTACTACAGGGTTGTGGGGGTTTTGTTCCTATTACCAACTGTTCACTAAATATTTTTACTAAAATTGTTGACCTTATTTTACATTCATGCTAATTAAATAAAGTTTCAGAATCACCATCCGCTAAAGCCGCAGATATATTTTGGTGGAACAAAGTCTGCCATTATGCTGGACAGAATATGAATTCCTGGCTGGACTTGGTGTAGTTCTGTTGCTCTGCAGGCTGCAGTGTGAGTGACTGCCTGTTCTGGTGTAGTGTTATTAAAGTTAAGAAATAGGAAGACTTCTTATGGATTCAGTTCCTTAGCCCCTCAGCTGAAGTGTAAGAAATTTGTACTATATATTAGACATAAATGAGATCCCCGTTTTCTACATGAGTATTGTCACACCAATGACAGCAATGTCTTATTGAAGTAAACTGACCAGTGTGAAAGGCAGTTACCTCTGTGACCATTTAATACACGAAATCTTAAAAGTCAAGAGTACAGAGAAATAAAGGATTTTTTTCACACAATGGATAATTTCTTATGCAAATTACCAGTTTGTCAGTTGAGTAATTGCTTTTATGTGAAATTATTTGAGTCATTTGAACTGAATTGAAAACGAGATAGTTTTTAAATGATACTTTCCCTGATCTTTTTGTCCTCTTCTCAGAGATGTGGATACTTGTGTAGTTTCTGCCCTTTGCCCCAAAGCTGAGTCGATTTCTGCTGTTGGTTATATTTAGACAGTGCAGAGATTGGAGCATTTCAGATTTATACTTGGGACAGGTAGTTAGTATAGCAATGAAAAAACCAAACAGTAATTGCCCTTTAAAAATCTTTCATTAGAGAAACTATTGTGTCTGTTGTGAGTGCAGGAACATGAAGTGAGAGCCCACATGGAGATTACAGTGTACATAAAAGAGAGCCCCTGAAGATTTGGGAGAACCAACCAAATGTCAAAGGTACTTTATATCACTTACAATTTCACTGAGTTAGAAATATATTTTAGCCCACTAAAAAGCCCATTGCTTTCTGCCATGCTTTCAGCCTGGAAGTCATTACCTGCACAGTGAGGGACTCCCAGAAGCTCCTGACGAGGTTCCAGTTTCTCTTTTACTTTTCCTTCATTTGCTTCTGCTCTGAGAAGACAATCTTTCAAACTGCAGGTTTCATCACTCCTATTGTAACCACAGTGGGAAGTTGTTAGTGTTTGGCACTGCTGAAATCATAGGTCTGTTTGAGAAGACCTTGGACCTTTTTGCAGCTGTGGGCAGAAAACAGCTGGTGCTGCTGCAGAGCGGGGGGCATGAGATGCTCCTGCCCAGCAGCTACTGTTGCAAATTCTTACTCTGTCATCAAAGCCTCCTGCTGGAAACAAGGCTTATATTAGCAAAATTTGTTCTTTTATGTACTTTGTCAGCTCCATAAATACATTTGCTATGCTGCTAAAATGGTGTAGGTTTGGAAAGAGGGAGAGAGAGATTGTATTTACAGGTGTTTGCTGGTATTAATGTAGTGGTTTGAAATGGTGAATGTCTTTGCAATTCTAAGTGACGGACTTAAGCTGGCGAAAGCACAGTGTCACTGTCAGAGAGTAGAAGACATTAGTAGTCCAGGAGCTTTGATTTCATGACTGGAAATACATATTTCATGACTGTACATACATATGTACACACACATATTTGTGTACATACATGTATATATGTTTTTTAATACTGATATGCATATAAACATTTTATATAATATATATGTGTGTTCTAAACAATAACTAAATCAAAGTCCATCTTTGCTTGACTTCCTTGAGACTATCCAGAAATACACACCTATCATGAAAGAAGAGAAATGGCATATAACAATGTAAGTTATATGTGTACGTACAGGTTTCACATTGTGTCTAAATCCTGGAGGTGCAGATAAACACTCTGGTCATGCTCTACAGGTCATGCAGAAATGCAAGACTATTGTTTGCAAAATCAAATGTTGAGCCTAGCCCCATTCTTTCTAGAAAGGATATTTAGTAAGGACCAATCTTTTAAACAGTTAATTTTTTCTTAGTCAGAGGTAGGCAAATGGGTCAATTTACATTCAGACACCAAAGAAACAGAAAAAAAATCAGAAGTTGTTTGGGAATGTATGTGCTACAGTTGGAGTCTGGCTTGGAGCTTTTGGGAGTCTGTCCTTTATTTAGGTTGACTTTCTACACAGTGTAGTCTTCTGGGATTCAGAATGACTATGAGAAATATGTGTTTTCTAATGACCCCTTTATGATCTAAAAGAACATGTCACGTTACATTTTGACATGAGTGTCTTGTTACACAGCCTGGGAATGAAGGGGATTTTTTGCCTTAGAGAGGACAGGGTGAGATTTCAAATACTGCTGCATGGGTAAGCTACTCTTAATTATTTTCTGTTTGTTGTGTGATCTGGCTGGGAACATTAATAGTTGTAGTGAGCTGCAGTGTAACTCAGTGAGACTACAAGCTGTTTTATCTTCCCACCACCACTACCAATTCTTTGACACTGACTGACATCCTAAAACAAGGAGCAGAATCACCAGACAAGAAAGTTGCTTATTGAAACAATGAGTTTCCTGAAATAAACAGAGCAGTTTTGCATCAGCAGGCCTGCTCTCTCCCTGGAACAATACTGGGCATTTGCATTGGCTAAATGAGGTTAGTGTTTTGAAAATCTTCTGGAAGTCTGCGTGTCACTATGGGCACTAGCAGATAAAGCGAATGTGATAAAGACTGAGGTCATGGAGACGAAAAGGGAAGGAAAGCGAGATCTGAACCAGATATTTAAACTGCTGTGATAGTTAATTAAAATGATGTAATTGCTCCAGTATTAATTTCCCTTTCCCTTGCCCTCACATTTACCTCAAAACAAGTCTTTGTTATCTATTGCTTTTACTCATTTTCTCATACCAACAGGGTAGCTGCACTAACACCCTGAAGCTACTCCAGCTGTCCTCAGAGTGGAGACAAACATCCTCAGTTTTTAAAGAAAAGCCAAAGGCAGGGTGGGATAAAAAAAAAGAACAAATTGGGAAAACCTTGTTAGGTTCCTTCCAAAGACGGTCCCCAAACTGAAATTGTTTTATGCAACACAGTGTGGCAGAGACCAGATAAAGCTTTTTAGTTTTGTCTCATGGTTAAGCTGAGCTGCTCCTTAAAGACTTCTAGGAGACAATCTTGAATTATTTTCCAGAAGGAAGAAATTCAATTAGTTTTCTTCATTTTTAAAATAAGAATGAACATTGGTCTCCTTTTTCTTCTATTGTCTTTATTGTTGATGGCTGCTGAATATTGGTACCTGTACATGTGAAAAAGCATGCATGTATTTTTTCTTTGCAGATCGGTCATTTGCCAGACTAATGGTGCTTGAGCAGAGTCCTTTGGTAGCACAAGTTTCCCATTCATGCCCTGCTGTCCCTGGCATGTGCACACAAGCACAGACATACGTATGTTGATGTAAACTGCTGTTTTTCTGAACCATCACACAAGTCAAGGCATTCTCCCTTCATACGTTTGAGCAGGAGAAGAAGAAGCCCTGAGATATCCCTCCAAAGCTTAGAAGGGGCGGTTTGCAGGTTTGTTTTCTAAACACGTCTATCTTACTCATTTCCACAACATGAGCAAAGCCATCACCTGAGAGATTTGGTTGTCTTTTCCACTGGCCAAGTACACTGGACATTGGATCCACTGCTGAAATATCTCTCCACTGTGCTGAAGTTGGGAACTTGGTGATGTCAGAGAATGTATAAACTGCATTTGCCTAAAGAAGTCAGCTCATAGTCTGTATAAACACAGTTTAAATAGTTTGGTGAATTTTGTGCAAATTTCTTTGGGTTTTTGTTTGTTTGTTTGTTTCTTTTTAACATAAAAGCTGGATGTGATAGTCAAGAAAGTGCAACAGTGTCGGGATTTAATTTGTTGTCTTAAAGAGACAATTGGCCTTAATTACCAGATCCAAAGAGATGAAGTTAATGTGCTGCAACAAGGAAATGCCATGCTCCATTAACAAAAGATGTTTTCAGTTAAATCAATGTTGTGGTGGCACAGTTGCATGTGTTTGCATGAATAAGCCCTACTCTGGAAGAAAAGCTTAGTTAAGAAAAAAACATCTCAATCCTGAAATCCTTGCTGGAATAAGTTATGTTACTCTGATCTAAACTGTTCCTAGGGTCAAGATTTGTGCAAGTATCTGTGGCTAAGAGGTGGTATTCAGGTAGGCAGAGGGACTTCAGGTAGTAGCAACATCTTTAAGCCCTCATTCAGTATTTTATTATTATTAAGCAGATCATTTCAGCAAATGGTTCTCTTCAGCTACATATGTTAAACTTCTTGAAGTGATTGTATTATAAAACACAAAGCTCTACATATGCTCTGTTCCAGGCTGGATAAGTATTGTTCAAAGTGTACTTAAATGCTTTTCCATAATTTTTTGAGCAAATTTATACAATGCATGTATCTACACTGGTAATTAATATTTTATATAAATTAGATAGTGTGGACATGATCACTTTGTACTTTTATATAAGTAAATATAAATATTTTTATATTTCTATGAATATTTTAAAATGTGGAAAGTTCCTGTTTCTTTTATGATGAAAAAGCCAATGAATGATATAAATGAAACATATTTTGACTATTCATTGAGTTACATAAATGATTTCCATTTTATTATCCTTAATCTTTTGCTCTGAACTACAGGAAGCTAATAAACACAAAATAATGGCCATCATCAGGCTTCAGAATTACAGCAGAAAATGTATTCTATTAATTGTGTACCTTTTCTTCCTATTTAACTGTACAGCATGTGTGACTACAAAACTGGTGCCTTCCAAACATATTGGAATAGTCTACAAAAATAGAGGATGTGGAGAATTGTAGGCCTGTCAGCCTCACCCCTTTCTCTTGGTAAATGATGGAGCAAATTATTCTGGAAACCATTTCTAAACAGGTGAAGGGCAAGATGATTGAGAGTGGTCAGTAGGGCTTTCCATACTGACTAAGAGAACGACAAATCCTGCTTGATAAATCTGATAACTTTCTGTGATGAGACTACTGTCTCAGTAGATGAGAGGAGAGCAAGGGATGTTGTTTAAATTAATGGTAACCAGACTTTTAGTAATGTCTACCATAACATCCTCATAGGCAAACTGATGAAGCACAGGGTAAGCAGCTGCAAAATGAGGTGGTTAAAAAACTAGATGAATTTCCAGTATCAAAGGATTGTGATGAGCAGCACAAAGTCCAGCTAGAAGCCAGCCACTAGTGATGTGCTCTAGGGGTTGGTACTGCCAATATTCTTTAACTTTTTCACTAATTACCTGGGTGACAGGACAGCACACACCCTCAGCAAGTTTACAGATAATACAAAACTGAGAGGAGAAGCTGACACACCAGAGAGTTGTGATGCCATTTAGAAGGTCCTCAGCAGACTAAAGAAATGGACTGACAGAAACTCCATGAAGTTTAGCAAAGGAAAAAGCCAAATTCTTTCCCTGGAGAGGAACAACCCTCCTCAGATAAGCTGGAAAGCAGCTTTGCAGAATGCGTCTGAGGATTCTGGTAGACAACAAGTTGAGCAGCAATATATCACAGAATCACAGAATATGCTGAGTTGGAAGGGACACACAAGGATCATCAAGTCCAACTCTTGGCCCTGCACAGGACCATCCCCAACAGTCACACCATGGGCCTGAGAGTATCAGCCAAATGCTTCTTGAACTCTGGCAGGCTTGGTCCTCTGACCACTGCCCTGGGGAACCTGTTCCAGTACTCAACCACCCTCTGGGTGAAGAATCTGTTTCTAATATCCAACCTAAACGTCCTCTGACACAATTTCAGGCCATTCCCTTGGGTCCTGTCACTGGTCACTACAACGAAGAGATCAGTGTCTGTCCCTCCTCTTCCCCTCATGAGGAAGTTGTAACTGCAATGAGGTCTCCCCTCAGTCTCCTCTCCTCCAGGCTCAACAGACCAAGTGGCCTCAGCTGCCCCTCATAGACCTTCCCCTCAAGGCTCTTCCCCACCTTTGTTGCCCTCCTTTGGACACTCTCTAATGGCTTGATACCTTTATTGTATTGCAGTGGCCTAAACTGCACACAATATTCAAGATGAGGCCACCCCAGTGCAGAGCAGTGTCCTTGTACAAAAAGTGACCAACAGTCACAGGTGGCTCAGAGGATTTATGGATTCTCTATTCTTGGAGCTATGAAGCTGAACACTGAGAATACACAACGTGCTCCATAATTGTGGTGGAACAGTGAGGACAGGAATCCTCGCTTTTCACCTGGCTACTGAGAAAATTCTCCATCAAGGTGTGTATTGAGTAGATTCCTCAAGCTTTTATAATGGTATTGTACAGGATGGACCTTTAAGTCTCTTAAAGCATGGGCATTACAGTATTTGCTGCAGTCCAAATCACCTGAACCTGTACATCTGGAGGACAGAGACTAAAGTGCAGCTTCCATATTTGTCCTGAATCTTACTTCATTTTCTTGCATGAGCTCTATAGAAAGTAGGCATGTATCCTGGTTGTGGCTAGGATGATTTTCTTCCTGGTAGCTGGTACGGTGGTGTGGTTTGCATGTAGGACGAGAATAATGTTGATAACACACTGATGTTTTTTAGTTGTTACTGAGCAGTTCTTACATTAATTCAAAGATTTTTCAGCTTCTCACACAATCCCACCATCCATCTCAGCAAGGAGACTGAGGGCACACAAGAATCTGAGAGGGGATACAGCCAGGAGAGCTGACCCCAAGTGACCAAAGGGATATTCCATACCATATGGTGTCATGCTGAACAATAAAATGGAGGAATTGCCTGGGGGGTTGGTGACCTGCTGCTCAGGGACTGACTGGGTGTCTGTCAGTGGATGGTGAGCAATTGTGTTGTTCATCACTTGTTTTGTATGTTTTCTTATTATTATTTTCCCTTCATTTTCTGTCCTATTAAACTGTCTTGATCCATGCGTTTTACCTTTTTTCCTTTTCTCCCCCCATCTCATTGTGGGAGTGAGTGAATGTCTGTGGGGCATTCAGTTGCCTGCTGGGTTTAACCACAACAGCATCATCCCTCATGTTCCAGTCTGGTCTTTAAGAAAGAAGGATTTATCATACTAAAGTATAAATATACTTCCCTGAGTGTACAGTCTATACACAGAAACTGATGTTGTAATATTAAAACCACAGTTTACCTTTCCTGTAAGGACCTGCTCTGTTCAACTGGCTTGTCACACCAGAGTAATGTTTACTGTTTACTTCATTACTTGCCTAATGCATATGGTCAAGTATAAGCCCAAGAGGGTAATAGGCTGAAATATCTTTTCTAATGAAAAGAATGAGACCTTTCATATTCATTTCAGTAAACCCAAGATTTTACACTGTATATGGCATAGCAGTTTACAGGACCCCTAAAAGGATTCTCTCTAACGCAGCAGTGGTATCTACAGGACTTCAAGTATTAGAGAAGATTGAGAGTGTAATTTTATGCTAACAGTATTTTACTGTTATTCTATAACATGAGTGACAGAGCTCTTTCATAACTACAATAACTTGGTCATCTCTTTTTTCCCCCCTTTGCTTACTTTGTGCATGTTTATAGATGTGGGCAGCTATGCAGAAATATATTTTTAGACAATGACAAAACTGTTCTCAGTTGGTGAAACAGCAAACACTTACACTTCTGAAAAGGGCACTGTAGTGTCACATTTATGTATCCCCTGGGTAAAGTGTGGCTCCATCACTCTCTTTTTTTTCTGGTATCCATTCTGTGAAATAAAGTTGGCTGCATGCTGAGAACACACAGATTAATTTCAAACCAAAATTAATTTATTCAGCTTATTTATAAATCTGTCAGGATCAAAAACTATGGAGGAAAAATTGATTTAACTGATGCTAAATTATTGTATAGCTTTTGGCAAAACAGAGTTTGTAGGACTTTAATCAGATTTGGGGAGGGGCTATGCTGTGTCCTTGGATTTTCTTCTTCCCTTTGAGCTTTCCTGCGAGTAGGTCTTTATCCGCTTTAAATAGGGTGCCTGCCACAGTCTCTGGCTTAGCTGTAACTCTAACTTCTTTGTAGACTCCTCAAGGGTCTCAGAGGAGTCTTAGGTTTTTGTATGGCAACTCTTCCCTGCAGTGTTCTTCCTCCAGGCCCATTTCTTAAGCTATCTCCTTTGACCAATTGAAATTGCTACAGAAGGTTTAAATTAATCTTAACAGCTGTAGTTTTTAGCTCCAGGATTAAATGGGTGCTAACCAATTCATCTTAGATTGGGAACCATGAACTCAGAACAAAAAGCATTTGGGAGCAAATATGGATCAAAGGACAAGCCATAAGTAGATGGACATTTACAGTATTTTGTGTCCTGACAAGTGAGGAAGGTGTCACTTAAACTACCCAGCATACGGTCATGAGCCAGCTCATAAAGATTCACAGCAGGTTTCCAGCATACAGGAAGGAGTGCGTGAGTTGTCCATGGTTCCATGGCATCCTTCACATTGTCATCTCACATCACCATCATAGAAAATTAGTCTATTGCAAGATGCTGAGTGAGGATCGAATTATCTCTTCTGTAAAGAGATTAGACTTGGTACCCTTCTGGGTAGGGCCCATCTTGGTATGTTTGATCTGCATGTAGTACATGAATAACCTCTACATATTAATGTAATACCAATCAATTGATAATGTCTCAAAGTATGTCTTTTTGTGATCTCTGTAGTCCAGGGGCTTATTCTTAGCAGAAATTCACTTGGCAAATTTACCTTTTTGTACTGCTAATGGCACTATTTGATCAGAAGCTCTTTTTTTTTTATGCGCTTTCGCTCACTTTTGCCACTGTGCCCAACCCATACCCAGCCAATGGATAACAGCTGTATCTGAATCAACCTGCCTTTATGTGATTATGAATGTGATTTGTATTCACAGAGGTTCAAAACAGCATAACTGTAGCCAAAGCATACTTGTTTTGCTGTTTTCAGAAATTCTGGGCAGTGGGACGCTGCTACCTGAGCAGGAGCTCAGGTAGCAACTGATTTCTGAGATCAGCAGAATTTGGGGTAATTCTTATATGGGTAAAAGACTGATTGTATGAAAAAATATAGCTGCCTTTGCTTTAGGAAGGTATTTAATGGCAGGCAAAAAATGCTCTTGCAAAAATGAGTTAAGAGTTTCCGTGAATTTTGTTCCATGCTCTAAGCCTTGGGGCAGGTTTTGCCTTCTGGGACAGTGTTATCTTGTGTCACCACTCGGTTCCGGCCTGAGGCGGCCCCTGGTGACACAGCGGAGGAGGCAGCCTGATCCCCCATCTCCATATCACCCAGCACTCTGTTTCTAGCTTTGTTTATGCCAGCTTAGAGATACCACTCTATGTTTCCATTCATTACTGCTCCCACTCACTTTCATAACACTGCTGAGCACTTCAATTTCTGTCGTGCATCTTCTTGAGGGGATGGAGAGGGTTTTTCCCTGGACATGTTTTGCTGCATTTTGACAAAGGACATACAAAACGTAATAACTGAAAAATAACACATCTTGGCAATACCAACTTAAATGTTTTCAATGTAAATGTCAGTTTTGTTGCCCAGTTTTGTTGCAGTTTCACATGGATGATGCCTAACACATGACCAGCACACTCCATTTGTTGTCAGGGCTTTTTTAGATCCTATTGATGAAATGGGTACTCAGCTGTGTTTGGGTTAGAGTTAGGTTTCCTTTTGGGTTGGAGAACCTTAAAGTCCCTAAACTTGTTTAATATGAAAATCAACATGTTCTCCATCATCATTATAATAGAGACAACATTTCTTAGCTATTATTTTAAGACTGTAGTGGGATATATAATTGTGTATATATAT
>JAWWEU010000081.1:141039279-141051265 GCA_035583155.1 Acropternis orthonyx | reverse complement strand
TCATCATTATAATAGAGACAACATTTCTTAGCTATTATTTTAAGACTGTAGTGGGATATATAATTGTGTATATATATTATATATATATATAGAGAGAGAGAGCGAGAGAGCGAGCTTAAAAATTTCTGTGAAGTTCTTGAGAGGTGCCAGACAGCACAGGTTACCAAAGAGTTGTTTGCGTGCCAAAATCCAGGATTGTTGTGTTGAAACAGGGAAATTAGTGTTTCTGCTGTTCTCTGGTGCCCTTGGCAGGGATCTGCTTGAGAACTGGAAGCATGAGTAATGCAGCAGCAACTCTTACCAGCCTGAGCTGTGGCAATGCCATGCTTCACACAGTTTTACAACAATGGGTCCATGTGAGTTGCCAGAAGCCTTTTTCCAAAGGGACTCTTACAATTGAATGTGCTAAATATAAACCTCTGGTCATCACTTGGCCCTCATTTTTGGGATATTAAGAAAGGTGCTGTCGAGGATGGTAGATCATCTGCAGGCTTTCTAGGGATGTTCTTGAAGCTGAGTCAACTCTCAGTGATCCAGCAGCTTGTTTGTTCCTGTTTTGTATGTGTGTGAAGGATGTCCCACCACACATAGGAACAATCATTTGCTGTTGAAAATATTTATGCTATGCCACACTTGTAGTTCAATATTGACGTTCAGTCAGGATGGACAAAAATTTTTCCCAAATTAGAACTGCTGAATGGACATATCTGAACTACCAAGTGATCCAGAAACTTTAGATTTCATCTCCTTTGTGTAATCATTACCCTTCCTACAAAACGTTTGGTTTTTTTAAGATTGGGGAGATGGTGCATTAATTATTCAGTCCAATTCAAACTTTTTCATGTGAGTGCATAATTGAATATTTCAGGTACAGCAAATCTGGAAAATTAAGATTTTGTGGTGTGTTTACCTGAATTTCATTAGTTTATTGTCATGTGATTTGATTTCATGAAGCATAGCTGACATACCTCTTTCTGCATAAATGCATATATCTTTATACATGCATAGCTGCCTGGCATGTTAAACATTTTCTTAGTTACAAGGTTTTAAAGACAGGAATAAACATACTTTTTAAACACATTTGTTTTCCCTTCTACAGTTGCCTCATGATGGTGATTGCATTGGCTTAATTGGTTCTGAGCATACAGTCTGTGTAAGATAATACCAGCAAAACACTCCTGTGAGCAGAGAGCTGAGGAATGGCCCCACATAGACAGAGAAGCAGTAAGTTAGTAAGATGCATCCTTTAAAAGTACCAGAATTTTCAGGTTGTTTGTGGAATATGTGAACAATGAGATACAGAAACTGCTTGAAAACTGTAAGTTCAGATAACAGACTGGAGTCAGATCTAAGAATTTCCAGTCTGTTGATTCAGCCTTTGAAACTGTTTCGCCTCACTGTTGCTGGGAAGCAGATGTAGAGGGTATGTTTACACTATCAGATAATGTCTCTGCCTAGTTTACACCTGGTCCCCTGCCTAAATATTAGTTCATTCCTGAGCTTCCTTTTCCGATCAAGCAGCCTTCTTCATAACAAAACATAAATTGCTTCTGGGGAGTTTCTGCTGGTGCCTGTTTTCAGTAGACTGCAGGTCACACCTGGGCTCCCTTTGCACTGTGCAAACCAGCAGCACTCCCCACAGGTTTTGCACCCCAATCTGCTCCTCTGAGCTCCTATGTGGGTATCCCCACCTTACTGTCCCACACTATTTTAGACACTTTGAGATGATTTCTTCTTCTCTCACTCCATTGCGACTTGGTGTCCAAGGCAGATGCTCAGTCAGACGCTGTACAATGTCCCCAGTAACTATTGTCTTGATAGGCAAAGATCCCTCTCATGAATGGGTGTATATAGAAGTGTAGACACAGACAGTTACCTGTGTCCATAAGTGTTATCAGGGGTTGTTTAATCAGACTCACATCAGAGCAATGCTGTCTTAAACATCATCCATATGGGAAAATATGGCAGAAAAGATCCACAACATCTCTTGGAGGGTGAGCAGAGTGTATCACCTGGATTGAGAACTGCCAGTGAGTTTCAAAGTTCTGTGGCAGCTCTAGGTAAATTTAGTGTAAATTTTATGAATTGCTGGGTTCGTAAACATCACTTCAGGCCCTTTCTATTTACTCACAATGTGAAAATGTTCTACTTATGTGATCTTAGAAGATGAGCCTACTTCAACCAGCAGTGGGACACTACTTTTCAATCATAAGTGCCTTCTCTTTGTACTGCAGCAATGACCAGATGCCTGAAATGAACTCAAGGACTCATTGAGTACTACAAGGGCAGCCAGTGGCATCAAACCACAATTCCCCTTTCCAGACAGTCTCTCTGTATTATTGAAAAAAAAAAAAGAAAATGAAATCTATGCACTGTGATTAAAGCGCATTTCGTGTTTCATGAGTGAACATACATTTTTTTATATCTGGGCCTGTTATAGTGAGTGCTCAGTTTTTAAACAGTGAAATTATTATTTCCATCTTTGGGAGACAGAAGAGGAATCCTCCTACCTACAGCAGTACCTCAACCCATTGTATGATTTGAGAGTGCAACATCAGGTACCTCTCAAGACTGCTTGAATAAAGTGCCAGTTCTGGAAAAAGTAACTGAAGTCTATGCTGACCTAGGCAAATATCCAAGAAATCAGTCTAACTGTGTTTAGTGTGTTCCCTTCTTATTACATCTTGAAAGTAATACGTGAGAACTGGCATAGAAAATACAAATGGACCAGGATTTGAAAACCAAATTGCATAATTTTTTGAGGGATTTGAAGGATGCATTTTAACTTTGCAGTGTAGTTCTAACTTAGAACATAATGACATAGCTATAATATCATCACATGAATTGATGATTACTCAGTCAAAAAATAATTGAAAGAACAGAGGAAGAGCAAATAGTCTAAACCAGTTCAAATGGAAATTCTTGCAGGTATTGTACTCACTGTTTTAATGCATCTGTAACAAAAGAGAAAGTGCGAAGTGTTAAATTGGTGCCTAAATAAACAACTAGATAGAGTGTGTGAGCTGGCAGGGAGACTGTTACTCAGGCTCTGGAATAAAATCAGGCAGGTACTATGTCTCGAGTTTGTCTCTCTTCACCCTGTCATTCTTTTCAAACTTTTCCTCCCTGCTTTCTGAGAACACCCTTTGTTCTTACTCTGGCCCTCCTGTCAATGCTGTTCTGTTCCCTCATGCACTGCCCTGAATGCTGGCACCAAAGTGAGACTCAGTGGAATTATAGTCTTGGTGCTGCCTGGATGGGCAGTATTTGGGATTATCCTTCTGGTCCTGTCTGTATTTTTAGAATCACACTTCTCTCCACCATGTGATGAGCTGAAGGGTTGTGGGAAGGGGCTACAGAGACAGCACATTGCCATGGATAGCAGACTGCCACTCAGCTGATGAAGAGGCTGTGAACCACTGAGGATTATAACTTTCTTGATTGTCTAGTTGCCACATTTCTGCTGCTCCTATTTTTGTTATGTCAAAAATACAGGTTTTGTAATTTAACTGTTCCACGCATGGAACAGATTTTCAGGTATTAGTGTTGCTCATTTGTTCCTTGATTACTTTATCATACACACAACATAAAGTACATACAAAGTAAAGACATGCACAGAGGGCAAAATGATATATGTGTGCATATGCACGTACATATGGAGATAGATATGGATATATCTGTATGTATGTGAATGTATACATAAGTATACAAAGGGAGATAGAGACAGGAAAAAAAAAAGAGAAATAAAATGACCATAAACATTTCTTGCTTTAATTCAGCACTATTAATGTTTTCACTTCTTGTTTCATGGCTTGAGACTGTGATAGAACTTGGGCTGTATCTTTTGGCAACATTTTTCCTTATGAAGGCCAGGCTGAAGAAATACAGTAAAAGATTATTTTGTGTAACAGGAAGCAATAATTCACATGACTGTGAAGTTAAAGAAACTTCAGCCAGACTTGCTTCTATGAAATCTTACTCTGTCTTCTTTATTCCTGGCAATCAGAGATATCTGGCTAGCAAGATACAGTATCTTGTAAAATGTTTAGCTTCTGAAAGCTCCTGAAAGTGAAAAATGTGAATGTCCTGTAGGTAAAAAGAGGAATGAGGAGCTGACCCATGGATCCAGTTATGTCAACACAGGGAAGTGCTGGTATGATTCTACATAATGATCTTTCATGGAATTTCCTTAGTCTTTTTTTACAGTAAATCACAGGGAAACTCTCTTCAATGTATTTAGAAGAAGAGGAAACCTACATTATTAAGATTGCAAAATCAAAAACTACTAAGAGAAGGTCAGAGTTTATGTTGGTGTCACTAACTAAGTTCTGCTGGGATGAAGTGGGCAACTGTTTTTATTTATTTTTTTTCTTTACTTTTGGCAAGCATTTCGTATAGCAAGGACTCACAGCACTGTGGAGGCTGAAAGGCTTAAGAATTTGCCCAATCTGATTAATACTATGCCCGAAACAACATCTGGAGAAAAAAGTCAACACAGCTCATTAAAGCATTTGGAAATGGAAAGTCTTGTTGGGTCAGTTGGTACTCAAAGTAGGCACCATTTCCTGAATTGAGCACAGAAATTATGGTTTCCCCTTTCTTCTGTTTCTTCATTCTGGTGTGCGGGAAAGCCGTAGCCCAAAGTGCTGTTAGGGACCAGTAGTGAGGAACTGGACACAGCATGAGTCCAAAGAAGCCAAAGAGTGAGGTACCTTTCTGGGCAACTACCCTGCCTAGTGGTTTGATAGTTTCAAGAAGGAAGACAGAAGCTCCTCTCCCAGTTGGAAAATGGTGTAGGAGTCTCCCTGTGAAGGTAGACCCAAGTTTTGTGATTCTCCTTTCAGCAAGGAAAATGCATACAAACAAGTAATATAACCTTTGATTTAGCAAAATATTCAAAATAACTTAAACTCCCTTTTAACTTTTCTCATTAAACACATCATTCTTTCCAAATTAGTTTTTGAGTATTCCAGAATATATTTAAACTGAGGCTTTCAGGTGTGCCTTTTTGTTTGTTTGTTTGTTTGTTTGTTTGTTTGTTTGAGTCCTTGAGTCTTTCTCTCATTGCTATGAAAATGTGGTAGATGGCCAAACAAGAACATGAATCCTCATGGAATAACGAACAAGAAGCTCCTCAGACTAAGCAGACAGAAGATATGAACTGGAACCTTAAATGTCTCTTTTGAATACATCCAAACTCCTGGGGAACATTCAGAGAGAATGAAAAAATTATAAATATGGTAAATTGGGGAGATAAAGGTGTGGGTTAAATCATCAGCCTGACCTTGGTGAGGTAAGGATGTCAAGTGCTGCCCTTTTGACAGCAGGTAGAGTTGCATAGCAACATTGTTTGGGTTGCCATGTAAATTTTAAGCAAAAGCAGCTCTTGTTTACTCGAGAATTAGCCTTGTTACTCTTTTCCTTCCCATAAGAATGGATGTCTCCTAGCTTGGGCAAATCTTCCCCTCCTATGTACAACCCTCAGAGCTTTCACATCTTCAAGGGCTTTGGCCAATAGGTCCGTCTGATATCCCTTCATCCTTGGTTACAAAATTCTGTATACAGATTGCATTCATGAAGACAACTCTGCTTGAGATAAGCATGCTCTGAAAGTGCAACCCCTCCTGTCACTCCACTGCTGTGTGAGGACAATTGGGCCCCTTGTAGACCCTGGATTTTCCTTCCTAATTCCTCCAGTCTGTGGAGAGGAAGGGAGGTGGACTTCTATGGAGATATTCCCTATTGCCAAAAATGATCTGATAGACTGTGTGTGTGTTATCCTCTTGTAACCATGGAAAAAGACACAATTTAGTTGGTTAGGTACAACCAGACTGTTTTCAGTTTCTGGAAAGGCAAAACCCTCCCTTTAATCCTTGGTTTGGAATTGACAGTACTGAAACTGTCATGGGTCAAAGTTAGGTTTACTGCATGGAATATTTTTACCATGATACTGGATCCTGGAATTCACCTAACTTCAGGAAAGTTTGCCACTCTTGACTTGTGAATTTCCTTTCTTTTATTTGTTTGTTACAACCCCGCACATTTAGCCCTCCTGAGTATTGTATGGGCCTTATTAAAATCACAACCTGCATATGACATCATTGTAGGATATATGTGGATAGAGCATTATGAGTACACTCCAGGAAGCCTAGAGTGCAATACACGGGAATTGCTCTGAAATGTTTGTGTTTTATGTTAATTTTATATTATTGTAGATAAGTAACATGTGGCACAAATTATAAGCCTTGTGCAAATTGTTCTACTGCCTTTTAAATGTATTAGCTTTTAAGTAATTCTTTTGTAAGAGTTCAGACCAGGGTTCTGTGTGTACTTTAAAACTGACAGTGGGAGTTCTAACAACTGAGAGCTTCCATCTAGATAATTAAGTGTGCCTTATGGTATATGTACAGCTTTGTTTTGGAGTTCTTATTTTGGGATTATGCTACATTAAAAAGTACAGAGAAATCAGTATTCATCCCAGTAAAGTTCTGGTCTGTGGTAGAAGGTCAGAAATTCCCTAAAATCCTTCCAAAAGCCCCCGCTGGGTGATGTGTCCAAGCAGACACAAGGTTCAAGGAAATTCAGCATTTTCCTGCAACAGTTTCAGAGCTGCAGATAAAGCTCAGCTGTATCATGGTTGAACTGACACAATTTTCAGTTGCTGTCACTCATGAAATCAAGCCCAGGGCTTCCTATGGGGTCTGCCTTGCCTGAGAATCATCCCAGGGCTGAAGTCTGCACCTATGTCCTGCCTGCTGTGAAAAGCCCCTGCACAGCTTCCAGCTCTTTCTCCTCTGCAAAAATAGAGTGAGGCTGTGTATATAAGCCTCTGTGCTATTGCCATCATCAGTCATTTTTTAACTCTGCAACTCCTGACTATGATGAATAATGTCTAAAACTAGGTCTACACTTGTACAGATGTCTAAGGTGAAGGACAAAACACCTTGTACTATCAGTCTGCGTATTCCAATCACAAAACATTACTATCATGCAATGCAAAGCAATTATGTTCTGTAAGAAACATTAATCATAAGCTATACATATACATACATACATACACACATCTATATTTACACATACAAACACATATAGTAGATATGTGTATATATAATTGAGTGGATATATACACATATATGAGTGGATATATACACATATGTGTATATGTGCAAATATATTTACGTATATGCATATGGATATGTATGTATATGTTTATATGTCTAAGTACATTTATATAATATGTGTATAAATATGTGCATGTGTGTGCGTGTGTGTTTACCACATATCAGGGAAAATACTGCAGGCTACTTCTTGGTTGCATCTGTTTCCCCTTCAGTCCTCTCAGCCTGTGTGTTTTATCTTGGTATTCCAATTTTGTGGCACATCAGAAATCTTCTTGACTGTTTACTCAGTTAAAGTTCATAATGTAATTGCTGTCAGAGCCTGGCTGCTTGCAAGGAGTGACTTGGAAACTCTGCTTCTGAATGTGGTTTCAGAAAGTGAACTCTAATGAGCCCTTTCCTCCTCAATTAACTCACCATGGAAAGAAGTCTGGTTCTTGCTGCTTTGTCTGCAATTGCAGGGATGAAGGCTGAAAGATGTGCATGGTAACAGCATAAAACAGTGCTTGCAAAGGCTCTCGTTAGGGTTAGGCAAATGTTCAGGATATCCATGAAGGTTATCTTTCCTCTGCAGATAGGTATATTCCTTATTTTCAGAAGTCTCTTCTTTAATGGGGGTAGTAAATGCCTCTAAACTTCTACTGCTTTTTTTGGTTGCCCTGCTTCCAACAGAGGGGAAAAAAATTTCAGATACTTGGCGAGAAGTACAGCTGTTAGTTACTAAATGAGTGCAGTGAATTTAGCACTAATGGGATTTGGAGTCTAGGCAAATGTTAGAAGCAAATAAATACTGGAACCTTCTGAAATACAACGAATTTCTTTATTTTGTTGAATTCTGTCTATTCTCAGCATGACAGAAGTGGCAAGAAATGGAGAATCATAGAGTAATAGAATGCTTGGGTTGGAAGGGACCTCAAAGATCATCTAGTTCCAACTTCCCTGCCGTGGGAAGAAACACCTTTCACTAGACCAGGTTGCTCAGAGGCCAATTCAACCTGGCCTTGAACACTTCCAGGGATGGGGCATCCGGAACATCTCTGAGACACCTGTTCCAGTGCCTCAGTACCCTCACAGTAAACAATGCCTTCCTAACATAATAGAGTCATAGAACGGTCTGGGTTGGAAGGGACCTTAACAATCATCTAGTTCCAACTCCCCTGCTGTGGACTAATCTAAACCTAAATCTTCACTCTTTCAGTTTAAAGCCATTACCCCTTGTCCTGTCACTACATGCCCTTGTAAAAGTCTCTCTACAGCCCTTGTAACCTGCCTTTTTTACTGGAAGGTGTTATAAGGTCACTCTGGATCATTCTCTTCTCCAGGCTGAATAGCCCCATCTCTCAACCTGTGCTCATATGGGAGGTGTTCCAACACCCTGATAATCTTTGTAGCCCTGTGGATCCACTCCAACAGGTCCATGTCTTTCTTATGCTGAGGATCCCAGATCTGGAGGCAGCATTCTGGGTGAGGTCTCACAAGGGCAGAGTAGAGGGTGAAAATCACCTCCCTCAACCTGCTGGCCACACTTCTTTTGATGCAGCCCAGGCTGCCAGTTGGCTTTCAGGGCTGCAAGTCCACATTGCCAGGTCATGTTCAGATTTTCATCCACCAGTACCCCCAAGGACTTCTCCACAAGGCTGTTCACAATTCACTCATCACCCAGCCTATATCCATATTTGGTATTGTCCTGACACAGGTGAAGATCCTCTTCTATAGAAAAGGGAAGGAGGGTATTTGTAAATAGCAGTTGGCTGGCAATTTTTCTTTTTTAAACTGTCTAACGATGGAAACAGAGATATAAGTTATCATGAGATCTTTCCTAATTTTACTCTTTTCCTCAGTGTCAGGATCAGCCAAACCTATATAATTTCTGACAAATGTTGTCTATTCTGTGATGAATGGTTTCAGTTGTGGAGAGTCTACAGTTTCCCCAGACAGTTTATTCCAGTATTAACTTTACCAAGAGAATGTTTTCTTTAATATTTAGTCTTAGTTTCCCTTCCCCCCGCCTCCCCCCCCACCCCGCCCAAATCTGGCCATACCAGATGCCAAGAGCACTTGATTCCTTGCTCGTTTTCCATAGCCCTTTATGTATTTATGTCAGCAAACCTTCTGATGCCTAGACAGAACAAAATCTTTTAAAACACAAAGATACAATGGTGCAGAAGAGCAGCTATAACACTGTGGATCTATAAGAAGCTCTGTAGACTGTCATGAACTCATCTGCTCCTCAGCATGGTTTCACAACCCAGGTGTGGATCACTTGCTACTGATAAATCCACTCATTGTCCATAGACCACAACTTGGAAATAAAGGATAAAGATTATTTTCAGTGAGAACTCCTAGGTGGCACAGCTTATTCTGCTATTGTGTTACTACTGGTATTTCATGTACGTAATACTTGTCACCATGTACAATGTAGTGGAGACAATTTTCTGTGGTTTGCAAAGACTTTTCTTTTATTGCAGGTACATGGGGGGTTAAACATTACAAGGCAGGTGAGACGATAAGGCACTTTGAGATTTGTGTGGATGGCTAATCTTCAAAAACAGGTTTTTCAGTTAAAAGAATGTGTATGGAATCACTTTAGATTAAGCCTTATAACAGACAACATTTCAATCTTGTATTGAAATAGAGAGCAGATACTAAACTCTGCCTGGGTCAAGAAATCATCCTTGTGCCTTATATTTGGTGAATTATGCATCACAGATATGAACGAAGAAATTATTTACAGATAATAGCATAACTGAGAAAGCATTTAAATTAGTCAGATCGTACACTTATGTCTTACCAGAACATGAATGTTCTTTCTGAGTGATCTCAATCAATTGCTGACGAGCATCTCTGTTACCCTCATACTATCCTCAGAGGTTCATTTAGTTGTTTTATTTTTGGTCAGTAAGTTGTTAATTTATGTTGTATTCTTCCTTTGTATTCCAAATGTCAGCCTATTTGAAGTTAACACATGGATAAAAACTAGATGACTGATCTAAAGTCTCTGCATCCTGTGTTCTTGATAACACCCTGTGATAGGACAGATGTTGAGCCCTCTTTGCTTTGGTTCTGGACACTGATCATTGTTCAGTCACTAGATCTAAAGGGATCCTTGCATTCATCGTTCATTTATTCATTCATCTGTCAGCTAACTTTGTGACAATTATTCCTGAACAGGGAGTCTCAAATATTGAAAGGTTTTTAAATTATTCTGATATCTTGAGGCTACAACACTTTGTGGCTTCTGAGCTTTTAACAACTACCCAACATGTTCCAGGTCTATTGTACAGGAAATCATTTCTGCAAGAGAAATGTGATCCTACTATGGTTTAACTGAAGCTAGAAGAATAATGGCTGAGGCACAGTGAAAAATAGCATCATATAACATTAAATGAAGCAGGAATTAAAATTCACCTAGTTTTCATGCTTGAATGACTTCTAAAATCAGTGAAAACTGTGACTTATTAAAAGGCAAGGGCCATGTGCCATGTTTAAGCAATAAAAGGCTGCTGACTCTGAACAGGATACCTGGAATCACCACAGAAACAAATAGGAAGAATCTACTATAGCATACAGAAATACAGAATTTTAATCTATCCAGGATACATCTGTACAGTGCTCTGACTCTTGCAGTTGAAGAAATTTCTCTTGGGTCAACATGAACAATTTTTTGCCCATTTGACAGGAATATTTTTGTGCCTACAGTTAAATCTGTCATTTTAAGGGCTATTAAGGGGTTTTCCAAGGCAGTACTAGTGGTGTGAAAATAGAAATGTGCTTGCTTTGAGGCCTTTTAATGGTGTGGAAATTTGATGATCAATTTCTGCAAACGTAAGTCTACATTTATGGTCACTTGATCTAGGTGAGCCTGCTTTAGAATGGGGGTTCCACTTGATGAACTTCAGAGGTTCCTTCCAAGCCTAACCATTCTGTGGTTCTGTGTGATTATGGCATCACTTACAGCTAATCAAGGGTCTTGTGTTATTTGCTCTGGGAGGGTTTATACTAAGGCTGATCCTGTCCAATATATTCAGTAAGGCAATATGAAATGATCTCTCATAAGATGATTAATAGAGGCTATGCAATGAAACTTGTAGAAGTCCGGTCGAAAATAAATTTTTCAAAAAGTATGGAAGTGTCCCCAAAACATGCAGATATAACACTTGAACATGGTGGTGGTGCTGGGTTGATGGTTAGGCTTAATGTTCTTGGAGGTTTTTTCCAATTGTAGTGATTCTATAATTAAACAAAAATAAAAAAGTGGCTATTTCTTTAAATAATGGGATGCTAAGGCTGTGCTGCAGGACACTGTAATTAGATTATATGGTTTCAAAAGGTGGTTGAATAAATTCATGGCAAAAAAGTCCAAGGTATATTCAGCACATGCCACCTTTGTCTCAGAAAGTTCATGAACCATAAATAATTGAAGTCTGGTGAATATTCTGGGGTAATATCATTACACTGTCTTTTTAGTATGTCCTAGACATCCAGCTTCTCCACGGACAACCCCTTGTCACGGGGGAGAAGCTTGCGTGCCCTTATGAGGTTTTGAGCCTCCGGTAGGGTCTCCCATGCTAGTCAGATCTCAACTGGGTCAGACAAAATGTGTCCACGGGCAGGATGGACTTGCCAGCAGTGGCAGGTGGTTGGAAATCCTCCAAGAGTGGGCGCTTACTTGATTTCCTGGGGGGCTGCTCTCCCCCAGCCCCCTCCCAAACACGTGGCCTCTGTGAACCCAAGGAAGGCTACAACACAGACCACGAGGAGAGGGGCGAGAAAGATTTATTGCAGGGGGGGGTGCTGGTTTAAAGGTAAACCAGCAGGAGGAATGAGTCTAACACACAAACAGATTACAAGTCAGAATTACAGTTTAG
>JAWWEU010000081.1:141014876-141039179 GCA_035583155.1 Acropternis orthonyx | reverse complement strand
CATTCATAATGCTGCTGCTTCCTTTGAGAGCACACGCAGGATCAGTGTTGAAGAAAAAAGACAACACAGAAAGAACCATGACTCGCCAATCCCGTCTGTGGAGACTTTCCACTGTGCCATTTGCAACCGGACTTGCCTATCTCACATTGGCCTTTTCAGCCATCAGCATGCTTGCAGCAAATGTGGGTAGAGCCCTTTGCCCAAATCTTCGTTTGCAAAGCCTAGCCATGATGATGATGAGACAACCAATAATGGGAACTGATGAAGACACATACTGGGGCTTCATGTCTTAACTCAGCCTGGCTGCTCAAATGCCTTTACAGTTTATCAAGACCTGTAAGGTGACAGTAAGGATGAAAAACAGCCAGGAATATCTGACCACAGCTATGAAAACAGCTGACCTTCATTCATGTGTCATTAAGTATCAGTCTCACCTTTAAGACTGATCTAAAAATGTGAGACTAGTCATGTGAGTCAGATGAAGAGAATGAGCATCAGGTAAACAGCACTGCCCCTTTACAATTTGTGTAAACAAACTTGCCTAAATTCCCCTAGAAAACAGTCTTTTCACAGCATACTCCTTCACCCCTTGCATGCAGTTGTCTTGTTTCAGCCTTCCATAACTCTTCAGCTATCTTTTTACTGAGCTTAGTACATTTTGTCACCTCCTATTCTTTCTATTCTGTGCTAATAGTGACAGCCAAGCCCTGCCTAGTCCCATGGGAGAAAAGTTTTTCTTGCCTAAGAACTGCTCTTGTGAATTCCCATTCCTATTCAGAAAGATGCCTCAGGACCTTCATGGCCAAGTGAAGACCATAACATCTGTCTCTTGAGAACAGACCAGCCCCAGCCCAGGATTTGAAACCAGATCTCCCATATATCAGACAAATATAGCAAATTGAGCTGAAATACCTTCTGTTGGGAGCAACTCTCTCATCTAACCATACCCATAGTGATCACCCTATGAATGTAAATGCATCTTTCTGTCATAATCTGGCCAGGGACATCGATAAAACTGACACAATTCACATGAAATGTTATGTGATCCACTGTAATATCCTTATGTTCATTCTTTGTTTAATCCATATTACATAGTTCCATATCCTACTTCTGCAGAAGACAGGCATCTGTGCTTCTCCTGTCCTTTTCCTCGTTCAGCTTGCTCATTCAGGCCTACATTTTACCATGAGGTCTTCAAGAAGGGATTTTAACAAAGCTTTATCACAGGGCCCTTATTTTAGTTCCAATGTTTGTTGTCTGTGATAACCAGCCAAAAGCATGATTGAGTAACACTGTGAAGACATTTATCCAGTGGTGTATATATAGACAACTTTATTCTTTCCTCTTCCACCTCATTGTTATATGTGGCTGTTCACTTTATTATATATAAGCTTGAATTTTAAACTCATTGAAGTAGGGACTGCTTACAATATTTCCCACTTTCCACACACAAAGGAACAGTCCTGGGAACAAATAAAAAAGGCTCATGAAATGTAAGTGGTGGTATGTTGCTCCCTTGAAATGGGAAAAAGAGCAATGTTGCCCTTCATTGGTAATGCTCCTATGTGTAATATTTATAGGATAAGTAAAAAGAGGGCTCCAATATCCAGAGCAGTCATTTCAGTTGCATGAGAAAGCACTGTCTTTATTACACATATCTGCTCAACAGAAGTAATTCACTTAACGTGTAAACAGCCTTTTAAAACCATGAATCCCTTGTTTTTGTGTGGCTGCTTTTTTCAGCATGCCTTCTTTTCCTGCTGCCCAACAGCAGTTAATGGAGCTGCGAATTGTTATCCACTTGATATTGCCAGAGACCCAGTTTACACAAATACCTGATAAGCACTGTAACACATTTCAGTGGATGAAAATTCACTGTACAGCATTGTTTCCTTTTTCTTTAATGTGTTCCAGGCCACTTGGACAGCTCACTTAATGAATCTCATTTTGCTGAGGACAACCATGTTTGAGAGGCTGCCAGCCTGAGATGCTGCTGCCCACATATTGAAGACCCAGGTGAGATCCTTTGACAGCTGACAGGGTTGTGCTGTCTTACAATGAAGTGAAAACAGACACTGGAGGGATGATAGTTGTGATAGGGATGAGGTGCTTAAGAGTTCTATGTTTTGTCAGGCTCCTATGCACAGTGGGGTGAACAACAGCATTACAGAAAGTGCTTCTGCAGCAGCTGCAGCTGTTCTGCTGTTCAGACCATTATCTGTGTATCTTATCCTGCACCAGCACAGTGACCAGAGTCATAGGGACAGCTGTATTATGTTATGTGTTGAAGTATGATAATATATGTATGGAGTTTTCTTCATGTCTCCCTGGTGGGACTGAAGGTTATCTTTCTTTTACTGGTGGGGATCTGAGATTGAAGGACCTTAACTCAATCCAGCCACCTCAAAGCTTAGTTGTTTATCCAGTCAGCCTATGAAAAGTCATAGGCTTTTCTCCATGATAATATAGACATCTACTTTGATGGGATTCATTGTATTTTGGCTGCACTTCTGTCCCTGTTGATTACAGCTGAAGTCAGTTGAGATGAACACAGGGACACTAGCAGATCTAATTACTTTCTGAGGGCATTTAGCCATCCAAAGATGCAGACCGGGTACTTAGGAAGGTGTTAAAAGTGTCTTCTGCAAGTCCAGCTCCCAGGAAAATGAATGATCCAGCAAGGCCCACTGGAGATGTGTACTGTTCTGCTCTGGGACAAGTCCAAGATGCCCATCCTCTCTCACCCATGGCAATGGCCTGAGTGATTATGGATGACATCACTGCTCTGCCCAACCCTGTGCCTACTTGTCATAACTTCCTCAAATGGTCTCTGAGGGAAAAGGGTGAGGGAACCCTCTCGGACAGAAGGAGGAGGTCCACAAGACTTTTCTCCAAATGTGGGAAGATATTCCGGGGATTGAGGTAGACATTTTAAAATGATTTAGGATGCAATTCTGAAGTTTGTAGTAGTTTTAAGATGGTTTTAGGGTTTCTGAAAAGAGTCAAAAGTTCTGATAACTTGGAGCTTTTGAAAGTAGCCTGGACAAATTGCTGTAAAAATACAATTTGGGAAAACAGCCAGCATTGGCAGAGAAAAGAAGTGCTGATTCCAATCATGTGACTCTAGGATTAATTCTTTTCTGCCAATTCAAATCTTTTTGTAGTTTTAATTGCCTTCCATTACTAATTTTGTGTTCATGCATAATGTGTATGATGGCTCAAGTATTAAACAGTATCAACATTTCACTTCAGATGTGGCTGTTCTCCTGGGGATGCAATGTGACTCCCGTAGAGCAGTGGGGAAAAAAATTTGAAGAAAAGAAAGAAATTTGGCACATGACTTGCACAGGCTTGCCTCCATGACAGGGTTTCTGCCTTTCTGCCTTTTAAACTTTTCCTTCACTGTTACTGAAATTAGTCTGCAAATAGCTAAAATAGATATGCACAGTTCTACTGTTAGAATAATATTATTAGTTTGTTTTCTCTTTTTAGGAACTGTACAGAGCATCAGATTCTGATGCCATTCCTGGACTGCAGTCTATTTCTTGGACCACCCTTCATTTTTATTTGTACAGCACCTGGCACTAAAAGGACTTACTTTCCCTTTAGCCCTCAAACTGTATAAACACATGTAAACAGTAATAACTGGCCACCAATGCACTTCAAAGTGGACCGCAGAGATCAACAGAGGTCAGATCCTCCTTAACTCCATGAAAACAGCAGAAATACCCTTGAAAATTAGTAATGGTGGAAAATGATAGATATTTATTCCTGAGAACAAACTGCCTGTTTTTAGAGTAGAAATCAACTCATACTTAGTAAGAGAAATACACCGCTTCTCTAAATTTAGATTTAAAAGTGTCAGTCTCTCTACTCATGAAAGTGTGCATTCATTGCAAAGGTACACAGTGGCCATATGAAAATTTTCCTGTCATTAAGTTGGTATTTATTTTCCCTGTCTTTTGCTAGTCCCTTGAAATTAACATTCAATTAATTGTTTTTAGGGGAGATGTGGTAGGGGCAAGTTGAGTATCTAAGTTAAGTAAACCCTGCTTGTCCCTTCCCTGAATAAATTATGACTATTAAAAAGACAGTAAGTCCTGTAATGGTGGATGTGTAATAAAAATAATAAATAGTATCTAACATTTAAACATTTCACCCATCTGTTCTTCATGGAACATCAGTATGTTATTCACTTGCTGAGATTTGACTCAACTGGTTTTGTAATGATCCCTTGACATATATGTGCCATAGATGGAAGCCTCAGAACCACAGGGGAGACAGACAGGAGAGACCTCACCATAGTTTATCAGTGCAGGCAGTAGAGAAAAAATCCCATATTGACTATGTATTGCTCAGTCCTTTAGACAAAATTATAGTGACATAGGAAATTGGGACTAGAACGTTCACAGCTGCTCTAGACATGTTTAACATGAAGTTGGTGAAATTGTTTTCCTAAAAGAATTTCTCAGATTAACACATTAGAAAAGAACAGGCCTAATTGGATGGTCCCAATAATCTACACTCACACTTTCAAAGCAGGTGAAAATCAAGTAGTGAAAATCAAAGCAGGTAGAAAATGTGTGAACTCTCCCCATGGCACCAATAACAGTCTGGAGTGTGTTTACAGTCAGTGGAGGAAATCAGAATTTTTAAGGACAAACTCCAGTTTTCCTCCTAAGTAGCTATTGAAAAGAGGCCAACTAACTCTGTTGGGTGCCTTGTCACTCCTCATTGCTATGACAGCATTCAGGTAAGCAGCTCATCCCACCCATTACTTTCCAGGAGTGCAGAGGACTGAGAGCAGTGAGCAAAGTTTGGGGGACATACTTGTGCAGATGCTCTGTCAGGACAAGGCTCTCATGAGTGTTCTCTGGTCAGGTGTCAAAAGGTTTGGCCCTCTCTTGCCTTTGTCAGGGTGAGCCACCCCCTGGAAAAACCCATCTAGGGCAAGGGACTGCTTTCTTTATGGGCAGCACTCAGCCATGGGAGCTCAGGTGCCAGGGACTGAAGCCCTGAATTGTACATGTGATGTCTCAGTATAATTCCCAGTTTGAAGCCCACTCAGATGTTAACAGCCTGGTGAAAAATCTTGCCAACTATCAAATCATCTTGCCAATCATTGAATCATTGAATCATTGAATGTTAAAGGTTGGAAGGGACTTTAAAGATCATCTAGTCCCAGCCTCCACTACCATGTGCAGGGACACCTCCCACTAGATCAGGTTGCGCAAGGCCTTGTCCAACATGACTTTGAACATTGCTATGGTTAGAGCATCCACAACTTCCCTGGACAACCTGTTCCAATATTTCACCACTCTCACCACAAAGAATTTCTTCTGAATATCTAGCCTAAATTTTCCCTTTTTCAGTCTGTACTCGTTACTCCTTGTCCTATCACTAGAGTTCATAATGAGAAGTTCCTCTCTGGATTCCCATTTTAGGTCCCTTGGATAATGATGTCTTTCTGTTCTGCCTTCAAGGGGCTTATCAGAAGCACCAGACATCATCCCTAGGGTCTCAAAAGTCTGTTCTCTTCGGTATGGGGCCCACCTTGTCTGTTTCTTGTCTTGCAAGTTTGGATGTGCATTGGAATTGCAAGTATTACACAGCAATACGCTCAAGCACACACCTTTTGATAATGCAGGTGATGTGCAGGCAGCCTTTGGAATCAGA
This sequence comes from Acropternis orthonyx, assembly GCA_035583155.1. NCBI lineage: Eukaryota > Metazoa > Chordata > Aves > Passeriformes > Rhinocryptidae > Acropternis > Acropternis orthonyx. The sequence goes on along the minus strand of JAWWEU010000081.1, from coordinate 141,033,503 downwards.
TGAGCATTTGAAGTGAGCTGGGGCAGTAACAAGGAGGAGCACAGGGATGATTCTTCTGAAGCACAACAGTAGTTTCCTCCCCTGGTATCTTAGATACCACAAGCCTTGGCAACTGCAGCACCAGAGTCTGGAATAAGCTGATGAGCACAGAGCCACCGTGCTTCTGAGGAAGAGTGTCTGTTTAGCACCCCGCAATGCTTTTCTTTCATCCCTGTCTAAATTTCGGGCTTGGTTTATGTCTTTTGCAGCTGCCAAAGCAGAAAATAGCAACTTCAGGGACATCCCATCCGGCCCATGTACTCTTTTCTGTTGAGGGTGGATTTGGATCTTTTGTCTTCTGAAAGCTAAATTGTGGGACCAGCGAATGGGAGAAGGGCAAACGGTTCCGAATTGCAGGGAGGGAATTCGAAGTTAGTGTAGGGAAGAGAACCATAGTGGGACAGGTCCCTTGGTAAGGTAAGGGAGTGGGTTCCTTTTCAGCACCACATAAACCTTTTCCAGGCAGGGCAGTTCCAACCCATGTTTGTGTTGTTGTGTAATTTGTGACATCAGTCTTCTGCCTTGTAGACCTTCTCATGTCTGGATATCATCATGGCTCTTTTCCCAAGGAACACATGATTGGGCTTAGCTGCCAGTCCCAGGGTCTTGAATGTCCATAGTCATTGGCATAGTGCCCCTTGTGTGCCTCTTTTCATGCACAGCATGCACGCACGCATATTGCATCTCAGGTGTTTTCGGTCAGTCAGCATTTGTGTTGTCATTCCAGACTCCCTCAGCAGCTGTGGTCTCTAGCTAACCACTTTCACCGACCAGGGCTCCTGCCCTGCATCCTTACAGTATTCATAAAGCCAGGCTTCTCATGCATCCTTCTTCCTGGTTTTGGCAAGTAACTACTTGTAACAAGCTGTTATATTTCTCTCTTATCTGTGGCTGTTGTAGAGCCTTTTGGCCTCAGCACCACAGCCCCATAGGTCATGTTACCTGACAGTGTGCTGGATCCAAGAATTGTTCTTGCTGAGGGTTTATTCTCAGAATTGTGCTACATTTGTTTGTATTGTTCTGTGCAATGTGCGTCTGTGTGTGAGTTAGGCTTGGAGCTGCCCTGCCCTGGGGAGGACAGGACATGGAGCTGGACTCATCTCTCCTTAGGAATTACTTGACCCAAATGAAGCAAACTGGAAGTGAAGGAATAAAGTGTTTATCTGGAAGGAGGACTTGACTGCTGGTGAGCATGAGCAGAATTTGTAGGGCTTTTGACACTATATTTTGCAGAAAAACACTACATTTTGGTGTTTCAGAAAATCATACTCCAGCTAAATAAAAAGCAACCAACCTGGCCAACCAGTCAAGCTTGTGGGTTTTCTGTGGTATTTCGCAGGATGCTTTTACAAAAGTTTTTAAAACGCCAGGACGTGTCCCTGGCTTCTCGGACACAACTGCCTGTACTGTTAACTTGTTTTCCAGTTAATCTCACACTGGGTCAATTCACACTCTCAGATAGCTCTCAGATGTGTCTCAGAGTTAGCACAGAAAGGAGGACCATTCTCATCCCTCTTTTGGGTGTGACAACCTTGTTTTGGATGGTAAGAGGGTTTGGTGGTTAAGGTGGAGTCTGACTGGCTGACCTCAGCATCGAGAGGGGTTCTTGCTCAGTGTGCAAGTACAGGTGTAACCTCAAAGCCTCTAGCATCATGAATGTACTTTTCTAGTCTCTTGAAAATACAACTGGGTGAAAATCTTGCAGATGTCCATTATCATGTGTCTGCAGATTCTGAGAGGTGGATTTTAATGTGCAGCATAAACAGCACATTCAATGCTGTTGGCTAGGATTTGTGGTGTTTTGGGCAGCTTTTCAGCCTTTTGCTTCCTGAAGAGCTGCTCTCAGAAGGGGACCTGTTGGATCAGTTTCTCTTCCTTACCTACATGGACATGCCTGAACAGACACACAGAGACATGTGAAAGGAAGAGGGGTGGTACAAAAATTAACAGCTCTTTTTAATTTTCTCTTCTTGCTAACTTTTCACTGCACTGTGCCTCCCTGATATACTTTCTTCCCCGTTTTCACTGACTTTGGGAAAGATCTGTGGGTAGAAATGCCCTTCTTTCAGATATTGAGAAAATCCATTCTTGCTCTCCCACTTGAACATATAGGCTGTGTGAAAGCACAGAGTAGGTATTAGGTTTTGCAGTGATCTAAAGTAGGGTGACCAGAAGTGCAGCTGTGTTTGAATTAATTCATGGTGTATTTCACAGTGGTTGCAATTAAGTTTCAATGAAGCAGTTAATAAATCAACATTTTTTACTTCTTTTTTAAATCATAATTGTTGGACAAGTTAATATGTTGTAAATTCTTCCAGAATTAGGCATGGGACATGGCCAAATATGCACCACTTGTGACAAACTGGATTAGTGTCATGGCTTTTGTAAAATGATTCATAATGTAGGGTGACTAACATATAGGACTTGGCTGCAGTATCCAGCAAGCACACAACTCGAGGTGAAGATGGCAGCATTTTGTTTGAAGACTCTTTTGTATGCTAGTTATCTTCTATTTCCATCTCTTTCAAACTGGGACAGAAGCAGGGAGGAGTTGACTCTTTATTGGAGAGTCTGTTAGCCAGATGTAAGCCATGACCTTAATGTGTGTGACTTCTCACCATACCGTGATTCTGACATTTGAGCCTGTACCAAAGCTGCGCCTTAATCTTTGCAGCTGGTAGCTAATTCATCTCATCTACTGTGTACCATACTTGCTCATGCCAGGACTTGACTTTCTGTTGTATTTTCTGAAACACCAGGGCTGCAAATCTGTATCTGAAATCAGCATTTTGACATATTGATATTATGCCCTGCACAGTGATCTATTAAAAATTTGCTCAGACTCAAAAGATTATTATTTTCCAGGTCCCTCAACATATGCACTTGTTAAATATGCTTTATTTGTGTGCATATATAAGTGCATATATAGAATTAATCCAGCTGATCCTGGAGTAGCTGTTGAGCTAGTTATATAATAGAAGTTACTCTCTATACTGTCTTGAGGGAGAGAAGTGATTTCTGTTCATTCCAAATCAGAAGCCATGTGATTTATGAGTATCTAGAATGGGTTCTTCAATTACTCTTATAACACTAGATTAACTGAAATAATTAGAAAACACATTTATGTATGTAGAAATCAATAGGGAAAGTCAACATTGTTAATCTTAGAATCAAATAAATATTATTACAAACCCTGAGGTTGTCAGCAATTTTTTAGCATTTTTTTGTCCTTGACTTGCCAAGTAAGATGATTAGCAGGTATGAATGGTACCATTCTGAAAGCAGCACAGAAAATATTTTCTTAGACAAACTCATTGATAACACAGACATTCATTTATGTATTTGTGTACAACTAATTTGTGTAGGATCATTATAACCCACAGATCATGAGAGAGTTCTTATTTCATTGGTAAAAGTATCAATTAATTTGCTAACACTGTCACTCTGAATCTCACATACTTTGTCACAATCCTCAGGGTGAGAAGGATCCTGTCTCCCAAAGGGTTGTATCAAAGTATCCACATCATCCACTGTACCCACATCAGTCCAACACAGTAAATTACTGCCCTATCCTTTCTGTCTCAACAAGAAATTGTTACATGAATTTTCTGACTTCTGCATTTGTCCTCTGTCTCAGGATCTGTTTACATTAGTAGTTTGCTGTAGCGGTTTGTGTGGTTGTGGAGCATAATCACATGAACCTGAAAATGGGCTCCTTAGGGCTAATGAGGAACGTCTTATCTGACACACATGCAGAAAGCACCAACCTCAGGATATCAGGATCTTGTTTGATAAGAATTTATGCTTCTTGCAGATTGTTACAGTGTTATGACAGTGAGTAAATAGGCTGTGCTTTCTTCTAAAGAGTGGTGTATTGGAGCTTTTCAAGAGCCTGGAAGAAAATATAAAAGTATGTGCTAAAGTTGACCTTTAAAAGTCAAGATAGTGAAAGTCTTGCAGAACTCCACTGTAAAGCATTTTTTTCTCATTCTAACATAGTGTTTCCTTCATGGTGTATTTCTGGAAGACTACCCATCCAGCTTAGAGGAAGTTAGCCCCATGAAGTCTGAAGAATTAATTTCATGGTGATAATAAAAAAACAGGCTAGTATTTGGTTGCAAATTCATCTCACCTAGTTTTATGCATTCAGGTGAGTGAGTGTTCATGTCAGAAATCTTCCTCTGATGATGGATCAGAGACACGTGAGACTAGAAGGGAATTTACTCCCTAGATGGGCTCTGACATGTCTCTAAGGTAATATTACTCCCTATATTTATCTTTTATCCTGGGTTCTGAAGTCAAAACTGTATTGAGTCTTTGGGCCAAGAGAAACACATTTTCATTCAAAATTTTTGAATTTAATTTTGTCAATATTTCCTTTCTTCAGTTGGGCACATAAGGAGGTGACTCTGGTGGTTCTGCACCATTTCAGAATAAGGTGTGTTATATTTGTATTTCATATTATAATAGAAGCCAAATTTTGCTGGCAAGAATTCTGCATGATTTATGTTGTTTTGAAATACGGATTTTGAGATCTCGTATATGGGTTTATAAACTATTGTGCCAGAGGTTTATTTTTTTTCATACTCTTTCTAGAAACAAAGAAATCAGAGATGAAAACCCCCTCCCAGGTTACTTGTCTAACTGTCACTCTTATTTAATGACAGGTGATTTATTCCCTACCACGTTGTCTAGTCTTACTGTAGATGACTTGAAATAAGCCTTTCACCAATTTACCTATGAGACTGTTCCTCATTGTTAACTTGCAGATATGTTCTTACTTTTACACGTGGAATCTTAAAGTTTTTTTGGTTCCTGCTTTTCTTTTTAAAATAGAGTGGGTGAAAACCTTCCATTCCTTTTGACGTGATTTAGTATCTTTTGGAGGGGTGATTTAAATTGGCCTAATTTTGTGGGTTTGATGTTTTTTTCTTTTTCAACCCTAGCAAGGAGCTACAGGCATTTTCCATTTATTGCCTCATCATGCCAGTAGAGTTGCTGCAGCCTCACTTTGGTGTGGATGGTCTCATGCACAGACTCAGACTTCCCTTCCCAAAAGAGAGATTACACAATTCTCCCACTGTGACTGTCTCAACACCACCTCCTATATCCTGTGGGCTCACCTAGGACATGTAACGGGTTTACTAAAACATCGTTCTTCCCATCAGTCATACAAACTTGTAATTGATCTGCAGGCTCACACATTAAGAATTTCTCATTTGGGAGATGGGAGTCTGATGTAAGGTCTGTTAAAATGGCAGCTCTGGTGAGTGCCACTCTTATAAGCCTACTTCTCCCAGTACACCTTGTGAAAATTCGAACTGTGTTTATACAGTTAAGGTGACAATCTAGAACTATGCACCCTCCAACAAATATGTGCCATGCCTTTGCCAACTGGTCCTGTAAGGCTCTTACAGAGCTACCATGCCAATCAAGTTTATATTGAAGCAGAAACTCAACCAGCCACGTAGGTCCTTGCCTATGTTGTATAACATCTCACATTCCATGGAATCATGGAATTGTTAAGGCTGGAAAAGACCTTTAAGATCATCCAATCCAACCACCAGCCTTGCACCACCACCATGTTCACTGTTAAACCATAGGATGACAAGATCTTTTAGGTAGGAGCAGATTTGTCTGCAGCTGGACTTATTGAAGTGTATGAAGTTACATGGCTGGTACAAAGGTCACAGCCATACATGTATCTGCCGTGTTTATGCCATACACTGTAGTATTAAGCCTTCTTCCCTGGAATGCTTTTGAAAGAGCTTATCTAAAGTTTCTGTCTATCTGTGGAGTTGCATCCAGCCAGTCTGAGCTGATCTACTGGTCTACTTGGGGTGGAAGCAGCCGTTCACAAACGATACCTCTAGATCCTGAAGTCTAACTCAGTATTACTGAATTCTTGCAGTAGAGTGCTTGAAAGTCAGGCATAGCACTATTAAGAGCCATTACACCCAAGGGCTTCTTCAGTCTGGCCCTGAGTGTTATGTTGAGGGGGCAAACAAATGTGAGGCAGAACAAGCATCAGGTTCTGCTTCACAGCATTACAACTTGCTGTTGTAACCACTGGGGTACCTTTCACCTTTACACCAGAACTTTCTTCTTTACACTATGTGTAAAGGGCATGCAGTCTACTGAATAAAGTAACTGACCACTTACTCGTTCCTTTGGTAATGACTCCACATTCATCCTGAAGTCAAGGCAGCCTCTTTTGTATTTTGATATAGAGAGTTTAAAAGTCCTGGGAATGGAGAAACTGAGCAAACAATTGTAATGCCTGCTTGACATCTGGTTTCCTCTAACTTGACACTAGAATGGTTACATTAAAAACAAGTCATGTTTACAGTGAACTGACTGGCACTCACATTCCGGCTCACAGCAATCTCTTCTGGTATTATGAATTTGTTACATGAAATGAAAATAATTTTCATCCAACAGAGGTGAAAGCAATTACAGCACTCTTGTTTAATCTTTAATTTACTTTAGGAGTTTTCCAGGGCTCTAAGTTTCTTTTTTCTAGTGAAGTGTTTGGATTACCTGCCATTATCATAATTTTACATTGGAGTCAGGGATAAAATGCTGGACAGCTCATCAAATTATTTGTTTCAAAAATTATGCCTGTATCTGTGATGAGTACAATAAAGCCTCTGTGTGTAGTTAAAAAAATGTGTAATATGTTTTGCTTTGGCTATGGGTTATCATAATCTTGGTCAGGCTATTCACAGACAACAAATCCTAGGGCTAAAATACTGAAACTGAAGTTGTTTACCCTTTTTTTAGAGGGGTGTATTAAATAGAAATATCAATGTCTCACCATCCTGTCACAGATATACTGAATCTTTCTTTGGATAAAAAAATATGCATGTTGAGAGGCACAGCACAGAAGGAATTATTTCCCTGGGTTTTTTCCTGTTATTGTTTTGGTTTGACTTTGACAAAATACCAAGACCTCTCAGGGCTCCGCAGAGTTTCAACAAAAGAGTGAGGGGAAAAAATCCTTAAAACTGAAACTGATATGTATACATATATTTACACAATATTTACAAATCTACAACACATATATGTACAAATATAAATGAAAAACCAACAATAACTTTACTCGAAACTTCCTTCCCAACAACACACAGATTCTACCACTCAGAACCCCAGAAAAACACCCCAAAAGATGTTTCCTGGGAAAAACACCTGGCAAAGAGAGAGAAAGAGCAAACCCAAACAAAACAAAAGTATTTTACTTCTTTAAGACTAAAACTGCTGTGAATTTCTTGGCAAGGAGCAGCGGGGCCTATCAGTCTCAGAAGAAACGACAGGGTGTCCTCTTCTCTATCACCAGGCAGGCAGAAGGCACCTGGAAGCAACTGCCCTCCCGATTTATAGTTAACCTGACGTCATATGATATGAAATACCTAACTAGTTGCTTAAGTCAGGTGATACCTGTCCCTCTGAACCTACAGAGAGCCTCACAGCCCAAAACTAAGGCCTGCTGAAGACTTACACCAAGGCCTTAATTTGAGTTTTTTGGGGTTTATCAAACCCATCACATTCTTAATTTAGGAATTTTGTGTTAAATAGAATACAGAAAACATAATGTTGACTGTGAACAGCTGACTGCATCATGACTGTAAGTGGCATTTTATTATATGCAGAGGCAAAGGGTTACACTCAGAAAATTGATCAGACTAAAACCAACACTACAGTTTTTGAAATGTTTCTAGGGTGAAAAAATATGTTGTTTTCTGTTGGTGTCCAACCTCAGATGCCTTTAGAATGACCCGATTTTCTGAAACTAAAGTCTCTGTCATATCTCTAGTCACTTTTGAAACTTTGGAGCAAACAGTTAAGGTATTTTGGCTCAGTATCAAATTGTGCAGTTCCCATGGAAAGTATTACAAGCTCCAGCATTATATGAGGAGTGTGTTAAGATTTCCATCTGATCCAACAGGAGCCTTGCCTTTTTAAAAATTTATGCTCTCAGCTCAAGGGATTTTATGTCATGGAAAACTTCAATGATGGAATGAATGAAGTATTTTATCTTAATATAGTTTTAATTTTTTTTTGCTTGCCATCTTTTGGGCCATCCTGACATTTTGTGCAGCAAGTGTTGGAAGTTGCAAGGAACTGGAATATGCAAGCACATCTCACAACTTTGTGTCCTTCTCTGGTTCTTCTTCTTGTAGTCATATACCAGCCTGAAAAGAGAGACAAAACTGGTTCCTTAGAGAGCCCTGTGTAAAGAACAAGGACTCCAGAATAACTGAGCTGGATGTAGAGTCCTTTGCTAAAAACAGACACCTTCCATGGCTTGCGCAGGATGATTCTCAAAACCCAAATTAAGGTATGCTATTCTGAGCACCTCTCTAAGAGGGATGCAGACATCACTGCTGAGTTCAGCTTGAATGAGAAGGTAACACAGAGAGTGGGTGAAGTCGTAAGACAGTAAAAGTATCATCCATTTAATAGGAATTTGTAATGAATTTTTCAGAGCTTGATGTTTGGATGAGTGATGGTTAAACGTTTGTGTTTTTATAAAAAGTTATTTTAGAAGTGCTTTATGGGACTACATTTAGACCTCCTCTCTTGTTTTATCATCAGCATCCGTGTCACCTAGATACAATAGACAAGAACACGTGTAATGCAATTCTATTCCATAATTTCTATGATGTGAAATGTTCACCTTTTGAATTCCAAATGCTGAACTGTCTTTAAATTGGTGAATTTTGTTACTGAATGGAAATAGATGCTAACTGACATTTTACAGCTTTTGCGTTTTGAATGGCTCAGTATTTCCAAAACCTCCTTGTTTTCATTTCAGTCATGACTGACATCAAGAAGCTTAGAAATTGGACTGCATGTTTAATGAGAACTAAATATTCCTTACTGCCTTGAGAGCTCTTAGAGGAAAATGAGTACACCTCTTGTTTAATCTAAATAAATGTTTAAAGTCAATTCTGACTACTTTTGGTTAGAGAAAACCCCGTGATGGAGCTTGTCTAAAGTCCTGTTTAATTTTTGGCATCTTCTTCTTCATCTTCTACAGATTATTGCAGTTCCTATAACACAAGGCGTGTTTTATGGGGAAATTTTGTGATGCAACATGCCTGGAGCCTCTGCATATGGTAGATTATTTTTTCCAGGGAACAAACTCAGTCCCCGTCTCTTAACTGTGAGAAGCTCTTTGTGAAAGATGCCAAAAATCTTCTGATCAACACTTGTTTATATTTTATGAGTCTCATTAGTCTTTCTTTGGCCATCCATTTATGCATTAACGTATGGTATCAATATATAATAAAACTGTTCACAGTTCATGCCATCTTATAAAGCACACACAATGGGATGTAAATTACACTGAGATAAAACTGCATGAGTTATCTTTATGGGCAACCAGAATTATCATCATTTGGCCAGCTGCTGACAGTTTTCAGCTCTGAATGAGTTTTGACTGAGTTCAGTGCTATTCAGTCAGGGACAAGGCCATGTATCCAAGCACATATCTTTTTGGGTTGGCTTGTGGCAGTTAAAGCTGCTTTAGTCCTAGTCAGTCTGCTACTATTTCATCTGTATAAGACTCTGGCTGAAAATAAGCTGTTAATTTTTGTTTTCATGTAAAACATTTAAATCATAGTGCTGAGGCACTGTTTCATCTTGGGATGTTGTTGATATCACATGTAGACGTTACCTCACCAATAGAGTTCTGAGTTAGCCCTGAGCTAGTGAGGCCTTTTGAGGTCTGTTGGAGATGAGGAAATGTTCTCCATCCAGCAGTGAGGGGAGAAAATAGGGGGCTCTTGCTTGGCCTGCGTGGACTGTTGGTTCTCAGAGAAGCTGAAGACTGAATGAAACTCAAAGTGACAATTGACTGTCATGTCTTTCCCTTGGCTTAATTGTGTAATACATTAGCACGACAGCTTGGAGAAGTGGAAATAAATGGCCAGGCTATGTCCATTCTGTAAAGCTTTAGGTGATGATTGCATCCTGAACTACTCATGCTTACTTATACTAATGTTACTGAATTCAGAAACAATGGCCTGTCTTGAAACAGGGCTGATGGTGGTACAGCCTTTCATAAAGTAATTTGGAGCAATCCGATCAATGATGGCAGGAACTTGGATATCTCCACACAGGTGAATGCACTAGTCAGTATGTTATTGCACAGGATATTTAGATCAACATTAATGATTTAGGTGACTAGTTTCTGGAGAAGGCTTTAGGCTATTACCCCACGTCTTAACTAGACCCTCTATTTCAAAGACAAAAGAAGTCAGATTTCTATAAATGTTATCTTTCCTCTAGTAAAAACATCAGGAATGTTCTTTAGTAAAAATTGTCAGTTTTCAAAATGAAAATAACCTTTTCAGATGAGAATTCACCACCTCCTATTTTAAAAGTAGTACTATTCTGTATCCCTGATGGTTCTATGCTTTCTAGATGCCTTTTTTATCTGTTTTTCTGGGGGAGGGAGGGTGTTAAATGAGAATTCATGGAGTCTCAAGCAGTCATCCAAATGGTATTTTTCTGCAAGTAACTGATTTACCCTCTACTTCCTCTAATAACTCACTCTGCTAGAATTCAATCTTTATTACACATTAATATGTTTTTAGATAACAAGATTTTATCCTTTTCTTTCAGATGGGGGTAATAATAAAGGCAGCCAGTGCTACACTAAACTTTACATTTCATTTTTGCTGCAGCATAAATATGAGGCTCAGCAAATCTGTAACTGTTTTGGACAGGTGGCCAGAATAGATTACAAGGTTCTCATGAAAACTCTGAAGAAAACAATGTATTTTTTTTAACTCATTCTCATTACAAGACAATTTGAATAGTCTTAAAACAACAGAGCTTGAAATTTTTCCAAGTATCTATGAACAGATTACAGGATTTTACAAACTACTGGAGGCCCATCTGAGCACTATAAATGATCTGCAATGAAGTGACCAAAGGCTTTACCATCTTTGCATGCAGCTATTCTTGGCCTAGTTCCATCTCTTGGACGTATTTTTCAGCAATGCTTGTGTAAATTTGGTCCAAATCATCGAACCTGTTAAGGTGGTGAAGTACAGATTCAGATGGTGCCTTAAGCACTGCAAGTCTCAGGACTTCAGTGTTTAAGTTTTGGGCTCTGATATCACAAGTGGAACTCCTATTCTTGTGTCATGTGCAGTGAACAGGCTTCCAAGAACGTGATTTACAAGAAGTATGGAGCTAAAGGCATATGTCTTTTCCAGTTGGTAGGAAATGATGCAGAAATACTTCAGTCTTAAATTTGGTCTACCTGCTTGAAACAGGGATGAAGGAGACAGAAATGGTCTCCTGGCCTTTGAATATAATTAATGAAATTTATAAGGTGTACAAATCTGCAGTTTTGTGGGCCCAGGAAAGGAGAAAATTGGTTTCTGAACGTTCTTCATGGGCTGTTTATGTTTTGGGGGATTTTGTTTGTTTGTTGGTTTGGTTTTGATCTATTTTTTACATAGAAGAGTAATAGCAAAAAAAACAAATAGAAGAACTTTAAGGAAAAAGCTCATTGACCTCTCTGACCAGAGTGATAAAAATTCAGATTAATTCCTGCCTTCGAGTTGTATCCTGTATCGCTGTTTTAGCTTAGATTGGAAGCATGATTCTGAACAGTTTCGTTCACAGTGCAAAACAGTCTTGGAGACCATAACCTACACACTTTTAATTGAAATGAAATAAGAGGTAATTCATTAGTTGCATGTCAGATGCTCTTTAAAACCATAGTGTAGCAAAGCCCTGGACTTCAGGAGTACAGATGCTGCCATGTTCAGGGCACCTGATTAGAAGAATCTCATGGGATTCAGACCCAGAAAAAGCAGGAGTCCAGGAGAGCTGTTTTATTTTCAAGGATCACCTCCTCCAAACTCAACAAATGTCCATCTGACTGTGCAGGAAGTCAGCAAAGGTGGTTGGAGGCCAGATGGATGAACAAGTTGCTCATGACAGAACTTTAATGTAGAAAGAAAGTCTGCCGGAGACGGAAGCAGAGGTGTGAGACCTGGAAGGAATACATAGACACTGTCTCAGCATGCAGGGGTAGGATAAAAAATGTCAGAGTTTACCTTTGGCCTGGTAAGGGCTGTTAAGGTCAGTAAGAAAGGCGGGTGTGTGAACAGCAAAACAAGACTGGGGATAACATCTGTCTGCATGCCTGGAGTTGGAAGGGAAGAGCCTTTTTCTTTCTCTGAAACTATGTTGTGAGAGCATGGGCCAGGCCCTGGCACTTAGCAGGTTTAGACCAACAGGGATGGGAGATACTTCTGCAGTGAGGGGGGCTGATGCTATTGCAAGGCTGGCAGTTTTATTGCTGGTTATTGAGTGTAATGGTAGTGGCAAATGATTATTGCTTTCTGAAAGAGCATTGATTGTGCGAGCAGCCTAACAGCCATCAGAGGCTGAAAGACCATCTTGGCCTAATTCAGTGGTCAGTAGAACACAGCAATAGCATGTGAGAGATTGCAAAAAGCCATCAAAACTGCAGGTTAAAGACGGATTATCAGGAACCAAAAAGGCAGGTAGAGTTTAGGTTTTCCATACATGGCCCTAATATCCTTTAAGAAGTAAGAGGGGGAAAAAAGCGTATTTGCAGACAGGGTAAGGATCGTATTACAAGGACATAGCAATCCACTCAGATCTATGGGATTAAAATCCATGAGAGAAGAGTGAGAAGGACAGAGAAATTCAAGTATCAAATGTACTTGGAGTGAGTGACAAGTCACTAATAAAAAGTGAGAAGGGATGGATCACTCTGTGGAGGTGGCTCTCTCTCCTGGCTGTGGAGGGAACAAAGTATGAGTGGGTTCCTGCCTTTGGAACCTCAGTTCAGTAAGTAAAATCAGAAAAAGCTCTTTCACGCACACACTCATTTCCAGGGAATGAAGGAGGTGATAAACAGAATCAGCAAAAACAGTGTAACACAAGAATTTTGCACTTACCTTACAAAAATGTACTGATATATCACTTACCTTTTCGTAAAGTAGAGGGATAGTTTAAAAATTGTGTCTTCCTGGCTCACAAACTGAAGTCTACATGGTCCACATGTGGACGTTAGAGGCCACAGTGTTCTTGCAGCTCTAGGCTACATAGGGAAGGTATTGCTGGGGTAGCTGCAGTGCTAGGTCAGAGACAGGTTTAAAGCATTTTCTTTGTGGGGAGCAGTACTTTACTTGTATAACTTATACCATATGCCCAAGTGCTTCAGCTCTGATTGTGCCAAAACCAGATACCTAAGGAACAACAATAAGACTCAGGCCATGTACACTGTTATTTTCCCATGGTACTTCCCCAGCCTTTAACAATTTGGGGCTCTGTGACTTTCTGAGCCTGACATCATATTTAATACTGTTCAATAGATCTTTCTTTTATGAATCAGTTTAACTGCTTTTCGGATCCATGTTGACCTTTAGCATTCACAGTGTCCTGTTTCAAATCTTCACCTGGCTGGTTTGATTTGAGGTCCTCTAGTTCATGAGTCAGGATGAAAGGAAGTAGCTGTTCTCTACTGATTTGTTCCTCAAAAGATAAAAGCCATGGATATTTTATAAGGATTTCTATCTAGGAAAAGGTAATATTGGCATGATATTGTTATCAGATTTTTGACCTTTGAGGTTATCTGGTGTGTCCCCAAACCTGAGAAATTAAAGCTGAGGAATGATAGTACCAAATATGCCTTCAGCACATCATGAAAATTTAATTTTAGATTTTTCAAGGACTTAAAAGACAACTTAAATTTAATTTTACACATTGTGTTTCTGAAAACTTTTCTGCTTAGCTGCTCTAACCAAGTCACAGAGAGGATGGAAAATGGTTAAATTGTTAACTCCAGATGCAAAAGGATATGTTTTATATGATCAACTAAAAGGAAGATATTTAGTAAAATTTACTACATCTGTTAGTATGAAAGCCATTTTATTAATCTTTTTATTGGTACCAATGTAATTTTGTTGTAAAGTTGTGGGCTTTATGTTTAAGTCATAGAAAGCTTTGATGTGTTTGGGGTCTTACAGTCATAGAGTATGAATTTGAGAAAGAGTGATTCCATTTCACTGATAATGAAGCAAGTTCATATATTAAAGCAGTGGCTACTCCAATCATATTTTGACTGATATATTCTTTTAAATCACTTCCAGATACAAGGATCTTTCTGAAATGAAATAGCTTAGCATCTCATGATCAGATTTGTTATACTTCACTGATTCTGGAATGGCTCCTAAACCAGAATGACATTGCCTGGGATCAGGCATTTGGAGAGTCTCACTTTCTTTTGTTTAGTTTAGAAAACAGACACAGTCTAGAAAGTAAAGAAAACTCCTCTGAGGTAAAATGTAAGGACGCTACAACATGGAAATTATATATGCAAACAAATTTGTCATTATAGGTTCCTAAAGAAATAATATCAAACACTAACACTAAAATAAGAATTAGTGTAACTTTATGGCCTTGGTTTCTAAACCTTCTTGCATCTTATTGTCAAGAATATGCTGTTGTAAACCATGACCATGGAAAGCACTTCATATTTAAAGTGTTGCAAGCAGAACTTAATTTGAGACACTTGCATTCTCATGAAATGTATCCATACTTGACCCTGGCTTCACAAAAGAAGAGAGTATTTTTCCAGAGGTCTATAGCTGAATTTAGAATAAAAGCCAGTACTCGCCATAGTGGACATTTTGTGTGACACAGAGAAAAATTATTCCGATTTTGAATAAGTAAAAATGATGACATTTTTGTGATTGCTGTGCACTGTCTGCTCTTGTCCATTTTCTTAACATTTCAGGTTGCCAATGGCAGAGTAAGGATCCGAATTCTTACCCAATGCAAGCTATAATTGCTCAGTCTGGGTGGTCATCTGTCAATGCTAAGAGAGTTTACTGTGGTTGAAGATGCTACTTTGTGTCGTCAGGCCTATTATGCAATTGTTTTGATGTAGTGCCTGCATTTGTATGCATGGCCAATGAAGGGAAATAAATAGTGGATGCCCACTTGACTGGATTCCCTTATAGAGGAGCCAGCTTTTTCAGCTGGAGTCTGGGCCTTGTGATGGACAGTGGGATCCCTGCACATCCTCACCTATTCCCTTATACCATGCAGGCCCAGCTGTGCAGCCTGTGGTCAGGTCTGGTACCCACTGCATTGCTAAGAGAAATTAAAACACACATTCCTACCCACTGAAGTTGATTGGTTTAGAGTGAGAAGATGAGTAAGATTTGGATGAAATTACTGTGTGAAATTCATCTTTTTTTCAGGTTGTGCTGAAGCAGTAAAATAAAGATTTAACATTTCTCACTTTACAGAATACTATGAAAAGCTGATATTAGGCAGTTAGACCCAGACTAATTTGAGCTGCGTGATCACAGCAGTGCACAAAAAACTTCACTTCTTGTCTGTCTTCACATAAATAAAAAATGGGTTCAGAGTAACACCAGGAGTGAATGAACAAGATAAGAAAAAGAAGCACTTCTCCAAGCCCTACAAACTTTAATTCTCATTTGAAAACAAGGTTTTCCTGCTAAAGCTTGAGCTTTTTTTTAGCTACCAGAAGCATGACTGTGAAAATATTTCTTGAAAACTGATCTCAATAGCATTTCTGCATGTATGACAGAAATCAGTTGTTAAGAATTTGTAGCTTCAAACCGAGAAAGCTACTTTAAATTGGTGTTAAGAACATTTCAACATTTTCCCAAGTCTAAAATGCTAAGAAATTGTAGTTTCACTCAGTATCATTTTAATAAAATGTATTGATTATTGATAATTACTGATTTTTCTCTTGTGATAAAAATTTCATATTGCATCAAAGAGTAGGTGTTTGATTCTATGTTCCAACCAGAGAGCTGAATACTGTCCAAGCTCTCTGGCTGATGGTTGCATTCATCTCAGAAACAACATTTCAGGGAGACCTTTGAATCTGTAGATTTCTGTGGTCTCAAAGTTTATAGAGCATTTTTCTATGCAATGAGGATGTAAATAAAGGGGGATGAGAGGGATTAAAGAAAATGCAACTCAAACATTGATGTGGCCAGGACAGATACTGTACAGAGTTAAAAGTGTCCTTGGAGATGAATGAGATTTTATGATAATCATATGTGAAATTACAAGATTTTCCTGAAAAATAGCAGATGTTTTTAATTTTACCCTTTTTTTTAATCTCAATCCCTTGTAGAGAAAATGAAAAATGGTGAAATAACTGGGTAAATAGCACCATGCTCTTCACATTACTTGGAAACATGGAAAAATACTCCAATTTCAATTATGATATAAGAGTTTTTACTCAGAACGATGATTTAGAGTTGTTCTGAAGTTTTGCATGGGAGATAAATTACATGAGTCTACGTGAAGGAAGATTTTTTTTTTTTTCCATTTTGAATCATGGCTAGCATTACCTAACATCTAAAAAGTTGAAATAATTTATGGTTGCAAAATCATGGGTTACTGAGCTCATATAAAGGAAGTAGAAAATGATGATCCTAATGAAATCCTGCAAGGAAAATACTGTTTCAGGAGCTGATGATTTTGTCTTTTTTAACTTCAGTAGGTTTATTCAAATAAATTCCATTCTATCTTAGGGGTTCCTGATTGGGGGATTTATCTAACAGTCATTATGTAAAACTCCAACTAGTAATATTATTTTAACCCAGTAGAAGCTGGAAGAGTCAGACGTGAACTGAATACAGAATCACAGAATCACAGAACATCCTGAGTTGGAAGGAGAAAACAAGGATCATTTACTCCAACCCTTAGCCCTGCATAGGACTATCCCCAGGAGTCACATCATGTGCCTGGGAGTGTTGTCCAAATGTTTCTTGAACTCTGTCAGGCTTGGTGCTGTGACCACTTTCCTGGGTAGCCTGTTCCAGTGCCCAATCACCCTCTTAAATAACTCTCTTGCAGAAATTTGAGTAGAAAAATATCCAATCCTAAATAGCTTTTGTCAGGAGACTGGTATCAGAGTAGTTATTTCAGAAAAGACCAGTATATCACTACACATTATCAATATATCTCTATTATACCTTGAGCTACCTGAGGAATTTTCTGAAATGTTATGGATCTAATTTCAGGCATAAAAACCTTCACTTACCTAGGTTTTTTGCTCTGAATTTTGTCTTGCATAGTAATCTATCTAAATGGTTTCTTGAAAAGCCTGCCCCTGCAGTCAACATGAATACAATCTATTCACAGATTTTACATGGAATCAGGTATTTTTAGAACATAATTTCCAATCATCTCTCTCTGGACAGTGCACATAGAATGTTTTTGAGATTCTTACTGGCAGATCTTGGTGAACTGTGAGTCCATGAACTGGAGCAGCTAGTTTTGGGTTGCTCATAGCTGCTGCACTTGGAAAGCAACATGCTGGTCCGAGGCATGATGCTGTTGGCAGTCTCAACACTTCCAACACAGTTGACTTCGCTGCTTAGTAACACATACTGGGGACTGGTTTTATTTCAGAGAGCTACTTTATCAGATTTTCTAATTTTCAGAAAAAATTTTGACAGTCTAAAACAATGAAAGAAATTATGCACCTTGTGAATGTGAAAACTTTTTACTTTTTTAGCTCCTCCAATAAGAAGCCTTTCGATTTAATTTTTCTTTTGATAAAGAGTTTGATGATGAATATACAAGAATGCAATTGGCAGGATTTTGTTATATTCCCTCTCTGCTTTTTTTCTTTTTTTTTTTTTTTTTCCATTTCTGTGAGTCACTGTTTGAGTGACAAGGTAATAGCAAGGTCTTGGCTTTCTTGTCTCAGAGTGGGTTATGTGCTTCTGTGATTTAATGTTTCTCTGAACTGGGAAGAAAGACGATCAGGATTTTTTTATAGGCACAGGTTTATTGAAATCTTTAGAAACAAAACTAGAAGCTGAGCCTTTCTCAGAGCTGTTTTAAGTGCACTTAGACATGCTGAAGATATCAAATCCACTCCATCCAGTTACTTTTATTGACAGGAATTAACAATAAGATAAAAACTAATTATTCTAAATAGAAGCCTTGTAATAAAGCATCAGGCTCAACTAGGCAGACTCAAATTGCATTTCTAAGTATATAAAAGTTTCTAGCTTGAAGAAACTCTTCAGATAAAATTCCCAAATCAAACGCCCATACATAAACTAGTTTTACTTGGTAAGAATAACATGATTTTTTCCATGTAAGACTTTTTGTTAGCATGAACATTTTATAACACATCCTGTTTTGCATGTGTAACCTAATGTATGCATATGTATCCATTTTTTTACATCCTAACGGTTATTCAGAAGAAAAGAGTTATTGCTAGGAAGTGACACAGAGATCTGTAAAATAAAAAATGGTCATTAGGAAGAACACATTTGCTGTACACAGGCCTGGCAGATAAAGCATCGGTGAAGAATCATCAGGATTCAGTTTAAGTACTGTTGTGGGTTTGACCGTGGCAAAATGTCAAGCTTCCCTGAAACCCACACTGTCCCAGTGAAAAGGAGGGAAGGAAAAAAAAAAGTGAAACTGGAAAAACTTAAATATCTATATATATATATTTACACAAATTTACAACACATATATGTACAAATATAAAAGAAAAACCAACAATAACTTTACCCC
>JAWWEU010000081.1:140970869-141008685 GCA_035583155.1 Acropternis orthonyx | reverse complement strand
AATACCTCATTGGTCACTTAAGTCAGCTGATACTTGTCCCTAACCACATGACCCATGAAATTGGGGCCTATCTAAAATTAAAACCTTAATCTGAGGTTTTTTTGGGGTTTATCAAACCCATCACACTTGCTATAAGAGAAAAATAATGTCAGGTAAAACAGTGAAAGAAGATTTACATAAATTGTGTCTGTCTGTTTCATGAGATTACCCACAGTCTCATGAATCCAGGTTATCTCCATAAGACTGTGGTCACACCTGCAGAAATCTTGACTCTTCACTCTAGCCTTTAAGTCTACCTAACTTCTCAGACATGTCTTTTGGTTTCAGCCTTCCCAAGGTTACTCAAAGGGCATGTCCATGAAACTGAAGGAGACTTGACCATTTCTCCTGCCTAAATCACACCTTGTCCAGAGATGAGAGGTGTAATGGGCTATTAAATTAATCTCTCTGCCTCCAGATTTTATGAATCCTCATGGGCAGGCTTTAGAAACAAAGACCATGTTCACAAGAAGTGAGTAGCCTTTCTTCCTTTGCACAATCAATGAGGCAGGTTAAGTAGTCAAGAAGTTTTACTTAAGAACATGTGCATTCAAAGTCTTACTGCCCATAGGCAATAACACAGAATCTTCCAAATGATTCCAGAATTGTTTCATAATCTCTTATTTTCTTATTTTTAAAGGTGTTATATATCTGGCTATGCATCGTTGAGATATTTGTAAAAATGTTACTTTACTTTTACCATGATTTATGCTGGTAACTCTAGTAGGTTGTATAAAATGACAATCTTTTATTCTTTTCTTGTTTCCTTTGGCTGAGATCTACTGTTGGTTGCTGTGAAACAGCTATGGGACTTGGCAATGCAGGGTCAAGTGATGTCTCAAATATCCTAAATTATGTGAGACAGCACCTGGATGATTTTTAAATGTTTTTATTAGTGCACTGTTGACAAATAAATGAGGTGTCATGGAGAGAAATACAGCATTCCAGCTTTCCGAACAGGTTCCTTATTGGCAGGATACACAAGGTGTTAAAGGAAAAGCTTTCTACATCCATCATGAAAGGTGTTTCTTAGACAAATCTTGTATCTTCCTGAGATCATGTCCAGGCTCTTTGGCTTTTTGTTGCTTTACTTCATTTCATCTTCTGGTCTGTTTGCTGCTGCATACAGCATGTCCTCAATTATCTTTGTCAATATGAAGTTTTATTTACTGCATAGCAACCTGATTTTAGAGGAAACCCAGTTCCTTTTTCTGCTCACTCGCTTGATATAATCAGTGAATGCAGCTTGCATACTGGTTTCCATCTGTCTCAGTCATTTATATAGATTAAAACCAGCAGAGGTCCAAGAGGCTTTGTGGGGAGGATTATCCACAGTGGGGTGGCTTGCTTTACAGCTCCTCAGATTTCACTTTGTTTGTTTGCTTTTTGTGGTCTGTACATTCATTGCTTGCCTGTTAATAGATTCAAAGAAGATTCCTCTCCAACGTCTTCACAACCTCATCTGAAACATCAGTCTTGATTGCTTATTCTCTTCTGAAACTCAGTAATTTGTGTTTCATCAAATAACATCATCCTTAGTTCTTTTCTTGGACATAAATTCTGTTATGGGGTTATAATAAATTGATCTCAATTAATTCCTAAGCAACACCTTTAAGGCTATTTTGATGTCATAATGTTTGGAGATAGTGAATATTACTGTTGAAATCTCTATCCTATAGACACTTTACCTCTTTGAAAGCCTTGCAGCTATACACTTATGTCATCGAAGTGGCAATTCCGCCACATCAGTCAATACACTTTATAATTTCTTCAAGTGTCAGAGGTTATGGGCTGTATTTTCTGACATTTGCCTAGCCTTTATGCTTCAAGTGTTTACCCCACTATTTTCTGTTATATACCATATCAAGTTTGATTTGAAAGAACAAAGGAATTATTAGTCCCAGTCTACTCTCTGTCACAGGAACTACTTCCTCCTCCATCAGCAATTCAATAAAATCTGCCCAAACAGATATCTTGTAATGTGTAGAATAGGGTCAAAAGGCGTGTTGCACATACTTGGGATATGGCGGGGTTAACATTACCACATGAACTAGCTAGGTCTGTCCTCATTTAAAACTTTGAAGCACAGAATTGTTAATCGTGGAAAATACCTTTAAGATCATCAAGTCCAACCATTAACCCGACACTGTTTAGTCCACCACTAAACCATGTCCCTAAGTGCCATATCTACATGTCTTCTAAATATCCCCTGGGATGGTGTCTCCACCACTTTCCTGGGCTTAACCACCCTTTCTGCCAAGAAATTATATCTGAGGTCCAAGCTAAACCTCTCCTGGTGCAACTAGAGGCCATTTCCTCTCATCCTGTCACTTGTTACCTGGAAGAAGAGACTGATCCCCATCTCACTACAACCTCCTTTCAGGTTATTGTAGAGAGTCATAAAGTCTCCCCTGAACCTCGTTTTCTCCAGACTAAACATCTCCAGTTCCCTCAGCCACTCCAGACTTGTGCTCCAGACCCCTCACTGGCTTTGTTGCCCTTCTCTGGGCATGCTCCAGGACCTCAATGTCTTTACTGTAGTGAGGAGCTCAAAACTTAACCCAGGAATCAAGGTGTGGCCTCACTAGTGTTGTGTATAGAGGGACAATCACTCTTCTAGTCCTGGAGGCCATCATTGCCCACCTGGGCACACACACTGGCTCATGTTCAGTCACTGTGGACCCACACCTACAGGTCCTTTTCTCTCGGCAGCCTCACAGGTACTGTTCCCACAGCCTGCAGTTTTGCAGAGGGTTGTTGTGACACAAGTGCAGGACCTGGCACTTCTTATTGAACCTCATGCAAGTGGCCTTGGCCCATTGAGCTGGCCTGTCCAGATTCCTCTGCAGAGCATTCCTCCTACTCCAGCAGATCAACACTCCCACCCAGCCTGGTGTCATCTGCAAGCTTATGGACGGGTGAATGCTCCTAGACCTCTTAGCTTGCAGGCAGTAAAATAGGGAATCTTCAGAGCCTTGCTGTCTTTGGCATAATATTTTAGGAATTCACAGGTGTGTAAATTTGAGTATAGCTTTAAGGTTCACCACTGGAACTAAACATTTTGGTGGCAAAAGCAGATAACTTTTCTCTGTGTAGGAATAAATCCATGGATATGTTACCTATGCAACATATGGAAAGTGCATCTATAACACAGAAGTGAATAAGAGATTTGATGCTAGTTGTTGCGTTAAGTGTCCCAAGGCCCTTTACAAAAACAGAACACCATTTTTTGACCATCATCAGGCTATCTAGTTTCCAACAGGAGTTACTACAAACTAAAAACTTTTAGTATCTGAAAAACCTGACAGTGTCTGATCTGAAAAGGATCATCATAATTTATTGCTCCTGGTTAGATCAACCTTAAAGCATTTCAGTAGATCAAGGAAAGGTCTTTCTGCCAATTATCAAGAAGCTATTCTTTGAAGGCCTGTTACAGTGTCTATAAATCTGTTTCTTAGTCATTCAGTTAGAACTGTAATCAGTTACCATACCAGATGAACTCTGAAGTCAGCAGATCAGTTGCACATTCCCAAGAGGATATTTTCTGTCTTATCTTCTCCATTTCTCTAGAAGACCTCTAAGATTTCACATATTCAAAACTTATATTCAACTCAGCACCTACTGTATCAATTGAAAAAAAGCTAGGGAAGCTAATGAAGCACAGCTTGGTTTATACTTATTTATCTGGTCTTTCCATACCTGAAATCAACTCCATGTGGAAGCAATGCCTTGTTTCTCTGTGATAAAGAGATTTTTGCTGTTATGGACAATGTGTGATGTCCCACAGATTATCAGAAAATGCTGCCATGTCACTGTGTTTCATTCATTCTCCATTGTAATGAATCTCATATAGAAGAAATAACCTGCAGAAGTGGCTTACTGGCCGAAAAATAGTGTGAAAGGTCCTTGAGCATCTAAAAGATATGCGAGAGTGTGTGGATAGTTTATAATAACCTACAACCTATGTTTCATGTTCTGTAACCAAAACATTGCTGAAACTGTCAGTCCAAGTACGGCACCATTCTACTAATCCCATCTGGCCTTGTGTATAACTGCAGGATAACGTTATAAAGATACAGACAACACAGTAAGTACCTAAGAATTGCTAGAATCTCTTCCAGACTTTGAAATAAATGCCTATACTGTGCAATGTAAGCTTCACAAGATACCATAGTTCAGATAACAAATAAAGAATATTGCAATACATTCGACATAATGATGTGACTGAAATATTAAGAAATTGCAAATCCAGTAGCTCAGACACTGGATCCTGTCAAAACCCCTCATGTTTCAGATGACACCAGTTGAGGGAAGGCAACTGACATGCTGAAGGACAGAGCTGCTCTTCAGATGAATCTACGGAGACTGGAGAAACAGGATGATGGAAAAGTCATGAAGTTCATCAAAGACATGAGGGAAGTCCTGCACATGGTAAGGAATAAAACCATGTAATAAAGCAGTCTGGGGAAACAGCTTTGCAAGAAAGGACCTGGGGATCCTGGTGACAAACAACTTGAACTTGAACCGGAGGACTGGACAGTGAGGTGGATGGAGAACTGGCTGAATAGCAGATCTCAGAGACTCATAATCAGTGTCACAAGCTCTGTGCAATGTGCCCTAGGATGATCCTGCTTGAGCAGGGAGATGACCCAGTGTGGTCCCTTTCAACTCTGACCCATTCTGTGATTCTGACTCTATGGACTTGAAGCATCAGTGTGTGCTGGGTGCAGGGAAGAGCAACCACACACTGGACTGTACAAGCAAGAATGCAGCCAGCAAGTCAAGCTAATATTCCCTTGTTTAGCACTTGTGAGACCACATCTGTGGTACTACATCCAGTTTTGGGCTCTTCATTATAAGAATGACAGTGACAGGCTGAATGGGGTCCCTTGGGGAAACCACCAGAAGGGTCATGAAGCCAGAACACATGGTGTATGAGGAGAGGCTGAAAGATTAAGGTTAGCCTAGGCTGGAGGAGAAATAGCTCAGGGGAGTCTTGCTGCTGTCTGCAACTACCTAATGGGAGGGAGGGGGGATATAGACAAGATGAATTTAGTTTCTTCTCAGAGGCAGAAAGTGAAAGGATATGAGACAATGGACACAAGGTGCAGTACAGAATGTTCTGACTGCATATAAGGAAAACATTCCTCATTCTTCACAACAAGGGCAATCAAACACTGGAACAGGTGTCAAGAGAGGCTGTGGGATCCCCATCCTTCCAGATACTCAGACTGAACTGGACATGACTCTGAACAATGTGCTTAAAAACAAGCCCTGATTTGAGCAGAAGGTGGTGCCATACAAACTCCAGGGTTTCCTTTGGAGCTAATCCATTCTATGATTTTGCGTTTCTCAGAAGAGCTGTGCTGATGCCCCTTGTAGAAGGGACCTTCTGTTGTTACCAGTACTTGTAAACTCTTGGAGGTGGACTCTTTGAAGGTCCTACTGTCAGCTAAGTGTCACTGGGTTCTGTACAAAAGAAACATTTTTGCTTTCTTTTATGTTCCTAGTCAGTCTTTGAAAATCTACACTCTGGGCTAAAGACAGAGAGAACTTCATGATCCTGGGACACAAGACTCTCTTACTTCTAACTCAGACTGTTTATGTGTTGCTGGGGTAGTTAATGTGACTGAGATTTCCAAGTGATGAGTAATTTTAGGCTACCTTTATGGAAAAATAATGATCAGTCCTGATTTTCAGATGCTAAAAGCTGAGCTTTCCAAAATCCCAAACCTTACAAAGAATCATTGGTCACTACGAAAAATCCTTCTTTAATCTCTTCCTGAATCTCCTCTTGGCCCCCTCTATGTAATAGAAATGGTGAAAAGGTGGAGAGGGTTCACCTGCCCCTGCTTTTTATTTTTTTTTTTTTTTGGTTTGTTTTGGTCGTTTTGTTTTGTTTTGTTTGTTTTTTTACCTTCTGTTATCCTTTGTAAGCCATTTCTACATTAGGCTCCAATTGTAAATTTGGACTTCATCTGCAGTGGATCAACTCCAGAGAGTCAATGAGAGACAAATCAGCATGGGAAAATCTCTCCTCCTTCCCATTCTTCAGAGATAGGTTCCAAAAACACATGGCTTCTGGCTGTCAGATTGCTCTTGGCATCTGTACTCCAGCTGAGATCTTGTTTGGCCTTCTATGCTTTGATGCAGTAACAGCACAGCCCACATTTCTGCTGATTAATCATTTGGTCATTCTGTATCTTAACCAGCTGTGATCATGAGCTGCTTTACCCTGCAAAGATTAGAGATGTCACTGTTCATCATCCTTATATTCTTCACTCCCTTTGTATAATGGCTAAAGGTTCTTGTCCTAGCAGGTGCTGAGGGTCCACACCCCCAGTGAAGACAGAGAGGGGTACAGATGTCTGGCTCCACTCAAAATCAAATATTATCCCTTACCCTTTCAAAGATCATAACAAGCAATTGTTTAATTCAGCTCATGAGGAATTATGCTCTGAGTCCAATTTTATCCTGGGAGTAAGAATCCCCATGTCTCTATTTGGTGCTTCAGTTTTGGCATTTGGGGGCTGCAACCCACTGCTGGCAGATGTAAAATATGAACCCAATGGCACTCCCTGTATGACTCATACACCCTCTGGAGCATGTCACAAGTAAACCCTGAACAGAAGATTTACAATGAAGAGGAAGATTGTGCTGATAAACTGTTGCAGTTTTTTTTTTTTTGATTTCTTCAGAACTATTTCAGTAATTTTCACTACTTGTTTTAGTCCCTACGGATGGAGGCTGCTGGCAGTGTTACGTTAAAACAGAGAAGTTAAAGCTTCCTCCATGGAAATGACAGTGTGGTCCTCAAACAATTCCCCTTGCAGCCAAATGAGTGTTGAATGTATGATGAAGTATTTCTAATATAATAGGTGATTTGGCTGAAATCACCAATTAGTGGGTGAATTCTGACATAGGTGGTATTATTTTTGTAAATGAAAACACCAATTATGTATAATCTCTTTGTTCCTTTATTCATAGCAATGGTCTTTCTTCTTCAGGAATGCACAGGTTATTTTTTTTGCTTCTATTTTGTCCAAAGTGACAGGTGTAGCCCTTGAAAATAAGTTAAAATATTTTTCTAAAGAGAAGCAGAGCCTGCAAATAATATAAAAACTACTTAGTAGATTCTGGGTGTAAAGTAGAAAAGCATGTATGAAAATACTCTGTCCCTTCCAGTACCTCTATAAAGAGCTGTGCTTCTAATCATCTGTCATGAGAACAACATTTTCCCCTGAGAAGAACAGAAAAATGCCCATTACTAAATGTCATTTACTTGGAGTTTTTGTTTAATACTTTGGCTAGTTTCAGTCACAATAATAATCACTTCCATTGCAGTATGTTTTTCTTTCTACTTTTTTCACACTGACAGAGAGATCCTTTCTACACTGAAGGGACAATGATATAGGAAGGTAGCTGTAAATGTAACTTAAATTAGCTGAACACCTTGATGATATAGTTTTGTCAGGTAGATAGCAAAGGAAGGTGTGAACATGGACTTGAGAGTAGAGTCAAGGGAGGAGTTTGAGAACTGCAGATTCCATTCTACTTTGCCCGTGGAATCACGCAGGATTTATACTTTGCAGTAACCAGTCAGCATGCCACAAAGATGGCAATTGCTGGCCATGTGTACAAGAGCTAACCTAGGCTGGGGCATCAGCTCTGATGAGCATAATACCTGAATGTGTTTCAAAGATAGCACATGTCTTGTGGGTATTAACACGGCTCATTTTCCTAAATCAGAGACATTTCTGTGCTGAGTAGGAAGCCCTCCTTGTCTGCTAAACCTGGGTTAGGAGGAAGTGCTGAAGGAGACACACTATGTTGCCTTCTCTAAGAATGAGCAATAAAAAGCTAAATTACTAACCTTGCCTCTTTAATCATTCTTTAGTGATTTGTAAGCACCCCAAATAATTTTGGAAGGCATAGCCATGGCTATAAAGCCTTGGCAAGGGTTTGGAAAGATATTTAGTTCTTTCATCTCCCTGAGAGAAAATAAATCTGCCAAGGACATTAAAGCACCAACTTTAATTTTCAGTCAATATTCTCATGTTTTCTGTCTGTCATATCAATGAAACAGCAGGAAAAAAATGACCTTTTTTTAAATAGTTGTCTTTGGAGAACCTGCCTCAGAATGCTCCTAAGAGACCAGAGTCAGCATTTTGGGATTTTGTGGAGCCATGGACACAAAACAGTGACCATGATAATGAAGCTGAACAATAGGACTGCCTGGACAGGCTGAAGACAAGGGAGCAGAAAGACAGACTGTTACGCAGTTCTGGGCATCCAATGTTTGCCTCCCATGATTTCCTTGCTGTTATTTTTGCGAAAGGGAGTGGACATGAAAATAGCACAAAAGGCATCTAAAGGAATGTGCAGAGGAGAAGATCAGTGAGCAATGTGCACTCTTATATAGTGATGAATTTTCCTGTAGAAGAATGCTTGTATTTGTCAGTAATAGTATTCAGAAGTGTTTCCTCTCTCCATTTCAAATGAGCTGTACATGACTAAATACATATAAAGTACCAATTCTATGTCTAACTATATATTCTGACACCTGTTACTTACATTGTGTTTTATATGCCTTGATTGATTTGTGAGCACTAGTATGTCAGTCTCTAGCTGTCTATGGCAGTGATGAGAATGCATATTCTAAATCAAGGTTAAAATATCGGGAATTAACTATTCTCTTTAAAAACTAAAGGATTGTTGAAGAAGACTTGTAGTCTACTTTCAAGAAGATCTGTGCCATTTAAATGGTTTCATACATTAGATATAGTGATGACATGTTCCCCTTTGAACTGTTTGTAGTAGATCTGTAAAACAACATATTATGCATATATACATTATTTTTATTAATGAGCAGAAGATAGCTTGGTAGCAAAGAACTAGATATGGATAATTGTTATGGAAACAGCCTTCTCAGCTCTAGTATATGAGTTTACAACACTTATCTGGGAATTCTGGTGGATGTGCATGCTGTTATATTTAACCAAAGGAATCATTACAGTCTAATATATCAGGGAACTTCAGATGAATCAAACTGATAACTTAAGCATTCTGCTTGTGCCCACTGAACTTAATAAAAAGAGCCTGAGTTTGTAATTACAATAGTTTCTAGGGATGTACAGCAGCTGCTACTCTATCTGGAATCATTTAACCATTTGAAGTAATTACAGGTGATTATGGCATAAGGAGCAGTGAATTAAAACCATCTCATGTGCTGTGCCTCAGCCTGTTCTCCTCCTGCACACCCAGAGACTAGAGTGTAGGTAGGGATAGAAATGTTTATTCCATGCTCTTCAGAAGGAGATTATAGTTTTTTTTATGACTGAGTAATTTTATTATTCCATGAAAAAGACTGATTTACTATGAATCCCCCAACATAAAAGATAATCCAAAAAGTGTCAAACCATTTAGTTTGATATTTTCAAAATAAAACCTGAGTCTCTTTGCCTCATTACTGAGGACTCTGGGTGTGTCCTTCAGTGCCCTGAGTCTTACATTCACTGTGTCAATGGTGGCAAGACATTACACCAAGCCAGCAGACATGGGTTATTGATCTCTCAGTTGCCTTCTGAAAGAGTTGTTGTCAGTGGGTAGGCTGGGGAACAGCAAAAATGGCTTGGAACAATACTGCCTGAGTACAGGCATGTTTGTAAAGGAGAGGACCAAGCTCATCTTCTTAAGACTGAATAAACCTGATCTCCCAGCCACATCTCAGACATCTTGTGCTTCACTGATGGTGCTGCAGTGACCTTGCTTTGTATGTCTTTGTCTGTCTTTTGTCTTGTCCAAAATAGTACTCCAGATTTGATCTTTCAAGTTTTTAATGTAGTAGATTGCCTCTTAGATGGCCACGGCTCTCACCTGAGCAGCTTAAAGTACAGACAGTGTGAACTGATGTCAGCTCAAATCTGCCTTGCTCTCTCCAGAATACCCCTGAGTTTTCCTTTTTCTGCCTCCACAAGACTGCAGATAATCCAACCATTATTATGTTTCTGAACAGTGTGGTTTTTTAACCAAAACATGGAAGGTGATAATTTACTCTGCTGGTGACAGTGAGCCTTGGCTGGAGAACTCTTGCAACACTGGTCAGTAAAGGTGCAGGAAGAAGGAAGGATAAAGCAAAGCTTTCAGAAATAAAGCTTTTGAGAAGAAAAATGGACAGATTCAAGCCAGTTTGGTTTGAAATAGGGGGAATGGAAGGAGGATGTGAAACAGTATTGCAGTATGTATAAGGCTTCTGTAAAATGGACTTTGATTACTTGCTTTCTACATCTCTAAGGCGAAAAACAAGAAGTCAGCAAAGGGTATTTCTGGAAGCATGGTCCTGAGAAGAGATAACTCTGAAGAAAATAATGCATAGTAATATGTTACTCAGGAAATCTGTTGATATTTCTTTCCTGGAGATAAATTTAGGAGCAGTTTGGGATACTGCTGCTCAGTGGTGCTCCAGAAACCATATGTGGACTTTCAGATTCATGCTGGTTTTACCTTGCAAAGATTTGCTGAAGGAGGGTGAGACATAGAGTTGTTTTTAATTTTCCTAATAGCAAGTTATGAAAATGTACTTTGAAATATATCCTGGGGGTACATGTGCTTTTACTTTATCAGAAACATCCAACAGTATTTTTTTCCTAGCCCCAAGGAAAGCATCTGCTGTGGTTGTGAAAGACTGTGGTGGCTTGAAGGAGAGATGGACAATCATCGTCCGTTTTAGCAGAGTGCGCAAAGTCCCATGGTATTACCAGCCCCAGAGTATGACAGTTTTAGGTGTATTTTTTATTTTTTATTTCATCCTTTATGTAGAATAAACAACATAAATCTTTGTTGTAATGCTGCATGGACTTCACAGTTGTGTCCTACTCATTTCATGATAACTTCTCCAACAATAGCTTCAATATCTCAATACAGAGTAAGTAAAAACTTCTGAAATGAGAACAGAACTGTAAAAACAAGCAGAAAATACATAACACTATAAACGAACAAAATACTCATATTGGACTCTCATAAGTAATGAAGGAACACAAATTCATTTGAGGAAGAAATCTATGAAATTTCCTAGATTCCATTGGACTTCAGTGTTATTGACGCTCCAGAAAATATTCAGATTTCAATACTGTGACATTGATACACATTTTACAGAAGTTAATGGAGCTTTTTCTGTAGTGGAGTGCAAAAAGTCTCCCATGAGAGGATAGTATATTTTTCCATTTTGATGCCAGTCAATGACCCTTGTGTCATTGGATTTTAGACATGATTGTGGTTGGTTATACCTTCTCCTCTTTTACCATTAGGTAATCCTGTGTTCCTGTAAACTTCCCCTACAAGAAGCTCAACAAGATTTGAGAGTTTGGCACTTTGTTCTCTGCTTCGCATTCTTGTATTTTATTTCTTCTATGAAGCTATCTAGCTATTTTGCTTGACAGGGAAAATCTTCAAAATAAGGACAAAGACTACTCAGTTAGAGACATCTGGCACTATCTACAGATCTAATCAGTAGTTCTGGGAGCTGCAATAGTATCACAGACATGGGTCAGAGCACGGGCAGAAGGTAGACTCCATGTGCATTGCTGTTACACCAGTGATGGGGACACTTCAGATATATGTGTAATTTCTGTGCCCCATAGGCCAGCAATAAAATATGAAAAATGAAGCTGATAAGATTGGCCTTAAAATACCACAAAGACTGTCCAATTTGGAAGCATACATCTCTAGATTATCAGTACAATTTTCTGAGTGTTTTGCTGGGAATAAGAGAACGAAAGAGGCATAACTATTTTACAGATTTTACAGAAGAAGTGAGAATGAGAAATTTCTAGCACGTAGCCTAAACATTTAATGTCTCTGTCCAGTCAATAGTTTTCAGAGATTTGGCAGTGACCTTGAATTGCTACTAAGAGCTCGTATATATCCAAAGTAAATAGATCTTATGAGAAGCACCGGAACTGAACAGAGGGAAGACAACATAGTAACTGCTGGCATATTCCTAGAAAAGGCAGCATTTTCAGACTCTAAAGAGGCCCAGTTAAAAGTGGCTTTTCTATTGTGTTATGAACCATGCAGTTGCCTAGATCCAGTGCAACAAACTAATCTAGCACAATGGGTGTGATTTTATGGAGATTGCATTGCATGTGTATTTACAAAGGCCTTTCTGTTATTTCTTTAGGAAGTGAGACCCATGAGGCCTCTGCAGTTAGTTTATTGTAAAATTTACAAGGAATTGTGTTTATTAAGGCAACCTCACAGTCAACAGTTGTTTTAGCAATTCCACAAGGATGGTTCATTTTCATCAGTAGTCTAGGCACTTGAAGTGAAGCCAAGCTGCTTTTAAGTCTTCGTTTTTCTGATGGCATCTGTGTGTACTACCTCTGTTACAAAGTATGAATGGCCCACTCTTTACTCACTGAGTTGAAGTGCCATTTTTTATTTACACAGCTGGTTCTGGATGTCAGTTCATAGCATGTGGATTTCTTCCTCCTCATTCATATGGCCCTCTGCTAGTGTCCAAATATACCCTCTGCTGATAACTAGCAGTATGCTGGTCTTACCAAAGGTGCTGCTTCATTCTTTACAGTCTCCTGGATCTGGGATAAAGACTACCTCTGTCCCTCTGAAGGACTCATTATTCACCATCCATTATTACTGTGACTGCAGAATTAAAGGTCATGCAACTGATAAAGGTGGACCCTAGATATAGCTTTACATGCTGGGGTTTTTGGGTGTTGAATGAAATGTGCCAGGGCACATCACTGATGAATTGGTCTGTGACAATTATTGAAGTATCTTTATAATAATGTATAAACAGTCAAGCAAAGGAAACTTTTATTAGCATTTCCACTAGGAGGAAATAAAGACACAGATGGTAAGTGCATACAGCCTTTGTTGTATGGTAAAACAGATGTGTCTACTTGTCTATATGAAGTTAAGTTAGATGTTCAGTCTGGTCTATTCATTCCGGTCATACTCACTGAAGGAGATAAGTACTTCCAGCAAGTGAAGCATTGTATCCTAAGGCAGGTGTTTAAGTTGGTAGACACTATGTATTAATAAACCCCCACAGTTTCATGAGAGATGACAACTCTATACCTTGTTAAAATATCAGAAAATCTCTCTGTTCCTCTAAGACATTTTCTGGGAGCAGTAACAAAAGTGTGCCGAATAAATCCATTTTAAAGATCATTAAATGATAGTACTTTCCTGTAAACAAGATATACCTTTACACATGGTCTAGGGATACTATTGCTGTGCTAATGTGTTCTTCATTCATTAAAGCTACGTTGGAACACTATAGCCAGTAATGGTCTTAGGCAAGAGAATCGTTGTTCATTGAAAGTGCAGTGCATTGATATATTCAACTAGTCTTTTGCACATAGAGTATGTAACATATGGTGATTTCTCCATGCCAAGACTTTTTGTCTAATAAAGATGGTGACTGACAGGACTTTAAATCCTTAGTGATCAAAATAATTTGGGACCATTTCAAGAAGTCTTATACCTTGAGACCATCTTGCATGCTAATAAGTTGGAGGTCTCACTTGTGAGTGAAAAACACATCTGAAAATGTTGCTCTGTTTGTCTGGATAGCTAGGAAATTCTCACCATCATGAGATCCCTTCCTGAACAATGACAATCTTACCCTTCTTCCTACCCTGTCATCAGGTCACAGGATATGAATTTAGTGCTTTTAAAGCCTGGTTGTCCTAGGAAAGGAAGTTAATGCTTTCTTGAGGTCTATTTGTATGCCTGTTAGTCAATTCTCAGCCCAAAGAATACTTGGACATGTACCACCTGGACATGGGCCACTTCAACACGCACAGAAAGGTAGTTAGAAGTCAAAGATCTTGATCAACTGTATTTTGTGAGTAAAGATGTCTGGCTAGAGGAAATAAACACCCAAATAGAATCTTAATTTTGCTCTAGGAAAGACAAATTTAAGGTACTAAACGCCAAATTCTGAGATGCCTTTAGTAGCATAGTTACACACCATCTTATTGAAGCAGTAGGAAAAGTCACAGAGTTTCCTTTGTTACCTCCTTGCAGTTGATAGTTTCCTGTTTTCCTTTAGCATAGGTCACATTGCCTATTATTGCTGGCTGTGATCCCTTGCTGACTGGCTGATACACACTAAAAGCTGCCTTTTATCCTACAATGCTCAACCACTAATCAATTGTCTGAGCATAAACTTAGACTAACATAGCATCATATTACATGAGCTGTGCAGTGTACTTGGCATCATCAGGGCTCAACTGTTGAGGCAATGTAGACAAAAGTCAATTCTAATCTCAGATTTGGAGTCAGATGTTTCTCCGTTTGACCTATATCCTAATTTTGTGCCTTCACATTTGACTCAAAAGATGACGTTATTTTGGCAGGCTGCCCACAGTATAAGAAACACAGAACTCTTTGAAGATGTGCCCCTTCTCCCAGAACCAGTTTTGGTTAATAAGGGAATTACCAGAAAATGCCATTTTGAAAGAAAAACATTTATAAATGCAGAGGCAATTTGTAAATAGTTTTGAAAAGAAATAACATGGAAAGGGGAGAAAACATCAGGACATATTTTGCAATTTTCAAAATGGAACATTTTAACTTCTTATGATGAAATGATGTTTTGTTTTATGAAATTACCTCACTTAAGAAAAATGGTAATTTTAGATATCCAGAAAACAAAATATAACATATAGTTTTTGGCTAAACATTTCTCTTTACAATAATTTTTGAATTATTATATCTCTGTGTTTTTCTGCAGAAACTGAGTTTAAATTTCTCTATGCC
Source organism: Acropternis orthonyx (assembly GCA_035583155.1). Taxonomy (NCBI): domain Eukaryota; kingdom Metazoa; phylum Chordata; class Aves; order Passeriformes; family Rhinocryptidae; genus Acropternis; species Acropternis orthonyx. The sequence goes on along the minus strand of JAWWEU010000081.1, from coordinate 140,993,859 downwards.
TATGCTTCTATCATTCACATAACAGATATTTACTCCAGGTGGAAGCCTATTTAGGAAATCTATACAGACATTTTTTAATAAATGAAGGACAACATGCACAAAGTAGAGATGGGATGATGAAATTGTCACATGTCCTAGCAAATTGCTCTCCCCCAGGAAAAACTTGTTACAGCAAACAGAAAATAAGAAATATTTTGTACATATTTTAAATCCTTTGTATCCTCAGAATGTAATGGTTAGCAGCAAGTTAGTACCAGTGGCCTGCCAGTGGCCACATTGCAAGGTTGACTGGAGATGTGAAGTATTTTAATTAATCTGTTACAAGGTAAATAGCTTAGTTATGCATTTAACAATCTGTAGTTGGATTTGTATTTTACTGCATGACGTATATGCAACTGAAATTAACACATTGCTTTGAAAGGAAAAAATAAGAACTGGGTAGGGACTGTTTTCAGTGGATTAATGAAGGTGAACTTTTAACTTCTGCAACCAGCACACTGAAAGTATGTGAAGGTGAAGGGAAGAAAATAACTTTTCTTGAACTGAGGGTATGCATTAATCTCGTCAAGTGATATACTGATACATTATATCCACCTTCTAGCTCTGAAATAATGCAAGTTGGCCATGAGAGATTCTAAAGATTAATGACTTTATTTGTCACTTTAAAAGCTCTCGTTGGTATTAGGTTTAAACTGTGAAGTGTCAAGCAAAGTCGTCATCCTCTGGGGATTGTAATAAGAGGGTCATACTTCCTTTGAGCTTTCACACATGGGGGTAAGCTGTACCCTGACAGTCTGAAATGGCTGCAGAGCTTCCATACATCATCTTGGTACATGAGAATCTGCTGTGCTATGCTACACCACCATTGCCTGACTGGCATGTCAGGTCCCTTCTACTAGACAGTATTACCATAGTTGTTGTACTAAGCTCTTCTATTAATGAAATAAATTGTGCCAAAGCATGAACCAGACCAGTGACTGTTAGAAGGAGCCCTGGCACTAGGGCAGGTTTAGCTTGATTAGATTTGGCCTGGATCAGTTAGCACTTGCCCAGTTCTCAAGGTCAGGAATCAGTGAGAACCGGGGACCATTCCAAACAAATATTCTGGGTACAGTTGGCCTGTTGTTCAGGACAGCAATCTAATAATATAAAGAAGAACTTTTGTTTAAGGTGGCTTCATTTCTAGAGTAGTATTTTGAAAACATTTGCTTTACTGCATGGGTGTACCCAGACTGAAGAGACTGTATACTTTTTCATTGGTAATAAGAGACAGAAAACTTGAAGGCTTATAGGAATAATACCTATAACAGATCATAGCTCATTATTACTAGTATAAAGTTATCCCAGATAGTCCCACAGGGAGATTATCTTCTGCACTGGAGCAATATGGATGGCTTTTCCAAACACTCTCATTTTATAATAGATTAAGAAACTCTTTAATACTGTAATTCTGGTTAACCTCATAATCCACATAAATGTCATCTTCTACTTTGGCATTGCCAAACTTTTTGTCTTGATGTAGTGGCAGAATGCCTTGATCCTGTGGCAGGGATTTCCAGGTTGATCATGAATATGGCTGATGGCAACAAACAATTTAGGAGATATAGCAGGAAAAACATTTGCTCTTAATGCTTTTACCCTCCATATCAGAAGGGACTTAGTCTGTTGTTTTCCATTTGTTAGCATTCTTATTTTCTCCTTCTGTTGCTGTCATGCATTTGGCTCTCCCTAGGGACTCAAAGAAATGCACCCATGAACATAACTGTTTCCTAAAGTGCATGGTTGTCCTGTCAGTCTCATTGTTTACACTGCAATATTGTTTTCAGTTCCCACTGACTGGCTGTGAGCAACTTACGATATCTCTGGGGCAGTAAATAAAGAAAGCCAACTCAGTATGAAAACTCTTTGCTTCTCTGAGTCTTAAAAAATCATTAAAAAATTGAGGGGGTGGGGCAGGGGATGAAAGGAAAGAGAATATTTTGTGTAATAGTTGCAAGCAAACAGCTGGGTTTGCAATGTAATATTCTGTTCCAGCTCCCAATTTATTTTTGAGTTACTGTTTGGTTTTACAGCATGATTTTATATTACTAGTTTTTGTGTTGGTTTTCAGTTTCAAGAGATTTTGTCACTGGTTTTCAGAAGAGTCCTACCCCTGAAGAGAGACTGTCCTGCAGTTGTCCCTGATGGAACAGCTTTCATTTATCTATGGAAGTAACATGTCAGGTGTCATTGCTGCCATTTTTCTGAGGAGTCTTGCAAATCTGTGCTTACTGAATATGATTGTGCTGAATCCTTTGCTATCATTAAATAAGGTGGCAGGTTGTGCTGGGTGCCAGAGATTGACATGGGATTCTGCTCATCCTGAGTGCTGGCTGGGAGGATTGGTTTTTTATTTTTTTTCCCCCCCAAAATAAACTGACCAAAACCCCAAAACCATTTCTAACTTTTGTTGACATGATTCTGGTTTTCACAATAAATAACCAGCTTTGGAGTTCTCAGCAAGGAAGATTTTTCATTTAATAAATTAAAAGTCAGCTCATCGTCAACTTCATTAATGTTGAAAACAGCAGATGAAAATGAAATTTCTTATAAAAAGTAGCAATGTTCCTAGGAAGACAGCTTCCCTATTTGACTTTGTCATTTGGAATACCTTTCTCTGAGAATATTTGAGCATTTCCCTATCTCTGTGCTCTCTCTCTCTCATGCTTAACTCATCTTTAAAATGTATTTGAAGTTAAAACATTACGGAAAGGGGATTAAAGGGCCAAAAGGATCATAACTGTGCAGCCCTGCAGTGTGGTGTTGCCAGTGCTTTTAAGAGGACTGTCTTGAGGCCTCAGGACAGAGATTTATCAGATCTGCTCTGGTCAAATTTTGCCTGACCTGCCTATAACTTTGTTTGGCTTGATTCAGCTGTGACAACAATTTGCCTGATTAGTCACATGTCTATAGCTAAGTTTTCAAATTTTTTTGTTTGTATTTGTGTGGTAGAACTATAGTTTTATACAGGTAGCTACATAGGTAGCAGTAACAAGAGGGATTTTTAAGTGAAATGAGATATCTAGGACCCTGGAAGGATGACACAGTGTGGTGAAGTAGAGGTCTGGTTCAATAGGAGACACCTTGAGAAGTGGAGGCACTGCAGGCCTGGAACTGGACAAAACCAGCTACAGGGGTGACACAAACAGCAAACAGTATCTAACATGTAAAGGGCACTGTAGGTCGGAAACATGGGTGTAGCACAAATGAAGAAAGAGAAAGCTAGAAATGTGAAGGAAGGTCAGAAGGAAGGAACGAAGGATGGAAAGAAGGATGAACCCTCTATATGAACATCTTATTCCTCCCGGTGAAGGATTCCAGATGCCGACTACTCCCTGCAATATTGCACTACAGCCAACAGCAGTGCGAAACCACTCTTCTTGGCATGCAGAGAAGCAGAAGGGCACCAAGTAAAGGGGTAAAAACTAAGAAGCTTGCACATTATGATTTTTGCTTCCTTATCATTGTTATTTATATGTATATAAATAAAACCCATGTGCCTCCTCTTCAACAATAAACAAGATTTTGAATGCAACAGAAGATACAAAGAAATTTACCTCACATGAACAAGAGTGCAGACAGGTCACCTGGAGACACTCAGACCCAGCGTGGAGGGATACAGCATGTTAGTGTCATGGCTCAGACCTCTTCATGAGCAGAGTTTTTCAAACTCAGGCAGGAGTAGGAAGTGTTATGTATTACACAGACAGCTTCCATTAATTATCATCACAACAACAGGGTGTCTCTAAGAGGCAAGTATCAACTTGGAGAGCTTGCAGATCAAATGCTCCTGATGGGTAAATTGATTTTATATATCCCAGAACTCACAGAGGAAGTTGGATACAATAATTACAAATTATTACTTTTTTCTTTTTTTCTTCTGAGGAAGGTTTAAATGCCATTTATTGGAGAATGAAAATGCTGGGAATATAAAGCAGAACAACTCTGCACATTTAAGAACAGAATCTGGTTTGGAGTGAAATCCTTCTCTCCCCATCAAAGTTGAATTTGGTCTCCGAGAATGGGCATCAACTCATATAAATATCTGCTCTCTGGAAGGTAGACTTCCATGATGAGCTGGTAATATGAAGTCCTTCCTTAAGCGAAGAGGGAGGTTTATCCTTCCTGTGCTGAGAAACACAGTGTATAGCAGAGGAGGGTCAAGGAGCCTTCTGAAGCTTCCTTTCTTTCTTTAAGCAACCTTGAGAAAACAAGGAGCCAGCTTAACCTGAGAGCCTCAGTCACAGGTTATCTGAGATGAGTCCAGGATAGTATGCATACCTTATGTTGGGCTTTCAGTTAATAAACTGCCTGAAGTAACACTGTAGCTGAAAAACGTTAACACTAAAAGATTTGAACATTCCACTGAGTGGAGTACAGACTGTCATTAACTATAAAGAAATTAAGGTGTTAAGAATGAAGCAATGAGACTTTTCCTCTGGGCTCCTCTGTGCTCTAATCAGCTAACATCATTCTCTGTGTTTATTTAGGGTTGACTTGTATTTTTTGTATGTGATTACATTCAAAGTAAGTCACAGAAATCTGAGCAGAGGTGTTGCTTGTGTTCAAATCACATAATAACTACTGAGTGGCTATCTTGATCTCCTGTGATGAAATGAAAGGAAAGCCAAACAAACAAACAGCAGACATGTTGACTTCACTTGTGTGAAGAAGAGATAGCAAATCTTAGGGAAACGTTGCTTATTATTAGCAGTAATGAAGACTGTCATATTATACATTATTGTACTTGATGCTGATACTTAAATTCAAAGATTCTTAATAAATTCTGCACCAGTGACCATGGTGACAACTGAATGCTATGATATGTTTATGGTGTGTATGAAGAAAATGAACAACAACCATATCCTAGGTTTTACAGTTACAGGTGAATGAAAGACAAAGAGAAACAATTTTGCAGTTTCTTACTGTGCCAAGTCATCTGTGTATTTGATAAGATCCATGGAGGCTCAGAACAACACACCTTAGCATTTGCATTGTTTGAACATGGATTCTGGGTGCTATTTGAGGCTTAGAATCATCACAGAATTATAGAATAACCTGAGCTGGAAGTGGCCCACAAGGATCATGAAATCCAGCTCCTGGACCTGCACAGAAAAACCACTTCTTGTCCTTCTTCATGGTAGGAGCAATATTTACTTTCTTCCAGTCCTCAGGAACCTCTTCAGTTGCTGTGATCTTACAAAGGTAAAGGACAGTGGCCTTGCAATGACATTAGCCAGCTTTCTCAGCACTACTCAGTAGCATGCCTGCATTTTCCCTAGTCTTTCTTTTGCTGCTAAGGTACCTGTGAAAGCCCTTCTTGTCTTCTCGTTGCCTTACAACATCCCTCACAAGACTGAACTCCAGGTGGGCTTTGGCATTTCTTCTCCCATTCCTGCATGTTCAGACAGTGTCCTGTATTCCTCTTTAGTGATGTGATTTTCATTCTGCCTCCTGTTGGCTTCCTTTTTAATGCCCAGGTTTTGTCACGAGCTTCTTGTTCATCCATGCTGGCATCCTGTCACTTTTGTCTGACTTCCTGTATAACCAGCTGGACTTTTGTTGAGCTTGAAGGAGGTGTTCCTCAAAAATCAACCACTCTCCTGGATCATATCCCATGAGTCTCTGCCAAGCAGGTCCACAAATGGGTCAAAATCATCTCTCCAGAGTCCTTTTTTCTTTTTTCTCCTTTTTTCTTGCTTTGCTCCCTACTTTTGGGATCCTTAACTCCACCATTGCAGGATAATCATAGCCCAACCTATCCCTAGTCTTTGCTATCCAAAGGAAAAACCTCTAGTAAATAAAATACCTTGTTGTGTGATGAGGATACTGACTGGTAGTTTTTCATCACAGAAATAATCTTTGCAGTTATGACCATCCCTTTGACATATTGCATAAATCAGCACTTTTGACACAGCTTGTATAAGGCACAACATTACACTAAAAGTTGACTGATGAGTATTTTGTTTAGCAAGAGACTAGATAATGACTAATATTTCAAACAGATATGAAATACTGTTTTTCTTTCTTCTGCTGAGTAGTTCATCCTAGCCACTGTTATGGAGCCAACCAAAGGCTCTTAGAAGTTGTCTGGCAACCACTGAAAGATAATAGAAATTTCAGCAATCTGCTTGGTAAACTTTTACATCATGGAGTGAAATGGCATCTGATAGTTACATAAAGAAAAATGTGCAAGGCTGACATTCTTTTCTCTTAATTTTCTATTCTGTGTATAAATAAAATCTGGAAGCGTGGGTTAGTGTTGCAGCCAAAAGGAAAAATGAGTTTAAAAGCAGCCCTTGAGGCCATTAGCATTAATAGTTTGACCAAACTGTTTGGCTGAGGCTGTCCAAAAGCCCCTAATTTCTGGGAGCTGGGAGAATCTTCCAAAATAATTATGATTTTTAAACTTGTCATGTCCCTTTTGTGGGGAAAAAGATAGCCATCTAGTAGAACCTTTGGTATGGCACAGTTGGACTATTCTTACACTGTTGTTTGGTGTTGCAAGAAGCACTGTTATAACACCCCATCATGTCCTCCAAACACTGGCATAACCACTAATAACAGGGCAAAAGTGTTCTTCAGTGTGTAGCCCTCAGCAGCTCTCCAACAGTGTAGTTCTGAGTAGTGCTATTGTGGAAAAGAGACTAACCCTAAAATCTTCACTAGGAACTATAGTTTTGTCTCATGTGCTTCTCTCTCCTCAGCTCCCTAGAGTAATTGGAAAGAAAACATTGCAAATGATACGTGAGAAGGGCTCCTGGCATGGTCACCAGCTGTGGCTGAAGTGATGAGATATTGTGAAATCCAAATACATGGTTTACTATAAGGAAAAAACCTTGTTCAGCTATTATGCAGTGCTGAGGAATCCAGACCTCATTTTCAGGGGAAGAAAATGTTCTATTTCAATTCCTTGAAGAGATGTTACCCACTTCTTGTGGGCAATCACTTCAGTATTACAGCTTCCTTCTTGATTCCAGCTATGTAAAAAATGCTGACCATATCAAACATGCTGACTGCTGTATTACACGAACAAATGTTCTCAACAGGAACATTTCTTCCCTTCTTCTCTGCTTACCCAAGACTTGTTTATATCTAAATATTCTGCTAGCATATACATATTCCAAAAAAGTGGCAAATCTCTTTAGTATGGGTGTTGTGACGAACATGCAGATTCCATTATATACCTATTGGGATTTTCCTTGGAGTAGGGATTGAGAGCTGAACTGTTCCTTTTCCAGGGCCTGAACTGTCCAGACTAATAGACAAGTCTTTAATTTCTGTACCTCTGATAGGTGACCTATACCCAAAAATGTTACAGCAGCATGACTTTTTCCTGTCAGGCAAGCAAAATATGAAGAACTAGTACACAATATTAAAGAACAGTGAAAGTGGATCTACAGGACTTTTCTGATTGGCTTAATCATGGATTGGCTTTGTCTTATTTAGCATGAACTGTCTAAAGGCTGAACTGTTTAAATCAGAGCAAACTTCTGGCATAACTCAACCCAGCCTAAGTCTGCTTTCTGGGACAACATTGAGTTTACCTCTAGAGCTGCTTTACTCTGCTCATTGACCATGGGATGATCCAGAAGCGAGATCCATCCAGTCTAACTGTTGTATCTAAAAGTTAAGCATCAGCATAGAACAAAGTTGATACAACAAGTTTCACCTTACGTCTTCTGACAGTAGGTCATTTTTCTGGGGTGCAGCTAGGTTGAATAGCAGAGACATCAAAAACTGCTTACCATTGGAGAAACTGAGCCATGCTTTGCCACTGACTGTATTGGGGTCAAAATTTAACCTCTGATGTGCACATTAGGCCTTTTTCATTGTGCATGTGATATAAAGTTTGTTGATTAAGCAACTATTTCATCACAAGTATTCATCCTGGACACCGGGACATTAGTGATACTGAACGTTGTTTTAACTTTTCTGAATTACTGTGGCATTCTCCACTGTAGTTTTGTCAGGAAACTTGGTCTATGATGAAGTCACCCAGCTGTTTTGGAAAGGTAGCTGCTAAAACTCTGCTATGTTCCCACTGGATACACACCTTCTTAACTCTGAGAGACCTCTCTACTACACTGAATTATCAATGACCTTCAGACATAAACTTCACATAGACATGCTTATTTTGATCTCTTTCCATATAATTTGCTGGACAATATGTCATTAAAAAAAAAAAAAGGTGATAAAAAGGTCATGTTTTCCCTCTGTCCCCAGATGAGTATCAGCCCAAAGTTCAGAGGCTGTCGCCCTTATCTGTCATCTTTGTTTTACCTATATCCTTTCTTCAGTCACCATGTATCAATTTCCATAGTCTCTACAAAGCTTCTTCCCTGAATTTGTGAAAATTTTGTCACCTAAGTATCTAATCTAATGTCTGTGTTGTGTCATGTTTAACAAGTCAGGCCTTGGGATGGACTGCACTGCATTTTTTTATTGTGCAGAGACTGAAGGAGGTTCTCTTGGTGAAAGAAAGTAACTGAAGGAGGCAACTAGTAGTGAAGAGATATTGCTACACCTGGGATGTTGGGGAAGATTTCATATGCCTTCAAGCTTTAGAGTTCAAGTCCATTGGCACAGAGCAGTCCCTGGAGCCCTACCAAGGAGCTCTGCTCTTTTTTGTGTTTCTCTGTAAATTGGCACCAGTTTTCTTGATATACAGATATACAAAGATAGTGAAAAAACTGCTATGCTTCAGTCAAATCAACTTCATTAGCTGAATATTTCATATCTATTATAAAAAAATAAAATAAAATATGGCTGGATTTTCAGAGGCGAAAGGAATTCCCTGTTATTAAATGTAACTATAAAACCCTAGCTTTGCAAACATTTTTGTTTTTAATTATGATAGAAATTGTTAAATTCATAATTAGCCCATTTTACTCTAGGGTAAACAAAAAGTTACAACAATGTATGTATTTAAGAGTGACTGAAATGAAAATTTTTCTCTTCTTCATTCCTGGCTTCTAATATTTATATCCACAGGACAGGACAGGTCAAGATGTAATCTGTGGTACTTGCAAGAGTCAATGAATATAAAAGCCTTTTATTTTAAGGGGCTCTTTAGGGTTGTAACACTCTTAACAAGCCTCTCAGGGCTAACATTTAACACGTGTGCCCTATAGAAGCCTGTAATTTACCACGTGCCATCAATTTCATATAGTCCAATATATGGCTGTCAACCAGGTGCAGCTCTGCCTGCTCCATAAGAGTTCAAGTATTTTAGTGCAACCCGTGATGGCTTAAACATGCTAAATAGCTAGCTGCTCTCCTGCTTTGTTAAGGTTACACGCTGAGACCAGAGTGGTAATGCCTGAAAATTGTTTCTCACAATTTTCACTCTCTCTTTCATTGGACATACAAAACAATGCTGACACACAGAGCTAGCAGTCCTGCAGCCTGAAAAGAACACATGGCTTTTTTTTTTTTTGCTTTTTTTTTTTGGTGGAGTTCAACATAATACTGAAATCTCATCATCTAAAATTCTAAATTTAAAATTTGTTAGGTGTAGACAATCTGGTCTCTGTGGATTTTATTTTTTTTTAAACTATTATATTGCAGAATATTTTCATGACAAGCAGAGAGTAGATGGCTATAGCAGCCTGCACGTTACCATGACAAATGAGCAGTAGCAAAAGCTTGTTTAACTTGTGAGAAGCAAATGTGCCTGAAAGTGTCCATGCTCTTGTTTTTGGCATCCTTAGAGAGTCTGTGCGCAAATTTTGGGGGTGTTAATGTCCTAAAAATGTTTTGTGTAATAATATTCAGCTTCTTCCCTTTCTTGTGATGAATTGAAAATCTGGAGAAATTGGCTAAAGTTGTGAGAGGGTGGAAAACCACAACTGGCAAGGAAACTGTAGGCTTCAAAATAAGCTTTTCTTTGTGTGAATAGCAAAAATATGGAGGGCTTTTTAGAGAAAAATAGCTAGCTGAGGCATAGACATTTTTCTAAATAAGGCAGTGGTAGAGAAAAAAAAAAGCTGGTCTTCACCTCTGTAATATTTTCAAGGGCACTTTGAAATCCTGTTAGTGTTGCATAGATTTATATTGCTTTTTATGATCCTTTTGGTGTTGTACAGACATCTTATACAGTTTATTTTCGGGAAACATTCCATGTTAGTTTACATAAAGCACACCCTGATTACCGTTGTATTCACTAACCGTTTATATATAAAGTTGCCTTTGAGCCTTAGTGGTTTGGCTTGGGTATTTAATTGTTTGATTTGTTTATTGTATATGATGAATTAGTGTTTATTGGTCTAAACTCAGCCAGGGTACACTTTATAAAAACACTGGTTTAATTCCAAAACACAAAGAGATTTAATTTCTTTGACGCTAATGTGGCTTACGCAGTGAGTTGGTACTTAAGGGTGCTGATCTTTCTTTGACACTCCATGACTCAGTGGACTCCCAAGACCACTTCTGAAGCCATTTAGGGAATTACCAGGGGATTTCTTGCTGGACTCTACTTGGGTCAGGTAGAACTGTATGTTGGGTATGACAAAACCATTTGAATATTTAAAATTGCTAAAGAGTGCACATTTAGATTGGTTGAAGCAAGTTGTAAGTTCCTGTTGAGCCCAACATATAAATTTGTCAAAGAGGAAATGGTCAAAGAAAATAAATTCTGAGATAAAGATAAAATGAAATTTTCCAGACACATCTTTTTGATTTTTTTTTAATCTCAAAACTGATTTTTCCTTTTTAAAGGTCTAAAAAGTAAAAGGGGATATTCAAAATGTGCTGAAAATATTAATTATCTTGTGGGTCAAATAATGTGGGATAACAGCTAAAATGCAGCTCTTTTCTATCAAGAAACATTACATCTGGTTTGATCAAAGCAGGCTTTTCCCCGTCAATGGACAATTTCAAAACTATTTCATATAAAACCAACCTTCCTTTTAATTTGCAGCCTTTGGCTTATGTTTTAGATGGAGCTATGAAGGCACCCTTTAAGTTACTGATGGCTGCCCCAGTCTTAGAAAGACCCATTGCTAACGCGATTGCAGTATTTCATATCCTTAATATGGGATACATTCGACCTTTAAAAGTGGGATTTCACTCAATGTACTTTGCAGTAGCATGTGTGATGTCCTATCACTGTGGTCAAAACTCTTTCTTAAAACAAAAGCAAAAAAGGATTGGACAAAGTAGAAATTAGTGGGAAAATAAAACTGCTTTTAGCCTACAATAACTGTGTATTTTCACTGCATTGATGTTTTAGTTAGTATGAAACCTGATTCTGTACATAGTACCAAAAGTCTTGACCACAGATGTATTGTTTCATAAATAATGCCTTGCACATGGAGGGAAATGTATTCTATTGAAACTGATGTAAAGCTCATATACATAATTTATTTTTCTGTCTGGATATGTAATTCAGATGTTGGATCATTGGAGTTTTTTTCCAGAAATCACTGGTGGGAACTAAAAGTGGACTGAGGAGACACTAGCAGCTTTATAGTCTTTGACAGAAATGTAAGCTTGTCAGGTCCTGTCATACAGAATGTGGATTCCCTCCTCTTCTGAAGCAGCTGTTTTTTCAGAAGACAAAATGTTCTTTGTCTCAGGAAAAGCAGATTGTATTAATTGTTCTTCAGAGCTCTTCACGTTGTGTTTAGGAAAACTTGATGTGCAGCTGCTTACTCTGGAAAACAGGGTGGAGAAGGTCCCTGACTATATTTCTTGCTAAATGAAGAATTCTGAGTATGCTTTTTCTTCAAATGGCAGCTCTGTGAATAACAGCTGATGATGAAAATGCTGAATTGCTACAATAGTGATATTCTTGTATAATTCTCCTGGCTTCTGTTTCACTTCTTAAACTGCTCATCTCTAAAAATCAGAGGGGGGAAAACATAATCAGTAGGAAAGCCAAAATCATTGGCCAATTCATATTAAGAATATAAATTAAAGTGATGCAGTATAACCTTTAATATTTCTTGGACACTTCATTCAACATGGCTCTTTTCCTTTGGGCCTGTTGTTTAGAGGAGCTACAGTAAATTTGAAATGTTAATTCTTGCTCATGATTGCTCAATGTGTTAGCTTTATAGAGGGCCACAATCAAATGCTGACTGTATGAGTTAAATTTGGCTTCTTTATTATAAATATTTATTTTTAATTGATTTTGTTTAGCAGAAAAAGTAAGGAAGTGTTCATCCTAGAATATCAAATTAAATTACATAATGTACTGGGATGTGTTCTAAGACACTTGCTACCTGTACATCTTCTTCTGGTCCTTGCTGGAAGAACTATGTCTCCTTTCAGGCAGAACATATTAGTGGAATGGTAATAGACTGCAAGAATGTAGTAACTTCTAGAACTTCACAGTCTTATGGCTTTAGGAGGAGGTATTCTTTAGACAAGCTCTCCTCTGAAGGCCCTCTGAGATTTAAAGTGCAAAGTACTTTTCCCACTCCAGCAACTGTAGTTCTTCAGAATTCCCCAGGGATTTGCCTGGTTTGTATTTCCCTTATACTCAGGAATTATAAAAAGGAATAAATCACTATATACTATTTATTATTCATTACAAGTATTTTAACACTGATGAGATAATCAGGGAGTTAGGCTAAAAACCTTGCACCTTTGAAAATCTAATCATTAGAGTGCCTAGGAAAAGAAGACAGCTATTCAAAAGCAGCTTTAAAATAGAGAGCTCGTTTTCCCCAGCAACCTTTTGAAGCTGTTGTAGCAGTCAGCCACTACCTTATGATTATCTTTTATATTTGGCAGATTTCTGTAAGTATGCACTGATAATTTGAGGTTTTTTGCAAAAAAAATCCCCAACATCTTGAACTGAACAAATTAACTGGTCAAGCTACGGGGTGCAGCAATGTCTTGTACGTATCAAGCCCATCTGAGGCAGCACAGTAGCTACAAAACAGAGTGCATGAGCCCATCTAGGTATTCAAAAACAAAGAAAAGGATATTTAAGTCTCGCAACACAGAACATCTGAATGCACTTCCTTATACAGCAAAACCATTGCTGACATGTTCCTTAGAAAAGTGGTAGAGGACTCACCATTTTGAAGGCTCCAGAGTACAAGTCTTCTGAGAAGAACCTGGGGGAACTGGAGGTGTTTAGCCAGGAGAAAAGGAGGCTCAGGGTGGACCTTATCACTCTCTACAACAAGGAGGTTGTAGCAAAGTAGGGTTGGCCACTTCTCCCAAGTAACAGGAGATAGGATGAGAAGAAATGGTTTCAAGTTGCGCCAGGGGAAGTTTAGGCTGGATCTTAGGAAATATTTTTTCACTGAAGGGGTTTTCAAGCGTTGGAGCAGGCTGCCCAGGGAAGTGGTGGAGTCACCATCCCTGGAGATACTTAGAAAACATGTACACATGGCACTTGGAGTTTGTTTTAGTGTTGAATATGACAGTGCTTGTTAATGGCTGGATCTGATGATCTTAGAGACCTTTTTCAACAGTATTGATTCTATAATTCTATGTTTTTGTGACTTACTGGTATTGGTTTCTCTCCTTTAGGGTAGGGACTCTGTGCCCCAGTCCTGAATGGGCAGAGGTATTTCCTATCAGACACCATTAAGCAGCCATTCCTCTCTGTCACATCCATGTCCTCAGGACTTCCTACTAAGTGGGTCATTTTGATTCTGAGTATCTTAGTTTTTCTGGGTCCCATGCTCAGAAGCTTACTTTCCCCCAAATACTGCATGAGGAGTCATAACACGTAGTTTAGGAGTGCAGATCCATCAGGCAGCAAGGTGCCATCAGACCAGTATTGCAATACCACTTTTCCCAAATAATTCTTGCCCCGAACTTTGCCAGGAAGGCCCATTCACTTTTGAAATATTAGAAAATGTTATCAGATATAAGCAAGAGTTAAATATTTGACACATGAAAATGTTTTAAAGCTGCTAAAACTTTCCTTGTTAGGGGTTGGTTAATCACTAAGCAAAGGAAGAGTGTCTTCTTGTGGCATGGAGCACTGGAGAATGAAACAAAAATCTTTCTATGCTGGGCATCTTCATCCAAAATACCTGGCCTTGACCATGATGGAAGATGAAATATCAAGTGAGGCTGGCCACAAGATGTTGTAGCTGGTTAATTCTTCTGGAATATTAAGGTCATTTGCAGGTAATCTGCATTTAATCCCTCAGAGAGGGAAGACAAATTCATTTTGACTCTGGAATAAAAAACTTCCTTTACAAGCCCTGAAACTGGTGTTGACTCTGCTGGGGTTTGCATTTACACAGCTACCATAACAATTTATCTGATATTTTTCAGTCAATTTTGCATTCATGCTTTGAGTGCTGGTTAAATAAAGATAGCTCTATCTCATACTGTGTAAGTGCTGCAGGATTCCTCAGAACAATCACAACACAGATTATTTTTATAGTGTGGTTTTTATAGTGATATGCTTTGCCATTCTACAGGGCTGAGTAAACATTCACTCATGCTAGACAATGTTTTTCTGTTTGTTTATGTCAGTTAAAGAGCCTGGATATACAAACACTGAATCCTACATTACTTCTCTTAAACCAACAGAATATGAAATCAGCTGGGCTCAGTGCCGAGAAGCTGATTTCTGATGATAAACTGAAGTAAAACAAAATCTGCTCCATATGGTTCAATTGTAAACTTTTAACTATAAACAAAAACATGTTGTGTGACAAAATATTGTAGTACAAAAGCAGCCATGAAGCACTACCCCTCAAAGGCATACCCAGTGCTAGCCTGCCCATTTTCAAATGTACTCTCAAAGTAAAAAGGGGTTTGAGAGACAAGGTGATGCTTGGTGTGTGTGTTGCTGGGGGAAAGATGTGATGGTTGAGGTTTCTGAGCCCACGTCATGAGCTGGGAGATACCTTGCACCTGGCAATAGCTGCCCCTGCCCCCAGCTTCTCTACAGGAGTTAACCTGCAGAAACTGACCCAAAGGTAGCCAAACTCATGTCTGGAGTGAAACTTCCTTTATTTCTATCTGCTGCATGGCTGGCATTGAGTGCTTTTATCCTCAATGGACATGAAAATGGGTCTAGGCTAGATGCAGTGATTCTTCATCTTCCTAAAATCCTATATACCTCATACATATTATAAGTCCTATATCTTGCTATGCCTTTCCTAGCAAAGTGAGCATGAAGGCAGGTTGAGGTGTTCAGCAGCCACCAAGACAGGCAAATGATCCCTGCATGCACTAATCAACCATTTTCAGGTCTGGTCCAAGCCCATGCCTGATCTTGTCTTAGAAGAACAAAAGTAAACACAAGGTTATAGAGATCCACAGTCTATCAAAGGGAATGTTCTTTGTTCAAACCTGCCAACCAAGGCCTTGTTTAATACACATTGCTGATAGATCACTGAGCATCACCTGTTTGAGTATAGCATTTTGCCATTCCATATCACAGCAGAAACCAGATATCCCCATGGCAGAGGTTTAGATGTTTCACCTGACTTCTGGAAGACTTTGGTAGGAATGCATTCAGGAGACTTTGGCGAAGAAACACAAGGAAGTTCCTCAAGCTGAGATAGCTTAGCTGTGTTGCAAATTTGAGGGGATGAAACCACTCTTTCTTGCAGCACACTCAATGATCCTTTGAGTTTCGAGTTGTGGAAGAACAAAAGGGAAATACTTTGCCACTAGGAATTAACAGCCCACCCTGTAAACGGTCTCACTAAAGGAAGCAGCAGCATGCAGCCTTTTTGCTATGTTTGAAAAAAATTGGTTGAGGGAAGAAGGCCAAAAGAACATTACACCCAGCTTCAAAGTGCAAAAGCATTTGCAGTTTTTTAAGTTTTTTTACACTCCTCTTGTACTGTAAAACCAGAACCTTTGAGAAATAGAACATAAGGAATTGGAAAGAAAGAACTGAAGATTTATTGGTGTTTTCAGCATAAGCACTCATCAGTCCCCTTTAGCAGAAAAGGAAATGAGCCTGCTTTTCTCTTTCAGCTATATGAGGTCTTTCTAAAATGCCTCCTTGCTATGTAAGTATGGAATAGCACACTTAAGAAAAAGTACATCATATTACTAACTGCAATATATATAGACAATAGGGTTTTTTAACTTAAACAAAAATGGCTCCACAGTTTGACTTCAACAGGACAATTATGCCTTTGGGTTTAGATCAGAAAGTGCTTCCAACTCTATTGTTTCAGGCGTGCCTGAAGCATCAGTAAAGGAGAGGGCTTCCAATGTTTATTTATGAAATTCTCAATAGGGCAGAGAGAATTCTTGTTCTTCATTTATTTTGCTTTTGTTTTGATCACTCAAATAGCCATGTAATGTTTTGAGGTGGCCTGGGGTAAAGCTGTAGCTGAACAGATTTTGCTATTGGTTTCCAAAATGTAACAAAACCTCAGTTCCCTTCTGAAAGGGGATGTGTGCATCAACTGCCTAGTTCAGGGTTAGAGGGAGGTAGCTGAGCTTCCCTGGTCCCCTTGAGCCGCATTTGGCATCTGGTTCTGCTTGCTTATCCAATGAGAAGCAAAGGTACTTGGCAGCCCTGCATAAGGGAGAAGGAGAAGGTAAACAAACCACGACAAACTGAAAAATACAAGGAATCTGAAAACTTTCATAATGAGGACAGCTATTTCTAGCAATCATGGGACAGGTAGCAAGAGTAAAGTTCCCTCTTAAGAAAGTGCTGTAAAACTGAGTCAGAGGGTGGAACACATAAGCAAAGTTCAGACCCAAACATGACACAGAGATGGTTGCAGCAGCACTCATGGTTGATGTCCCCTGTGACAGTGGCCAGTGCCAGTCTGCAGTGCTAGGATCACTGCCAGGTTTCCCAGAAGCATTTAACACAGTTAGTCACAAGGCCATAGGTGGAGGATTAAAAGCCTTCAGACGCTTAAATGCATACAGAAAGACCTGATGGTGTCTTCTGTCCATCCTTACTGTGAAGGTCTTGTTGACTGTGCCCCCACCACTTGGTTTTGTAGAGTCTTAGTCCATGTATCTATTTATCCAAGTTGCTCCTGAATCTCAGAAGACTACAGTTCAGTTTACCTTCCAAGGTAGGTTTTGCCTTCTTGAATAGAAGACTGTCATCCTTGGCTCTGAAACCTGTTCTGTTCCTCAAACTTGACTGCAAATTAAATTGCCACTTTTGAAACTCAACCATAAGGTGAGTTTTATCCTTAAGGTGTCAGTCTTCCTTATTACAGTATATTTGCAATATAAAACGTACATAGATGACTGTCCTGAGTAGTTTGAGAAAAACGCACAGGACTGAGGGGTATGTATTTTCTTGAGCTTGTTTTCTTCAATACTTTGTAACCTTTGGTTGGGGCCTGGTCCTCTAGCATGATTTTTCTCTCCCTTGTCACTTTTGGTACATTCTGTCTCTTTCATTGCTTCAGTCTTTTCCTCCCACATAAGCAATTTCTGCTCCCTGCAAACCCTTTAATTGCAGATGGGTAAGAGAAAGAGGTCCTTTCCAACTCCCTTTCGTCCGATTTCAAGTGTTTCAACAAGTAGAAACTTTCAGGTTAGATACTACTCACTGCACTTTGATTATGCACAACCAGCAGCTCCTACATACCAGTTACCACAATTTCTCAACTCTAGATACAGACATTCTCCAAATCTGACTCTGTTGTTATGGTCCATTATGTGAAAATCTACTTCTGAACACATGACTCACTGAAACACCCATGTTCTTCTACCAAGCTGCTATAAACAAGGCACACAACATCAGCCATATCATGTATTAATTCATTAGAATTAGGACTATTCTGAACTGACCCTCTATAAATCTTTATGGCAACAATCCTCCTTTAAAATTCAATTTGACTTGAAGACTCCTCACTGAAAAAAAAAGAAAAAAACCCTCGTGAAAAATAATTATCCTTTTTCATTTGCTTGGAAACTTTCATAAAGAGCACAAGAGTTAACTGCAAACACCTGAATCGCAAATGACCCCATCGATGAACTTAGTCTGCTATTCCATATTGCAACATGTTCTTTTCCTAGAAAAACAGCAGTACAGTCTTCTGTGCAACACACTGTGCTAGCGGAGAAGCAATTTAGGTGAGTCAATAACTTCCATCTGTTCTGAAGCAGTGAGCATGAAAAGAGTTTCTTTATTCTGGTATAAATTCATGGCAATGCCTCAGTTTTCTTTGTGCAAGGGTGTGCTGTTAGAGGATCTTGCAACTATTGCTTGTCCTGCACATATTTCTGAGTGACAGCCATGCAAAGAGGTGAACTGTTACCTGGGATGCTCTAACAATTCTTGTAGGATGTATATTTATTTCTTTTCTGTGGACTGCCTGAGAAATGCAAACAAATCTCCATCAGCTTTGTTTCATATGAATTCATTGAAAGTATATGTTCCTCTGTTTTATCATACTATTAGAGTTTAGTAGCTTAAATCCTTGAATTCATGTGCCTTCCAGGTAAACATATGCAAATACTTCCTTAAAGCTTTTCCTTGTCTTACCATCTTTTATATTTTCTTGTCTAAATACATAAATACTTGAAATGTATCTCTTGTCTTTCCATTTGATTATTTTACATACACACTGCTTAAAAAGTGAAGAGCTGTAAAGTTTGCTCTCTTATGCATGGTAAAGGATTTGGAACAGTTTTGCCTCTGGCAGGACCCTCACCAGTTCAGCTCCACTGGAACTGTGTTTGAAGAAAGCTCCTTCCTCCTCGTCAAGTCCATCTGGAGCACTCCTTAAGGCTGCAGCCATCGAGACTGGGCCATATCAGGTGGCTCCACACATGATGGAACAATCTAGGACTGGGAAGGAAGAAATGTAACTCACTGTTGTTTTCAGTTTCAACTGCTCTGAGGCTCCAAACTCTGTGCTGAACTTCTTAGAGTCACAGCAGAAAAACACAAATTAAGAGAAACAAAAGTTTAATTAATTGATTACAGGAAGTTCCATGAGTTTGGGAAAGGACTATACAAACATACAAGAACAATGAGTTTATATATTGCCCATACAAACACAATGAGCTAAATCATTATACCAAAGATGGCTGGGGTGACAGGAGCCCTGGGAGCCCCAGGCCAAAGCTATGCTCTGCAGGGTTGTGTCTGGCTCTGGGCTGGCTGCCTCGGGCTGCAGAAGAACGAGGACTATGGGCTAAGTGATAAGCACACAACTGTGACCCCAGCAGGACTTACCAGGTTGCAGTGACCATACATACACACTCCTTTTGTGTCTGGGAAGCTTTTTTATGCAGTTTCTTGAGAGAGACAAAACTACTGAGCTGCTAGAATAATTGTTCTATGCTGCCAACTATCCTTCTAAGAGAACTGGTTAAAATCATAGTGCTAAAAGTATTTTGAATATCTCTGTTTAAGAAACTAAATTTACCCTGAAGAAGAAAGCCTGGCAACCATAAAGTCTTTGTTTCTAGATATGAATTGCCTTGGGGTAATTAGTTTGTGGTCTAGCCTTGAGTTGTGGAGCCTGGAAGGTTAGGGATCCAAATACTGTTGCTCAATCAGAGCAGCAGAATGTAGACATAGACAGACTCAGAGCTGGGCTTTTTGCATGCTAAATGTCAAGACTGCAGAAGAAACTAGACTCAGTACTTTTAAACTGTTCAAGGCAAGAAGGTACAAATAAGATTATAAGGGCTTCAGTTCCGATCAGCTGCAAAATGAACATGACAACTTATTTACACAGGCCCTGTTTGCAGACTTTTATGTATCTGAGTATTTGTCTTCTTTCATGACAATGGCATCATTCTTAGATTTGCTACTTCTCTATTCTTCAATTTGGTGTCATTCTATTGGGCCCAGTCTAGAAACAGATTTTGAAATATGTCCTACAAATGAGTGCAGATGCACTTAACAACAGAGAAAATCTCAGCATACTGAAAAAAAAAAGGTGGAAAATTGTTGTCCAAAATCACATGCAAGCTGTAGTTTTTACTTGCTTGTTGCAGTTACTTTCTGGACATTACCAAAGCAAATAAAATCAACTTTTCCACCTTTCCCTCACTGTTTTCTTTGACTCCTTATTAATATATTTTGTTGGCTCCAGTATGACTCCAGGTGTACATTTTGCTTAGTATGTGTAAGAGTATTGGCAGAGATGGGGTTAACTTTCCCTTCAGCAGTGCTCTGCTTTGTAGCTGTGGCTAGAACGATGTAGAGAACACAGCAGTGTTTTGGCTACTGCTCAGCATTGCTCCCACAGCATCCAGGCTCTCTCCATTCCCAACCTGCTCCCACAGGCCAGTAGGATGGGGGATGGGCAAAAGGTTGGAAGGGGTCACAGCCAGGACAGATGATCCAAAGTGAACAGAGGGATATTCCTTAACATGTGATGTCAGGCTCCGTTAAAAAAAAAAAAGGCAAAGAGAAAGGAGGAGGGAAGAGGATATTCCTTGTTAAGGTGATTATCTTTCAAGGCAATCACCATGATTACTGAAGTCCTGTTTCCCAGGAAATGGATGACCGTCTCCTGCTGAGGGAAATAGAAAACAAAACATTTTCCTCTTTACCTCTGCCTTGTCTCTGTGCACAGCCTTTGCTTTTCTTTCTTAAACTGAATTTATCTCAGCCCACAATTTTTTCATCTTAGTTCCGTTCCCTGTCCTTCTCTGAAGGAGGAGTGAGACAGTGGCTTGATGAGTTGCTGGCAGCCAGCCGAGGCCAACCCACCATCATATGATCTGATGGGCACAGACTTTATAATGAAACTTGGGATTTATTTGCAGGTTTCAGGTGATGCTAGACAAGTCATCTATCTCCTGTGCTTCTGTTCCATCTTTACCTGTTGTCTGTCTGTGTATTCAGGTGTAAAAACCTGACATCTCTCCATTTGAGTGCAGGACTATGATCATGCATTTGTGGAGCACTTCCCTCAAAACAGTGGGGAACACCAGCCCAGAGCTCATCATAAGTATGAAATGAACCTGTGGCTCAACTGTTGTTGCTGCTGTTCTTCTTCAGGAACACGCTAGAGATAGTCAGAGAATAAGCTGCAAGACTGACTAACTGTGCTAGCTCCTCACTTTCTCCTGCATTCTTTCTTGAAGGGCCCTGCAGTCCCTAATATCACACGGCAGAATATCAGCTGCATGATGTGCTTTTCCATCATGTGAGTAGGTGAGGTAAAACCTGGTACTTAGGGTCATATGATAGCTACGAAGCAATGAGGGAAGAATATCTAAGGAGGGCTGTCCACTGCATTCATAAATGTTACACACTTCTGCAGATCAGTAGAGTTTCCTGACTTGTTTTTCCCTTGAATAACTGCCCTCTATTAAGGTCAGCCAACGGGTTTTCTAACTCTTCTTCATTACAATGGACAATGACTTGTCAACTCGTTTCCAAGAGTCAGATGAGTGCAGAATTTATTAATGCAACATGAAGATAAATATTTTAAATAAAACCAAAAATAAATAAAGCAGCATAATAAAAAACATTTGAAAAATAAAGGTTGCAAAAATCAGTTACATTTGGCTAGTCATGTTAAGTGGATGACATCTGAGGTTGTTAGTTCAATTTTCTACTAAGAAGTAGTCAAGGGAAAGTGCAGGCCTTGGTCTTTGCTACTGAACAGCACTACTGAATTACTCTTCATGTTCAGTTGCTAAGGAACTGCTAATTTCTTTTATTTTTGTGCCTGGAAATAGAAATACAGTTTGACAGGCAGAAAGATTTTTATGCATGAGTTTTGCTTCATCCGTCTCTCTGACAATAAATCTGCCAAAGTAATTTGAATGAAATACAAGACATAACTATTGAGGACTGTTGAGATCTCTGCTTTCGATCTGCCACTTATGAATAAAAAATTAACATAAATAAACTGTAACAAAAAACAATACCAAATCTAATAACAAACACAACCACTGTAAGTACTCTTCTAAACAAAGGAGCCCTCATTATCCAAAGTGTACACATCCAGCAAGATTAATTTGTTCATCACTGTTATCCTCAGAGGTGGACTTAATCTACTTAGAAGTTTTCTTTTAAAAAAGTCAAAAGAGAAAAGATTTTTTAGTAAAATATGCCAATGAACTTAGTTTTCTTGTGATGGAATAGCCCTTCCCTGAAGACTGCTAGTCTGATTTACAACTGTAATTGAGAGACAGTGATAGATATGTGTTTAAATGTTAGGATTTTATCAACTTGTTTTTACTTTTGTACATGCAATCTGATGAGGGAAATTACTCTTTATAGCAACACCCTTATAGGTATCTAACAATCTATATTACATCAGAATACAACTACGTGTTTACTGCTGTTTTCCCTGTTGTGCCAGTTGTGAAAATTACTGATATCCTCATGTTCCTCAGGGAAAAACAAGGCAGCAACCTGCCTGGTTGAAATGCTATAATGTACACTTTACACACAATTACCTCCTGTAGTTGAATAAAACATCAACTCAGTCTTTTCTTGATACTCACAAAATATCACTTGTACTCATAACCTCTTTTGGCACAATAGAGCTTACTAACCTGTCCTCTTACGTGTCAGGCCAGATGTTAACTGTCAAAGTAATTGTCAGCTGAGTATAGATATTCTTGAAAGGCTTTGACTGCCCCATTTTTCTCAGTGCAGGTTGGTGAGTCCACCTCAAAAAAACAGTGAAGAAGCAGATTCTGATTCAGCAACTGGTGAAGCGAATGTAGCTTAACTTAAGCATTTAGGATCCACAGTAGGTTTTGGTTTTTTTTCATTTCTGTGTATTTTCGTTTTAGGCTCTCTAGTCCTCCAAGTCACTAGGCATCTCTGTGTATCACAAGCTGAAAAGGTGTTTAAAACTCAATAATGCTCTCAGTGTCAGAATTAAAACTGGTAAAATTGCTCCCCTTCCTGAACATATTGGTATTCTGCTTGGGAAGATATAGATTCAAATATGGCTGCTGGCTTGTAGTGAGGGTTGATGCCATATCCCACTATTTTTCATGGCTGAAAAACTTTATTATGAGTTATTGTGATGGGTTTGATAAATCCCAAAAAACTCAGATTAAGGTTTTAGTTTTAGCTAGGCCCCACTTCTGTGGG
>JAWWEU010000081.1:140937118-140960733 GCA_035583155.1 Acropternis orthonyx | reverse complement strand
TCCACTGCACAGGCTGGAAGGGCACACCCACGTGGGGAGAGCCCTTCCCCAGATCTTCGTTTGCGAAGTCTGGCCATTACATATATGTAACTAGCAACCCCTTTCAGGGAAGGTCATGTGTTTCTCACCTTTTGCAGCAGTATCATCTGGGAGTTGTATCAAGGCCAGGCCAACATGGTTTCCAAACAAGTCAGCTTCTTGAGGCCTGAGCAAAAATTTATTTAATAAAAATATTTTTAAATATTTAATAAAAATATTTATTTAATAAAAATTAATAAATTATGTCAGTCGTTCTCTTACCTTCTTTGGGATTAATTTGCTTGCACTTATGAATTTCACTTATGCAGCTTCCATCACCCTTGGTTGTTCCTGTAGTAGGGAGGTTTGGCTGGTGGGTCACCGGGTGCCCTGAGTCCAGTCTCTATGCTCTTTGCTATTTCACTCCCAATTTCCTATTGGTGACAGATAAAACAGTCTCCATAAAGGGAAGAAAGAATGACAGAGAATTGTTTTTTCCAAGTAGAAGACAATGTCCCAGATCTGACCCAAGCAAAAACCACTCCATGTGACATTTTACTAGTTATGCCTTAAAGAAATGGCTTTCATCCAGGCCCTGGTGTGGTACTAATTGCCACAGTTTTTGGCTAAGAATGAACTATAAATCTTTAAACAACAACAAGTCTGATTAGGCTTGATTTTTTTTGGCACTGTTACGGTAGTTCCAAACAGAAAAATGTTTTTGCAGAACAGGTTCAGTATATCCAATACTTCCTTGCATGCAACACTTATCACACTCAGGTTTATTGATGCAGGAAGTTAGTTTCTTAGTTTTATTCTTTAAAAAATTGAGGTAAAGCCAGATCGTCAAGTGATAGAAATCAGCATAACACTGTTGTCCTTAGTCATGTTTTCAGCAGTTCAGGATATAGGTCTTGAATTTCAGTCTAGGAGTCTATTGGTAGAAAAAGTCTATCAGGTCATGTTGTCTATGTCCTTGTCGATGAAAGATTGTTCCCTCGGGTACAGAAATAGGAAGCAGCCCAACATTGTTTTTAAACATTTCACTTCCACAAATGGTGTTTTTTTCAGATGGGGATTTTCCTGGCTTTAAGGTCTACAATTTTTATTTCATATTTAGATCCACAATTTCTGTATCCAGGTAATAAGTTTCCCTCTTACTATTTGCATTTGTTTTTTACGCAACCTAGTTCTTTAGAAAATCAGTTCACTTTAAAGCCATAATTGTTCTTAAATGTCTGTCTCTAAACTGCTTTCTGTCTCTCAGGAGTCCCTTGGTGTCTGACAATGAACACAATATATAGGTGCAGATGATTGGGCTGCAGCAGAGACAGAGTGAGGAGTGAGGTGATAAAGTTTCCATGTGCATGAAGATGCTCGACTGAGCAGTGGGGTTCAAGTGAACTTCTGTGTGGTATCACTCAATGATCCTGTTTGCCTTTCAGAAGAGAGTAGGGGAAGCATATTTTAGTTATTAAAATATTCAGTTTAAAGCAAAACTTAAATCCTACCCAAGACTGGAGCCTTGCAGAGGTCAATTGAACTGATCATGTCAAGGGAAGTGACCAAGGTGTTATCCTGTATCTGGGATTTTCGGTAATTTCTGAGTGTTTTCCAGTGAAGATGATTACTCACGTATAGTGAATTTATGCCTGGCAACAAACAGGTTTATATTGATAATTACATTTCACAGGCTTAACAGTAGCAGTCCAGAGACTCTCAGGCACACCTGGAATATGAGCAGAAAACTTGTGTGGCCCTTGTTGTTCTGCTTTCTTGTACAGTGATATTTGGAGCTGTGTCCTTTGGGACATACCACAAAAAGTAATGTACCTGCCATGAAGATTGATGGAAACTGCACTCAGTCTTCAGTAGTGTCTCTGAAAGTGGGAAGCACCTTGAGGAGAAGAAGAACCAAGGCAGTAGGGAACACTTAGAACAAAAATTACTAGTTAATATTTTTAAATTTGCACAGTATGAGAAGTGGCTGCAGAGCTGGGTGAAGGTAGCAATGCTAGCTTTAAATTAGATTGCTCAAAAAGCTCTGAACTACCTTCCTGTTGGAGGTGACAGTCTGTGAGTAGCCTTGTGGTACCACAGAATTACCATTGCCAAAACTCACTAGTCCCTTTATGACATGATTTTTTTCTTAAAAATATTCCATGTATTGTTTACCCAGGACTGCACTATAATGACTCCATTTGGCTTTGTATACTGCTGTGGGGAATGGACACCACTTTCATAACAAAGCCCCTTCTTCTCTTCCTCTGCTAATGTTCTAGTGCTCATTTCTACAGACACTGTCTGCTGGACACAGTCCTACCTCAACTCAGCTATAAAAGTTGCTCTTCTCTTTTCCAATGACACACACAAAAAAATCACAAATCTGAAGAAAATTAAGATAGTACAACAGAGTAGTTTCACACTTCCCAAGTGGAAGATAGAGTTCTGAATACAGAAGGGGTTTTCAGCTACTTATAGAGCCCAAATAGTTTTTAATAGATGCTGAGACTCTGTAAGGCCCCAAAGGAGGAAAGACTGTCAAGAAGAAATCAAATGTTACAGTGTTCATCCTGCAATGGCACATGTGACAACTTGTGACTAGCAGGGTTTGCGGCTACCCAGTTCATGAAGAGACTTGGTTGATTGAAAGGGAGCAACCTAAGCATCTCTTTAGGAACTAGTAAGGAGAAGAGGACAAGATTTACAGTCTTTCTTTCATGAGGTGAAGGGGAAAATGCCTCCCTTTCTAGCCCTTCTTTCCCAAGGAAATACCTTTTCTTTCAAGCCTAGAAGAGGATTTTGCCCTTTCTTTTAAGGAAAGAAGTGTTACTGTTGTATTTCTTCAACACTGATGAAACCTCATCGATCAGGAACATATCTATCATCTAACCTTTAGCTGTTTGATAGCATCTGAATGTGTCTGCTGTGAGTACATAGCTACAGAAACACCAATATCTGATGAATTTCTGTGAGGCAGAGTTGGTCAACGGCATCCTCACATCCCACTGAAGAGGGTAGGAGTGCTTTCATGTCCCTTGGAGGTCTGCCTCACACATCACATAGGGTGGAAATCCTGAAAGTCTCCTGTCAGAGAATGATTGCAAACCTAGCAATTCTTTTAGAACATGTGATTGCCACATCAAAGGCAGTTTGGTAGCAGACTCCAGTACTTTTAGCTCCACTTTACAAGGCTCTCAGAAGGATCAAGGTGATGTGGTACATCTCTTAATTAAAGAATGAAATGCAGAGACAGAAATATTCCCATCATGACTTTTGGTGTGGCCACAACCTGGGAAAATACATTCATAATGTATTTGAAATGAATAATGAATAATGTAATTGAATAATATAGTCAGTCCACAGGAATGTTCTGATAATAATTTGCAGGAAAATACAATGCCATTGTATATTCTATACGTCTTGCATATTTATGATGACTTAGACAATAAATGATTTGGTCCTCATTTTGTATGAGGAAATAATATTAATCTATTCCAAATAAATTAGAAAAGTGGACCTGGGAAACAGTAGGTCATCTAAAAATTGAAACTGATATACCATGAAATTATAAGAAACAGCTTTCCATATTGTGTCTTTTATCAGTCATATTGTGTGAAGTTGACATTATGTTTTATCCCAAATGGTTGCTATTATTTCTACATTGGTTTGACTGGAGGCAGCCTCAGAAAATATTAAATTACTTTTAAATCCATTACTAACCAGATGGTTGGGAAAGGTCATGAATTAAATGGGAAAAAATGTCTTGTTCCAGGATCCAAACCATAAATATGGGACCTCTCAATAGACACCTTAATATGTAGTTGGAAAGAAGAGAAGATAGTATGATGGAACTAGGGAAAAAAATCTTTTTTAATGTTGAAATGATTTCTGAATGTGTATCTATCTCTTTCATTCTAAAAGAAAAGAAAATACTGCCACTACACTGTAGCTAGATCTTTGTTTTATACTTATCCAAGCTTATATAAACAACATAGTCCCACATTTTTTATTTGCTTGTCTTTTTTTGGTTACATTCACAGATGTAATATTTTAAATCATTATAACAATAAATATTGTTTTCTTTCTTTGTTTTCAGGGTACTCAGGCACATCACACAGCCTGAGCTGTTTGGCTTGTTTTAAGTCAGCCTCTGCGTTTACTTTGTCACTGTTAAAACACTGATAAAAAAGACAATAGTTTAGTTTTATTCAAGAACAAGGTGGTGCTACAGTTCAGACAAAATCCTGTGGCCCAGAAATGTCCTCATCCTGCTGATGACTGTGGTACAGACAGTAATTCCTAGCTGTTAAAATGGACCACAGCCCTCATTGTCATAAGTCATTGAGGGCAATAGCCTCTAAATACTGTATTTGAAACTGGGAGAGCACTGCAGTGTTTTCCAGCTGCTGGAAAACTTGTGCATGTAAGTTTATGTAAGCTGATGGCAATAATGTGATGTATTTGGTTATATACATAAGCTGAACAGTCAGTTCATAACTGTTAGAAGACTTAATCTCTTGTTAAAATGGAAGTGATGGTGCCGACTACTCTGTTTTGATAAGAGGAGTTGAGATCCACAGCATGGATCCTTGCAGTGCTGGTGCTCTGTGAAGAGCAGACACATATGGACAGTGAAAAAATCCCTCAGGGTTGATGGATCTTTCAGCCCCTTCTTATGTTTACCTTGATTCTGTTCTCCAAGATTTCCTCAAGGCCTGAGGGTGCAAAAGTACTACTGTTATTCGATAATAATTGTGTAAGAACTTATCTAGATGCAGAAATCTTTTCTCCAATATCAACCCAAATACTCTCTATCACTGCTATTATGTTCCATTGCTTGATCTTTTTGTCTAACAGTAACCAAAAGTCAGACCTTTAATATGAGATCAGTGTGCTTCCTGAATCACATCTGCTAAAAACCCCCAAACAATTAAAAAAGAAAAAAATTAATCAAAACATGAGGAAATGAGTGTTTCTTATAATTCTTTAAATTGTACACCACTATTAAGTTGTGGTTCTTCTGTAAAGGCATCTGAAACTGATTAGAGGAAAGGACTCTTCACACAAATGCTGAAGGACTATAAAATCTAGGGTAAGAACTTTAAGTTTCCTGCATTGTATCCTTACTCAAAAGAAGAAAAAGTTTCTTGAAGTTGTCATTTGCCACTTTTTACACTGTAACCCACTTCTTGATATCCCAGATAAGGAATGGGCTGAAGTGGAACTAATAATCAAAGCTGTTCTAAACAGTTCTGACAATTTGTCCGGCATTCATCATTCACATCTACACAGAAATTTGAAACAAGCTTGAATATCTATAAGTTTTGTGTTTAATAAAACTATAGATTAAAGGCTGCAACACTACTGCAGGCTACAGCCTATTGCCTGTTTCCTGCAGGCAGCATGCCATAAAGTTTGAAAATGTTATGGAGACATATTACAGTATCACAGTGATGTTGCAAGAAGATTTCTGTATCATTTCACTGGCAGGAAGAGAGCTACTATGAGCTGTTCATATAAAATCCAGCGCTCTAACAAATCTGTGGGGCTATGTACAAACTCACTCTACTCCTGTAACCCTAGCTCAGATGTAGCTAATCTTTGTGGTGTGGCTTTCAGAATGTGGCACACAGACTATGCCACTGTCAGGAGCACATCTCAGCAATTGTCTCAGCTTTTCTGGCCTCTGGGCACAAAGTTGGTTTGAAGAAGCCACAGATCTGAGCAGGAAAACGCTTCTGTATTTTACAAATGCATGGCAAATCTCAACTGAGATTCTTTTGGAGTCCTGCCAACTGGTCCAGTCCACAGTGAGAGAGCTGGTTTGCAATTCTGCCTGGACAAGGGCAATGGCAAAGGATAGTCTCATGAGTGAATTCCTGCTCTGTATTCCCTCCACTACCCTGACTTCGTCTGATCATTCCGTTATTTCATGGCCATTAGCAAGTGTGATTTTTCTAATAGCTGTGACATCAGGGAAGAAGTGCTATCTCTGTCTTATGCACGGGGACTGGGACACTCATTCACACTATGTCTAACTGAGATGTGATGCCACCCCACGTGTTGACCACTGAAACATTCTTTCAGATATTCAGAAGTAATTCAGATAAATAAGTGATGCCTACATCCACGAATCTAATTAAACTCCTTGGCTTTTTATTTATCAACACTGACCATTATTTAATTGTAGTAAACAGTGTTGTATCTCCTTCCACCATTTCTCTCAGCTGTTCATCTCATAAGAAAAATAATGCCATGGCTATTTTGTGTAAATTGTGGAACATTTTTTAGGGGAAGCATGCTCAAATCTTCAGAAACCTCCGTGGTGATTGTTATATGCTTTAATAACAATTAACTGGGTCTTCTAAGATTAGCAAGCTTTTCTTCAAAGAGATTATTTTTGTTTATGAGAAAACATTGCAAAATGGACCTTACCTTGTACATTACCATTCCTTGAATCAAAGTTTGTCAATACTGTTTCATTGTAACTGCAGATATAGCCATTGAACATTCACTGTCTAATGGTAGGCATGTCATAATATATGAAAGAAGAAGAATGTGAAACTGAAAAATTACAAGAAAAAAACATATTTCATAGCATGTTCCTGCTCCTTTTGCAATTCAATGAGAATTAGCAGAATAGATATGCTTCATGCACTAAGAAAGTACTGCAAATAATAATAAAAGAGAAAACATAATTTCCTTATTCTTGTAAATATTCACTCTGAAGTTAAACAATACATGTTGTTAATATATATTGTAATTTCTTGCCCATGGTTTTTCTTAACGATGAACTTAATGAAACCTGAGTAGTTTTATTTAGCAGACAAACATCAAATATAAGGTCAGGAGAATTCTCTGGGCCCTGTGTGCATACCTGTGTGGACTTAATCATTGTCTTCAAACAATATGTCTGTGTGTGTTTGGCTCAGATAATCAGGTTTCGGTCTCTGTCTACATTACTGTCACCAATCTCAATTGTTTGGAAAATACTAAAAAATAACCTTGTTCTGATGTACTTCATTGAAATTAATAGAGAATTAGAAAAAAACGTTAGGCTAGTTTATTTTTTGTTCCTGACTTTTGTTCCTGATTTTGTTCTTTCTTGTACTTCAAGAAACAGGTCTCATTCAGTAACTTTTTTAGTGCTCAGAGTGGTGCTTCATCTCGTGGTTCATGTGAAGGCAGCATTTTCTACTTACATTTCTACAGCTATTGGGAAAAAAATGAGGGTGTCCATTGGTTCTGTAATTGAGGCTGGAAGTCCAAGAAAGCTTTACAGGTGAAAGTAATCCCCTTCATCTTCTTTCTTTACCATGGACTTCATCCTGTGCCAGCTATTTTACTTTCACTGGATCACAAAACAAAGGTGCAAGTGACCTCCTAGGTTACCTGTTCTTCTGCAGATGGACAATCACTTCTTGCTGTGCAAAACCACTAGCTTGTTTGGGCTTAAATGGAGTTTTGAGGCTTCCTATAAAGCTTTTTCCTAATGCTTAATACCACTTTTTTACAGTATAATTAAGGAAATTACTTGAAAACATGTAACCAGAAATTGCAGACTGCTGTCTCCACAACATTTTGCATGTCTGCATATTATTTCCTTATTTTTTATCATCCTTTTCCCATTTTTTCCAAGTCAGACATCTCTGTATGACTCCTCTGAAGTCAGACTTCATTGTAGAAGATCAAGCAGCATCACAGTGAGGAATGTCCCAGCAATAGTAAGAGGAGTCTTTTCCTGTTAATTACCACAGTGAAGAAGTAGAAACAAGGCAATAGGTCACTTTGTAAACCTCTTGACAATGATAGTTGAGTGTAGGAGAGCTGCCAGAACTTGCTGAGGGAGGAGGGTAAACAGTATACACACAGAAATATAAATACATGTGCATATCCTGTCTACAAGACACTCCATGCAGCTTCATGTTTCATCATAAAACTAATTTAATGAACAAAAATATTATCATAGTCTTCATAACATAAAATTCGCAGGTCTGCTTAGACTCCAACACCTGGGAAACCATCAGGCAACCCAGTTTTCCAGAGTTATCTGGAGTTTTTTGAAGTTTTCTGGAGTTTTCCTGAGTTGTGATGTTGATTGTCTCCAGGTTGGAAAACATTTTCCTGGACTACAACTTAAAATCCACTATTAAGAATCTAAATGTTTTGTTTCACCATGCCTTATCCAGATATGAGGGAGTCGTCATCAGAGACATTTACTGATCAGATGTACATTACAGCTCTGAGGCATTGTTTCCCTTAATGTTTTTATCACACATTGGGTTTATAACACGGCTGGGATAAACTGGATATTTAACAGCAGTCTTAGCTCCTAGATGCAATTTCTGTTATCTCAGGACCTTAGTAAAAAAACTCCAGCAGAAGTGTCAGAAATGCCAAGCAGTGGCAATAGGGAGGTGTAAACTGTGGAGAAAGGGTTTGAGCGCCCTTTAACAGGAATGAAGAGCCCCAATACCCTGTTCTATTTCTAATGATGTGTAACTGTGCTCCCACCAACTTCAGTTTGTGGTGTTGTTACAGTTTTCTTGAGGTGAGGAGTGGTGTTCAGATGAACATTATAGAGTTCAGCTCAAAATGTAATGAAAAATAAAGAAGGCAGTGCCAGAAATCAGCTGTGCACAGTGTCTGTTCATGAGACCCGCAGGAGACAGGAGGGGTGATACATTTCTGACAACTGAACTAGTACACTTGAGGTACATTTCTCACCATTTGTCATCCTTTCGGACATTTTCAGAAATCCCAACAAAAGGCACCTGCCCAATTTTTAGGTGTTTATTTCTTCTCTATTAAAGCTGGCCAAATGGTTTAAGAAAGAATTTACAAATAAGCTAGAGACTTGATCCTTTAACCCCTCTGTCAGTAAGGACACCTTGGAGGCATTCACAGATATATGCTCTTCTTGAATTTTACTGTGAGTCATTGTAATGGAAGTTCATAGAGGAAAACTTCAAGTGGCAAAGAAGAAATATTGTCATGATCCCATGTGAACAATTACACAACATGCAAAATGAGTATCCCATTAATGAAGGGAAAGGTTTTCAACTATTTGTTCAGTACTTTCAAGTCCCATATTGAGCTCAAGAAACATGCATGAAGTGAGCAAAATGATATCACCTTCAAAAAGAGGAGAAATTTTTCAAAAGTTTTCCAGAATTTCTCTATTATATTATAGTTTACACAATGATATTTTAGATCAGCATTACAACTAAAAGGAATGAAACAAATACAAGTTGTTGCTTTTCTGTTGATTTGTTTGGGGTTTTTTAAGTGGATACACAATGTTTTAATTTTAATCCACGTGTAAGCCTCCAAATGACATTATTGCAGAGATACAGAGCATTGAAAACTCATGAGTGATCAATTCAGTTCAGGCCAAGACTATAACAACCCAATATTTATATTTGGTCAGAATGTAAACCCCACTCTCTTTTTCTCATTCACTCTCCAATTTTCAATTAACTGAGTTGCTGTTTTCAAACCAGTATGAGATGCTAGAAATAATTTCAGATGGAAATAACTATGAAGTGAGTAGATTGCAGTCATAATAAAAATCTGGAGGAAAATAAAAACTAAATACCTCCTTAAAAGCACTTAAGAACAAGACCACCATCTTAAATTTTGATCTATATGAGTTTACATGCATTTAATGTTGTGAATCACTTTAAAAACATTTTCCCTTGGTTCTGGCCCCAAGGTTGAATGATTCAACCTACAGTGATTTATGTTTCACTGTCAAAGGCAACAAATCTGAAGATGGCTTTTCCTTTCCTTACTAACTCACATTTTACATATTTTAGTTTGTCTTTGAAGTAACTGTTCGTGGAAACCATTCTTTCTTCTGTCCTTTCAGATATCAGGGTTGTCAGAATTACTGTATAATAATTCACATAATGAATCCAGTTAAAACAATCCCATGGTTATGAAGTGCTGCAGAAGAAGAAACCTTCCCTTTCTGACGGCATGTCCACGCTGTGGACATGCCCTCTCACTAATCCTGGGCTCCTGCTCAGGGTTAGTTTATTGGAAATCTTTTGTAAGGGTCCATGCTTTACCCCTTAACACAGCTCTGCAAGGCAAGCCTGGTGGCCCTTCTGTCTGCCTGCTGTGGAGAGCAGGTGTTGGCAGTTCACCCCATAAACCTCTGCAAAGACCTTGCTTTGTTTTCTGTCTTTATATAAGAAGAGCTTAGACTAACGAACCACTTCGTAGGACCCTGGCCAAACCCATTTTCTAAAGGCTCACTACCGTCTGGTTCATAAACATTAATCTATACCAGACCTGCTCTTACTCATTGTTACAAAAGAGAAATGGGGAAAATAACCCTCTTTCAGTCATTGCCCTCACCCTACAGTCCCACTCTGACATGTCCCACTTGTACTAGTTATTTCCCAGCTTTGTACTATTTGCAGTGGAAATCTGAGACCCTGAAATATCCTCATCACACAATAACAGCTATTTGATTACTGCTGGCAATTGTCAGCCCACATCCTTTCTCTTGTGTCTGTTAATAACATGAAGTTCCAAAAAGTTTCACATGGTAGCAAGTGGAAGTGTTTCTGAGCAGGATAGAGTGAACAATGCCATTGCTGCAGAGAGAGAATTGCAAACTGCTTTCTTGAACCTTTCTGGCCACAGCCAACAGCCACAGGCTATTGACTGTAGCTGCAATTTTATACATTTGTAAGACTGGGTCAATAGTTAAGGCTCCAGCCTACAGACTGATGCAAACACAGAGCCCCGCTGGCAGACATTTTTAATGAACACACTGCGAGACTGAAGGCTGATCTGGTGGTGGGATCATACAGTCACCTTATGGACAGAGATCGTGCCTGTGGATGGATGAAGTCCAAGTGCTGCTGCAAGCTTCAACTAGATAAATCACAGCAGTTGCTTCCCCACAGTGTCACAGCTCATGTGCCAGTTCCTTTGCAGTAGCTCTTTGAAAGGGTTAAACGAACCATATTCTTTGCAGTGAAGTAGCTGAACTATACCTGCTCTCTGTGATACGTGTGAAAACCCAGTGTACGCTATACAGAATAAGGAACCGCTTTTTCCTTCTCCTTGAGCTGTCTGTATCCAGGGCACATGGAGAGCTGACTAAGGGTTTCGGTCTGGGCGCCTTTTGCTCTCTGCTGGCAGCCCGCGGGAACAGCAGCAGCTTTGCATTCAGTATTCACCAAAAAGGACCTTCCCGCTGATGTGAAACGGTGCCAGTTTGTATTTCTGACCGACCCAGAATAACAAGCTAATGCATTTTGTGTGTTCTTTGCCTCTGTGTATGAACTCCTGCTGAAAGGTTACATTTTGAGGAAAAAAAGTTAACAAGAGTGGTGAAAAATGCTGTCCTTGAGTGGCTATGTATATGCATGTCTGTCTTGTAATTTAATGTAAAATTTAAGTGAATGAATTTTAAGGGAAGAAAATACTCTGGGAAATGGTGCCTGCATTAGAAGTAGCCAATTGAGAGTGACAGATTCCCCCTCAGAGAGGAATGATCACTGTCCCATATTGTTTTTTCCATTCCTTTTCCCCATTTATATGGTCCTATTGTGAGTGGAAGTAAGACTTGTCCCTCAACCTCTATTTATTGTGGCTAGTTTTCTGGTTGGCTCAATAATCAGCTAGAAACACAAGCACTTTTATATATCAAATGCATTTACTAACAGAAAGAGAAGATCATGAGGGCAGGTGGATCTGTTAAGATGTGATCACCCAAATGTAAAAATGAAAAAAAATAATTCCTTGTGATGACAAAAGTAAAAGCTCAAATTTTGTGCCGACAGCTGAACAGAAACCGACCAAGCAACTACCTTTCCTACAACCCTGGTTCAACACCTGGTAATGTAGCATTTGAACACAGCTACAACCTTCACCCCACAGTTTAGCTGCAGCTTCTGTGCAGGGTTGGAACTCCCAAACACCAGACAAACATAAGGGGTGATTGAGTTTAACATGGGAAGAAAATTGCAAGCAAGGACTTTTAGTCGTAAAGGAAATGAATCACTGAAGTAAGGAAAAAAATTGGTGAGTCTGAACAAGGGATATAGCCACATCAAAAACATTGTGCATTTGCTTGGCAGAAAAACCCTGATCATAATACACTGGATTCCACTGAATTCACGTGAAGGTTGTGCTCTATCTTCAACAGCTTCTCTGGGTACCTCACAGTGACTCTTGGTCAGATGATGCATCCAACATTATGTGACTTCTTGATCATCCCCTACTCTGTGTCAGCCCATGCTGACTGCCAGGTAGGAGATAATGGTTCTGTGGTATTTGTAGTGGCTCTTATTCCCTAAAGTGAAGCACTGCTGTACACCAAAATGGTACAGGGGTTACAAGCTATTTTTCAAATGCAAAAAGACTATAAAACTATATATCTACAGCTAGATTAAGGCTTGCAGCAACAGCAGGGCAAAATCAATTCCTTGTGGATTCCTAGTTTTGAAGTCTGGAAGACAACATTAGACAGGACATCTAGAGCACATGGTATTGACTGTCACCTACCTGTAAGGCAGACACTCCCGGCATATATCAGGGGCAGAGACAGGTGATAAAATCCATTCTCATCTCCCTTCAATAGGAAGATCTGTGGATTAAAAGAATTTTCTTCAGCAGAAAATCATACACCTCTATCTTGTTTCCTAATGACAAAACATTTCAGTAAACAGACATGAAATCAGCTACACCCCAGTAGGACAATGAAATGAGGAAGGAGAAAAGGGGGGAATGCCCCAGTAGGAAAGATTGTTTTTTCTCCGCTAAGGAAAGAAAAGACTCAACAGAGAAGTTTGACTGGTCTTACTCTCCCCTGCTTTTCAACATGCAGTTTCAACACAAGACATGGACAGTAGGTAAGCAAATCCAGTGCTCAGTCCTAGTTTTCTAGAGGTATTTTAGACGGTCTAGTCCCAAAGGGTACAGGCCCCGTGGAGATACTGTGTCACAGTGGCCAGCTTGCAAGCAAATGTTCTAGGCCCCTTCATACTCAAAGGGTCATTAGGTGCTCATATCTAAATATCTGGCTTTCAACTTCATCATGAACCATAGCTCTTGTGACCAGAACGAAACATCCTGAGGTAGTTGTTGTGATCCTGAAGACCTTAATTAAGCCAAAGATATTGAGGGTTCTTGCACACAAAATCTGATTCAATAAGAACCTCTAAGGATAGGGAACCTGAACTGCTCAGGTCACAGTCTTTGCTCCTACCACAGCCCTACCTCCAGTGATGATATACAAATCCCAAACCCCTGACCCTGCTGCCCTGGTAAGCCCCCCCACATGCTGAGATTTTCAAGGTATAGAGGGAGGCCAGCTAAGGTATTGCTGGGGATGACCAACCAAAATGGCAAATGTTTTTGGGTGGAATAGATGCTGGAGGTAGATATTTTCTGTGTGTAGAAGCATCAACACACTATCCCTTATCATGTCCTCACCTGTGGTCATGTTTTCCACATCTGTGTCTTGTTTGAACATCTGAACACCATTGCACAGCAAACTCTACAGATCAAAATTGAGGGAATTTTTCTCCCCTGTGGTTCCTAACATCCTTTTTTCATTTAATTTCATTGCTTCCCTGCAGCTATTAAAATATGTTTCAAGATAAACCGTAGTAAAGAGTAAAGTTTTCCAGTTACAACACCTGATTAACAAGGAAACAGGCAACTTTCTCCTTCAAACACAGAGGCATGGGTTTGTTCTTGAAAAGCAGGCAGGTATTTTTGAAGTCCTGCCTGGCATACTGTCAAGGGGCTGTGCTTTCTGAAAGTGAGTGCACACTGTGCTCTGAATGCTAGTGACTGCACAACACATCTGAGTATCCACCAGGAAAAGCCCTGAAAATATAGTATATGTCCCCATTATTGCTGTAACAGAACACCATGAAATTAAACCAGAAAGCAAAAAAACACACATCAACATCCAGCACAAGCTGAAAGCCACATACTGAACATACTAACTGATACAAGTTTTTGTGTATTTCTAGTACTTGGAAATTATCTTCTTCAGGACTTTGTGTTGGTCAAGATTGGGAAACATCAGAAAATGTAGCCACTGCTGGAGCACATATAAAAAGTTGGCACTGTCAGTGCTGTCAGATATGTTCTTTAGGGCAAATTAGAGTAATATTTCCCTTTCCGGTAAGTAGGTTAGTATAACAAGGGCCCTCCAGTTATTTGGTATGGGTGTCTTTTACTATTTTTAAGATGGCAAACTAAGTTGCCTGTACCAATTTCTTCTTTCAGTAGTGTTAAATCCTTAGCTACAGTGTGAAGTATCATAACCTGCTTCACTTCCTGCTGCTTCTTAGCCCAAGACATCCCTGGGGTACCATTGAAGTGTGAACTCCACCTGAAGGAGTCATTAGCATTCTTCTTTAAATAGAAACACTGAAATAGCAATAGGAATGGAGAAAAAAGGAGTGGACACAGCTATCACAGCAATATCTTTTCTGGGACCTGATTCTCATGTTATTCTGCTATAAACTAGGAAGTCACAGAATATGCTGAGTTGGAAGGGACCCACAACAATCATCAAGTCCAACTCTTGGCCCTGCACAGGACTGTTCCCAAGAGTCTCACCACGTGCCTGAGAGCAGCATCCAAATACTTCTTGAACTCTGTTAGGCTTGGTGCTGTGACCACTGCCCTGGGCAGCCTGTTCCAATGTACAACCACTCTCTGGGTGAAGAACCTCCTTCTAATATCTAACCTAAACCTCCCCTGACACAATGTCAGGCCATTCCCTTAGGTCTTTTCACTGATAACCACAGAGAAGAGATCAGTGTCTGGCCCTCCTCTTCCACGCACAAAGAAGTTGCAGACTGCAATGAGGTCTCCCCTCAGTCTCCTGTTCTCCAGGCTGAACAGAACAAGTGCCCTCAACTGCTCTTCATACAGCTTCCCCTCAAGACCCTTCACCATCCTTGTTGATCTCCTTTGAACACTCTCTAATAGCTGAATATCTTTCTTATATTGTGGTGACCAAAACTGTCAGGCCCTTTGATAAGAAAAATGAAGGCGCTCTGCCTTCAGTGTAGGATCAACCCCCTCACTCATGCAAGAAATTGCTACAGCTGAAGTATTTATCAGTAGCAAACTCCTTACAGCACGTTGTTTTAAAAGACAGTCTTTTCATTGGAAAATTCAGCCTCAAATTGTCAAATGAGTCTCATTTGAAAAGAAAGAGGAGCAGTAAAGAGGAAAGAACTAAGTAATAGCAAACCCCTTGGTGTCAGAAGTGCTCAATTTTTGTATTTGACACTTCATCTCAACAAAACTAACCCAATTTGATACCTCATCTAAGTAACATTAAACCAATATTAAAAAAACCTCAAAAACAAACACACCAAAAACCCCAATCAAAATTCAGCAAAAGAGTTAAACAATCTGACAACAAGAGAAAGCTTTTCATTCCAGATTACAGGAAATATTAAAGCTTGAGCCAAAACACATTTTTTCACTTTGTACATTTCCTTATAAAATTTGGGTTGTCCCAACCCAAGTTTATTTCCTCTCTAAAAAAGTCATTACTTACTGACCTCAATTAATCATGCTAGTTTCCTGTTAATAGAAAAGCCAAATCATATATATTTTCTGCTCAGTTCTCAAGTTCTCAATGGTGAAGTGAGAAGAGGGTCCTACAGGACATTTTGAACCAGTCCACCTATGTTTGTTATATAATCCAAGGTGCCATTAGACCACCCTCAAGCAGATAAAAAAGAATATGTTAGGGGAGCTATTGAACAGGAGTTTTATATTGAATAACATAGTTGGGTCACACAGATGTTTCTTCTATTACACTAGCTTTAAATTTCTATTTCCTTCTGTAACTAAGTATTACAGTGTTGGTTCTCACAGTAATCATAACAGTCCCTGCAGATGAGATGACTCTCTGTACCTGTTTTTGGGAAGCTATATTTTTGGCCATCTAGAAATGGTTTTTCATCTCTGAAGTTGAAATTTCATCTCCTTGCCTGACTGCAACTCATTCAGTAACAAACAAACAAAGTTTCTATAATTGGCTCACTGAATTCATATTGGAAAATGTGCAACAGAAGGAAAGACAGTGCTTTCATTTGAGATTCAGGATCTGTCAGCTGGAATCATACTGGTAACTGCTGGAATGATCCTAGAAACTGCTGGAAATTTTAGACACAGATAGAACAAAAAGCTGTTTTCAGGGCACCAAACAGGTGTGAAATTTGTTGAAAAGTTTGGGGTGTTTCCTGTTTTACATGACTGTGTTAACCCCTGGCCACTGCAGAGCACGTAGAAATCTGACAAAGTCGGCTGTGGCTGACTTACAGGCCACAGAAAGAACTGCAGCTTAGTAATACTTAATTAAAAGAATATGTGGAAGCATTTTAACATGCACAATTATTTATACATCTTATCTCCCCTCTACAGAAAAAAGTTTAATTTTCAGAGTCAGTATTTTCTGAACAAAAATGGTCCTAAGCCTATTTTTGTATCCATGAAGCAGGGCTGAAACCTCTGTTTATCTAAACTATGCAAACTCTGTATCATGTAGAAGCATCTTTTTAACTTGCCTATTATTATACAGTCACCATAAGCATCTTGGATACCTTACAACGTTTTTATTTTAGCTTTGTAGGGAAAAAAAATAAACCAACAAAGGAAGAGTTCAGGGAGCTGTAAAAAATGCTTGGATGCAAGAGTGTGGTGGGCATAGCTGGGCCCCCTCTGAGGTCATCTTGGGGGGTTTTTGTGTTCAGAATCACTTCCTACTGTGCCTCCAGGAACTCTGTCAGCCAGTGCTGGGCAGCCAGTGGGTGAATAGGCCATGACTCTGCTTCCTCTGGTGTTCCCTTGGGATGGTGGGGTGTTCCCGGGATGCTCCACGGCAGCCGGTGGAGGGCGGAAGAGCTGTCTTGCACAAACCACTGCCTGCGTCTGTCTCTCATTCACTCAGTGTCTCTGTCACCAGAAGCCTTTCATCATTCCTGGTTTTGTCAACCCTCTGCAACCAATTTGTGAATGATGCTTGGAATAACGGGAGATGGAGCGGCTGTCTGCTTCGCAACAGAGTGTTCTGTGCTACTCTCTAGCTCACAATCCATCTCCTCTATATCCTGGAGTATGAAGAGAAATGGATTTCTGGTGGAGCAAAATCTGGTCAATGAGGTGACTTACATTTACAGTTATCAAATTTACAGAGTGAGTGGGATTTAAAGACCAGTCAGTCTTCCATGCAAGTATCTCAGTGATCTCAGATACACAGGCACGCTGCAAAAAATCTCACAAGCACATTAAAATGGGGAACTCAGCTGAGATTTGTGCAGATTATACCCAGCAGCTCTTTCCTACTGGTATCTGGCCTATCTGATTTTAAAATATTTCATCAAAGCTACTCTTCATTGGCTTCAGACTTTGTATTTCTGTTCTGTTGGGTCAAGCAGAAACAGTATTCTGCCACTAACTGGGCACCAATCTTTCTGTAGCTTTGTAGTTTTGCCCATATGTTGTATAGCACTCTTGTAAAAAAGCATTTACAGTATCTTGGTCCATAACTTATAGAAATGCATTTGTATACCACAAACATCAACCTAGTTTACCAGCTCATGAAAAGCAATGAGTGTTCCACTGACTTGTTCCTGCCCAGAGGACCTTGTTTCCTGAGGAGAAAAAATACGGGGAATTCATCCAAGTTGTGGATGCCATTAGTGAAGGTCTCTGTTCTGGCTTAATCACCTCAGATTCCCTTTGTAACAGGCGAAGGTCTTCAATACAGTCACCACAATTCCTACTCAGTAGATTCATCCGCCCCTGAAATGACCATCAGCCTTTTCAAACTACTTCAGGCTGGATCAGTGTGCCACAGCCAATAGTATGGCGTTCAACAAGGCCAAATGCCATGTCCTGCACTTGGGTTGCAACAACCCCATGCAGCACTACAGGCATGGGACAGAGTGGCTGGAAAGCTGCCTGGCAAAAAGGACCTAGGTGTGCTGCTTGACAGAGGTGAACATGAGCCAGCAGTGTACCCATGTGGCCAAGAAGGCCAACAGAATCCTGACCTGTATCAGAAACAGTGTGGCTAGCAGGACAAGGGCAGTGACTGTCTCCCTGTACTTGATACTGGTGAGGCCACACCTTGAGTGCTGTGTCCAGTTTTGGGCCCCTCTCTGCAGGAAAGACATTGAAGGGATAGAGTGTGTCCAGAGAAGGGCACAGGAACTGCTGAAATCTCTGCAGCACAAGTCCTATGAGGAGTAGCTGAGGGAGCTGAGAGTGTTTAGCCTGGAGAAGAGCAGGCTCAGGGTAGACCTTATTGCACTGTACAAGTACCTGAAAGGAGGTTGTAGCCAGCCTCTTCTCCCAGGCAGCTAGCCATAGGACAAGACGACATAGCTTCAAGCTGTGCCAGGGGAGGTTCAGAGTGGACATCAGGAAGAATTTCATCATGGGAAGGGTTATTAAACATTGGACAGGACTGCTCAGGGAGGTGGTGGAATCACCATCCCTGAAGGTGTTCAACAAATGACTGGACACGGTACTTAGTCCTATGGTCTAGTTGACAAAGTGGTGATTGGTCAAAGGTAGGACTTTGTGATCTTGAAGGTCCTTTCCAACCTAAATTCTTCCACGATTCTGATTCTGTAATCGTACTGGGTGGACCTGCATTGTCTGGAGAGTGAGTCATGACAACTAGTTCAGGAGTAGACACCCAAAATTGAGTAATATCATTTCTATTTCTAATTCCTGTCTAGAAACTTAGTTATTATTGAGATCAGAATAATTAAACATGCTGTACTTGGATACTGTTCTATGCATGTCTGAGAAGCTGGGTCTTTATTTTTAAGTTCATGCACAGGACAGCTCCACTGTGAGACTGACACACATATGTATATAAAGGTTATGCACCTGTGTAAAAACGGGTACAGGGTAAAGTTCTTACTGCACAACGGCTGCTTTTTCTTCTTGATAAAACCAGTATAAAAAAATGAGTGAACATTGACATTTTTAGATCATGTTACTACATCAGCTTTGTCCTATGCACTACAGAATTTGGTTAAGAAAGTAGGAAAATGGCTTTATCCTGCTAATTTCTCAAACGCTTGCTACAAATGTGTCAAAGTCATTAAAATTCATCATATACTTAGAGAAGGGGATCAGTTTTCACTCTATATTATCAGTACAAAAGTGCTTGGTAAGTGCCAATTGTCTTATTTCTGCATACTCAAAAGGAGCTCTATTGGTTTTGATTAGAATATCAAAATGAGGAAAATAATAAGGAAAGCAAGCAAAAACATTAAATAAAAGTGCAGCTGGTACCAATTTCAGAACCAGGGAAAATGTACATCTGAACTTTGGGGAGCAGTTAGTTTTGAAACAAAACCTGCCCCTGAGCTTGTCTGACCTCCCTCTAAATATCTTGTGATCCTTACAGCAATGCTTTATTTACCTGCTGAACATATTGCAATATGTATTTTATTTTTACCTGTGGCTTCTATGTTCTGTCCTGTCTCTCATCTTAGTTATAATCTACAGTGTCAAACGTTCCTTTGAGGCTCAGTAATTTGGGACAATGCTTCAAATTGGACAACTGACTTCTTCATGAACCTTTCAATTTACCTTACAAATGTCAGGGTGTATGCTGTTCCCTAGTTTTGAGAGCATTAGAGTAGGTGCAGTCTATGTGGGCAGGATATTTCTTTGGCACCTGATAATTTCTTTTTCTCATTTCTAGCTCCTTTATTTTTCTCCTCCTGACCTTTGCGATATGCAAATATAACATATGCACCAGGGAAAATAAGCACAGAAAGACTGGAATGTAGTGGTGTCCTTGTGGATGCTCCTATACAGGTTCAGCAGCTTTCACATCTCCTGGGTTTGCAGCAGTTTGATTTTAGTGGCAGCCTTGCTTTCGGCTCCTGACTCTCCCGTCACTGGGAAGCTAACTATCTCCATATGTTCAGGCACTTCCTGAGATGGAGCTAGGCAGTGCTTGATCATGGGTGAGAGTCTGGCATCCAGCTCAATGAAGCTCTTTGTTTAAAACCTATTTATTGGTAAAGAACCCGAAGCACCCCTTCTTCCTTATCAATGGAGGAATTTAAATACAACATTTAGCATGAGGTATTGCCTTCCCCTATCCTGCTTTGGCATTAAATGGCTGTTAAAGGACCAAAAGGAAAAGCAACAGCAAGTTATTGGTCTCAGCAGTGTTAAAGCAAGATATGGTACCCCACACAGGAAATGTCACATTTGATACAAAACAACTTTCAGACTAATAGAGTTGCCAAATCATTTGAAGTGATGTGTGTTTCATACATGTATCCACCACCCTAAATCAGTGCCAGACAGATAAGGGAGGCACAATTTTGAACACAGATGAGCTGTAAACAGACACCAAGGCCAGAAGGAGTGTTACAGCTGAGTTGCAGTGAGTTAGACTATCTGTTTCCCACAGGTTACCAGAATTCAATATTAAAGAAGAAATAAGAACTGTGATCTTGCTTATTCCCTTGGACAGAACTAACGAGTAGGGAGAGACATCTCTTGATCCACCCTACTATAATGTCTGACACAGTATAGGCTAGCAATAATTTGTATTCCACCCACTAGATGAATATAAAAAGAAGGAAGTCTGACTCATGGACGTGTCACTGTGTTAACAGACTTCAGTAGTAATGCTTCTCATGTATCTCAGTGACTTGAGTCACAACCCAATCCAAAGATGTTTGGTGTACTTATGAATACTAAAGGTGATTTTGAGAAAACTACAAAAATTCACAGTCACACTGTAACAGAAGAGAAAAATTGTTCAAATAATAAAAGTAAAAAGGGGTAGTGCACTGCAAAAATGAATATTGAAAATATTCAGTAAAGTTTTTCCTTTTCTTTCTGATTAACTATTCTCCCTTTCTGATGTACAGGGAAGTATTAAGAGACTCCTGGTTAAGACAGAAATAAAATCACATTCTTTCATGACTATTGCAAGCATGGAGCAATATCGTAGTGTGAAAGGCTGTACTATCAGTAGCTAGACTCAGAACCACAGAATGGTTGAAGTTGGAAAGGACCTCTGGAAGTCTTCTAGACCAGCATCCCTACTCCAGCAGAGCTGCCTAGAGCCAATTGTTCAGGACCAAGTCCAGACAACTTCTGAATATTTTGAGGAATGGAGACTCCACAACCTCTCTGGGCAACCTGCTCCAACGCTCTATTGCCCTCACAGTGAAGGTCTTATCCTTGGATTTGAAGAGAAGTACAGTTAAAGGAACTAAGACAATTTAGAAGTGTAATTATCCATCAACTGTGTAACTGCACTGAAAAAAAAAAAGTAAAAAAAATCATCCCACATCTGTAATGAACTTGCTACAATGTGAGAAAATCATCATGATCAGTGGATTCACATTTCAATAGTTATGCAATTCGCACTTAAACAATTTGTACCAGTTTTCC
Organism: Acropternis orthonyx; assembly: GCA_035583155.1. Taxonomy (NCBI): domain Eukaryota; kingdom Metazoa; phylum Chordata; class Aves; order Passeriformes; family Rhinocryptidae; genus Acropternis; species Acropternis orthonyx. Next base: position 140,939,262 of record JAWWEU010000081.1, on the reverse strand, counting down.
TGCTAGTCCTGTGAAAACTTAAATGGACAAACAAACATTTTCAATCTCCCTCAAGAGTCTCAGATTAGTATTTTAAGAAAGGCATTTTGTCAGGGTTGACATTTTGAATGGAGACCTGGTATGGCATCATTTTTATCATTAAGGTACAAGGCAGGAAGGACAATCATGCAGCAACTGTGTGAAATGAAGCATGCGGAAGCTGATAACAAGACCTTTTCACCAAGCCAGCTGGCTGGTGCCAAATCTCATTGGCTCATATTGAGGCAATTGCAGTTGGAGTTGCTTTCTCACATCTGTAGTTTGCAAAATGTATATCTTAGTACCAGCAACTCCATTCTTGCATATGGGAGGATAAAATATTTATCCTAAAGTCAACTACTATAATTGTTCTGGATGGGAATCATAGGGTTCCTCTTAAGGTCCAAATGTATGGTCACATAACAGCATTTTTCCAAATTTTTGTGTATAAGGTGAGCTGTCAGGATTTCTAATAGCTGCTTAGGAATTTGCTTGGATCCTCTCCAGTGCTGAGGCAATACAGCACTGTTCCTGTCAACTACAGGCGTCACAGCAGCAAAAGTCTGGTCTGGTGTCTTGATCTCTTGAGCAGAGAACCCTTAACAGAAGAGCACAGAGAAAGCAAGATGAGCACAGCTCCAATGTTCCTTGAGAGCTGTGCACCAGCTGTATCACAAATGAATTGACATGACCCGACGTCCGCCACAAAGCAGATTGGCAATCCATCAACCTTTAACTTATGTTTAGTCCATGTTGAGATAAAGGTCCTTTCTGTCACATCTGTGACTACACTTTTCAGGTTTACATCTTATGGGTGCCGAGACTTCAGCCTGTGGAGAGATTCCAGGCAAAGGACCTTTCACTTGTATTTCTGGCATACTACTAAAACAAACCTACCCAAAATTATAGAAGTCATACAGTATCAAAAGAATATTCTTTCATAAAATGGCCACAGCTACCCTGTGGTTTATATGACAGGAGGGAAGCAGGGTAATTGAGCAGTGTGGTGACTGTGAAGGCATTTGACTGACAAATGGATGCTATGGGTGATGTTAAGGGAAATGAATTATTTAGGATTAGGAAACTGGGAGAACACAAACAGATACTGTATCAAACTCAACTTTCATAAAGTGGCTTTTGTGGTTATATGTAGTTACTCCATTTGTCTTTTTGACCAGAAGCTGCTTGAGCTCTAAACTTTCTAGTGCTCTGTGCTTATACAATGCTAGCCACTATGTCTGCATTTAACCATGGGGTCCTGGAGTACTTTGCCTCTGGGGTCCAGCTGTGTGGTGTGATGACATGCTATCTCTCCTCACAGCCTGTTTTTGGTAGCTACAGTAACTTGGGCAGTAAGCTCTGATGACAGTAGAAGAACAGGGAGGCCCATCTGTGTAGAATGCACACCCAAGTGCATCTGGTACTCTTTTTGAGACTCAAACTGGGACCTTTGGGCAATACCGAAGTGTAAACAGAAAATACGAATTGAAAACTGATGTGATGCACCGTGCTGCCCCCTGGCTATAACCACCCTGACTGATTCAATAGTTATTTCTGAGTTTTTCCTGAAGTTTGTTCTTTGAGACTGACAAACCCCCACCAGCTTGTAAACTCTCACCAGCTTCACTTTACACTCCTGAGCCTGCTCATTGCTCTCAGCAGACTGTCTTCCCCGGACACTGGCAAACATCAGCACAGCTGTCCACAGAATTGTGTCCAAAGCAGGAGTGCAAGTGGATTTACTGATTCCAGCACCTTGTGCATGGATGAAAAAGTAATTTGACTAATCCCTCACTGGCTCTTTGCCTTTTCCTTGTGCTGCTCCTGTGCAAAATTATTTCTCCTCTGCCTGAAAAATTGATTCATTGAAGGACTCAAGTCTAAATGAAGAAAAGGTGCATTCTGAAAGCAAAGGTCTTAAGGAAGAGTTTTGTGAATGTTTCCCTCTTCTTTTTGTCTTGAAGAGTCTAAAAAATGAATCACTGAAAAACCTAGTTCAAGGAGAAGACTAGTTCTTTCCTTCCTTCTTTCCTTCCTTCTTTCCTTCCTTCTTTCCTTCCTTCCTTCTTTCCTTCCTTCCTTCCTTCCTTCCTTCCTTCCTTCCTTCCTTCCTTCCTTCCTTCCAT
>JAWWEU010000081.1:140861589-140937018 GCA_035583155.1 Acropternis orthonyx | reverse complement strand
CTTCCTTCCTTCCTTCCTTCCTTCCTTCCTTCCTTCCTTCCTTCCTTCCTTCCTTCCTTCCTTCCTTCCGTCCTTCCGTCCTTCCGTCCTTCCGTCCTTCCGTCCTTCCGTCCTTCCTTCCGTCCTTCCTTCCGTCCTTCCTTCGTATTCCTCCCCCCTGCCTCATCTTATTACCCTGAATTTTGGCTTTCTAGAGAGATTCTGGAAACTTAAGTTTTCCAAAAAGGGAGAAAGAAGAACGGCAGCCTGTCATATTTCTCTGATAGCTGGAACGTCTTGGTTTACATCTGTTTCCTGTACAAGGAAGCCCAAGGAGCAATGAACTTACCAGGAATAGTAATGCATGTGCTTTCTTTTTATCTTTAAACAGAAACAGCACAGTTAAGCCTGCAATTTGAGTCCACAGTAACCAGTAATTTCTTATTAAAAATACAGTGGGGAAATCGTTATAACGTCCTTCTGAGCATGATTACATCTGTGTTAAATACGCAGAGTTTAAATCACATTGCTGCTGAACAAAGATTTGGGTGGGAGTTTTTTTAGAGTTCCCAGAAACTAAATGTCATAAGGCACGTCTGCTGGCTAGATCATCCCTGCTTCCGATTCATGTGGGACGACATGGCTCACATGAACTCACATGAATCAGAGTCTACATATGTGCTGAGGATGACAAGGCATCTGAGATTACCAAATAATGGAGGAAGCTGCAAACTAGTTAGACTAGAATGTTTTATCCCACTCTAACCCAAATAATTAATCCATCTGAGAATTGTTATGGCTGAGTACAGAAACAGCTTTTAGGACATTCATCTTGCTGAAGAAAATGTTCTTTTCATATAACTAAAAAGATAATAGGAATAGCAAGACTTTGTGATTAGCATGATCTCTGAGCAGCATTAGGAAAATCAGTGATGTGCTTTATTAGTAGAACAAGAATGGTTTTGTTTTCTCTTTGTTCTGAGCCCTGGATAGATAAATGAATGAAATGGGTACAATCTGTAATGGGTCTTTTGCTCTGTACTTTTTATTCTATCCCGTCGCCATGGAACTGACATTCACATTTGTCAGTGCAGTACTGAGCCCTAACATCAAAACATCTTTTATTTTTGACATGTGCTAAGGCTCTTTATAAGTTAAAAGAGAAACTTTCCTTTTCTGTCCATTTGCAATGTATATAGAGACAGCAATCACACTGGCATTTTTTGCCTAAACTATCCCTGAGGAATTAATCAGGTTATGGGCTGTTTTTATTCTGCCACATGAGAAAATAAACCAGTATGAAACAGACACCTTAGTTCTAACAGAAAAGAAGAGAGGTCAAGCTGTTTACATGCAACTACTCATTTCAAGTACTCTGAACTGAAATATGTTGTAAATGCCCAATTTGCAGCAGACAGGTGCTCTGCCCACTCCCAGTTTGGACTGTTCTAGTGAGTTGCAGGCGTCATTTCAAATTGCATTTGAAAATCTCAGCAGATGCCTGTTTCAGAATCTGAAGGTATCCAATGAAGAGCAGCAGCAAACATCTATGCTTAAACATGGTAACATGTTAACTTCATCTGCCAATATATGTAAAAGCAACTAAACTGAAATTATCCACACTATTTCTCAAATATGAGCCTGGTGCAGCAGAGAGCAAGCACTAGATATTTCTGAGGATGCTGACATTGTATAGAAAATCCGAGGTAGAAAGGGAAACTTTTTCCTGTGCTCAAAATGCAGCAGATAGATGGGGAATTGTCCTTATCCAGTCTCCTAGGGATGATCACAACAACAATTTCATTTTTTGAGAGATTTGCTTTTCTCGTCTTACCAACTCAGAATACAGCTACAGTTGTTAAACTTTGATATAAATGCCTTCTAATATATGTAATTAGTTGGCATTTATTTTAACAGCATAAACACTTTATTCAGCACTATATAATGTGTAGAATTAAGGCATTTAAGGCTTTAGAAAGGAGAAATTTATTTCTAACATAAGTGGTTAAAACCTTTCTGCTGTCTCTCTGCTGACTTGTTTCAGCAGTGAATTTGGCATGACCAACCTATGAGATGCAGCAGCTGAACATCAAATCCATTCCAGGCTTCTCCTGTGTTCATCAGACTCCAGGGTTCACTTTGATATCCTGTCATTAGAATGCTGGAGCAATAGCTCGAGTGCCATTACCTTCAGCTCACCTTTGTTCTGCAGGATAACTTGCATTCTCAGTTAAATCCCTTCCTGTACCAATCTTTATGATAATATATGCAGGACTGCGATGTCATCTGGTTAAGTAGATGCACTGCCTTTTGGGATCACACATATCCTGTTACAAGGGTCACTTGTTCCTCAAATGTTTCTGTCTGAACAGAGAGCTTCACAGCTCCTATGTATACAAAATATTGGACAGCTTTTCCCTGCCCCAAAATTGCTACATGGGAAATTTCTATGAACAAAGGGCTGGAAGACATGGGTTGTTTAAGGCCATGTGCAAGTTAGATTGGACACTTTGCATGCTTTTGTCTTAGCTCCTGAGACTGCTTAACCTGCTTAGAGAGTTCGCATTGCTTAGTTTTTTCCCAGAAGTAAAATACATCCACTGAATGTTGGCGTTGTCTTTCGTTTTCAATGAATACCAAAAGCAGTTGGCAAAGAGATTCCTCAACTGGCAGGAGGATGCCAGCAGCAAGTGTGGAAAGATGAGGCTGGGAATAGGAAGACCCCTAGCACAGACATGCTAAGAACAGCACTCTGGTAGGTATACAAAGCAACCCTCTGTTTCAGGCCCATGACTGAAGAATTTCACCACAATAATCTGTGTGTTCACAAACACCCTCGCAATCTCATCAGTCTGTTTGCAAGTTGGAATGTTCAGGTAGCTTTCTGCCGGAGGAGACACCAAAAGTACAAATCATGCATGGTATTTCCTCTTAAACACAGGGGAGGAAATAATCACAGAGGTGAAGGGAGCCAACATTTTTGAAGGGACGACTAGAGGCTGAACAGTTCAAAGTAAACAGTGAGGCAACCATAGGTGAGATTGCTGCATGTATAAAGGGCAAATTTTAAGGGAAACGAGAAAAAGGAGAGAAAGCAAACTAGAAGTACACTTGGAGATACACAATCAAGACAGAAAGTGGAGGATTATAATATGAAACACGTTCCTGTCAGGAAACAAGTCTGTTCCTCAAAAATACCAATCATGCTGCTCAAAAGGAGGGACAAATTGAATCTGGTGGATAGAAGCAATTAGAGATTCTAGACTGACAACAGAGCATGTTATCAGGACTGCAAACAGGACTATCCAAGTCAGAAAGGTGTAAAAAGAGAAATTGAACAAGATGGTATGTGAAACTTTGTGCTTTCAGGTATTGAAAAAGTATTCTGATACCAAACATGCTCCTTTTCAGGGTTTACCTTGGACTAGGCATCTTTATATGAATGTGTGAGTTTTAAAAATGTGGGTGAAGATACAGAATGATCATATCCTATATGCCACATGCTGAGAACTACATTGAACCTGAAAATGGCTGGCCACAATATCCAAGTAAAGAATTTAATCTTTTAAGTGATTTGCTTAACCACATGCCTATCACCACACTGATTTAATATAATAATCTTATTTAATAAATTAATCTCAGTAACATATAGAGCAGCATAAGTAACTAGACTTTGCAAAGCTACATGAAAGCATCTAAAGCAGCTATAAAATCCTCTCTGGATTCCAGACTTCGTTTTTAGCTTTTCCTGAAATCTGGAATGCTGCCTCAGAAATCAAATAATTAATGGACATAAGCAAATTTTGGGAGCAACTTATGCTAAGAACTTGAATTCCAAGAAACTTCTCTTCTTGTAATATAGGAAAAATTTGTAATTAGGAAGTGTAATATAATAAATTCTTATGTTGCATACATAATCACAACATCTGAAATTTTTCTTCAGTAAGTTGTCAGTACAGGTTAATAGCATGTCTATTTAGGTTTTTCTTAAAGACAATGAATCCTGAAGAAAACATTCAGAAGTCCAAATTTCACCTGACTGAAGGAAGAACAGTTGCTGCTGAAAAATGATTTTGAAGTCTAAAAAATGCAATATTCAGAATCTCTGCATCCATTAGCTTGACAGATGTTCTTGAAACCATTACCCTGGTTCTAGGATTGGTATAATTACTCTGTCACTGCTGCATGGCCCTGACAAACATCCAGAAACTCTTATGACTTTCTGAATGCCCTTATGTTTTCTGAATCAAATAGTCATATGTTTATTGCTTGTTCAGTTTTAGCCAATATGTGTAATTCTCACTGCTGACCAGCCTGGGTGTAGCTTGAGATGCAGACTTGCTTTGGCACCCATTACATGTCTGTTTGTGCTCTTGTGACTCTCTCTCCTGGTGAAAACCCAAGGGATCCTGAGAGTTACACCCTGAGCAAGATGGCAGGTCATGCTCTTGGGTCCTAATGAAGACATTTCTTAAACTGAAAATAGCTGGGTAAGGATGTCTGGGCAATATTACACCTGTGTCTGATGGAGACAGTGTGCACAGTGTCCCTTCAGGCTGTCATGCAGAGGATTCTTACCTATTGCACTTTTTGTGACTATATAGAAGTTCCAGGATGGACTAGACAGTGGCTTTGCGCAGTGTCCCGTGTAAGGAGAGCACCAGGTCTGGCAGCTGCCATGCAGGCAGGATGTCTGATGGACTTTGCATTTGCACATGGAAGAAAGCAGTCACCCCTTTGTGGCAGGGCATGTAAAGGCTTTATACAGGAAAGCTGGAGGTTGGAGAGAGGAGAAAAAGCCTTTAAGGCTTTTTTGCTTAAAAGCTTTATTGACCTACTAATTGTATTCCTAAAAAGGAGTTATGTCACAGGATTGTCTGATGTGCTGTGTGTGCATGTGTGCGCACACCCCCGTGTATGAGACAGAAGGACACAACCACCACAACAATCATAACTCCAGAAGCCACAGGACTGGCACAAAAGGAACTTTTTTGACCATGAATCCATTTTTGTTAAATATTGTGGATTATCTTCTAGTTTCCTTTGAGAAAGTACAGAAAATTCCCGTGCAGACCTGAGGGAAAATCAACTTAGTGCTCTGTTAGCACCTCTGCTGTTAATATAAATATTGGCAAAAGCTGTATAAATACTGGTGAATTCTGGAAGGGCTGTGAGCAATTTAACAGCAAGAAGCTTCTTTTTAAATACAGGAAAATTAAATGCTTAATGTGTCCCAGGATGTGCTGTGTGTATGTGAGTGATTACATACAAATGCTATATAATGAGCAACCTGAGAAGATCTAAGTTGCACTACTTCCAAATTAATTATTCCTCAATTAAAGCCACAGTAGTGTACTTGCTCTGGTTGGGATTAAAGTTCCTCCTCTGACATTATTCACCTGCTGCTATGAAAACAAACACATTTAATTTAAGAATCAATAAACCTGTTTTTCCTAGAGCTATTTCTTGTTTTCTTGGGTAAATTAGGTCCAGATTCTTCATTTAGTTCTCTTGAGGCAGCTCTCTGAGCTCAACGGAGTGGAGTGTGGGCCAATTCATGACAGACCAGCAGCTAGGAGGATGATACACCTCAACTTATTACTACACATTTATTCACAGATTTTTACCAAATCTACTAAAGCTTGCCAAAAGTATGTAGGGTCTATCCTGAACCACCCCGCCCCTTTTAAACTTCTGTCTATAGTTATAATTTACACTGTATTGAGGTTTCTTATCTTAATTTAGGCCTGACTGTGTTTAAGTAGTTCCTTAATAAAGGGAAGCTGTTCATGCTGTGGACTTAAGGAAGTCAGTATGCCCAATCTTCTGGGGTTCCCAAAGATGGGGATTTAGGGTGATATGCAAGCGCCCTCTCCAGACATGGTGGGTGCAGGTGAACACTCATTCTCAACAAGTCCTGTGGCTGGCATATGGAACACTTGGAGCCCTGACTGCACCACGTCATTTCTGAGAGAGCAATCTCATGGCAGCTGCCAGGACTGGACAGATATTGGGCAATTTATTCATTTCTTTTTAGTGGTAGACTGTCCATATTGGCAAAGCAGGACTTTCCAACTATCAAGTCCAGTGCATTATTCTTCATGGAGTTGGGTCAGGTCTTGGTACTGCTTTTGTTGGTCCCCATGGAGGAGAGAAACATTTGAGGGAATGACCCATCTGGTGTGAGTGAGCTGAAATTCACCTGGTGGTGTATCTAGTTACTGCATGAGGCACTGTAAAAATCAGTATCAAGAGGTCAACCCCAGTAGCCAATTTCACAGACACATGAACTAAAGCGAGAGGGTGAATGTGTCCTGACTACCACCCTCTTCCCTCTATTTTTCTCAAAATCTTCCCTTGAATCACCCCTGAGTTTTCAGTGGACATTCACACTGTGTGTGGTTGATTTAATGTTCCCTCAGGCTCCGTTTTACCATGGGTGGGACTGCAGAGGAAAGGAAGGGTCCAAGCCTGTATTATTTTCCTCTTTGGTTCCTCTTCTGGTAAAATATTACAGGACCTTGCCTTACTGTTCCTGTTATGCTTTGTATTTTGTTAAAATGCCCAGAGTCTTTGGGCACTTTTTGTCAAAAAATATCCCTACTAACCTGCCTCCATTTCCTCTCCCACACCCCTCCCTCCAGGGTCAAACCCCTTCATTTAACTGGGGCTTGCCACCCTCTTCATTGTTCAACAAAGTAAAAAGTGGAGAAAAGAATTATTCTTTAACAACTTTGAGTAAAAAAAAAATAAGAATCACAGCTACTTATAAAAAAATAGGCATTTTGAGCAATATTTTTACTGAAAAGAATAGTCTGAAAACACAGACATTGTATTACCAAGAGGCTTCAAAATTCACAGAACGTAAATGTCAGTACACTTTCTGCAACCCTGTCAAACACAAGAGAGCTTTGCAAAACCTTTTATTAATGTAACTAGGGGAGGACTGCTTTTCTGAGCCTCAGACAGTCCGAAAGGCTAGTTTGGGATTAATCTAACTTAATTAGAGAACCAATTTAACACCTGAACATTATGTGGTTTAAACTAACATGGTGTAATAACCTAGTTAAACCACAGGGTTAAAGGAGGGTGAGCTCGGCATGTGTGGAAACTATAACTAGTTGAAATCCAATTTACTGGGTTAATCCTGAAAGAACAACTTTAATACAATGACAGTTCTTATCTCGAGGATGAGGAAATTCAGTATTTCTTTGCTTCATGGTGGGAGTTGATAGCTATTACATGGAAGGAAATACAGCAGAAGGGAGAGATGGGTGGGAAGGAGGGAAGGGAACAGGTGGTGGAGAAGATCAGGGAGAAAGAGCAAAAACCTGGAAGGGGAGCACATCTTACTCAGCAACACTGACTGTAAGAAGGCATTAAACAGATAAACAACAACTTTACTACTTAAAAGTCATATTCTACCCTTCAAGTATGTGCAGACCTCCCCATGAGGTCAGTGGGTGTGCCAGTCTGGGCTGTCAGAAAATATGTTGCCTGAAATTTATATCCTAGCCTTATGGGAGTAGCTGGCTGTGGAATTTGGCGCTGGCTGTGGAACAAGTTTGATATTACTGTGCAGAGCAACTGACAATGGTGAATGCATGTCTGAGGTGTGATTGTGCAAGGATACACTTTTCCACTCTTGGCTCACAGGGAAGTTGATCTAGCTTCTTAGTGTGAATAGGCTGTCTATTAATTTGTGGCTATGGGCTGTTTTTGTGATTTCCTATGTACTCAATCTCATACCTTCCTGAAGGTGAGAGTTTCTCCTTGAAGAAGAGTTACCTACTTTATCAGGTGCAATGACGAATGGGTCAGAACACTAATGGAGGTTCTTCCTGGTGATGCGGAGCATTCATGGGGCAGAAGGGAGTGGATCCATTGTGGAAGGACTGCCATCCTCCATGGTGTGGCTGTGTTTACATGGACTTCTGTAGGACCAACATTCACTTCTGTCCTACAGTTTGAGAGAGTGTTACTTCAATTGGTAAAAACATAAAATAATTCTAGTAATTAAACACCCAACAGAACTAATGCTTAGGGTTACTATGCAGTTCTCAGTACCTGTTTTGATCCTACTGGCAGCAGTGAGTTTCCAAATGCTATAACTTGTACATTACAGGAAAACCTAGGATGCACCCATCCATTGAGCAGCATTCTTTGGGGTAAGGGAGTATTTCCAGGCTTGGGTCTGGCAAAAGCTGGAATTGTCAGAAACCAAATGGAATCAGAGGAATCTGATTTTTCTGGGAGGAGAATTAGGCTAAGAGAAACCATTTTCAGAAAGGTTTATAAGAGGTGTACTTAACAGTAATTTCAAGTTTCTGAAATCCCGGCTAGCCCAAAATTCTCCCTGAGAATGATCAAGACCAGTTATATCTGACAAGTTATCAACAATTCCCTGTAAATCAGTTGAACTATCATCTGAAATCTACAAAATCTCATCCTAATCCTGAAGAGAGATTAGATAAAATCTTGAGGCACAGGGTTTCTGTCCTTTCCAAAATATTTCTGGTATTCACTTTCAACATCTGCATATTCACATCTTTCTCCTAATATATTTCCAAATCTAATCTTGTTTTAAAACATTACCTAGTCTTAATTTTCTTGATGCTAGAGGTGCCAAAATGCAAAGAAATATTTTCTTGCTTCCATTTTGGACTTTCTATCTTTGAATTTCATTGAATCTCTCCTCTTTCTTGTGATACAAGCCAGAAGAATCAACAAAACAAGCAGAAAAGGCCTCTGACCTGCCCCACCTTGGGTAAAAGTGATGTAGGAAAAGAATGTCGCCATCTTCTAAGCTGTTACAGCAAACAAATGTGAGAATTGTCACTAACAGACAGGTTATGCTGCGAGAAAGATACCTGCTAGCTAAAAGCCCAAACAAAATTTGACACGTGGGCAACAACTGCACGTCAAACCATTACAGATCAAAGCATCCCACAGCTCTCTTTTTCTTCAGTACAGAGGCTGCCTTGCAAATATCAAGCTTCTTTTCACAGAAGATGATGGCTGTCCTCATCTGGCATATACATTAAGTATGTTTTAAATTTTGGCTGGACTGGAATTTTTTCACTCCCTTCATTCTGAATTTACATCCCAGTGGGGCATTTAAAATGGAGGTGACAGTGTGTCTGTCTGTACCCCAGCCCTGTCAATCCAGTTGCTGACAAGGAGAAAAAGTGAATTAGAGTCATGCTGCTTCAGTTCAGCTTCTCTCTCAAAAATAGATATCGGTGTGAAGTGGCCATGAAAGGACTTTTTGTGTGTGGCTTTATGTTGTCATAGCAGGGGTTGCTGTAATGAACTGAGGAAACGTGAGATGAAGTGGGAATACAGGCAGAGATGAAAAAACTGACAAAATGTCAGGAATCCTTTTTTTGTAAATCTAAATGTAGAACTGAAACCAGAGCTGAAATGTATTAAATAACTGTCAAGTGGAGAATTACTGGGAGCTGCCTTCCACTCTGTGTAGAAGATGCCTTTCAAAATACTAAGTAGCATCATTTTCATCTGATGTTTCACACAGTAGTTAGTACACAGTAATGAAAAATTGGGATTATATGCACAGCCTGGGTAGAATGACATCCTTCTGTAGGCTTTGGTGAACAACACCAATTAACATCCTCTGGGAACTGGCCCCTTCACCAAAGAGTCCTGGAGGTGCAGAAACATTCAATAACTCCTCTGTTGTGGCCTTGTGTTGGAAGTTCATGCTCCATGTGAAAGGGTAATTCTGACCAAGCTTGTCGAGAGCTCAGCATGTAGGGAGACCTTCTTTGGCATTTCAGGTGCGATCACAAAAGAAACCAAGAACTATGTACAAAAGGAGCTGACTGAGTAATGGAAAATATTAGGAGCCCAGGCCAGTTAGATACTTTGCTGATGACCTCATGGATTGTCATCGCCAACTGATCTGCTTTATCCTTCCCTCTCCCTCTCAACCCTCACCATAAGGAAAAGCTCCCCACCATGAGCTTGTGCAGACAAAATGCAAGAGTGGAGGCTTGAGCCTGCAGCTCTGCTGAGCCTGGATCACAGTTGGGTGTGTTGTGCTCAAAGACAGGCACACCTGTCATGATAGTGACCAGAGGAAGAAGTGACATGTGGAAAGAGCATGATGTGAGGAAACCTTGATAACATATACAGATACATACAGAAATCTGTAAAAGAAGGTAGAGAATGCCATAGTAATCAAGGACAGTGTTTGAACTTTCTGCTTCATCATTCCTGATGAATAGCTGAAATGAAGTAGGTGGGTGTCGTCAACAGGACTTTCATCCTGGTCAGTCACCCAAGCTGTGAGGATGTTGTACCCCAAGGCAAGTGCCTGTGAAACTGTCCCTCTGACTCTGTAGTGCATGAAAGCCCTTCATAAAAAGTTAATTTGTGCCTCCAAACAAGTTTTAATGTCACTGTCTTATACTGTCCTTACTCAATGACACCAAAAGAGTTTCTCCATTCAGCAGGGGAACATGACTGCTACTTGATATTTCTGAGATTTGTTTGACCAATAAAAGCACAGATCAGCACTGGCCAGTCTAAAAACTGTGCCAAACCTTATCAACAGTGTTGTCCTGTGCTGACCTGAGGAGGGAGCATAGCAAAAGTCTCTCTTTTATTTTTACAAGTCATCTCTCATATGCCTGAACTCATTAAGCTTACTGACTCTGCTTGATGAGAGACATAAAAACTTTCTGCTGCACCAACTAATCCCTCTAACAAAGGACAGCCAGGCTTCAACTTTGGCTCTCTTAAAGATTGTGATATCAAATGACAGTGCTCTGTCTTATTACAAAAAGCTCAGCTGCTCTGATGGTGGAATCTCACTGCAGGGATCACATCTGAATGTGGCACTTGTAAACCAGACACGTGGCATCACTCACCCTGAGGCATTCACTTCAGGATGCCTGTTCTTGTTTCTAGACCACTCTAAAGCTGTGGGATGGTTTCTTCTGAAACAAATCAAGGGCAGAATACTGAATGCTTACTGTGCTTGCATGAAGGCACTGGTTCCAGACACTATCCCAATGGATCAAGACCAGGAAGGGTGCTGAAAAGCTCCAAGCTGTCTGTGGAATACAACCTATCTTCTGGGCATTGCATAATTTTGCTATCCTTTATTTATTTTTATTTCATTTTGTTTTGTGTTAAATACAAAAACTAAGGAACAAAGTGGGAGGGTGAAGACGGAGGCTGAGACAACCTTGCAAACACTATGATTTCACCTTTTCTGATAGGTTTTGCTGTTCCATTTAGCCTACATTGGGATTTTGCCTATCATTTTATCTCAGACCCACTACTAGAACAGATCTGTTATAAACAAAGTACGGCTTTTAAATGGTATTTGTTTTAAGTAAGTCTGAGTGTGATTATTGTGACTTGAGAAAATAAGAGACTGTTTGTTTTGTTTTAACAGAATTCATAACATATGTTTGTAATAAATGGACTCAGGCAGTTGTCCTGATAATAAATGGGCCAAAATTTGAAATTATTGCAGCCCTGGTGAAATTTCATCACTGCAAAATCCAGCAAAAAAAAAAAAAAAAAAATCATGTGTGAAAGTTAACAAGTGGGCAGAATAAGGGACCTCGGGGGCAGGATTTATGACTGTACACTGTGATGGGGGACACGGAGCACTGGAAATGTGTGTTTAGAGGAAAGAATTGTTTCTGTGGCCTCCAGCAAGACTGCACCCCATTGCCATGTGCGGGGATGCAGACTGAGCTCAGCCGTCGGCCACCTGTATTTCTCCTCAGGAGCAGCAGTTCCTGCTCAGACCACCTACTTTGAAAACCAAACCAGTTAAGGCAGAATTTAACTGCTCGGGTTCAAGACAATGATGCAAACTGCCTGTTACCCAGGGAGTCCAAGCTGAAGGACTTCTTTGGCTGGCTGTGATTCCAAATTTGTCTTTAAAGTTCACAGAATATCTATTGACGAAATGTCTTATTGATGGTCTGAGCTGGTGGACTGAATTTCACGGGGGGAGTTTCATCTCCACCACATTCCCCTTTGGTGACAGAAGGTCTAGGATGGACACTAACAGAGCACATGCCAGGCACTGACCTCTGACTACAGAAATCGGTCATTTGCAATGGATTTCATAAAACCAAAGACAAGTTTCTTTATCATAGTTGCTTTACAGTGCAAGTACTCTGCTTCTGCCTCCCTTGACTTGAATGAGGACAAAATGTCACCCTGTGCCCTTTGCAGTTGTAGGGTAGACAGAGCCTCTAATGTCTTGGGTGTCCCCAGGCTCACCTCCTCTGCTCTGCAGCCATAATAGCTCAGATGGGGCAGTTGTCTCCATTTCTTTATTGTGATTTCCTTAATAAACTAGAACAAACCTTGGACTTAATCCCAGCACAGAAAGCAATGCCCAAAGCACTGAACAGAGCCTTGAAGGAAAACCCCATAAGAACATTTTAGAATCAAAGCATCTAAAAGCAACCAAACTATAAAACAATAAAGTTTACAACATAAGCACCCTACTCTCCAGCTTATCTTTTTTGAACTTGGGCTTGCAAAGAGCACCCTTGGACTTACTGCTTTGCTTCTTCCTTCCTGAGAAAGGGATTTTAGTTCTTTAATTCTCTTCTGAGCTCTTTATTACAGGGAAGTGTATGGACAAAACAATTTTGTTTCACCCTGTGGTCAGGAAACATGCAGATGTTCTGAAATGACTCTCTGATTCCAAGGCAAGAAGTTTCTCATCTTGATCCATTATATTACTTCCCAGATTGTTTTTCCAACAGCTGTCCACTAAGCAAGGTGAAAACATTTACACAGAGTGTAATTCTTTATTACACATAAACTGATTCTTTCTGTCAGATCAGCTCCAGTTGCTGATGTTATTCCACACAACAAGCCACGTACAGTATTGGGGATGGGGAGCAGGGGCCGAGGAGAGGCAAGGGGTAAGCTGATGTGATCACCTACATTCCCGCTTGCACACATAGCAGCTCTATGAAGACCTCATTTAGCCAAGGCAAGGGTGTCACTGGTTGATGGCCAAGGCCCTGCTAAATCCCTTCACATCTGCCATGCTCAGCAGCAGGAAAAAGACAAAGTCTTTCAGGAAACATTTCTTTTGGGTCGGACACATGTTGTTTGCCAGCGGTAGAAATTGCAGGTGAGGAGGATGGATTTATCCTTGGCTGAGTATTATGTTGCTCTCGCTTCTGGATGGCACATCAGACACTGTTCCTGTTGCATGACAAGGATGTCCCAAGCCTTTCATTTCCATCCCTATTGACTACTTTGCAAAGAAAAAAATGTAACTGTTCTTACAGGCCAATATTACCCCATAGGCAGAATTTTTCTACCCCAGTGAACAGTGTCATTACTGATACTACTCCTCATTTTGACAGTTTTGCTTAGAAATGGCATTATATTTACTATATTTTAACTCTCTTCTACCTATCAGTCTCCTACAAAGAAGTTTTGGTACAACTACAGAAAGCAACTATGTTGCAATGTGAAAAACTGTGCTTTTCCATACATCATAACCCAAATGGGGTCAAGATATATTTCTAATACTTATGTGCTACATGATGCCAAATCAGGACACTCTTAATGGGGGGATATCTTCAACAGAATACGGAAGTAGTTTTTAGTACAGGCAGTATCTGCACACAGCAGAGACTCCAAAGAGAGCAGCAAAAAAGGTCACATATCTTAAGGCTGTTGCCTCTACTGAACAGCAATTTACAGGGGAAGGACTGGACACTATAATGTCATTTGGTGGGGCTTAGCAAGTAAAAGCACTTTGCTGTGTGTTGTTATCATGATGTACTATAAGAAAGGCAACACAGACTGTGTGGTGAGTGTGTGAAGAATACATCCTTCATTGTTCCCACACAAGCACACTCTATCCAGGTACTGTATCTTAAAGCAAACTCCTTTGATGACTTCCAGTTACACTTTGAATTACATTTTCAGTTGAAAGGACTTTTGAAATGTGATTGTAACTAAATCCTTTTAAGGTTTATCAAAAAGTCATGCCCCTTCTGCAATATCTGTGGGCCCTAAAACTGCAATATACTGAGAGACTATGGAGCCTTTGTTTGATTATACAAGTAATTAAATTTAAAATTTTATTAAAATTGTTAATAAAGACATAAAACATACAGCTTCATACTTAGCTTTGATTTGTTGTGAGATTTCACTTAATCCACAATATCCTGGTACACAAATACACTGTGTTTAACCACATAAATGCAAAGTAGTGCTGTCCTACAAGAGAAAGTTGTGAAGTTTAGTTCTGGAGATTATTATGATCTGTTTCAAAGCTGAAAAGGGAGAGCTATGACAGATGAACTCCTCAAAGACAGTGCAGAGGCATCTCCCAATCCTATGGCTCCTGGAGGAGCCGGAGAGGCATTCTGGATCCAGGAAACGCTCACCATTACTTCTTCTTGCCTCATTCCTTCAGACTTAAGACTGCAATTCCCAGAGAATATTCAGTGAATCATAAACTCAGGTCCTTATTTTAAACTTATGTAGGTTTCTATAATATGATGAAAGATACCATTTAAGTTAATGCTTCCTTGACTATGTAGAGGAAAGACACATTTCAAATACTATCTCCTTCTCCAGGAAAAAAAAAAAAAAAAGTAAAGGCTCGTAATTAATACAGCAACTGCACTATTCATGTGATGCTAGTAGAAAGAAAAAATGCTCCAAAACAAAAAATCAGTGATTTTGTAAGCCATACAACTTTTCTTTGCAATGAGACCCTTCATATGACTGGCTTCATTGAGATTAATTTGCAGAGGTTTGCTGTGACTGCACATTTTAGGAAAGATATGCAGAAGATTTTATTCTTCTTTAAATACGAACTATAATATACTCACCCTTGTGCTGTTAAAAGCACAGATCATAAAACACAAGCACTACAAGGTGGCCTC
Source organism: Acropternis orthonyx (assembly GCA_035583155.1). Taxonomy (NCBI): domain Eukaryota; kingdom Metazoa; phylum Chordata; class Aves; order Passeriformes; family Rhinocryptidae; genus Acropternis; species Acropternis orthonyx. The sequence continues at coordinate 140,922,121 of JAWWEU010000081.1, read as the reverse complement.
CCTGGCTCTGCTATTATATAGCTTACTCAGTTCATTTTTAAACATTTACATTTGTTCGTCAGACATTAACGTACCTTTTGCTACGCCATACACCGTGAAGAAAATTGGGTTCCTAGTACAAGGCAATGAACATAAAACTACTCAGCCTCACAGCTGTAACTTGAAGCAATTTTGACCTTTCACGGGAGGAGAGAAAACAGAGAGGAAGAAGGGTATGTGTATATTCATTATAGGCCTTAAAGTTTACAGAAACACAGGTTCCCAAGAGCCATCTCAATAATGGTTTTAGTCAAATATTTATATTGCTATAACTTTATATGTTTAATGATTTTTCCCATTAAGGTTTTTGTGGTTTAACAAGGAAAGTCCCAGTATTCCTGATGATGATTTTTGAGTTAAAATCTCTTGTAGTAACACAGTGTATAAAATCCTCTCCAAGTAACTGCCTTTTTCACACATCTGGAAAGACTCCATTTTTTTATCTGCTAGAGCCTTATAAGGGCAGCTTATTACATAAATAAACAGAAGAATATACACAGTCACAGAATGACTGAATTGAGCATAATCTTGCGAAAACAATCCTTGTCTCAATAGTCCTTTGTTTGTTGCTTTTTGGCGCTATTATTGATTCTCCTGTGTGTACTGTATAATCATTACTGCCCCCACTTTCTCCCTGATGTGAAACACATCCAGGTGGTCAGCAACAAGGCCAAGGCTTGTCTAGCACTGCAGCCTTCTGGAGTCGAGTTCATCCTGGGAATGGATCTTTGATTCTCACTCACTGTCCGAGTAGGTAAGAGCATCATCACTGTTCAAGATGTTATAGTTGTCATATTAAACAAATCTGACCTGCTGAAGTTTTTCTTGAGTTATTCTACAAAGAAGGTAAGGGACCTGAATCAAAGAATCACAGAATCATTTAGGTTGGAAAAGACCTCTAAGGTCATTGAGTTCAACATGACCACGACCATCTCAAAAAGTACTTTCTACTGGGACACTAATTCTGTCAGGTGAAAGGAGGAAGTGCATGAGTTACCATAGGGGAGAAAATACTACCAGAAACCAGAGGAAATTCACTTTTGGGTGAATTAAAAACATTTTCTAATCTCTTGCAGACCCATCTATGAATGTCTTTTGCCATTTTGTTCTGACCCAATAGGCATCCTGTAGGGTGACTATCTGCTTTTCAGTCCTTTGGTGGGAAGGGAGCAGTGATGCTGCAGCACACCAAGCCTGACGGTGTCTATTTCATATACTCACTGGTGAAACATGACCCTCCTGAGTCAGGACTGCATTACAAAATCTGGTACCTTCTGGCAGTGAAAAGATCAGAGCACTCTGCAAGCTTGGGATGCACTCCCATGTGTGGAAGGTAATGGTATTTTAACTATGGCAGCAGATTTGCTTGAGTTTCTGTGAATTTTTGTAATTTCAACAATTATAATTAGTAGAGCAAAACAGAAAATAAAAGAAAGGTATTAAATGTTTTTGCTTACAACTATCTATCTTAATCTGGTCCTAGAAGCAACAAAAAGGCTGAGAAGTCTAATTAGATGACACTTACTGAAAATATTTTTGTTTCCATCTGTTAAGATAATTTTTTTTTGAGTCATGATTTCTGTGATGCAGTTCTATCTCTTCACTCTGTTGAAATAAATACCAGCTACAGAGATAAATACTTATCTCCCACATTTTTTGAAGCTTGGGAAAGGGAACAAATTGCTTGCCAGGAATGCCTTTGGCAAAGAGTTCTCCATTCCAGAACATTTCTGTGATGCTGCCACTTAAAGTGAATGTAAGGGAGGAAGCATGTGTCTGAAGTTCAGTCTTGTCTGTAAGTATTCTTGTGTTGGCTGAAGGAATTTAGTTCCAATACATAATTGAAGTTCGGCCCAAACCCTGGAAACTGAAATCTCAAAGTAAGGTTTCAGCTTGGCATCATCTTACATATGGGCTCCATGCTCCCACAGGCACAGCAGTTTGGAAATGAAAGCCCTCCAACTGCAGTTGGTCAAAGCTTAAGGTTCCATATACTGTGTGATGTACTTCTCACTCTGCTTCTGCCCTGGCCTGCAAAGGAGAGAGGCTGTTGTAGGATGCTGTATCTGGGACTTCACACATCTACCTGTCTGCACAGTACCACAGCTGCTCTGGTACTCTGGGACTCAGCAGCCCAGAGCAGCCAGCCCAGGGTAGGGACACTCGCCATGTGTAGCACAGAGAGGGAAAGCAGAGAAGTCATGTTACTTTACAGGAAGCCTGAGCTATGCCCACAGTCAGCTAGAAATGTAGGAAGCATGTGGGAGAGTCACAAAACCAGACAGTGTTGGTACACACACACAGGATTGTGAAGGAGCAAGGCCTAGACCTGTGCAAGTGCAAATGACATCTTTCATAGTCAGCTACGAACCTATGCCTAGTCAGAAACAAACCCATCAGCCTAAAGGACAGGAACAGGGGCAGAGTGCTGGGCAGTACTCATGAACACCAGTTGGGGAGCATAGGGGCAGGGGACACCCAGAAAAATAACATGTCATTTTGCTTGTCATTAGAAAGTTAAGTCCATTCCAAAACAGCAAACACCCAGATATATTGAACTCAGGTTTCCACATTTACAGAGCTGAGTACTGAAAAGGCCTCATTTAGGGGAGAAGACAGTGAACTATTTTGCTAGAATCCCTCAGATGCCATGGTTTAAATGCATTCATCATATTAATCCATCTCTGCTTCTCCAAGTTGTGTGTTGCAAACAGTCCCTCCACACACAGACCCAGATCAACCTTGTCATTACAATTTGTCACACATCTCATGTTATGTTTGGTGTTCTACTATAATGTTATGTCCTCCACGCATTGCTGTAGGCTGTGAGTCTGAAGTAAAACATGAATGGGGGTGGGGATAGAAGGTAGGAAGGGGAGAAGGACAGAAAAAAAGGAAATTGCAGACGTTTGTAACTACCAAATTTCCTCTGGAGGTTTGACATTTCAAGTAGCAATAAGTCAGTGCCATGACAGCAATGACAGTACAGTAGAGGCATACTTAAGATAACTCTAAAGGTACCATCAGCACACTCAAAACCATGGAAACTGGGACTGGTTACAAAATCTGGAAAAAACCTTAATGATCATTGAGTCTGGCTATAAACCTAACACCACCAAGTCCACTCATCTTTTAGCAGCATTCTTATGACAGTCTTTCTCCCCTAACATCCACTTTGACTGAGTGAAATAAGCTGTCAGTAAGAGTACAATTTTTCCCAGCAGAAATACAGGAGCTTTTATTAAACCAACTGTGTGTTGGGCACTTAAAAAAACCCTCAGTCTAAGCCTTGCTTATAGCAAACCACCTGCAACTTTATGTCAGCAAAACACGCAAGAAAAAAGGTCTTGCTAGATAACTCTACCTAATGGTCTCTCCTGATTTTGTTACCCAAACAAAAACCAAAACAAATCCCTCCCTCCATCCTCCTCCCCTTCCCTCCTACGTTAAAAAAGAAGCAGCAGCCTTCTCAGGCTGTAAAAATTCCCAGTCTTTTCACAGCCTCAGTCCCCAAGGGCCAATCAAGCAGCCAGCTCTCCACCAACCTTCCTCTGAAGAAACATCCCCACCCCTTGCAAATTAGTCATTTTCATGGGGCTCCCTGGGGTGTTCCAGACTGCTTTTGCCCAGAAATCCCCTCCTCTACCCCAGGCTTTCCACCTGTGAGGAGATGGTCTGCATGAGACTGGGGCAGCCCTCCCCGCCTGCCAGATGCAGGGTGGAGTCTCTTATGCTCCAACATTGCATGATGTCAAAACCCTTTTTTTTTTTTTTTTTTTTTAACTAAAAATTAAAAATAAAAAATCCCTGTGTTTATGTTTCAGGAGTTTTTCATTCCCCTTCTCAGGCTTCACAAGTTGTATAGAACTGCTGAAGTTTTCACACTCACTGGGGCTGATTAGAATATCTTTCATGATACTTGTTTAGTTTTTTTTTTAATTCAAAAACACAGTTCTTTTAAAATCAAAATGTTGTTTGTGAAATCATTGCAGTTATGTTTGAATCTCCTTTTGAAAGTGGGCCAGGAATAATTGGTCTGACACACCTGAAATCTCAGTCCCATTTCACCAACTTTTATGATGAGCATCTTGAGTATTGCACTCAAAATAACCTTGAGTTTATGACATTTTTCTGTTTAATATGTTATATGTTTCTCCCCAAAAAATCCCAGATAAAAATTAAACACTTTGTTCAATCCAATAATATTCATATCCAGTTTCTTTTAAACGGAGTTTCAAAACTTGGTGGTTTTGTTCTGAATTGACAAAAAATTCTATTACAGAGGTAAAAAGGGTGTATTATGACAATATGCCAATGTGAGGAGAGTGCTCGGGCAATGTACAATTTTTAAAGCTCCACTTGTGGAAAACCACCTATGATTGTCTGCCTGTAGTTGCAACCAACTGACCAATCCAGGAATTTGTGTCTCACAGCCTGCAGTATTTGCTTTGCATTCCTTCCCCATCAATGTTGATTTCCAGGATTTAGTGCTTTGTGATTCTCAACATCACATCACCAAAGTTTCAGGCCCTGACCGTATATCCACTAGCCTGAGATAGATGTTCATGGCCTGAGCAAGGAGGCTGGAGCTGACAAGTATAAATTAAGGAGAGGAGTGCTGTCCAAAATTAGCACTTTGAGGAAATAAATCCATTAGAAATATCAGAGGACAAGGGAACTTCTTAAGTCCCTCTCCACTCCACGGTAGCCTTGGATAGCTACTTACACCACTAGATGAAGTCTGGAGGATTCATACCTTGAACTCTGCTGAGAAAGAGGGAAACCATATCCCATCTTTCGGAAAGGACAATGTGAGCAGCAAGGTTACATTTTTGCAGTTTTATTTTCTGTCCTTACTGTTCTGATTTTATCCAGGTTAAGATATGACCAGACATGACCCAGTAATGTGCACTTGCAGCCCAGAAAGCCAACTGTGTCCTGGGCTGCATCACCAACAGCGTGGGCAGCAGGGTGGGAGGGGATTCTGCCCCTGTACTCCACTCATGAAACCCCACCTGGAGTGCTGCACCCAGCTCTGTGGTCCTCAGAACAGGAAGGATGTGAACCAGTTGGAGAGAGGCCAGAGGAGAGCCACAAAGGTGGTCAGATGGCTGGAACACCTCTCCTATGCAGAAAGGATGAGAGAATTGGACTGCTCAGCCTGGAGAAGGGAAAGAGACCTTATTGCAGTCTTTCAGTACCTGACAGGGGCTGCAAGAGAGCTGAAGAGAGACTCTTTAAAGGAGCATGTAGTGATAGCACAAGGGGTAATGTCTTTAACTGAAAGAGAGTAGTTTTAGAATGGATAATAGGAAGAAATTTTTGAGTGTGAGGGTGGTGAGACACCAGAACAGGTTGCCCAGAGAAGCTGTGGATGCCTCATCTCTGGTAGTGTTTAAGAGCAGCCTGGATGGATCCCTGAGCAACCTGGTCTAGTGTAAGGTGTCCCTGACCATGGCAGGAGGGTTGGAACTAGAAGGTCTTTAAAGGACCTTTCCAACCCAAACCATCTATGATTCTAATACTGACCTGTTCTCCTGCTGCTGGTAGAAAGTTCAGCAGCAAATCTGTGACGTTGCTGTGTGTGATCACATGCTGAGACCAATCCAGAGTCATGAAGCTGGGGAGTGTTTGAGCTGTGCAGGTCCTGCAGTATGATGGGGAAGTCACAAATGCCAGTAAATTTTTAGGTAAATTCTCATTTGGACCTCATTCATAACAACTTTCTGACACACAAGCGGTTGCCTCCCCACTGACCTTACCAAGTCCTACTTTCAGAGAATCACAGAATCAATTAGGTTGGAAAAGACTTTTGCAATCATCGAGTCCAACTTATGACCTAACAACAACACCACTTCACAAAGAGCACAGAAAAAAGGGTGGGAAGTTCATTCTAAGCAGTTTTTAGAGGTGTTTGTGTTTTTGTTTTTTTTTTTTTTAAGAGATGAGAGTGTTTAGGATTGTTTTCATGAAAATATATTTTGGGAGTTTTTCAATGGCCAGAGAAGTTGATTTTATAGAAGTTTGAGCACCAATGGAGAAATTATATCTCTGATAGCACAGCAGAACTCAATCACCAATTTTGCTTCACAAAGCTGCTTTTTATTGTGTAAGGACAACAGGAAAACCCTCAAAGAGCTCCCCAAGCTGGAAGCGTCCTGAGAGAGAGATGTTGTGACTCATCTCCATGGCAACTGGGGCTGATGACGTGAGTGGACACTCTGGATTGTTCTTGTTTAGCAACAAGCATACAATTCATAAATACGTGTTTGGTGACTAGAGTGCTACAAAGACAGTGATCAATTGTCTCCAGATCCTTATCTATCAAACTAGCCAGTAAATCTGTCAGTGACAGAGATTATTGAAAAACAACAAGGTTAGTAACAGGAGCTGATGATCTGCTAGTTTAATTTTCTTTTTAACTTAAGATAAACAGAAGGATGTTATAGTATCCCTAAAGGATTTTTTTTTCCTGCAAGAATTAAGGGACTATTTAGATTGTCATTTATTCTTTAGAATGCAGTCTATATTGTCAAGTGTTAAAATCTCTACCTATGCAATGACTCCATCCTGGGCTGTTACAGAGGTGTGTTGTGGGAGCCCAGAGCTCCAGACTGTCCACCACCATCTGTCAGCAGCAGGCAGCAACTGTTTGATTTGAAATATCAGGGTTTTTTTCACATCTGCATGAACTGCACACACACAGTCACAGCCCTAGTGCATGCTCAGGTGAGACAAGACTTTTCACAAGCAACCCGAGTCATTGAATTTCTTCACTGAGTACGGAATGCACATATTGTGATAATAATGGCTTTTTAATAGATCCTTTCTAGGTAAAGATGAAGTAATGCCCCTCCTATGTAGCAATTAAAAACTTTTCTTCTTTTCTCCTGTAAAAAGAGATTAGTTCCTGTTTTAAAAGGACCCAAGCCTCTATCTTATGCATCCCACCTGTACTTCTGTAATATCTATCTACTTAATCTGTAGCGCTTTCCCATGTGCCCAAGACCATTAGGAGTATCACTCTTCTTCAGAGTGCCTATGCCGAGCAATGTGCACATCTCCACCTGGGTGGCAGAGCAGACCCCTTGGAGCACATCTGCTCTGTAATTGAGTCATAGCAGACACTAATGCTGTGATGGGGAGGATGTCCTTTCACTCAAGTAGCTGCCATTGTCTAATTCATGCCTATGACCAAACTGGAAGTCTGTGAGATCAGCCTTATATATCTAAGATGACTCTAAAATCAGGAACCACAGTTAGATGAGCCACCACTATGACATTTTATTTGTTGCTCTGACCTGGAAGCCTTTATCTACTAATAAAAGTATTTTTCAGACTATTTTTCCATATAAGCTCTTTGCAATCAGACAGACGTTCTCCCTTCCCCTTCACGGGGGAAGTCTCCCACAGCAACTAGTATAATAGCTTCCAGGTAATAACACAAAATAGTTCAATCCATTTCTGAAGCATCTCTTGTGAGGTAGCAGCTCAGAATGGGGAAATGGATTATTTTTGCTAAACTGTGGATCAGTTAGGAAATGCATCTCCAGCAGTATTAAAGCAGACACAGGGAGAGAGTGAGCTTAGAGAAAGCCTACGATAGCACAAGACAGCCTTATATATATAAAGCCCTACTGAAAGGTATTCAAAGCTAAATCCTCCACCACAGCTAGAAGAAACAAAAGTCACCTCCACACTGAAGAAGGCTCTTTACAAAGGAAAGCGATCTGGCAGCTCTCCTGGAGTGAGCAAGTATCTGGCTGCACAGCAATTTGGACAGCTTATCTCCCTGTTTGCCTGGCAGCTGGACATGCAAGACATGCTTCATTAAGAAGGATCACTAGATAGGGATGTGCTTGTTTTTTAAAACTGAAAATAAGCAACATTCTTGTTACTTTTAAGTATCATTTTTCTTTAAAAATTTAGCAGAGGCCTGTTAACAATTACCATATTTTAATGGTTATCAACAAAGGGAATATTTAAATTGCAGCAAGATTTAAAAAAAAATCGTTGGTGGTTCTGAAAACATGCATTTTTGGTGCATGACTTGCATCAGTTTTCTAGTGCCTGTTTTTCAAAGGTCCAAATGCTCAGTGCTTTCAGAAAATGAGATGCATTAATAACTTGGACCCAAAACCAGGAGACACTCAAACACATAAATTTGAAAATCTTGGCATTATGTGGGCCATTTGTGCCCACTTATCCAATTAAGTTCCCATCATGTGCACAGCTACCACATGGACTGTCAGAACCTGTGCTTGTGCTCCTATCACAGTCCTCTTGCCCACCAAGAGTTTGAGTATCATAAATCGGCTTCTTCTCTCCACAGGAGGAAAAAGAAAAAAAAAAAAGAAAAAAAGAGGCTGTTGCTAAATTTATGAGATGTTTTTTCCCCAAAAAAGTAAAATTTTGTGTTGATCTAGAAGACCTACTGAAGTACCTTCCAATTCAAACAATTCTCTGACTGTCTCATCCTAATCACGTGGGAGTTTTGTCCTTTCCTTTTCTTTTTGTACTATTTACCCATTCCCAACAGGCATAGCAAAGAATTCTCCCAGCTTTCTCCTGAGTTCAGGAGAACAATACAAACTAAATATATAAGATCAGAGGCAATAAATAGATATAAACAACCAGAAAGAAAGACTGATACAACACTGATCAGAGAGATAGGCAGAATGTCCATGATCTTAGCAGTCTAGCAGAAAAAATAGTATGAAAGGGATTGCTGAGTTTAACTTGCAGGAGCTTACAGGATCTCTTCCCAAGACTAGGAGGAAGCCTGCGGAAAAAACACTGAAGGTTCTGCTTGAAATTTCACAGGCAAAAGGTGAATTGTTCAGAGCTGGAAATGGATCTTCCTATAGTGAGCAACAGATTATTAAAAAAACAGTTTATAATGAAGGTGCATGAAAGCATGGATATCAGTATAGTGGATGAGTTAGAGAAGGTTGATTTGGAAAGATTCAGAGAAACAGGAATACTAATTACTCATGCAGACTACAGCTTCCAGTTAATTTCTACAACTTCACATTTACTTAATAGTAATCTGACACTTGCTGTTCTCATTCCACCCCAGTGCTGTACTCCATCTTCCCACACTCATCTTCTGTCCCCAGCTTCACTCACTGGTGTCTCCTTCATATTTTTAACTTACATTTTCAGCCCTCCAACATCCGGTGTCAGGGACTGCCCTTCCTTTCCCTTGCTACTGTTCAGTTTAATTTCCCCTTTGCACTCTATAAGATTATTACAGTCTTTTTCTTTATGTCTAATAGAAAGGTCAAACTGCATAAACAAAACTGCTGCCCTTCACAGTGCTCAGATACATTTGCCCACTGGTGGAATGGACTGATCTCTTTGCAACTATGTGATATAATATGGGCAGTTCCAACTACAATTAATGGGTGATGATGAAGATTATGGTGATGATGATTAATATAACTATTATAATTATTATTATCAGAAAATCTAAGCAAAAATTTAACATTTTCCAACTTGTGAGAAACAATCTCAAACATTTCTTTCTATTTTTCATTATAAGGAACTCCCATATTTTTGGCCAAAATAGGATGATGATCACTTTGAGGATCAGATGGCTGCAGTCAGAGAAACAAGATGTATAGGCAGAGGTCATAACTTGTATTAAATCAGCAAGTGTAGCTGCAAAACAGCAGGCAAGCTTTCATTGCTCACAGGTCTGAAGTGAGAACAGTGATCTTCCCAAGCCAATAACAGGCCAATAATAACTACTCTGGGCTTGACTTGACTAAACCATTTGAGGAAAAAAGGTGACATGGGTTTGTGAGCCAGAGATGGGAAAGGGATTTTTAAGGAAAGTGAACAAGAATTTTAAACACCATGAGACAGAGACAAATATACAATCATTAACAAGACCAGTAGTGTTATCTAATTACAGAAAACCCCATCGTGTCATTGTGCATTTTAATTTTCTCCTGTTCTCAAAGCACTGCATGAGAAGCAAATTGGAAAGCAAGACTTGTGGCAAGGGAAGGTAACCAAACAAATCTTCACTTTTTTAAGGAAGTGAGGGAAACTAGTATCCCTGTGTCCACTAGAGCTCTCCCATATCCCAGTGTGCTGGTTTAAAGGTAAAACCAGGGGGAGGAATGAACCCAGCTCAAGAGAGGTTACAAGTCAGAGTTACAATCTACTAAAAAGATTACAATAAATGCAATGATACAGAGAAAAAGATGACTTTAGCCTGATGCCTAAGGATTTTAGTGTGTATTTTGTGGATTTTCATAGAGTTTAGGTGGTATTTAGAAGCAACTGAGCACATTCTCACACATTCCTGAACTTCTGTTAGACACACGTTATGAAGGACATGCTGTTTTGAAGAACACCTGCAAGTACCCCGAGACAGTAAGACAGCTTGTAGTCAAAACAGGAGCATCAGCTCAGAGCCCTTGGAGAGGCCCTTGGAGAATTCTGAGGAATTCTGAGGGTGGGCACCAGGGAAAAATGATACCATGGCTTGGCTATAGATACAACACGTGTTAATCACTGGCAGTTATAAAAACTGTAACATCTGGCTGATGCATGTGCACATACTTTAGTGTTCACCTTAGAAGCTTCTGATAGACAAGCTACTTTGTCTATCTATGTCAGCTAATGTTGTTTTGAAAATCTTTTGCAGGACTTTTAAGCACCAGTTTTGGTGTGTTGGCCAGGAAGTAGAATCAACAAGCTGGCTTCTCTCAGTTGAGAAACTCCCATCTTGGAGCAATTCTTCCTTACTGGCACTTCTTGGAGGATTCCTTCACATTGACCAGGGAAGCAAACAGCTGCAATTCCACAGACCCATGGGAGGTGAGGTAGAAAAGTAGCCTGTTTGGTTTTTTTAGTTAGCTATAGGAAACTTGGCATAGGAAGATCTCTGTAGGAGATCGGGGTCATAAGGGGTGAATATTTGTTTATGGTTTTCTCCGGTCTCAGGGAAAAGGGGTATCAGGATTCGGGAGGGGCATCCTGGGTCTTGTTTGGATTTTCCTTTTTTTCTTCTACCTTCTTCTGTCTCCTTTCTTCATCTTTTACTATCTTGTAATTTGCCCATGCAGATTTAGTGGCAACCCGTCTGCAGTCCAGGCAGACTTGGTGTGGGTCCAAATCTACACTTTGCCCAAGAAGATTTTTGGCGTGAGTCCAACATCTGCAATTTGCCCATGCCTGCTCTGTCCTGGAAAAGGGAAGAGACTTTTCGGCATGTCTCTCAGAGCAGATATAACTCTCTGAGCCATGGGATATTTTTGGAATCTTTGAAGATCTAGGTCATTGCAACTGCCTGTTGTGCCAGTCCCTAATAGTCCATTAGCAGGCATGACACCCCAGGCTGGGTGTGAAGGTGTTAATGCTTCCCCAGAGAGGAGTTATCAGGGCTGAGTCACTGGTGTGAAGACAGAAACATTCTTGTGCCTCACAGGGTTCTTTAACACCCAGCTTGTAGCCTGAGGTGTCAGGTGTGCCCTGGGCAGCTGCTGTAAATGATCCATTTTTAAATTCATCAGAAATTACATACAGGGTGTAGATTACACAGTTTTGGTTACACCCACATAGCGATAAACTGGTCCTGGCTGCTGTAACTAGGATGCTCAGGTGCATTTAATTCCTGACAATAAACACAAATGTATCTCAGATAGAGAAAGATTAGGAGAGGAAGGACTGCTGAATATCAAATTTTGTTTAGTTTACTTATTTTTGCAAATTTTTTTATTTTTTTCTCTCTTTTTTTTTAAAAAAAAAAAAAATTTTACATAGTGTCTTTGAAAATCATGTTATGGAAGTCTAGAAAGCATCCGTATCCAGTGCCTAAAGAATCCAAATTCTTTCTGAGTGTAGGTCTGGATTTATTACTATATCTGCTTTGGAAAACTAGTCTGGGTGGGTAGTTGACCCCTGCCATTTTATGGCTCACTGGCTCTCTGACAGCTACTTCTGGGTGGCTATAGGTTACAACACAAATGTTTCTTCAGTAACCATTTACCTGCTCCCTTGTGCATTTCCCTTCCTAAATGTGTCCCTGGGTTCACACGAAGAACTGGAAACCCAGGCTGTGCGAGTTTTTAAAACCATGGGGAAAAGGGAAGTGACTGACTAACAAAAGATCCCAAACAACTTCTAAGTCACCTCTTTTTGTAAGGGTCACCTACACGGAATTTTTTCCAGGAACTTCTTTCAAAGACAAGAAAGCCCCAGCATGCTCATGTTGCGTATCTCATCTTTTTTTTTTCCTGCATTTTTTAATGCAAATACAATGCTGAGTGGAAAAAGGAACATTAGAACCTCTAATTCTGATTAGGTTTTTTGGCACAAACTAAAAGGATTTGGTCATGCTGAGTTGCTTTGCTATGTTTAATCAGACTCAGATGAAATATTTGTTGATAGATTTCTGAAGAAACATTGAGAAATACATTGACTGACAATTTCTGAAAAATTTGCTGCCTTTCAAAACTGAGCCAGCAAGGTTCATTTATTACTTCATTTGAGATAAATGTTTTGCGTAAAACAACTAATCCAGAAATTCTTAAAAATATATTGCATATAATTTAGATATTGTTTGGTTTAGATGTTCTCCCGTTTTAGTACTGTAGTACTGTTTAGTACTTTAGTACTGTTTAGACACATCAGAAAAAAGGGATCTTGACCTCGAATATGTATGGTCTGAATTACTGATAGGTGAGAATTGCTTGTTATAAAAACTGCAGTATTCCAAAACATGACATTTGATTTAACATTTTTCACCAAGTGAATTCAATTTTTGTTACATTATGGAAAAGAAACTGAGCAATATCTGCTTTAAAAGTCCTCTCCCTCAAGCTGGTTGCCCAGATAAGTTGTGGTACACCAGTGTTCTCAGCTGGACTTTGTGCAGGTTTAACTACTCTAGGAAGATGCAATTGCAGAAAAGAGGTTAGTTTTAAAACCACTAATAATTTGCCATTCCACACTCTTTACTTTCTCCCTAACATCTGCTTTCTGCTATTGGGTTTGCTGGAGTAATAACTTATATTGTCAGCAAATTACATCTGAAAAGGAGTACAAGATCTATATTTTTACTTTTTTATTATTTTTTTAAAATTTTTATTATTTCTTTCAGAAATTACAGTTCCTTAACCAGGACAAGGAGAAGAGGTACAGCTAATTTCCCACACCCAGGTTAGTGTCCAGTGTTAGTGCCGATGTGGGCACTGGCTAGTCCATTGGGAGAGTTTTTTCTTAGTAAAAATATGTTCAAAACTGGTCCATATGTGGAAAAAGTCAGATTTTCTAGGAAAACTTTCAACTGAAGAAATCATGATCAGACATAAAACTGCAGCCATAATGTCATATTGGAAAAAAGTTATTAGCAATTTGGCTCTTCTACCTTTGTCTCACTCCCTCAGATTGTTCAAAAACATGCAGCTCAGACCAGAGAAGCCCTTCCAGTGAAAATGCTGTCAACATCAAGATTCTTTCCACATTATGCATCTTAGGTCTTAAATAGCATTAAACCCCCTCCCCCCACACCTTTTTTTTTTTAAATTACATTTTAACTAGAACATTTGTTTTCCTCTAAGTAGTGAAAAGGTACATTTTTACTTGGCCAAGACAATAAATCAGCAAAGTTGCCATGTTGGTTATTGTTCTTGCAGTAATGGAATTACATGATATCAAACACACACAGTTGTGCCAGCATGCTTTCATTTTAGGAAACGAGCTTTTTGGGCTTGCACCCAATCAAAAATCCAGAGAGAAAATGAAAATATATGTCTTGGACACCTTATGATTAATTACAAAGAGGCCTAGAAATACTAATTTAATAAACAGCTTTTGTAAGGAATACATGTTATTAAAATATACTTGTCAATGCCCAGTTGTAATAATGAATGAATGAATAACACTTCTGTGATATATGAGGTGATGGCAAAAGGGAATGATAAGAAGGATGTCATAGCTAAAGGATTAAATTAAGTTATTTGAGGAGAGCTATGCCACTTAGAGTCTTCCCAGATGCCCTGTCTGCAAAGGAGGACAACAACCATCATTCATACCTGTACCTTGCCTGGCTCTTCTCCCATGCAAGCATAAGCCCTTGCACATGTCTAGGATCCCTTCCAAAGGCCATTCTAATTTTTTGAGCATCTAAGTATGGTCTTTGCTTCATACAAAGCTCACAGACATGCTTTGAGATTTAATTTCACTTCTAAATTATGTGTGGCACTAGGATAGGGGAGCTGCCAAACTTTGGTTGGAATTTTTTTTTTTCTGAACAATTTATGAGTCTTTGTTGTACATTATTTAATTTTGGGTGGATAACTAAAATGGTTCTGCCCATCATCATCATGTTGGTTTTGGAGAAATAAGAAATTATCTGGAAAAAATCATACTAATATGTGTTCTGGCAGAGTCTTACATAATCATAATATCAAAGTCATTAAAACTATTTATTCTCTCATCAATGAATATACAAAAGCCTTACAGTGGATTGTACACATGCAATGATTTTAACTGCACCAAAATTTCCTTCAAGTTCAAGGCTGGGCTCTGGTTTTCCTCAAGCTCTTTTTTTTATGTCACAAATATCAGATAGACTAGGTTAGGACTAAACTTGTTGGCATTCAGAAATTACTAAATAATATCCCAAAATATTTCTTGGGAAATATTTCCAGTAATCTAAGAATAAAAATTGTAGAAAGTATAATAGAAGTTGACTAATTTTGTATATTTAAGAAATAAGAGAGTTAGGGTTTATGTATATTTTTTATGTCTTTTACTGAAAAATAAAAACACTGCAACTCATGTTTGAGATGCAGAACATTTTACTTAACAAGATGCAATGGTTAAGCTTCTTCCATTGTGGCTTTTAAAGAAAAAGGTATTGCTCATTTTCATTGTGTTACCATTAATTAGTTTACATGCCATTGAAATGGAAGTTTATGCTTTAAATCATAATATAAAGCCTGGTGCTCATTAGAAACTATTTCTGTCCCCTTCATAGCAATTGAGGTCTAGCCTGATTCTCCTCAACCCCAGTTTCTGAAATGGTACTTTGTTCATTAGTTTTCCATGATAAAGAAAAATGGATTCCACTTTTTTCTCCATGATGATGCCATCTCGAGCCATCCGTATGGCTGGATCCTTGATTTCCACTCCCTTCCCCTTTTCCTCTGCCTCTCAAAGCCCTCACCTTCTAAGTACTGATCCCACTGCCTGTGGGCCTACACTGGGCTTTGAATTAATGAAATTATCTAGATTTTTTTTTTAAAATTAAGTCTGAATAGTTTAACTGAAGTGGTTTTCCCTACATGGCATATTCCAGTGGAAGGGGACAATGGAGTGAGGGCTGGGTGGGGAGGAGATGAGATTTGTTGCCTGGGGACAGGGAGCCAACACTTGGCTTTGCCAGCAGGTGGACAATATGAGCACGCCTTCAACCACCACCACTGGTCACCAGATCTGGAGGGAAAACACTTCAGTCTTGCTTCACTAACAAAGAAAATTATGTAATCTGAAAGGCATTGGATCCCTAAAATACAAATTTCTTAGCTTGACACTAAATCACAGAACTTTCAGCTGCAAGAAACTGTTGCAGTACTCAAATATCACCACTATGTCTCTGGCTGGCCCAATAAAATCATTTTGTCTTGAGAAGATAAAGGAACCGAAGGGTTCATAGTGAATCAGACAGGATCTGCCAGTCGTTTGTACTGCGTGCAGCACATTCTTCTCTGTGAACATGAGCAGGTGCTATCATTACATCCAACTGAAGTGATACAAATGTACAGCAAGTAATCTAAGGTCTAAGGGCGTTTGAAGCCACTGTTAGATAACCACAGTGAAAACTCACAAAGAACACAACTATCACTCCCTCAGAAACATTACTACTATCACAGCTGCAAAAAAAAAAACTCCATTTCTTACCTTGTTACTGCAAAGCCAGAGGGATCTTTTCCTTCTCTAAAGAAAAAACAAAACAAAATAAAACAGAAATGCTATGAATAAAAGAAAAAGCTGTGGAGACATGAAGGAGAGGGAGGAGGGTCAATGAATAGTTAAACAGGGGAGTGGTTTGAGTATGTTTGCCTGGCCATTCGCAGGGCAGTATGACAGTGCTAGTACAGCTAATGATCCACTTGAATTATTAAGACTCAGTTATCAATATGAAGGAATCCACCACAAGGCACATAACAGACTATATTTTTTCAGTTCTTTCAATTGTTCAATCTAATGCACATCCTTCTGTGAAGAAATCCAATTTTTTTTTTTTTTGCAAAAACTTTTTCCCCCCTCACTTTCTAATTGTAGGATTACAGTGGCAAGCTTGCTGTACAATTCATCACCATCACTACAGGACAGACAGTATTATGATGCACTGCCTAGAAATATAGCAGTTGTAGGATTGGGAAAACCTTTTCCTTTAGACAAAGGCATAAATGGTTTACACTGCTATACACGAATATATGGCTTAAAAGTGTATTTGACTTTTTTAATGGCTTTGTTTTATATACATCACATATGCACAAACCCTGGGTGTCATAAGCTTAATGTGTGTGCATGTGTGTATGTTTCAATAAAACAGATTTGTCTAACATAGCAAATAAAAAAAATGCATGCATAAATGAAAAGTTGAATAAGCTGTCCATCTATTTCAGTAATCTCTGCTAAACTCTGAACACTACCATCTGCTCTGGTGGGAGAAAAAGAAGCTGTCACAGAAATAACTTGCCCTAGAAGAAAATCACCTGCTAACCCACTATTCATTAAAGGCTGATTTATGCACAAAAGCCTGAGGGTTTCTAACCTTTCCAAAACTACTGGATACGTTTGCTTTACAAACTGTTCTGGTGAAGAATAGAAAAAATAATTTCAATTTTGTTTGTATGGTTTACCTTAATAGTGAGCCTATTTGCTGCGATTATATTGTTATTGATATTCTCTGGACAAATCATAAATAGTTTCTGGTATTTTACACCATTGGAAAGGCAGGTGGTTTGCTTAGATCAGGCTCCATCAGGATGGTTAGTGACTCCATCTCTACTAGCAAATAAACTCTGTTTGCAGTAGCAAATAACACTCTGGAAATAGGAACCCAGTGGTCTCCACTGGCAGTCTATTAGGATGGTCCGTGGCACTCTGTTGGTTGGTTCAACTCCTGTACAATCCTCAGGCAGTGTTTAGAGACTAGTGCAGACCAAGGACATTTCTTTCTGGTAGAGGCAGTATGGACCCCTTGTTTCCAAGGTATGCCTGCTGACCACCAGTTGGTCCTGGACAGCTATAATTTACCACTGCAAATACTGTAATATGCTCACTGATTCTCTGTATTTGCCTGTGTCTTTATCTGTTGTTTCTCAGGTTATAATCTGCAAAGTTTTTGCCACAAGGATTTTGTTCATTCTGATCATGCAGCACACTAGGATTCTGGTCAATGACTGTGTCCCCTTCTGCAGTCCAAATAATAGATAATTCTAAAACTAATTCAGAATAATGCTTCAGACAAGGGTATATTAAAGAACAGTACAGAACAAAGCTATCAAAAGGCAGAGAAGAAAGCAAACAGCTACCTTATCCGCTGTGGAAACCATTTATTTACTTATCATTTTTATTCACGGATATTTGTGCTGTTCACAGAATAAGCAGTCAAAGAAAAGTAAGAATATATTTTTCAGCTATTGCTAGTGCTGAAATTATGTGCAGTTACTGTCACATAAGATGCCTGATGCAGTCATGAAGAAGTGTCTCCTTATACCATGTGTTACAAGGCTGGAATGATGAGCTGACTGCCATGAGCTTTTTCTATCGTTATTTTCCTTTTTCCTCCTGACATTTCTGAACACAAATGCTTGTAATCACTTCTAGAAGGAAACCCTGCATTCATGCAGAGCAACAAGGGATTTCAGCAGCAAGACAGATACATCTGGACAATTTGGTAACCTCCCAAGCTTTGATTTAACTATTAAGTTGTTGACCATATTTCTTTCCAGTACATGTGGAAATCTTCAGTCTGGAGCTATGAAGAGCTTTTGTGTTGACATTTTTTGATGTATTCAGGGCACTCCCAAATGTTGCAGATGTTCTGATGCACCAGTTGGAGTTCTGACATTAATGAAAATATATAAATATATAAATATTAATACCAATCTGATTTTAAAACTCACAGATAGGACCAATCCATTTGGGAAGTGCTTTTTTAACTGAAAGATTTTACCTCCCAGAAGTAATTTGCACAAGAAAATGTCTTGAATTATTTTACAGTGTGTCTGAGAAAACACATTTATTCTTGAAAGTATACTGGGGAAACACTCAACCATTTTGCCTCAGGGATAAAATGCTTTGGCCAGGTCAACACATGACGAAAACTCATTATGTCACACATTATGTCAGCGAGGGCCCTCTGCTTCAGATATCCAACCTGTTATCTTCAGAAGATAGGAAGGCAAATTTTTTCCAAGGGATTTGAGTCGATGAAAACAAATACAGTGCTGGGATTTAAATTCAGCTGAAACACCAATCCTAATTAATTAATTATGTTAATTCAATGTTTTCACAGTGTATAAATCAAAGAACTGTGTCTTTGGCTGTAAGACAACTCTGAAATCCACCTTGAGGATTTTTCCTTTCACCTTTAACACCAGCCTTAGCTGGATACATTCCACAACAGTGCCTTTGAGAACAGTTGATCAAAAACAAAGAGAAAAAAACTCAGAAGAGGAATTTCAGGCTGTATTTTTAGCCCTTTTATTTTGAACACTTTCATTGACTTCAGTGGTGTTTGTCCATCTCCACCAGCTGAAAATAAGGTTCACAATATTGAAGCCTCTAAGTCTAGGCTTCTCAGCATTGCACATCACATGGGAACATGATAACTTTCACAACAGAGACTCCTCCAGGTTTTCACTTTTGTTTCATGTCCTGGATTTGATAAACCTTCTCTGTTGTTCATGGACTTGTAGAGCTCAGAGTCTGAGCTTTCCTGTAAGTTATACTGACCTCAAATACAAGTCACAGATCTGAAGCAGGGATTATTAGGTGACATAAAATATGCACTAAATCCAAATAAAATAGTAATTTCATTTATAAAAGAGACATCAGCTCCTAGAATCTTTTGATTGTGTTCTGAAATTTTAATGAATGTTTCTAGCCATCAAAGATAAAAGGCATAAAAATTGCTTTAAGAGGCATGTGTTTCTTACATCTGATCAAATTTGTCAACTCCAAGATCTACTACTCTGGGATACTTCAGCAAAATTACTCCATGAAAGGTAAGTGAGTGTGCCCAATAAAGGTAACAGAGATTTTTGCCCTGCATATTCAACCACAGACAAAGACATTTAAGAAGGACCACAACATGGGAAATGATCCAGTACATTCATGAGACTCCACAGTAAGGTATTCAAGGGACTATTATTATCTCAAATCAGTCACATACAAAGTGACTTAGTCAAATTTGGTCAGAGATTTTAGAATGCTACTTAACTTTTCAGTAAGTTGCACAGTTTAAATGAGACTTGATTTCCTTAGAGACTGAAAAGTAGCTTAATTGCTGAAACTGTGAATATTCAGAAGTTTATAACTTTTATCCAGTGGACAATTTTTGTCAGTGTAGTTTAAAAGAAATATGCTAAAATATATTAAAAAACATGTGGACAATTAATATCTATCCTGATCATCTTCCCCTTAACCTCTTAACTTCCTCCTACGAACATTAGGCATTTTGATATGCAATTGTCTGTCTTGGTGAAATACTGTGGTTCCATTTTCATTTTCCACAACACAGTAAGTTATAGGTGGAGTGTCAAGTACAGCAGATTTTCTTGGCTTCATCTGATGGTATCTCAGATATGCTTCCTCTTGTAGCGAACTGATAAAATAAGTTTCTGAGTTGCTGAATGTTCCTTATTGTCATTAAGAAAGGGCTGTTGAAAAGAAAATTGAGTTTGTTTCCATCTGTTGTTGACTGCACTTGCTGATTATGTTGCCCTGCTAGTCTTGTCAGCCCAATCACTACGGTGCTGAGGAAGTGAAATTCATTTACTTTGTAACAAGCATAATAACATTCTTAAAAGGTATATTATGAAAGAAAACAGGCCATTGTAAATCAGATTCAAACTAGTCGGCTGTTCAGAGCAAACATTTGCCTTTTTGGTCATACTGCATATGCCAACATCTAAACTGGAAAACATATGTGAGCCCACAGCAATGGCAGGACAAGCAATGGCAGGACAAACAGCTGCCTTGCTCTGGCCTGCAGGCAAAAGAAAAAAATAGCTCAGGAAGTTTAATTTTGATTTTTCACCCACATATTGGAAAATACAGTAAAACAAGTTGAATTACAGATGATACACTTTGGCTGAAGTTTTTACATCTGCCTAGGAGATGTGGTTATTAAGCTCCTAAGCTTTAACAGGGACAGTGGTCCAACATCTTTGCACAACTTTGGAAATCTCAATCAGAACATGTAAGGTAAACACATAAAACTCATAGACATTAAAATACTTTATTTTCCTACCATATCCTGAGAGTCGTCTGCTGACTAAGAGATAATCCTTTCCCTACTTTTTCCTCTCTGCTGTGCTCTGCATGATTGACATAGTTACACAGTTCAGCTGAGCAGTTTCACCACATTGCATGGAGATCAGGGTACTGTCCTACCTTATGTCACAGCAGCAGAAACTTATACAGGTTGAATTTTTTCTGGAAATCTGCTGAGTACTTCTTGGACCTAGAGCTAAAATGTCTACATGCCCAATAAAGTTAGCAGAAAAAAAGATGAGCTTCAGGAATTGACAGTATGGACCTCCCAAATGTAAAATACCCTTGGGTACCTTAATAATGTGCTATTTTAATGGGAGCATTTCAGTTGCTTCAGAAAGGTCATAAAACCAGGCACATGGTCTGTGAGACACCTATTCAATGTCTGTTTTTAAGGAGCTGCTTAGATGTCCACAGGGCCCCATGTAGATTTGTGCAACCTACACCAAACTTAGAGCTGCCATAGCAATGGTGATCAAGTTACCTGAATCTGTGGGATTAAAGCTGCATTGGGTACAAGTAATCACACCTCACTTCACAGTGCAGATGGCTGTTGGTGAAGAAAATGGACATTTTAAAAGGGACCTAACTTACTGGTTTGGTGTTTTGGGTCAGACAGTAAGAAAGGCAAAACTGACCTTTTTTCACATGAGAAATAGGTAAGCCTCTTGCCTTTGGCCATCTTAGTAAGGCCTTGGCCAGTGTCCACTTGTTTCCTTCTTGCATGAGCTCTTGCGTTCCTCCTTGTGGAAATCAAGCTGAAAGGGTGGAGGGCTGGAATGCATTTAGGTAGTTTCCCTGCAGGGCTCACATAGCCAAGATCCATTATTTTACATAGACCTTCTGTTTACCCAAGGTTCACCCTTAACAGCACCATGGTATTTCAAATGGGTTTATCCAAACTGCCTCAGGGCCAGCCTGCCCTTCCAAGTAGATAGTCCTGTGGCAAGTCCAGCAGCTGAAGCATATGTCCAGAGCACCCAGAGCCATGAGGCCAAGCACACCTGGCTGGTTAGCACAGAATTTGTACCCACACACTGTACACCAGCTTCCAGTGGAATATCATTGAATCAACCAGGAGTACTGAAGGCAGATGGGGACAATCCACACTGCACTTAGCACTACTTTGGGTGACAAAATAGGAAACTATAGTCAAAATGGGAAGGCAGATAGGGTAAGGAAGCTGTCTGTCCCTCCAGACAATCCTTCCTAATAAAACCAAAAAACCTCATTTACAGGACAGTGTGTAAGGAAACAAGTAAGCTGTCTTCCCTGTTCTGTATGTCTTGGAGCTGAATCCAACTCTACTTTTTGCAGCCACTCTCATTTCAATAGGTCAGGCACTCTGAACTCACTGCAGCATATGGATCCACAGGGAAAAGCTCATTGGCTATTTGTTTGCACCTCACTGTATGGTTCATCTTGTTTCTGGAGAATGTTGCTTTAGACAGATAGAGAACATGGCACTAACTCTTCTTGAAAACATTCTTACTGCTAGCAGACTTTTAAAAGTTATCTAAGATCACAGTGAAAACATAAAGACTTTAACATAAGAAAATTGCAACCTTAAATATCAAGGGGAAAGTTATGTGAGGGCTTGGAGTTAAGCCTTTCTCTGGGACCTTACTCTTGGATCTACTCAAACATTATTTTTTTCTCAGTTTTAAAAGACTCTCTTTTCTTTTTTTACTTGAAGCATTGACTTGAGAAGTGGTGACATGACAGAAGGGTACCAAGTAATACTAAAGTAGTGCTGCCATATATTTCTTTATGAGCCTACCTTGACAAAACATTTACAGACATGGTTAATGGTATTGGATTTAAGGACTTGACTGAAGCTCAGCTTTGTTGGCTAGATTTGACTGCAGAGGGGCAATCTCAGTGTTGTATTCTTACCAATGGCTTAATATTGACATGATTTGATAAAGATGCTACTCCAAGTAAACATCACATGCAATCTTTTATTTATTTGGTTCAGTATGTTTCTGTGTTGGGTCCTGTGAGTCTGTTTCTCCCATTTTTTCCCCCCATTTTGGTCCTAGCGAAGAAAATGGCAATCTTCTGTTCTCAACAATGTTTTACATGTTTGTGTTTCAAGTCTTGCGAAGTCTCAGAGACTTAATCTCCCTGGAGACAGAGTACCAGATGGGGTAAATCAGTAGCAGAAACACTACAGAGAGTTCTTTTTGAGATGTTTTGGTGTGTGTTCTCCCTTGATTTGGGTCAAAGTGATCACCAAATATGGGTGTTAAGAACACATTTATGCTTAGAATTCATTGCCTTCCTTGACAGTCCGTGACACTGGACCAGCAGTGACAAGGTGGATCTAACATACTGTTTTTACATCAATGAGTGGCTATGAATAGTTTTTACAGGTTTTTACCCTCTTTCTGCTTTTGACACATAACAGTGTGCATAACTCCATTTTGGCAGCAGCAGAACAGAATACCTACAGACCCACTGGAGTTCTGAGTTTATGACAACAGATAAACAGATTTAAAGTAATGCTTTTGAAAAAGTTATAAATCTTATTAATGTTTGACTAGACTCCTGTGGTGAAATGTGCTGTGTGCAATTGCCAATACTAATATTTTTATTCTGATGCAAATTAATAGTTGCTGTTTTTACACCGATATGCAAAGATTTTTGTCAGACAACTGATAAGTACATTTCAAAAGTATATTGTCGATGTGAACTCCCCATGTAGAAGAGTAAAAACCACTAATATTTTCCATAGTTAAAGATGTATTTTAATTCTCAAAGAATTGAATGTGAAATGTGAAACACTTTCAAGCTTGTTTAGTAGCTTTGATCAAGATGAAAACCTATCTAAAATTCTGGTCAAGTAGATGTCTACCTGCATTTATAATGGCCAGACTTCGTGAACGAAGATCTGGGGAAGGGCTCTCCCCAAGTGGGTGTGCCCTTCCAGCCTGTGCAGTGGATTTTTTAGGTGAGGCACAGCGTGCGCAGAACTGGCCCCACCGTTTAAGTCCTAAGGTCCATTTGCCACAGCCGAGCGAGCTTGGACAGTGACAGTGAAATCCTCGGGACTGTTCTACAGCACCCGGTACCAACCAGCGCTGGTCCTGCTGAGCATCTGAGATCTGATGGGATCAGATGGCAGGGAGGCATTTAACTGCCATGGGGATGGTTCCTACTGAGACTCAAACTCAGGCCCTTGGGATTCAGAGTCCAGAGTGCTAACCATTACGCCACGGGACCGCCCCACCTGCATTTAATATGAAGCCATAACCAAATTCTAGATGAAGGCAACATAGATTTAATCTTGCTTTCAATTTCAAGGTACTAGAATCACAGAATGGCCTGGGTTTGAAGAGATCTTAATGATCATCTCATTACAACACCCCTGCCATGGGCAGGGACACCTTTCATTAGACCAGATTGTTCAGAGCGCCATCCAGCCTAGCCTTGAACACTTCCAAGGATGGGGCACCCACAACTTCCCTGAGCAACCTGTTGAAGTGCCTCATCATCCTCACAGTTCAGAATTTTTTCCTAATACCTGAACTAAACCTATTATCTTTTTGTTTGAAGCCCCCTTGCCATGTCACTATATGTTCTTTTAACTTACAAAGCATTTGGATTTACTTAGAATGCAAGAGAAACAGTTTTTACTACACATCAGATTTTTTTTGTAAGTCACAGAAGTTTTATGGCATATAACTCTGTAAACAGGTTGTATAAAAGGCCAGGATCATTGCTAGAATCTTAGATAAATGTCAAGTAAGAGAGAGTTTCTTAAATATACTGACCCCATGTCATCATCTCAGCACACACTGGCAT
This sequence comes from Acropternis orthonyx, assembly GCA_035583155.1. NCBI lineage: Eukaryota > Metazoa > Chordata > Aves > Passeriformes > Rhinocryptidae > Acropternis > Acropternis orthonyx. The sequence goes on along the minus strand of JAWWEU010000081.1, from coordinate 140,897,743 downwards.
AACTGAAGTAGAGGGAGGGGTTGTTGCCCCATTTCTGTACCAGAAAAGCTTGTACTTTAAGTTTGCAGAAGGGTAAGAAAGGACAAGGATTTGGCTCCCTTTTGGCCATGGTGATGAGAAAAATCCCTCCTTTTCTTTTAACCTCTCCAGATAACACCAGCACACCTACAACAGTAAGATCTTTGAAACATGTCTAAGAAATACAAAAGCTGTGTATTAGTAAGGCATTAAAATAGGTCATTGAATCTTAAAAGGCAGAAATCCCTCTGCCAAGAGGAGTTTTCACACCTATACCCACACCAAGACGGGAAATGCTACAGACACTGTGATGCACAGTATGACATAGTGATGGGTAACAGTGAAAAACATCATGAAGAGATGAACAGGCAGTGACCTAGATAGACAGATAGTGCCATGGGAGCTACAAATGCTGCCCAAAATGGATTTATGATGTTTGAATGAACTAAGAGTTGAATTACTCATGTAACTCAGCTGCATCTCTGGTGAAACACGTGGAGCTGTTGGTGTTGAAAGGGTCTCTGAACTAATAGGCACTTTAAACATTCTTCCAAACATCTTTCTGATGTCTGTGAATGACCCTTTCTTGTTCCCTCATGTTATCCCACAAACCACTGCTAATCCCATGACAGTGTCCAAACAAGAGGCACGTCAGGTGGCTCTGGGGGAACGACTTGCCACCACATTTATCACCAGTCTTTTCCATCTCTTGGACTTTTGTAATCCTGACAGTTGTTTGGGCTCAGTTTCCACCGACTGGTTGGGATGAAACTGAGCCTGCCCTTCAGCTGAAAAACGCAGAGGCTGGGTGGGCCCGGAGGAATGGCCCTTTTTTCCCCTCCCTGTTTAAGCCTCTTGTGAGTAACTCCCTGCAGCTGTCCATAAACATCACTTTCTGAATGGAGTGAGAGATGTCTGGGGCAGGCCCTGCTCTTGCTTTTTCTCAAGTGAAAATAAATGTTGCTGTCAGCCCTTACACAGAGGATCACCGTGTGTTACCCCATAACTTCGCAATCGCCTCAGGATATTTTTTTCTGTTTCCAGCGTTTACTCTCTGAAGCTAAAGTATAAAAAAAAAATAATGATTCTAACACACAAGACAAAAATGCACTCCGTCAGAGATCTAAAACCCATAATCCATATCATCTCTGATAAACCACACAACTAAGGGAGACTAGAGAAAGATACTTGTTAAAAGTGCAAAGCAGAAGACTGTATATTATGTGGGGATCAGCAAGCAGGTCTTTGCAGCCACTGTGAATTTTGTCTCCTAGCAATCTGGTTTTAACCTGAAACTGTGGGTAGGCACCCATCCTGCACACACCTTTGCCAGCTGAGGAAGTCACCTTCTCAGGTTTCTTCTCTTGTCCTACCAAGGACTGTGCCCATCCTGGACCATGGGGGTTGGTTTTTGCTTCACACCCCCTTGGGCAGGCTTGTCCACAAAGTCAGCAAGTTACTAATGCACCATCTGCTACCTCTGTGACATGGGGGGATTAAGCCCCTTTCCCCACACTCTGGCCACTGGTGGTCTGTCTCTGCCCCACCACCAATGGTCATCACATCTCCAGTGTCTTGGTTCCAGAGCTCAGCATTGTGTTCCCTCATCCACTGTGGTCACACAACCAGACAAATCTAAGGAATATCAACACTCAGCCCTTTCTTACAGAGCTTCTTTTTACAAAAACATGTCTGGTTTTAGCCTGTTGTCTGTCTCAGACAGAGGATCTGAGGAAGCAACAGCCTTCCTCAAGGGCATGGTTTCAAGATGTCAGGAGTGGGCTGGCAATGGCAGTGTCCTCAGCTGTCACCAGCAGGGCTGGCCAAGGATGTCTAGTCACAGCCATATTTTTCAGACCCACGTGTAGGATGTTAAAGCAAAGTCCACTTTTTTTCAGATCTTTTTTTGCTTTCCCTGTGATCTTTCCAGCTCTGCTCTCTACTAGGCACCAGGGTTTGCCTGCATATTTGAAAACAGGATGAACTGGTTTAAGAGTCAGAGTTTTTATTTTTGTTTACCTTTTTTTTTTTTTGTCTGAATTCTGTAGAACTGAAACTTCATTCCCACCCTTTCAATTAAAGTTTTCCAACATCCTGCATTGCTGAAAATTTTTCGGTATAGACCTGGGATCTTTATTTGCTACAATACAGAAATATAAACACTGGTCTAGGCTCTCAGGGCCTATCAAGCTCATACCCACTGTGTCTAACAGCAACCCATGAGAAACGTATATGTAAAGAGAGAGAAGTATATAATGAACTAAATAAATCCAAGGAAGACACTTTGATACTCTGGTTCATATTCCTCATATATAAAGCAGAAACTTCAAATAAAATTGGCCACAATTCCTTTCCAGAGCTTACTTTTAAAATTTGTTTTCATTTCAGAAATAAAATAGAATTAAACTTTAAATATGCTTTCATGAAACACAGTACCATCAGAACACTACTTTTTCAGGTTATTAACATGGTTTTGCTACAAACCTGGTAGTATCCTGTGTCTTGTCCCTCTGTCCCACACCTTCTAAAGACACACAATATCTACTGAATAAAATGCATTTGAAAACAATATAAAACCTTGGAGTGTTTTCAAATCAATACAACGTCTTATTTTGATGAACCCTCACTGCTGAAGATATTCCAGGTGGTCCCAATGCTTGTGTTCCATTCTCTTTACCGTTAGGTCTGAGTGAACTGTTGGGAGGATCAATGAGTAGACCTCTGTCAATATTTCTTGCAGTGAACTCATTGGTGTATGGACCATCTTCATACACTGATAGAGCAAACAAAGAAAAGGGAGTTGAGACCTAGATGAGTGGTTTTGCATGCAGCTGTAACAGAACTAATTAAAAAACCCAATCAATAAAGCAACAACCTATGTAGAAAGAGGGGATTAAAGTGTGATGGCTTTGTTCAGAACTTACAGAATTACCAAACTATGTGGCAGAAAAATTCAGAAATATTTCAATTAAATCCCTTTAGGATGCTGTAATTATCTCACCACTTTGAACAATGATTAATTGTGACTTTAAAAGTGGGGCATCTGATTTCACCAACTCAGTAATGTTATTGTCAATATCACTTTATTTTATTTTGATAACTACCCAAGATTTTTCAAATGCCCAACTCACAAAACAAAACTAAACAACTCAGAAACTGTATTGTATGACATCATGTGCCACACATGGGCAAGACATCAAGGAGTCTGGAACTGTTAGATCACAGCTCAAAACAATGCCCAAAAAATGGATAGCACTAACAGACCACAAAAAGACCCCGTAACCTCAAGGAGACCTTGCAGTGTGGACCCTGCTTCATTATTTGGTGTCTCTTGCCCAAGTTCCTGATTCAGCTGCTTGATCTTAGGTATTACAAGAAAATATTTCTTGGCTCTTTTATTTAGCTAACTTTATAGATGACTTACAGGTGATTTAACTTTTGTCAATTCTGCCATTTTTGTATTCAGAATGCAACAAATATGCTGCATGGAAAAAGCAACCAATTCTTACCAAAGGTTTACCAAAATAAACCTGTCTTCTCACTTATATTTTCACAGGGCATATGTGCCTATGATTAGATAGATGACTTTAAGGCTGAGATAATTTCTTGCTTTCTAAAGAGAGCAAAGAATTATCTTCGAACAAAAGCAGGTCGGTGTCCAATGAACATCTCCTTGTCACTGTCTTTGTTGTTCTCAGTGTGTGATAGTCACTTTGAAGACTCATTTTACTACAAGGGCACTTTTGTGAAAGAGTGGCCCGCAGGACCCTGCTATGGTGATTAGTCTTTGTATACTCCGGGATCCTTTGTGCCAGACCTTCAGCATGACAGTTCAAATGGGTTAGGAGTTCACTCTCACTTAATTAATCCCAGATTTTGTTCCTATGGCACACATCGTTGGTGGCAGGACTTCCAAGCAGGACTGCATAGGTATGAAATCAGCAAACAATGACTTCATTTTTCTTTGTGGCTCTCTGAGAAGCAGGCCTTAATTTAGCAAAAACCCCAACCAAATGAGGAAAAATAATCCCCCAAATACAGATATCCTTTGCAGAATCAATATCAAGTGTAAAAAAATCACTTCCAATGTACATTTTAAGTGTCATTTACAAGATCGGACTCACAGATTGTCAGAAAAAATTATAAAAACTTGATTTTCCTGTAATATATAGTCAATATTAGCAAGTATTGAGCTGATTGAAACACTTCCCTCTGAAGTCATTTCCTGTCTTGTTCCTCTATCAAATTTTTTTTTTTTAATGCTGTTGACATTTCTTGTTTACTTGAGAGAGATAATTTTACTTGGTGTAGCTAGAATCTCTAGTCCTGTGGCTTGAAAGAGCTCATGCTATGAATGTCTTTGCTTTTCAAACTGTTGCCAATGAACACATGGCTGTGAGTATACATGGTACATGTGTATATACTGCAGGTTTTTGTGCTAAGCTTAGTTTTAATCTCTGAATGCACAGAACCCTGATGTAGTTTCTCATTTATGAAGGATTTTTAAAACCTATAAGGTGATCAAATATATATTTGCCATATTGACATTTTATACCAATGTAAATTTCAACAACGTGGTTTCTTCAGATCCATTCTTCAAAATTCCTAGTCGGGTTGGAAACATAGTTTTAGTAGGTATGGAATTCATCATGTCTTTGGATATCCATGATGTAGACAGCTTCATCTGGGATGGGAATCTGCTCATTTATTACAGTCAGTAAAGACAAATAGGACATTATTTCATGCACAAAACTGATCTCAGCCTAAGGTAGATGGCAAAAAAAGAGAAAACATTAATAAAACAGAAGAACTGCTTTCTGCAGAAGTCTGTTTCTGTCCATAAGGGTTTTTTTGGTGACTTGCTCAGATACATTCTGTTTTACAGGCATGTAAATTTAGGACAAATAAATATCACCTTTGTCAGTTGTGGGGGTCAGATCAGCATATTATTTACTACGGCTGCTGCTAGAATTTGCTATTACACTCTTTCAGCACAAGATTTTAGGGGATCCACCTCCTTTTCAAGGGTAGGAAACTAGAACAAATAGAGTCATGTAATAGGCGTGTAGCAGTGAAATGTCATTACGGTCCTGGAGGTTACTCCTTACCTTACTAGGTTTAGAAGATGGGATTGCTGAGACAAAGTCTGGTATGTCCAGAGACTGGCAAAAGAAGCACTGACAGAGACACAAGTATTCGAACACCATCAGTGTGCAGAGGACACTTTACCTTCCTCATGTCTGTACCTCTTCCACTGGTGTTGTCCAGATCTTGTACAAGATCAGTTTTTGATCAAACAGATCTTACCAAGGCTTAATTCAGTCAAAGCAGAGGGTAGGCAAGTAGACAAGTAACAATGCTCTGAAAAATTCTGCAGGTTTAGTATAAAATGCATTTAGATTAAAAGTATTGAAAGAAAATTGCTTAATTTGGGGATTCATTTAAGAAAGCTCTTTAATTTCTTGATATTGTTAATGGCATGATGCACAGCAACTCCAGGGTCTGATTCTGGGGGACAAAAAAGTTACTGCAATTGTACATACCTTTGCTCTCTGGGCTGTGTGTATTATTGCATCTCAAAATGATGGTAACTAAGGTCTTAGGAGGTAGGTAAATTCTGCAAGCCCTGAATGTTAGAGGCCATCTCTGTGGGAATTTAGGCCTTGATAAAAGAATTGCCCAAATTACATATCAGTGTACCCTAAAAATCTACAAAAATTTCAAAGGCACATGGTTGATGACCCTTTTCCTTCAACACAAAGGGTCTTTCTCTCTGTAGAACAATGCATTACACTTTGGCCTAAGCTACACTTTTGTCTAAGAGTCAGGAATAAACTCCTCAAAGAAAGGCCTTCATAGAGCTCACCACATTTCCTCAACCTGCACTCTGGAAAGAAACAATACATACCAGGAGAGCAATTCTGGTAGGTCTGCTGAAGCCAAAGGCTACATATTGCCCTAAATGTTCTCCTGAAGAATTAATGTAGTTATATATCATAATATCAGTTGTACCTCTTAAAATACAATATTGGGTGCTTTTAGATACTAAGGTTAAATCTCTAGTGAAAATTAAGTGTTGCCAGGACTCTTGTCTGAGGTCACCTGGTATGGAGCACTGCCAAAATCAATACTACTAAATGCTATTAAATACTACATCAGTATATTAAGGTCTCTTGCTCTGCAAAACAGGGCAACTGCCTATTGGGAATGGCTCCTGCCATGTGCTAATCTCAGAACCATGCCTGGGAACAATTCGAGAGACTGCTGAAGTGGGCCAAAAATATGCCAGAAACTTCTCTAGTAATTAAAAACTTTAGAAAATTGATTTTCATTGCCTGGGAATATTCTTTGGCACTGCTAAATTTATACTATAAGTGTAGCCTGTAGAGATGAATACTATGTAAGAACCCATAGACACTAGGGTTTCTGGGAATATGGACCAGTTAATACTGTGACTCAATTCACCCAGTTATCTGCAACCTTATATTAAGTCTATGTCTGATTAAGTATATTGCCTGAGAAAACATTTTATGTGATGAAGCATTAATTTATTATTTCCTCTTATTCCATACTTAATTTTAAAGGACAAATTCATTAGACTCAAGAAATGCAGTCTTTATAAAACAGGGATTAGCAGATAACACATGAATATATCAGAGCATTGGGACCAGGGATTAGCTTCACTGAAGCCAGATGCAATTAGAGATGTTAGGTTCAGTGAGCTGAGACATTCTTCTCTTTAGACATCTGAACCATGTTTGAAAGTTTAGTTTTCAGTTTAAAGCCTCTTTCTTGCAAGTTGTAGCAGCCTTACTTTGCCTGCATAGGGTTTTTAACTGCTTTTTGTGGGGGAAGATACAGAATAATTAGCATGCTGACAGGTTCATATTTTTATTTAAAAAATTCATTGTTGAGCATAGCAGGCAGTGCTTGTGCAATAGCATCAAGTCATTTGTTCCATTAGGATACACAGTACTCTTTGCATGACAATATGCACCTTGTTCTCTTAACTAGGGGATGTAAAAATCCTTTATGAGCTTACTATATTTAAAAGCGAAAGGAAAAAGCACTAAATCAGGCAAATACTGAATTTCATCTGGCCATGTGTTGCAGATCAAAAAAGACTGAGTTAAACCCCACAAAGTTAAATCTTTACATCTTCAAACAAAACTAGAATTTTCCTTCTGGGGCTATTACATCTTTTGCCATGTAATATTATCACTAATAAAGATTGTGTGTTAGCAAGAGAGGCCCTGAGTAGGTTCAGGCAATAGACACTTTTGTAGTTTCTGTTGTTAACAATCTGTCAAAGTCAGGCTTCCAAAACAGTGTAAAGGAAGAAATAGAAAGAGACAGAGAGAGAGAAAGAAAGGAAGGAGAGACAGAGGGAAGGAAGGAAGGCTGGTTGGCTTAACATAGAGGCACAAATTAAAAGCAGCAAAAAGAGAATGAAAAAAGACCAGGGCTCAGGGAGGAGAGATGAAAGTAAAAGAAAAGACAAACATACACAGCTAAGGCCAGAGTGCAAGTCCTTTCAAGTCCTCATTAACCCCACAGTAAAGAGTTTCCTTGTGAACATTTAGCCTTTTCATTGAGCTCTGCTTTTTCATTGACAAATGTCAGCTGTGAAACACGTTTGGACGCAGCAGTAACCCTCTAAAACCTCTTTCACAGAGTGCAAGCCAAACCCACCACTATGTTTTAGCTCCATGAGCAGACGGACTAATGTGAATAGTGTATTAGGCCAATGTGTAGATGTGAAAGTCGCACCCATGTCTGTGTGAGTAGCTGTGCAAGAACTGGGAAACTAAAACTTCCCTGATTACAACCTAAGCACCAAAGTCACCAGAGTAGCATAATTGTGAGGGAAGGATGAATGCTCACTCATGGCTGATTTCTTTGAAAACCTTCCAAGAGAACCATGACTGCCTCATTCATCTTTAAGGGTCTCAGGAGCAGCTGTCACAAAGAGGGGCAATGGCACTGCAGCCCAGGATAACTTCTTTCTTGCAAGCACAAGGTCAACATCCAGGCTCTCTTCCAGAGACCTTAAACATGTGCTTAACTTTTAAATTCATAAATAAACCCACTAACTTCAGCGTGGCTTTTCATGGAGGTGAAGCTCCTCTGAGGACTGGGATTTTTTCAAAGCCTTGAAGTACAGATCCCTAAAAGACTCTGAAGTCCTTTGAATTTAGAAAGATCCTTCATAGGGAAAAAATTTCAACAGCTCTGCAAATAGATTTGATATAGGGGGCTATATGATTTAGAAGGGACAAACACAGAGTGATATTTACAAAAAAACTCACAAAAAGTTTTTGTTTACTAGAAGTTCTTTGCTTGCCAATGTAGTTAGTTTGTTCTTTCTTCATTTAATGTTGTTAAGAAAAAAAAAAATGGGAAAGAAAAGGCAATTATTTAAGAAGGTCAAATGTGTTCCAGCCTAAACTGTGAATTACTTAAATAACAGGACATGTCACAAAACTGACATCAGTGTTTCTCCTCAGTCCCACCCAATGATAATGAGAAGCCATTTGAACAATTTTAGCAGAGCAAAATAAACAAAGATTTTGTGCAGACCCTATTGAGAGCTTGATCCAGAAAACCTGTATCCAGCCAAATAACTCTTTGTCAAATTAGAAATTCCCCTGGCATTGCCTTATTCAGTAAGTAGGGAATGTTTGGAATACTACCATAATGAGCATGTACAGGATCAGGTGAAAGAAATTAGTCCATCCTTCTTTATACTGATTGTCACCACACAGAAGGCAGCTGTCATCTTTAAATCTTGTTTTAGTGGGAATGAGATACCGTTTTTTGTGGTAAGGGAGGGAAAAAGGAACATAACTGGCAGAAATTCTGCACAGTTGAGCTGCTATGAATAGTTAGCAATTATTTTATTACCAAATGGGACAGAGAGAAAACAACAGGGAACATTGAAAACATTCCCGCGAGAAAGAAGAGAAAAATATTATTTGTAACAAGAAAAATCTAGGCAGTACACTTGGAAGCAGGGATTTCAAGGAAACCCCTTTTTACAGAGATGAGAAGCAAGTGGAACAAGGCTCTGAAGTGGAAGCATATGTGTTCACTGAGGGGAGCTGACGTAATTGGTAAGTGGAACTTGGCCTCCTCAGAAAGCCACGTCTTTGTGCAGCACAGCAGAAGGGTGTGTGGCAGGGAGGGGTGTGAGAGGGAGCTCTGTTTACAGCTGAGGTGACGTAGGAATCTTAGGACTGCTCTTCTTGGAGTCCACACCAATAAACCCTGAGACACCTTAGCCTGAAAGAACCAGCTGCAGCTTCCTTTCTGCTGTGTGACGTGTTGGTTGTAACTGTTGCCATGGCTAAACACAGGTAGCTGTCATGGTTTGTCACCAGCCTGGCCAGAAACACCCTCAACATGGCATGTGTGGCTGTCAGCACCATTGTGCCCTGAATCCATGGGGTGGTATCATGGCAGAACCCAAAGTGAGTGTGTCCGAGTGATCGACACAAGGTGGTACTTTCGGGAAAGGGACAAGCTTGACAGAAGCCTCTCATAGCAAATCTTGTCTTCCAGGTGAGTCAGTGACTGCACATCCCAGCCTATGCACCCCAGCCTAGGTACCAGGTAGGCCGTGGGATGGTTCCTGTCCTCAGTTGCAGATACTCAGTAATATCCTTCCCCTCACTACATACAAGATGTAGTTTCTGGCATGTGAATTTGTCCTTATTTCATTTGGTCTTCTCAAATTTTAACTCTTAAAATAAACAACTTTGCTATCCCTTATGCGTTCCTTGAGAACTGTTGGTATTACAGAGGTTTCCATTGCCAAAAAGGCAAAAGCAGGGACACGGTGCAATGAAAAGGTTAATTGATGTCAGTATCTTTTGGAGAGGGATGCTAGGAAGGAGGAGTATGTGGTTACAGCAATAACCAAGACAAAAGACCCAGGGTCTTTCCCCATCGGTGCAGCAGTCCTCTTGCATGACTGAGGGGGAGCCACTGCTATCTTCTGCTGATGTTGCTGCTATTTTGCAATGTATCTAGGGATGCCTGTCTGATTGCAGGCATGTAATTTGATGTGTCGTCAGCACAGCGTGAAAGGATACAAAATTATCACTCAATCTGCATGAGAGGAAAGAAAAAGCAATGGACGTACCAGGCAGAGCAGAAGGATATAGATACTACTTTGCATGAGAGCAGCCATCAGAGAGCACAGATCACCAGTCACTGCTGAGCATTATAGCAGAGGTTAGTTTTGAAGAGACAACATTAGAGACTGGGGAGCTGGAGAGCCCGTCTTGTGCACAGAATGCAGCAGGGGATACAATCCAAACATTTTTAGAGAAAATTACAGTAGCAGGTAATAAAAAGTGGAAAACCAGTCAGGGGAATTAACAGCAGCATGCTAATAATGTCATTGGCATATATTCTTTTCAAATTGCAGATGTAATGGGTGAAGCAATTACATCCCCAAGAGTCCTCTCTACTCATCTAATCTACAGCATTGCCTCCTCAGATGCAGGGATTGAATAACTCTTGCAGTGTTTCCTTCAATTATTCTAGTCAAAGCAATTTTGCATATTAAATGTTATTTAAAAACTGGTCTAAATAGGCTGGTTTCATTTAAATAAAATGGAATAGAGCATGAAAAAAGAGACATTTAACTGGCATTTCTGAGAAAGCAGTAATTTTTGATCATGAGGTAGTTGTGCATATCTGGAGTTTGTAAACCTTTTGCTTGTATACTTAGACAGCATGTGTTTATGACCTAAGTGAGGACAGACAGGTAGGGATATAACATTTATAGCCTACAAGGGGTAACCAGGTAAGACAGATAACATTTAAGTAGCGGCACTAAAATTACTAAGACTTTACTGTAGTTCTCTAGATGGAAAGCAGTAAATGATTACCAAGCATTATTATCTCATCTTAGGAGTTCACTCAACACATAAGGAAAAATAAATAGTACACTTTGTACATTTAATTCAGTCATTTGCCTGTTTACATTGAAACCTGGCTGCTTTAACTCCCCAAATGTTTAATATCAAGTAGGTTCAAAGAAAAGTATAACTCCTCAGCAATGAATTTCCTGACTTTGCTCTTTCTGTTTATAAAAGATGATAAAATGGATTGCAATGTTTTACAGAATTTCAGTATTTATTACATATCGAAGCTATTGGCCTAGCATTTTAGAAAGATTTACAGGTTTTTGTCTTCAGATGTCACATAACAACTTTAAGACTAATCTCAACCAAAGATGCTAAATTGCCAAAGTAGTTTCACAACTGTCTGGAGTCTTAAACCTTTCACACCGGAATTTAGTTCTGCAGGGTCCACAGAGTATGCAAGTAAAGAAAAAAAGGAAATAAGTGAGCCAGCTAAATCATTTGTACAGTGATTAAGTGAAGACTGCAGTGACCCTTAAGCTGATGAAATGAAACACTGCAGGAAGTGGAAAAGCAATAAACAAAATGGCAGAGGTTGTTGAAGACTATGGACAAGGTGGTGTTACCAAACACCAAGCCCTGAGGCAGAATCTGCCCTGCAGAAGGGACACTGTTCCCCTTATCCTCCTCTAATTCAGAAACATCATACTCTACTAGGATTTCTCAAACATTTACAAAGCACATTTCCCTTTCGGTTCATCTTTCTCCATGTGACTGTCTCTTTTCCAAACCCACTGCAGCTCCAATCTTTCAGAGTGAGAGAATAAAAGGGTTATATGCTTGTTCTCTCCTCCCTGTTCCTGACAGAAATGAGTGCTGAGAGCAATTAAAAGTGTATTATTAGCAATTCCCCTGCTATTGCAAGCACTGACAGTCAGTACTTACAGACGATTCTCACTTTGCCTCTCTGGAGGAACTAAGCTGCTGCTGACTTCTGCTGTCTAAAGTTTCATGACCCTTTTGAATGCTCTTGTGACCTTCAAGGGGTTCATGACCCCAACTGAGAAACACTGGGCCATTTCTGTAAAACATTATTGTTTTTTCATGGGTAAATATTCCCGTGCTCTGAAGTGCACTAACATCTTGCTATGGGCCCTTGCAGCTGAGACACTGAGGATAGACTTTCATGACGCAGAAACCCAGAGAACATCATGTATCATCTCTGTAGCTGCTTGTTGCAGATGCTGTGCAACATCCTGCCAGTCCAAAGGGCAGAGGGAACCCCAGATTGAAAGGAGAATGAAGAGAAGCCACATGCTGTGAGCACAGTGCAAAATGTGCAAGTGCAACATCATCTTGTCGGCTGGAATGCTACAGGCAGGGTCCTGGACTCTACAGATACCTGCACACAGGAGCAGCAACAGGAAAGTTAATTATGGTGTAACTGAAACCAGCACTCTGTTGCGAGGTGGGTGGCTCCAGGGCTGGCACAAGCCACAGCAGGGTGCTCTAGAGTGGTGCTCAGAGAAGTTCGCTGAACTGGGACAACCTCAGGGGGCAGCTAAGAGAGCCTCTGGAAGCCTGCAGCTCACATGACAGCAGATGATGGGACCTGGGTGAGGTCAGAAGAAAAGGTGACCAGTACCCTCACACCTATAAAAGAATCCATTAGGCAGTGCTGATGACCTGGAGTGATACCAACAGGGCAACAATTTGCACGGCGGTTCGCACAGAAGGTGTGCAGGAAGGGTGCTGAAGACCTGACCACTCATCCAGGGAGAAGTTGTATCCACCCACAGAAAGCATTGGACTCATTAAGCCCTGCACCCACCCTGAAGTCTATGGGCCTTGATGAGTACACCAGTAGAGTACACCCAAAGGTGCTGAGGGGAGTGGAAGAGCTTGACAACCCACTTGCAATCATTTACCAGAAGTCCTGGCTAAGTGGAGAGGTCCCAGTTGACTGGAAGTGAACAAATGTAACACCCATCTTCAAGAATGGCAGGAAGGAGGATCCAGGGAGCTAAAGGCCTGTCCATCTGATGTCGGTGGACCAGGTTATGGAGCAGATCATCTTGAGTGACAAAATGTGGCACTTGCAGAACAACCAGGGGATTGGGCCCAGCCACCAGTGGTTTATGAAAATCAGGTCCTGTTTTACCAATGTAATCTCCTTCTGTGACAAGGTGACCTGTTGGAGGACACAGCTACTAACAGTGGAAGAGCAACTACAGCAACACAGATCTGTGAATGCCTGAACCGAGGATGCTGCACTTTGCTGTTACATAGACTGTTGATATGCCTAGGGTCAGCCTACAGTTTTGGGAGTTCTGTCCTGTTTCAGGATTTTATGATATGTTTTTCTTTTGTTCTCCTATGCACCCTTGTTGGAAAATTCCACTCACATGGCTTGTAACCCACTCTTTACTGCCTCCTGCTGGCAGCAGCGTAACAACCCCCTATAAGGCATACCCCTGCCTCTATCCCCTAAATTTTTGGGGTCCTTGCCTTGTTTGGCTGGGACTTACCCAGACTCTTCCCCAAAACTTTCCCAGGCTGCACCCCATTCCAGAACCTAGCCCCTTGACCCTATATAAGCTGTGTACCAGTTCAAATAAATCTCTCTTGCTTGCACCTTCTCTACCTCACTCCTCGGAGAGGCCTCCCCTCATTCTGTCCCTCCACAACCCCTCAGGATTGCAGTGACTCACTTGGTGGATGAGGGAAAAGCTGTGCACGTTGCCTACCTGGACTTTAGTAAAGCCTTTAACACCATTTTCCACAACATTTTCCTGGAGAAGTTTGCAGCCCATGGCTTGGACAAGTGCACTCGACCAAGTAAGAAACTGTCTGGAAGGCCAGGCCCAGAGAGTAGTAGTGACTGGACTTAGATCCCTTCCCTGGATTGAATGAAACATGATAGCTGGCAGCCAGTCATGAGTGGTGTTCCACAGGGCTCAGTACTGGCACCTGTCCTGTCTAATGTCTTTGTCAATGTTTTGGACAAGGGGACCAAGGGCACCTGCAGATGACACCAAGTTGACTGGGACTGTTGATCTGCTGGAGAGTAGGAAGGCTTTACAGAGGCATCTGGACAGGCTGGATTGATGGGATGAGGCCAACAGAATGAAGGTCAACAAGGGGAACTGCCAAGTCCCACACTTGGGTCACAACAACCCCATTCAATGGCACAGGCTGGGAGAAGAGTGGCTCGAAAGCTGCCTGTTTGAAAAGGATCTGGTGGTGCTGGTAAACAGCAGCTTAACATGAGCCAGCATGTACCCAGGTAGCCAAGAAGGCCAATGGCATCCTGGTTTGTATCAGAAACAGTGTGGCCAGAAGGACCAGAGCAGTGACTGCCCCCCTGTACTCAGCACTGGTGAGGCCACACCTCAAATCCTGGATTCAGTTCTGGGCTACTCTCTACAAAAAAGACATTGAGGTCTAGAGAAGGGTAACAAAGCTGTATCTGGAGCACAAGTCTTATGAGGGGCAGCTGAGGGAACTGGGGTTGTTCAGCCTGGAGAAAAGGAGGCTCATGGGCAATCTTATCATTCTCTTCAATCACTTGAAAGGAGGGTGTAGCCAGGAGCAGGCCAGTCTCTTCTCCCAGGTAGCAATTAATGGAACAAGAGGAAATGGCCTCAAGTTGCACCAGGAGAGGTTTAGGTTGGATATTAGGAAAACTTCTTGACCCAAATGGTTGTCAAGCTTTGGAAAAGGTTGCCCAAAGAAGGGATGGAATCACCATCCCTGGAGGTACTTAAAAGATATCTATATATGTTGCTTCGGGACATGGTTTAGGAGTGGACTTGGCAGTGACTTGATGATCTTAAAGGTCTCTAAGATTTGCATTACTCCTGGTTGACTCCTTCCTTTACCTGGGACAGAACTGGGTAGTGCTGTTGACGGGCACACCCCCAGCACTCCTCATCCTGCACAGGAGATTACTGTGCCAAATGGAAAAGTAAAAAGTCATAGGAAAGCAGTATCAACTTGCAAAGTCATCTGATGGAGAAGAATGAGTGAAGAAAGGGGCAGGAGTCCAAAAGCCATACACATGAAGCTTACCTCTTCTAACTCACAGACCCCCAAATTTGTTTATTGGATATGGTCATCTGAAGGTGATATGAATGTATGTATTCAAGGAAAGATGACACATCCTCTGCAAAATATTTATAGAGTAATAGTGAGAGAGCAAGCCAGAGTCTCCTCCAGAGAGCAATTCAGCACAGAAAAAGGAGTGGTAGCAGGAGAAAGCATTCACATAAAAGTCACTGGTTTAATTCATGGACCCCAGCATAACTGGGGTACCCCTGTATTGCAGTAACAGGCTTTGGACTCAGACTTGCACCATTCAAGCACCAAACAGCACTGAGTCCTGGGAGGATATTTAGACATGGCATGCAGACAGGGCAGGGCAGTCAGCCTTGGATGTGGTCCCAGCTTGACCTCCCTGCTTGATATTAAGCAGCCTGTGAACAAACATTTACTACAGTAACAGCAAACAAGGGAGTCTCTGTAAGGTGTAAAGCTGGGATACAAATTACAAACATATGTAAATTGAAATAGTTTAGGTTAATTTCTTGGTACTGAATTCAGTGACTAAGCGCTTAGCTCAGAATGCTCATTCCATGCCTTGAGCTCCTGCTTTGTCCATCTCTTCAGTGGCAGAAAGCAATTTAGCATAATCCTTCTACTGTAATGTCCAGTTTTTCCATAAAGATTACAGATGAAAGCAAAAGGCCTCGTTCTAAAGAAGGCTTACTGCTTTGCAAAGCTGGCCGCTGTGTTTAACTGGACCAGAATGGTACACTGGAGAACAGAGGGAAATCTCACATTTGAGAGGATGCAATGAAGGAATCCCAGACAACCTAAACAATCCTTGTTTGCCAAACAATGTGTGTGAGGCTTAAAAAATGATGAATTCGAAACACATTTCCTGCTTCACAACAATTGGAAAATACCTTTCAATCAAATGAATAATAAAACTCACCAAAACCAGTGAGGCTGATTATATCGAGCTTAAATCACTGCAAAGCTACTCACATGAATGTGGCTGCACCCACCAGCTGATACCATCTGAGGATCTGGTCCAGGAATCTGCGTAAGGCAGGCTGTAAGATAACGATGGGAGACCTTTAGTCTTTTGGCACACAGACCTAGCTGTTAGTCTCCTCAAAGTCAGTTCCCTTACCTCTTGTAGTGGGCTCGCCTGGAAATACTGTGGGTTTATTTTTTTTTCTCACAGTATTTCTGCTTCTATCTTTGACTTTCTTTGACTTCTATCTGAAATAGGGATATTAAAAGAAGCACACAAATTATTTTTAAATGTGACCTTTTTTTTTTATAAACTCAGAAAGGTTGTTGCATTGGGGGGGATGAAAATTCAAGTTACTAATTTTACTCCAGCTATTGAAACAATAATAGCGAGACACTATGATTCTTTAGAAAAAAATTAATTGTTGAGCTCTATTTATCTAGAAAGATATTCAGCCTTATAGACTTGGCCTGCCTGAGGTGTGGTTCATGCAAGTGGTATATTCAATCTTTTATTGAAGTACTCTTACTAATTATATAAAGGAAGCTTCAATCAAAGATTTCCTGGGTTTTGTAAATGAATTAAGTTACTGAAAAGTCAGGCTTTGTAAGTTAGTGGAGAAGAAGTTACTACTTACAGTCACAGCTTTAATAGAGCTTTTAAAAAGTACATGTAAGCTATCAAAATAACTACAAAACCTGGAAAATTTGATACAATTTGGTTTTGGGAACAGTTCGGCTGTTTACTCTCCTTTCAAAAGTGAGTGTTGAAATTATTTACATGGCTTTCTACTCCCATTCGCAAAATCTGCAACTTCTCAGTCTGAAGCTGGAAGAGGTGGAATTACTGTACTAGGGTGACCTTTCTCCCTGGAAAAGCTGAGCTAACTCTGAACTGGTTCCTCTGGCCTTTTGAGCTCATGCAAGTAGGAAAGGCTGTAATTTAAGTGGAGGGGGAATGGTTCTTTGAAGCATAAGATATATGTACTGTAGACAGGCCACCCAAATACCCAAATCTCTTGGGAGCTCACCCACCTCTGTGGTTCCCAGAGTGCTAGCAAACAGTTATTCAGTATTTTTTTAAAATCATTGCTGCTACCATGTTTGTGCATTTCCCCTGAAAAGGATGTGGTGTGGTTTAGGCTGCTTTTTAAAAGATTATATTGATTTTGTCCACTCCAGCTGGCTCCAACATTTCACTTGAACTCAATCAAGGGTATTTGCATCCAGTTGTAAGATCTGTCAGAACTGCAGGAATTTAAGGGTAGGATCAAGTCAAGCTGGTGTGGGGTGAGTTTGGAAAAAAGGCTGTGTTTATATTCTGCCCGTGCTGTAACTCAGCTTGCTAAAAATACAACTTCTGGGTTCATGGTACATTTATCCTAAAGAAAGTGGTTGAGGATATTGCCTTACAAGCGCAGTGGGATACAACCCAGCTTGAATCAACAGCTCTCACCCCCAGCTGTGGTAGCTTTCCCACCTCTCCCACTGCCACTGCAGCCTGCAAGCGTGAACTATACATAAAGTTGGTCCTAAAAGTTGTGAGCATGGTGTGCTGACCCAGCACACTGGCAAATTTTCAATTTGACTTCCTAGTTCAGTGAACTACAGGCATTTACTTCTATCTGTGATTTGCCCATTCTTGCTACAGACAAGACCCAGGCGCTCAGGGAGGCAGCTGGAGACCTCAGCCGCCTCTGCTGTTGGTGTTTCATCTGCTGTGTCTGCATGTCAACACCTGAAACCCAATCTGGGCTCAGCCAGCTTGAGTTGGAGCAGTCTAATCTAAACTTCCAGCTCTACCTAGCTACTCCTAATGAATCCTGCTCGGCAGATTTCAGGGTTTTGCAAGAGAGGTGACTTCTGCAGCTCAGTCAACAACATGGCCAGTGGGACACCATAGTTGGGTACATTGGCATAATCAGCCCTTGAACATGTATTAGTGTTCCCAGCTCTGGGTTGGGTGAAGGTATGCACCCTTCCTGTCCTCCTGCCTGATAACTGTGGGCAGAAGAAGAGAGAAGGTGGCTGCAATGGCAAAATATCTCCTAGCACCCTGCTGAATTTACACAGAGCTTGTAATCAAGTTTCAGGCACTTCTCCTAATCTAGGCAAAACCCAAGCTGTGCATTTTTCATGTTCAGCTCTTAGCTGGGTTCTCCATTAACTACCACTGTCAGAGAATATTACTTGAATTACTATTGTCTGATGATTTCATCAACATTTATTTTTCAGATGGGACACTTAAAATTAGCATGGAGTTTCCTCTTAGACTTACTGGTATGGTTTTGCTGTCAAGTACAGGAGGACCAAGAAAATGAAGAAGGATAACACCCCTTTGCCTTAATTTGTTAGGACAATTGGAGTCGCAAGACTAAATTTTCTCCTCTTATTTCCTTTCTGATTATGAATTGAATACATGCAAGAGAAAAAAAAAAGAAAAAGAGTGAAAGAAAGACAGACACTAAACTGTGTCCTTCAGTTTGAAACAAGGAGTTACTTTAATGACAGTGCTTATAAAAACAATATTATGTTGAATTATTTAATATGTTTTACTTAATAAAAAGGAAAAAGGAAGACGAAATAGAGCACTGAGGAAATTTCTTGTTTATTTTTCTCTCTTGGTGGTTCATTTTACCCACCAGTGTTTTTTCTTCATTGCAAATCCCCCTTCCCCCTTGATTGAAAACAGACTCTCTAATAAAAATGGTTTAAGATCACAGTGATAGCTTCAATTCAAGAACATGAATAAAGAGCACCCTTGGAGAAAAGACCCCATCTGCTCACATATGATATTAGGAAGAGAGCATATAATGCAGAGTAGTAGTGATTGCTACCAGGTGTAAGATTATTCAGGTCTTCCACATATTATTTCTAATCTACATGGCCACCTAAAAAAAGAGAGATTCAAGTATCCTATAAAACAGGTCCTATGTTTTACATTTGACCTCTTCCTGAACATCAAGCTTATTAAAAACAAATAAAAAAATGTCCTGAATGGAAGCTGGAGTTTGATCTGGAGCTTATGGCAGCTGACAGCAACTCTGCTATTGCTTTTAGCAGGCCAGTAGCTGACCTCTGCTTCATTCAAAAAGAAACCCTTATCAAGCTGCCTCGCTACAATCACTCCACAAGTGGTTTCTATTTCATTTTATTCTAATAACCTTACAGAAATACATTTTTCACCAAATTGAAAGCTTGTCTTCCCTGAAGCCATGGAAAGGATTAGATAGCATTACATCAGACATTTCAAACAGTAAATTGTGGACTTGGAAGAAGTACTTCAAAGCGTGGTTATGTGAAGCTTCAAGTGCCCAGGCAGAACAGCAGAGGTGAAACAATCGCAATCTCTGCAGCAAAAGGCAGTGACTCAGTGAGTGTAAGCCATGAATCCCATTATTTTAATCTAACATATACATTATCATGAAATCCATGTCTAGTACTGTGCTGGTTACTGTAAGAACATATAATACAGGGCCTTCACTCAAAGACAAAATGTAATCAAGAAAAAAGCAGGTTATGAACAGAGATGGCAAGACTTTGGCACACCTTTTTTTTTACACTTTTATAAAAAGTACAGCAACTGGAGTTGGGGAATGCACAACTTTTTTAGACAAAATGATTAAACACAGACAAAAAACCCCCCAAAAAAACAAAACCCAAAAAAAAAAAAAAAAATAAAAAAACCCCCAAAAACAAACAAACAAAAAAAAAACCACCCAAAACTGAAAAATCCTCCAACTAGTATAGAAACAAATGAACATATAAAAAGAAACCTTGGTCTTGTGGAGTTTGTTTATATGAATTTACAAGGATAAATTAAATTGGAATTACTCTTTTCTCTCTGGGTAGAGTCAGGGATAAGGGTTTTCACTGCCTTAATTATATTGATATAAGCTGGCTGGGGGCCTCTGCCTATTCATACAAAACAGGTGCCACTTTACCAGCAAGGGGGATGCCCCTTTTGTCCCCAAACAAGGCATTAGTGAGCTAGTAACAGTGGCCACATTTCACTGTTTGCCAAGTCATTATCAGGAGGCAGAAATATATGCACTCAAGGAAAAGCTTGTCTTGGGGGTTGTTTGAAGAGGCAACATATTGGACTTTGACAGAGATCATTTCATCAAAATGGATTTTTAGGAAAAGGATATTTTGTGGGTTTCTTTGGTTGGGTTAGGGGTTTTTTTTAATTATTTTTGCTTGGGGTTTTTTGTATTTGGTTTTTGGTTTTGTTGAGGGGTTTTGTTAGTTTTCATTGGTTTTGTTTGCTTTTTTATATTAAACACAATTATTTAGTTTCAGCCCACCCTGCAATTGATTTTTGCCAGCTTCCTCTGTGCTCTTTGCCTATCACTGTCCCTGGGCTGAGTACCCCAAAGACTTTAGCTGCCAGGTTGTTTTATAGCATACTACTGCAATTTGGAAGGGCAACATCTCTCTGAAGAACAGAAACTTTTCAGTGATCAAGGAGCCTCCTTTTTGTCAAGCAGCAAAAAGCACAACCAAGATATACTGCAAAGGCTTTTCTGAGTTGGACACTTTTGCTTTAAGCTGAAAAGAATGAAAGTTTATGTCTTGGACTGAAGGCTGTTTCCAGTCATGAAAATTTCAAATAGAGTCTTTCTTAGATGTTCTGCATCCATGGAAAATATTTATAACAATTTCTCCTAAAAATACTTTTCTTTACATGTCTTGAAGGATATGTAAAATATTTTATGTTTTTCCCATTCCTGCATGCTTAATAACAATTCTGGTTTATGTTCTTCACTAAACTTGGATTAAAAATGCTAGATTGTTTGCCCACAGTCACGCCAGAATGTCTGAGAATGACATTTGGATTCTCTCCAAGTTATTAGTATGAATATACTGGTTTGCTGCAGAAAAAAATAATCTTCTCTGACTATATAGTTCCCATACTCCCCTTTCCCACCCTGTCTCACAATCACCCCTGAAAAGATGGCACAGGCAGGACATTTAGGGCTGTGAGGAATTAAAGTACTTACCAGAGATGAGTGGAAATTGACTGTTCTGCTAATGGTGGAAGGCATCAAACCTTCGTGTCCAGTCCAGCCACAGGCAGCAGCTTTGTCTCAGCAGCTGCTGGGTTGATGTTGCAGCCATGGTGAATATGTGGTCAGACCACATACTTAATTTAGTTCAGATGTATGGGGAGTGTATAATCTGACATGGGTTGACACACTTCTCATACCTTATAGCTCCTACTTGCCTTCCATCACAGGACATACATTATATTCCCAATCTCCACTCATACCCAGTACTTCAATCTTACATCCCCTCCTCATACAATACCCTTTCCCTCTTCCAGGTTCCTGTCTCATGCAAAACCTACCTCTTGTATTTAATATTACCAAAATTTTACCTTTTCCATGCCCACCTTCACTTTCAAGCCCATATCCTTCTCAGCTGTTTTTTTGGCACCCCCCAAGACATCTCACTGGTACCCAGCCCAGCAGCATCCTCCAGAGCCTTCCAACACCAAAAGCGTGAGTTGCTAGTGGCAGCGACACTGACAGACCTTCTCCTACAGAGACTCTCACAAGTCAGGGCAAAGGAACAAGTTTTAACTGTCTCATAGTGACAGCCAATTATATTATGTGCTGGATGAAGCCTACTGCCTAAGTGCTAAGCAGGTTTATTGTGGACTGTGCTGCTTCCTTGGGCTTGAGCAATTAAATGTTGTGTATCTCACACTTCTCTGTGAAACAACTTGAGGAGCTTTTTCATCATGAAGATGGAACAATGGGAAGGGCTATGGAAATAGTAAGTTATTATTATAACTACTGAGTAGGTGGATCAGAGTTATGTACTTATGGCTGTGTTATTTACTGATTTATTACTAACAAACAAGCAGCTTTTTTATTTTCAATTAAATGTACATCTGTCCCTTATCTGGCTTCTCTCTCAATAAACCTTACTACTAGCTTTATAGTAAAATGCCTTTGAAACAGAAGATGAAGAGCACAGGTGGTTTCTAGGATGGGAGGATGAATAAAAGAGACAGATCATGTGAATTATCTCAGCTGAAGCAATAAATATGTGACCTGGGAATGTCCTGTGTGTCTGGTTTTGGACCATAAAGTCTGCCTAGAAAGGATGCCATTTATCTGCATTAGTCCCTCAAGCAGGCTTAGCAGTCTTTTTGCAGGCCTGAAACTATGTCTATCTATCACTGTTACTGTAATCTTAAAAGCAGAAGGGCTAATGGCAAAAGCATCTTAAAGATACAAATATGGTAAGAAATAAAATACCATGCTTGTACAAATGGGGAATTCCCAACCAGTAGCTGTGCTTTTTGCTGTAATAACATTTCAGTTGTGTTTCTCCATTAAATATTCATCAGTCTGTGCAGCAGCTCTTTGGCTCACAGTAAGGTCACTTGCTGCCATCTGCATCTCCAATACATGTAGGCCTGGGCTAGGAGCCCAATTTATAAATGCTTTAGTATCAAGAGCTCAGCAAAAGCACTTCAGGAAAGGGCTTCTGTCACAGCCAGCTGTGATTCTGAATGGCACCTTTAAAATTAATTTGTGAATAACTGATCAGATGGATTAACTCTGGCTTTTCTTTTTAGATAACCAGAAGGCAGATTTATTCCCTTGTAGGAAATAATGTCTTCTAATGTAAATAAACAACACCACAGAAAGTGGTTTACTTGTTCAATTAATATTTTGTTGTTAATTATTTGTAATAAATATACAAAATGTGGAAACTCTCTCACAACTAGTTCTCATGATAATGAATAAAAGCTTGCCATGGATCACGAAGTTCATGGTTGCTGCAGGACCAGTGTTTACCAAGGAGAGTATAATCAGTGCAGGCAGACAAAAAGTAGTCTGACTATATAATAGATGGATTTATACAGGCTAAAGAGATGAAGCTTGTGAGAGCAGTGGATGGGGAAAGAAAATGCAGCCAGTCAAAAATGAATTGACATTTTTTGATGGAAGGACTTTGTGAATTACCAAAGTGATACAGTTCCACATGTACAGCAAGTGGAAGGGGAAAGATAATTAATACGTTTGCAAATACACTCCTACAGAAAGGTAAAGCTATTACAGAGAAAATTATGCCTGATAAAATTAGTGCAATAACAACATTAAATATCTTGGTAATAAAACATATCCTTAAGATGACATAAGCCTAGTACTATACGAAGATGGTAATCTTATCAATACTGCTGCAGACAAGACATGTTCAGTAAATATTTGTGCTGTACTTAGAAAGCACAAGATGAGGAGAAAAATGTCAGATTTTCCAGGCCATTTTTAGCTGAAGACAACATAAGGCAATATTTTCTAGAGATAATTATTTTAAAGCAAAAGGTCAAGTAACAATCACCCCAGGGTACGATGAGAGCTGACTAAAGTGGTCTCTGTCATGAAGATGTTAATTTTTAACACATTTTGGAATATCAGGGAAATACCAGGGAAGACAGATAATATTGTGCTTGCATGGAAAAAAAGGGAGTGGTGTGACAAGAATAGGCTGGTGAGCCTGACATCAACACCAGGCAAAAGTATTTACTGCTCACTCTCCTCCTTTTTCACTCCTGACCTTGTTTCTTTTTGAACACCAGCCCAGTGCCCTTGAAGCAGTCTTCTAATAGCTTAGTTTTCCTATGCATCAGGAGCTGAGACTGGTTCCCATTGGTGTCTCTGCAAGCCTGACTGGCATTTCAGTACCCTCCCTGCTAAATACAACCACACATGGTCCCCAAAAGGACTTGGGGAGGCAGCTGGCCTGCTATGTGTCAACAGCACACAGGAGCTGGGAACAAGCCAAAGAGCAAGAGTACAGCTGAAGGATTTAAATATGGTCCCAGCTCCAAGGGATCAGAGAGGACCAGAGGCACATTTCCTGAGAGAGAAGGTTCTGAGTGATTCAGGCTACAGGGACTCTTCACTAGTTTCTCCCTTGAGAACTAAGGAGGGGGAATCCCTGACCACCCTGAAGGATGATGGGTTTACTTATGCTATTTACTTTCTGTGTCACTTGTAGGATAGCAGTCTGGCCTGGGCTTCTCTGGTTTTAACAGTCTGCAGCCAGTAACAGGAACTGTCAATAGTCCCTAGACCTTGTGTTTCCTTCTATTACTCTAAGTTTTCTGCTTTTCCTGCTTACTTCTTTTTTTTGAATATGTTATTTCAGATATTCTTGGAACTTCCCTCATCCAGACACTTTGCCAAAAACACCACTTGTAAAGTGCAGACTTGTAGCAGTAATAGCAAGAGAACAGGACCTGCAAAGGTAGTGGAGGGGATACTACAGAGTCTGTGAAACTCGCTGTGGGAGTTAGTATTCTGTGTCTTTATCACAGCTGAAAGACCTGTGAAAAGATTCACTGTTTGACTTCTGTTTTCACATATCCCACATACTTCAGCTTGTGCAGTCTGTTGTACAGACCAGCCTGAGAGATCTGCTTGATGGTACATGGGCATCTTGAGCATGCCATTGCTGGTTTTCACCCAAAAGTAAAGGAGACCTGAAGGGACATTTAGGGGGCTGAGAACAAACGCAAAAGATAATATAACATCTGAAATTCACTATTTATCTTTCTTTATTAATCTTCCTTTACAGACCATTTTGCAATAGACAAGAAAACGGAGGGGCAAAAAACATGACAACACTGTTCCAAGACAAGTCAACTGGAGAAGCAAACTGAACCAAAGACTATCCTCAACAAAGAGAATCTCACTAACAAGAAGGTATCAAAACTGGAGACAAGACAAGATAAGACCATATTGTATGCACCAGATTATTTTCCTAAGCACAAAATTAGGATTTTTTATAAATAAAAAAGTTAGAAATTGTGCAGTTGATATAGCTAGGTATGATAACTACAACCACTGATTCTTGAGGTCTGAGATGACTGGAGCTTTTATTGCTGTTATACTCCAGAGGACTAACAAGATGTTATTTTTCATGAAAGGTGCCAAGAAGAAAGACCAAAACCTTCATTTGCTTCTAAAAGGTAAGGGAAACTCCCTGTCATGATTAAAGCTGTGTAGGGATTAAGAGAGGAGGAAAGGCAAGGAGCATTGGCCAGTGTCATTGAACATGTCCCACTGCAGATGAAAAGATGCCAAAGGACGGAGTAAAAGCACCTCCTGCCACCTTCTCCAGAGAGCTGTCAATGGGACCATGTGCATCAACCAGTTGGTAGAATGCATATGCTTGAGCGAGAGTTCTGGGTTCTCTTTTCAAGGCAAAGGGACCTTGATTTGCTTGCTGATATAAAATATAGAGGGTAATCAGTCCAGTATCAGATGTATATTTCACACTTGCATGGCAAAATTTATCAATGCCTGACATTGTTTCTCTTATTCCCATAAGCATGGAGGATCACTGATGATGCTGGGAACTTGGAAGTAGCATCACTTACACAAGTAATTTGTCCAAGTAACATTCATTAGAGAAGTAATGTCCTGAAACTTTCACTCATAAATAGATGCTTAGCAGTTGAGAGACATTTACAAACACTCTGTGAAAGAGCATACTTCCTGGTTGATTGCCTGAGGACATGTGAGCTAGACAGGCTTCTTCATCTTTACAAAATCAATTGGTCTTAGCTAGACAGACTTTCTTGTCTTAGTGGGTGCATTTCATGTTAGCTAGACATATTCCTAACCTTAATAATAGGTGTCACAGTTGCTGAATATTGTTTGTGGCAGGCTTGTCAGCAAATGTCTGGTTTAATTTATGGAAGAGAATTGTGTCAACAATAGAAATTTATTGTTTCCTACACTTCATGCCTTCTGGTGTCCTTGGTATACAACACACTGTTATGGGAAAGGACTTGTGCAAAATGCTACGTTCTCAGTGAACCTGGGGTCACACATGTACCACCACAAGCATTAAATACCTTTAGCTGTAACACCCCTGGAGGTGCTCAAGGACTAGCTGGCTGGGGCTGTGAACAACCTGATCTAGTGGAAGGTGCCCCTGACTATGGCAGGGGGTTTGGATGTAGGTGATCTTAAAGATCCCTTCAATTAGGTGCTTCTCTTCCTCGCTTACCTTTATTTATTTTTTTTTTTTTAAGAAATAACATATGTATTTGAACACAAAAGGTTTTCTTTAAGCATTCAAGGATCTTCCTAAAAGTGCTAAAAGTTGCAGCAATTTCACTAAGAAAGTACTATTAGAAAACACTACACTTTTTTCCCCATGTTCTCTTGCTGAGAGGAACCCCAAAACTGCATCTTTCAGTGAAGTTGCTGATGGCTGAGGATATTTTAGTAAACTCTTCACAGGCTGAGTCTTTCAGCTCACTGTTCAGGATATGATCACATCTCAGTCTATCTGCTGGAGTTCTGTGGGGTTTTGTCCTCTGGTTGCCCAGGTGTGGCAAAGCAGCCACTACATAAAGCAGAAAATAAGGAGCCAGAATAAAAGTGTGTGTCCTGATCCTTTCCTGATTTGCAGTAAGTATATATTCTGGACCTGAAAATACGAAAATTGAAGTCTAAATAAATAATTTCTCTCCAACTCCATCTCTGTCTCAAACGAAAAAAACCTGTCTCTAACTTAAATTTTCATGAGGAAACTACACCAAATATGACACATTCCATTTTCTTATGAGATAACCTTTATAGAAATATCCCTAGTGGGTTACTGAACTCTGCAAAGTCATAACTAATTTCAAAATGTAGGTCATTAGTGTGACAGAATCTTCTATTAAATAGCTGTTTCTTTGCAGAATTTCATTACCTCTTTTTTGGCTATCAAAAAGCAACTCCTTTTAAAACTTTGACATAGGGATATGTATTTAAGGGCAGGACCAGCCATGGTAGTTTTAATAAGTAATAAAATATTATACTTTGTATATATATATATTGATTAGCTTTCTTCTGTTATGATACATACAGATCATATCTAAAATTACTTATAAGACACCTTACAAAGCAACAGCTGAATGTTTTGAATCCTCTAAGAATTTAACTTCATAGTCATCTTGACAGGTAGGGAAATATTATAGTGCCCAGGACTTGTGTTCCTCTTCCTAACTGTAAATGCCTAACTGAAATCCCTATTTCAACCCAGACATTTTAGGGTCCTCTCATGGCCAGTGAAACACAGGCATTGTTGGAGTCAAAGTCACCCTGAATGAATTCTTTAATTTCCCAGTCAGGCTACCTCACCAGGAACTGAAAGACAAGGATGGTGAAATTCATCATTTAAAGGACAGGACCTAACAATCTACAGTGTGTGCAATGAATTTGGACCTGATCTCATGAGTGTGGACAGTTTGAAAA
Organism: Acropternis orthonyx; assembly: GCA_035583155.1. Taxonomy (NCBI): domain Eukaryota; kingdom Metazoa; phylum Chordata; class Aves; order Passeriformes; family Rhinocryptidae; genus Acropternis; species Acropternis orthonyx. Next base: position 140,870,535 of record JAWWEU010000081.1, on the reverse strand, counting down.
GAAAGTTCCAACCACACTGTGCTTGCAAAGTCGCTGTGATGCAGAGGTAATAGTGGATTGCTGAGTTGCACAGATAATCAGCCTAATTCCGACCCACAGGCTTACTACCCTGACAAAAAATCTCTTTTAGGTCTGAAACTAACAGAGGCAGGCCCTGCGAGCAGATCTAGCTTCCAGCAATCCATCATGGTCCAAGTCAAAGTTGTTTGCTTGTCTGGGTGGGGTTAGTGATTGTGTTTTGCATCTCCATGTTACAACTGCTAGCAAATGCTGACTAGAACTGGCCTGTAGCACCAGGAAGGGAACAGCTTTTGGTGAAAACAATGAGTATGTCTTGACAGCCTATGACAGGAAAAATTCAAGATTATTGTCAAGCAACATTTCTGGAGAAAATTCATTTTTTGTTAAGAAAGGGGTGGCATTGCTGCAGGGAGTTCTGGTTCTTTTCAAATGTCATGTGATACAGTAGAAATATAGAGAAAGAGAGGCAGAGGGAAAAATCACACAAAAGTAGATATATACTCATAGTTGTAAGTGATGGTATGATAATCTTATATATGGCACTGCCGTTTCTCACAGTGAGGCTATCTGACCAGCTGCAGGTGTCTCATGGAGCAGAACAGGGTGGAAATGGGAGGAAGGAGGCAGAGCACATGTGGTTAGTGAGGGAATCCAGGTCTTTGAGGTCTGCTGGACTATTAAGTGCTGTACATGTCTTTTTGTGGAAGAGGGAGGAGCTCCTATTGTATTTCATGCTGAGAAAAGAAACCTTATACCAAATTATCACTTGCAGTAAGTGCAAGGTCAGTCACTTCTGAGAAGGCAATAAAACATACCCAGGGAAAGTTTCTTTGCACTTCTGGTTGATTTTTAAAAGCTTTCTGGAGCTTTGAAAATTATTGATAGTGTCACGCATAAATAGATGCCTGGGAAGTAAAAGGAAAATTTATGTAAAAATGGTCAGACCTCCTTTTCGTGGTTTTGCTCATACAGCAAGAAGATACCACCGCTACATGGAGGATCTGAAAGGGAGAGTTTCCCCTGCACTGGCATCTGTTTCAGGCTGAACATTTAAAGTCCATGTTGCTTTCTCTGCTGGCAGTAAACCACTCTGCTCAAATGATCATATGCCTGTGTTGAGGGACTTAAATGAATAGGAAGAAAAAACAACTTCATGAAGCTCTGAAATGGCAAGAAAGATCAAATTAATGTTTTCATTGGCATCAACTAGTCCCCCTTTCCTCAGAGCAGGAACTTTGAAAAGTCCAGAAGGGACTTTGGCTGGAGCATCATAAAGTAACAGACCAGCACTTGGAGATCACCAAGATGAGGGACAGTATGGTCTGTTTGAATTCTCAAGCACTCCTTAAACAGAAATAGGGAACATACATTACTACAAGCATTGATACCAACTGTTTCTATTCAAAATTATGCCCCATTCAAAGGCTTAAAGGAGACAAACCCCCTCCACATGGTGGTAACAGTTTGCACAAATCCACTCGTTGAAGCTTAGAATTGTTTTCAACAAAATTTGTGTTAGGAAACATGTGACAACACCACAGCTGAGCCCTATGCAGAGTGAGAACTGAAGTCCTTGGATCTCTTCCTTTGCCCACCAAACCCATGTGAAAAGTGGGTTAAGGTTCCCACAAGCAACTCCAATTTCAATACATTTCAGACTTTATTTCTTCAGTTCTGTGGCTTCCTGTGGTAGCAAACTATGCAGGATGGCTACCAGCTGTGTGAAGGCCTGCCTTTTATTCATTTTGAATTTACCTGCTGGCAGCTACATTTATAATCAAGAGCCAGAAAAATGGAAAATGAGTGTAATGTATCTCAGCTGTTACCCACAGCTGCTATGGGGACAGGATGGGTCGGGAAAAGAGTATCAGAGAAGAGTCATGCCATAAAACAGTACCGTGTCCCTCAGGAAGGGTCCCCAGAGGAATGTTTAAACCTCACTCTGGGAATCTCCCAGTGGGAAATGTGGCGCAAGAAAGGAACAGATCTATCTGCAAGGATTCAGAAAGGGATGGTCTGACTCTCACCTGCCTCAGCCATCTGCAGCCATGCAGGATGCAGAGGAAGAGAGGGAGGACCAAAGTAGCAAACAGACATTTGGATATGGGATAACTGTGGAATAAGGAGCCTGTTGCCTGAGAACTCTTCACCAGCCTCACTGGCACGTGCTCCTGAGGAGTTTAATATTAAGCACTTTGGGTTTCACTCAAAGCCTGCTAAGTCAATGGGAATCACTCTTTGGTTTTCTTTGTGTTTTGGACCAAGTCCTTTCAAAACAAGCAGCAAATAGAAACATAGGCTTTCTTCCTCCCTGTGGGCAGGATTTTCAGCATACCTCAACTTTTAGGATTGTGGCTGAGTTTTCCAAAACAATTTCCCTGGGAATGGAGAGATGATCACAAGTGACTGAAATACCCACGCTCTCTTCAGGTGGTTCATTGGCTGAGACAGAGAGACTCCCTGCAGCCTCACACTTCGCCTGGTGATCACAAGACAGGACTAGACAGGCTGGCGGCCAGCACTGTGGTCCTCCAGCACAGCCAGGAGCAAGCACACCCTCCCAGGAGCAGAGCTTTGCTCAGTCACTGGCAGCTGCCTGTCAGTGCACTTCACTTGCATTTAGGAAGCCCAATAAATTTCTGAGAATCTGGACTTACCCAGAATGTTTTGTTGTTTGTTTGTAGTTATGTCCAGCTTCTCCCAGTAAGAGCTCCAGGTAGCCGAATTCTTTCAAAGGTCTTGCCCTGCTTGTGAGTATTCAGAATTTTGCTAGCCTTGCCCCCAGGACCTGAAATGAATCATCTATTTTCTGCGGTAGCAGTAGGATCTGTGACACTAAAGCAGGGATGAGTTTTCCACCACATGCTGGAACTTGAGTCCCCTGAGCACATAAGCTGGCCAGAAGTGATGTTAAGCCTTCTGAATTTATACATGTTCAGTTCTCTGTTAAATAAATTTTCTATTTAACTAAATTTGAGAAGAGATTTATTAGGTAGGGCATTAGCCAAACGATGCTGAAAAAATGAGGTTTTCTACTTCCACTAAATCTTGGACTGTTGGGGTATTTTTGTGTGTTGTATCTCAAAAACACCTTGGCTAGCTTTTGATTTTAAAATAAATAAATTTAGACAAGCAGAAAGTGTTTCAAATGTGTATATTTTGCTTGTCTTTTGAGTTCCTCTAATTTTGAAACAGGAAATAATTTTTTGTCCTTAAGAGGCACAGGTCTTTTTACAACATTTGTGTATTTTAAGAGGCAATTTTGTATTATTTGTTATCAGTTTTATTTTCCAGCTCACAAATGGTAGATATGTCATTTCTCTTTTCCAAAGGACTTCCGTAGGTGTTTCAACATAGGCACAATCATTTCTGCATTGTGGGGGAGGTACTAAGGGGGCTAAGATTAAATAAAAGGGTATCCAATCTATTTGGAACTTTTTTAATGAAATCTTTTTGCACTAAAATTTGTCAAATTGCCAAGTTAAAACCTTAAGGTGGTTGAATTACTTGAAATTTTTTAATTTATTTTCATTTCCACAATCAAATTTTAATCCCAGTTTTCAACTTTCAATGTTTTTTGCAAAACTTATAATGGAAGATTATTAGACAAATAACAGTCAGATATAATTCAAAACAACATATCCCAAAGACATTTAAACCAAGCATGGGGGTTGTCACAAACTTTTATTTTGCTTGTCCTTTTGCAAGAAAGAAGTAGTCAGAATTTTTTGCATTATGATGAAGGCTGGGAAAAGTTGTCAAAATCTCACAAATTTTCCTGGGATGGAGGAATTGCCCCCACCTGACTGTATCTTTCACCTGAGACTTGCAAATCACATCCATTCCTCTGACTTCCACATTCTGTTGGCACAGACTGTGCTTCTCTCCCTGATTCTGCATCACATAACCCAAAGAAGCCACCCATGAGGGGAAGCACCTTCAGTTTGGACAGAGCAGCAGGAGCACAGGTCACCAGCTGCTCTAGAGAGCAATCAGGTTTCCAGGCTGTAGCTGCACCTCTGACATGCACCAGTGACAAAACCTCCAAAAAGTGGCTCTTTCCCTTATACCAGACAGGCCAAGTGGTTCACCTTAACATGCCTGGGGACGTGGCCTCCCAGAGAGGCCTCATGTTGTTCGCTCCATCTGGCTCATTACTACTGTATACTCTGCATTTTATGGTGTTGTGGCTCAAATTCAGAGCTATTGGTGGGGCTCTGCAACTCATTCTAATAACATATGTGTCTGGCTTTCAAGTGCCTCATGGGCTTTGCCAGGCTGCTATTGCTGCTCTCCAGCTGCCTGGGGGACAGCTCAGTGCAGGCTGCCCAGGGCAGGACATAGAATCACAGAATTATCAAGGTTGGAAGATACCTTTAAGATCATCAGGTCCAACCATCAACCCAGCACTACCACTATAAACCCTAAACCAAAAAACCATATCATCCAGTCCTAGATCCAGATGCCTCTTAAACACCTCAAGGATCGTGACCCCACCACTTTGCTGGACCACTTATTCCAATACCTGACCACCCTAACAGTGAAAAAAAATTTTCTGATATCTAATTTAAATCTCCCCCCTCTCAGCTTAAGGCCATTTCCTCTGGTCCTCTCACTGCAAGTGTGACAGAAGAGACCGCTTCTCTCCTCACTGCACCTTCCAGGTAGCTGCAGAGAGTGATGAAGTTCTCCCTGAGTCTCCTCTTCTCAAGACTAAACAAAGTCAGCTCCCTCAGCCATTCCTCATAAGACACATTCTCTAGACTTTTCATGAGCCTTGTTGCCCTTCTCTGGACACACTCCAGCCCCTCAATGTCCTTTCTAATGTGATGGGCCCAGAACTGAACTCAGCACTCAAGGTGCAGCCTCACCAATGCCACATCCAGGGGGATGATCACTCCGTTAGTCCTGCTGGCTACACAGTTCTTGACACAGACCATGATGCCATTGGCCTTCTTGGCCACCTGGGCACACTGCTGGCTTGTATTGATCTGGCTGTCAATCAGCACCCCCAAGTCCCATTCTGGTGAAGAGCTTTTGAGCCACTCCTCGCCCAGCCTGTAGTGCTGCATGGTGTTGCTTATTAAACCATGAACACGGCTGTCTTCTGCCTGTGCATCTGCAAGAAGATGATGTCTGCCACTGTTGTGGTTTAACCGCAGCCAGCAACTAAGTACCACAGAGCACTCATTCGCATCTGCCCCACCCTGGTGGGATGAGAAGAATCAGAAAACACAGGAAAAAACTGTGAGCTGAGGTAAGAACAGTTTAATAATGAAAATATATGATGATGATAATTATGATAATGATGATACCTATTATAACCTCAATAATGATAATGATAATAATAATAATAATAATAATAATAATAATAATAATAATAATAATAATAATAATAATAATAATAATATAATGAAAAGGAGAGAGAGAGGGGAATAAAAAGTAAGAGAAACAAGTGCGCACGATAAAATTGCTCACCACTGTTCCCAGCAGGGATCAGCCCTTCTTGGCCAACTCTCCCCAGTTTATATACTGGGTGTGATATTCTGTGGAATATCCCTTTAGTCAGTTCAGGTCAGCTGTCCTGGTCATGCCCCCTCCCAACTTCTTGTGCACTTCCTCAAAGGCAGAGCACAAGACATTGAGAAGTCCTTGACTCAGGGTAAGCACTGCTTAGCAACAACCAAAATATCAGTGTTATCAACATTAGCCTTACAAGAATCCAAAGCACAGCACTGAACCAGTGACTACAAAAAGACGAACTCTGTCCCAGCTGAAACAATGACACCCATGTTAATGGCTGAGGACTCAACAGGACAGCTGGGGTCTGTTTTGATTTCCTCAAATGACATGTTACTGGGAAACAGAGAGGTTTCACATTCTGGCTTCTGAGTTTGCAGAAGCTGAAAAGGACCCTGAGGAAGCTGACTGAGTTGGTCATGCTCTTAACAGAGTTGGTCAGTCAGAGGCTGGATCTCTTTCAATCTGAATTTTTGTCTGATTGTGCGCATCAGACACTGTAATACCAGATACACAAGTGAAAGAAACAGTGAAGGGTGAGGAGCACTGAGAGAGAAAAATATTACCTATGGAAATCATGCAACTAGTCATATTCTTAAGCATCCTAATACAGCCTCTGTGGCCAGTGAGGATTCTGAATACTTACAGTTAAGCCCAGGCTGACGTGGGTTCATAGTGCAGAAGGAGAATCTTTTTAGGGAAAAAAAAAAAAAGGACAAAACTGAAGCTGGAAACTGAATTTATTTCCTTGATTTCAGTGGTTGTCTGTAAGATCTTAAAGCTCCCATCAGTCTACCAACCTGAGGGATGTATTCTGGATTACAGGACCTAAATGTTGTAATGATCTAACTTGGTTCCTTTCTAACATATACCATAAAATTAACCTGCAGTGACTCTTGTAGTGACAAAAGTGTATCTCCTGGAAAAAGCTCCAAGATTTAATGGAACACAAAATGTTCCTTGAAGGAACTGAGACAACTGATGTCCCTGACAGAGGCACTGGTCATTATAGCTGTGATGAGAGCAGCTAAGCTACACAGAATGAAAGGATTTCTGTTGGACCAGCCACAACTCTGGGAGCAGAAAGCTGTGAGAGAGAAGGCCAGAAAAAGGCCAGAGATGCAAAATACTGAATTTGGAAAAAATCAGGCAAAAAGCTTCTGGCACATTTGGATTTCTCAGCAAGGAAACCACCTCCTGCTTGCTTTTGGTTTTTATTTATTTTGTGGAGCAAGGAGATCTGGCACACACTTCTGGCAAATAAATCAGATTGCACAAAGACTCTGCATGATTCTATCAGCTCCTCCTCCCAACAGAAACATGACACAGAAAAACCCTGAATAGCTGCTCAGCATTCAAGCCAAAGGAGCATGGGATTTCCTGCAGCAGTTTATGGTTTCTTTGCAGCATTCAGAGAATACTTGGAGTGGGCCCTTCTGCCAGAGGGTCCCATGTGACATGTAACTGCTCCTCAGAGCACACAGAATTCATAGAGAACATAATTAACTTTCTGCCTGTGGGTAGCTATGTTCACAGCGAAGAACCGCAAACTGTTACACAAGCTTGAACATGGAACTACCCACGTGGTGCTTCTAGGGAGCTGACACTGCTGGTGAGTGCCACTGTCAGTGTGCAGCAAGGATGAGAAAGCTGCCCAGGAGCTTGCAAAGAAATTACCTACCATCCTTAGTGCTTGATTTGTTATTCACATGTCCAGAAAATATGGGGATGATCTTCAGAGGCCTTATGGCAAACATCACAAGGTGGTCCCTTGACAGTGATGAGGAAAGGGAGGGACAGATGAGCAATAGGGCAGGTGAACAGGGGTATTAATTAAGGAGACTGTGCCAGCCCCATGGGCCTCTGGATCCCTCTCCAGCCAGTAGTTCAGAGTTAAAGAAGTTCACATATTGCCCTTGGTTTTTCTTGGTAACATAAAGTTTGCAACATCATATCTTCCATAACATGCATCTGACAGAAAGACAGGAGAGCAGAGGAAGCAGGAGATATCTGCAGTACATTACTAGAGAGTTTCCCCAGCTACTTACAGGAAGCATCTCTTTTAAGAAAGACAGCATCACTTATTCCTAATTACGGTAGGATATCTATTAACACTTAAGTTTCCCACCTTTAGGGGTTTTTTGGCCATTCACATCCTTACTGCTTTTCTACATTGCATTAATTTCTGTCATAGACAGGCAGACACTGGGGACATGACAACATCCTTACTGTCCAGCTGTCACTGTAAGCTATGATGGATGGGCATCAATATCTTTGGCTCTGTTTCCAAACCAAATTCAGCTACATCATGCAGCTGGTCCAGCTTGGTTAAATGTAGTTAAAATTCAGATGCCTGCCATATATCTACAGTTCATGACTGCGAGTGAAATCTATAATAAAAATCAGGACATCCAAATCAGTAAAGTACTGAAACAACTTCCCTACTGATTTCAATGGAACTGAGGTACCTAAATATTTCTTCTTATATATAAGCATTCCTTCCTTGGTTCATCTCTGCCCCACTTACAGATTGTAAAAATGCTGAGGTAGAAGCTATCCATCACCATATGATCTTTGAGCACCTAGCACAATGGGACTGCAGTGGCTGCTAAGTGGTTTGGCACTCTAATCATAGAAAAATACCAGTAAATCTATAGTTCATAGGTGGATATGATTACTAGGCAGTTGCTGAACTGAGCTGTGGCTGGAACTGAAGCCGAAAAAAATATCCACTTCATTGTGTAGTCTCCAGTTTCACAGATCACTTCTTTCTCTCCCAAACTGACTGTAGTCACTTACAACTTACTGCACCTGAATGTCTGTGGTGCCTTGAGTCTCCATGGAAGTGGAGGAATTATTCCAAAATATTACTTCCAGATGGGTATTTGCTTAGTTTTGAATCCAGAATGGAGGACTTTAGTTAGCTGAACATACATACAGTGTCATCCAAGGTGCTTTGGATATCAAGACAGATATCTGCAAAAGGCAGATAGTTGCAAAGGGCAGCTGTGACAAAAACCTGTGGGAAACTTGCACCTTCATAGGCCGGCAGCTGATTGGGAAAAAAACATGAATTTACTAAAATGGCACCTGGTGTCTATATTCAGGCCATTGAACCAGGCTCCAAAAAGTTGTCTTCTGGAATAAAAGTTATCCTAGAAAAGATGTCTATCTGGAAACCTTAGATTACTTCCGTCTTTACATTATGGTGTTATCAGGACATATCTGGTGCAATAAACACCTGAAGAAAAGGTGTCTACAGAGCCATTATACTGTCCACTCTTCTTTACGGGTCTGAATTGTGGGTCATCTACCACCACCACCTGCAGCTCCTTGAACACTTCCATCAGCGCTGCCTCCGTACGATCCTAAACATCCACTGGACTGACTATGTGACAAATGTGT
>JAWWEU010000081.1:140827000-140848047 GCA_035583155.1 Acropternis orthonyx | reverse complement strand
TCTTTTCTTTTCTTTTCTTTTCTTTTCTTTTCTTTTCTTTTCTTTTCTTTTCTTTTCTTTTCTTTTCTTTTCTTTTTAAAGATTTGCTTTGATCATTAACCAGATGCTGGAACAGATTTGATATAAAGTTTTCATGATATCAAGGATTGATAATCTGAGCTTTCTTACTGCTGTCAGGAATATTTCTGAGTCAGCAAGTTGTGTCTGCAAGCTGTTAGCAGCTGGTGATAGCTCTCAATTTGCTATGGGAGGAACAGGACTTTGGCAAGCTTCCTCAAAATATGGAAATGTAGTTATGTGGCAACAGGAATATCAAATCGTTGCTGTCTGTCTCCACTCAGTGTTGAGGATGTCAGCCGCTGTGGAGATGGGGAGTGGAGTGTCAGGAAGAGCCAAGGACCCTGGGGAAAGGGGAGAGGAGGTCAGCAGGGGAGACGTTGGGGATGAGATGAGAAGGGTAATCAGGGAGGAGGAAGAGAAGGATTTAAGTGGATAGATAGCAACCGATAATTGGAAAGAGTCAAGGTGGCAGGAATAAAGGAGAGCTCAGTACCAGGACTGCAAAGAAGTTTCCCATCCTCCAGCCTCCATGAAGGGCTGACTCTCAGCAGAGGAGCAAATCCCAGAAAAGAGACAGATCCTCAGCTCTTGCCTCTCTGTGTGAGCTGGGTTTCCTAAAGTCCATAGATTATTGTACTTGCTGGTAGAGTAATGCGGTCTGACTTTATCTCTGACTCCTCCACAGAGCAGCAGAGAGAGCTGGGTCCAGGCCACCCACAAAGCTCTGTTTACTGTGAACCATAAAACCATGCCAACTGAAGAGTCAGGCTCCACATCTTGCTCTGATGGTGATATGCCATTGTGGATATTTGCAAAAAATTTATGTGGTGGCTGCAGAATAAGCCATGTGGTGCTTCCCTCATACGCACTGGTCACTGAGGTAAAAGCCATGGCAGGAGCAATGAGAAACTGCTATTTGCTTTGCATCAGTTGTGCAGAATGAGTTTCTCTCTCTCAACACCGAGAAAGAAGCAATGCAGATTCTGCAGTCTAAAGCAGCGGAACCCTTATGTTTCATATCAGCAAAAGCTTTCATATGGTAATGTAATAGAGACATACTGTAGGAAATATCTCTGGCACTTAAAAGAAAAAGAGGAAAAGGAAAAAAAAAAAGGAGAAGCTCTTGATACAAGTTTTATTTGATGACTCTACATTCTGTCATAGCTCTGGCCTCACTGTCATCAGCACAACACCTTCACAGTGCTCTTTAAGTGGCAAATCTTACCTCCTTTTTGGATACTATTAGAGAACAGATCTATATTTCCCTAATTTGCAGATTTGCCTGCACAACTTTGCCTGTATTGTCAAATCCAATTCTAATCTAATCCTCCCTTGGTGATATTTCATAAAAGTCTGTTTGATCATGGCCTAGTATCCAATTCAGTTTGTTGTTTTTCAGACTCTCCCTGCATTACAAAAGTATTTAAAAATTATGTTTGGAAAACATTTAGAAGCATTTCTCCACTCCTACAGCATAACATCACAATTCATACAGCTTTTGTTTTCTTTGAAATCATTTGACACCTCAACCTCAGGCTCTGAGGGTAAAATACAACTGGTGGAGTGAAAAGCAACTTATGCTACAGTCAGGGAAATCTTTAAGGAGAATTTATTGCTTGGTGCACTTTTGTGGTACACAGAAGGTAACGACAAGAAAACCCCCAAACTTGCCATATTAGGTTTAATCTGTTATGTGACCACAGTTATCTCAGGGGAGAGAGCAAGCAGCTGTAGAAAGAATGAATGGAAGTAGGGGATTAAAGGAGAAAAGGAGGTATAAAACATTTTGCAATCTACAGAGAGAAGTGCCGGCTAAAAGTACACAGGAGGAATTTCAGGCCATCTCCCAAATTCCTCCTTCTTTGAACATTTTGTAAACAGACATGTGGAGTCTTCAGCATAGCAAGAAGTGATGGATGGGCACCACTGAAGACCATAAGAGGTTTAGGAGCCAACAGCCCTTTTGAAGAAAGGATCTAGGCATCAAGGAGAAGGCAGGACTGCCTTCTTAACAGATTTAGATATCACCTGGTGGAATACAACAATATAGAAACCCTATGAGCCAATGCCTAGAGCCGTGAGCCCTGGCTCCACTCTCTGGCTCTCTGGGGAGTGTATAGGGAGAATTAAATACCTGTAGAGGGATCTTCTGGGGCCTGGCCAACTGTGTTGGAAACTAATGATGCAGCCACAAGCTGAACATGGTGAGCCAAGGGCTTCATTTTACACCCATCCCAACACTGTTCAGGCACCCTTGGTCAGAGCTGCAGCAGCCAGCCCTGGCTCTTGCACTGTATTTGTATTCTGATGTCTATAAACCTGTGTGTGCCACTGCCATCCCTCCCCTTGCTGCCAACTTGACTCCTCCAGTCTCTTGGCAAGACCTCAGGTCTTTGGGAGGTGACAGGAGCACAGAGACAGGCTCATTCACTGCTCGTCAGAAATCTGGGTAGCCAAAATCTTCTGTTTAAGACACCTGTTCTGCTTTCCATTTTTTCTTTGGCATCTTCTAGCTATTCCAGACATTTGACCAGTCAATGGTCAAAGCAGATGAAAACAAACAAAAAAATAATCAAAGTAACTCAAAGACCTGTTCAAAGTAGTTTGCAGAGGAAGGTTTGAGTAATACAGTTGCTGTTGCTAATTCTTTATTTTCCTCACTTGGAGCATCAAAAGCAACAGCACATTCTTTATCTTCCCCATGCCATCAAAGCAACTGAGATAAGAAGGAAGAGCCACTCTCTACCTTAATATACACCACAGTGAACTCATAGCATTGCTCACAGTCTGTGGAGTCAAAGGGACCTATGAAAAATGATCTCTACTGCAGCAGGTATAAACAGAGTGGTTAGACTTGCCAGACATGGAGACTTTGGGGGAGGAGAGGAAAACATTTTGGAACTGTATTTATATTTGGAAGCATTTATATTGTACCAGCATGCCTAAATCAGTTAGAAAGAGGACTTGAGGCCAGGGAATATACATGGATAAGATATTTGCTTATATTGATAGAAATTGATAGAAAACTGCATTATTTTGGTACCATTCATTTTGTTCTGTAATATGCTAGGCCAAGATAAACAATTTGCTACCACTATAATTGCCCCATCCCTTGAGTATTTTTTGTGTTGCTGTTTCAATTATACCACTGTAGTTAAAGTGGCAAAACTATCAAATACAGAGAAGCCTCTTTAGAGGGAACTCAAACTGCCTGCCAAATAGGAATTTGTATTGCTCAAATAAACTCCACACCAAAAAAATACTCAAAGGCTTCCAGTCAATAAACAACAATGATATTAGTTCATAGACTGCCAGCCAGTGTGGGCCAGCTGTACAGGGGCAGTCAGGGTCCCAAATACAGAGATGCAGCAAGTGAAGTCTACAAAACTGCTTAATCAGTATAGGTGGCCAAAGTGCCATCAGCTTTTATTAAGCATGTGTTATTACACACCTGACTACCTCTGTACCTCTGTACCTCTGTTAAGAGCATGAATTTCAACAACAGACTATGCTCTGCTAATGCTTTGGTTAAAGTAATTTACTTTCCTATTCCTTACAACAGAAAATATTGTGAAGTAAAATACAAACATCCTTTGAAGGTATTTGAGATACCTACGGTGAATATCCATTTAAAATTTCTCATCAACGCAAATTTTTGGAAGCCAATGGAAATATAGTATGAAGCTTGGGAGAGATTTAACAAAAGGATGTGACTTGACTTAGATAGAGTCAGAGGCATGCGTTGGAGACTCTTCCATTCAGCTCTCACCTCCAGCTCACATCTCCAGTCCTTACCTGCTTTCCTCTCTTCCCCATGGCAGCACCTTCATGGCAAATCTGATGAGTCAACCTCTGAGTTGAATTCACCATGTTAACAAACTGTGCAGTCCATCAGTTCTTGGTCAGGACACCAAATCTGTGCAATCATGTCAGATGTGTGCTGCAGCTGCAGATTAGCAAGGGCTCCTCAGTTTGTGTACAAAAAAGTGATCTTTCATTGGCAGGATTAGAAGCCAGGTTTAAATGAACACAGAGCTGCAGCCTCCTTTCCTGTGACAGATTGCATTGCCTGGTATATCCTAGTGCTTGAAATATAGTTGAAGCAAGAAAACATCAATTTTGGTATGGGAAAGAAAGGGCAGTGTATAGACTAGGTAACCTTTCGGGGTCCCTTCCAATCCTACTCACAAGGATTCTCCACTGTGGGAAGTAAATGCTGGCACACACAAGAACAAGCCTTGTGCTGTATTTGCTGGCAGAGTCTGAGCAACCTCTGTTCCCTTCTCCATAACAGCTCATGTAGTACTGACAGCAGCACTGTGGTTCTCATGTCCCAGCTGTATCCCAGAATTAGAGGTCACAGTAAGCTGTAAACACTGAAGGTTCAAACCAAAAGCTTAGCTTGAGGTTTGCGTTTTGTGGTTTTTTTTTTTCCTTAAGAGGTATTCTCACAGGAGAGGTGGATCCCAAGGGCAACTCTTTCTCATCTATCACGTCCTGTTTTGTCTTGGGGAAGGGGACCCAAAGTAAGATATTTCCAAATAAAATATTCCCATTTTTATCCCCATCTGATGTTTTTGTTTGCAAATTCCCCAGAAAACTGTGTGGTCTGAGCAAAATCCATGCCTGTCTTCAGTAATGTATTTGGTATTAGTGAAAATCTGCTGGGAGATTTTCAGAGTACACTGGTATAAGTGCTCTTAGTGGTATTGGTTTAGCAAGACTACAGCTTTACCATTGCTGGATAGCTCTGAAATAGAACAGACTCGTTCTTCTCCTATAATTTCCTCATAAAGCTGGTGTCAGGTCATTGAGATAAAAGACAGAAATTACCTTCTCATGAGATCATTCTGTGTTGCAGGCCAGCATGTCACATGGTGCAGGTACATTAGTACTTCAAGTTGTAACAGATTTATACACTTGAAGCAAATCCCATCATTTCCTCATAATTCACTTTCATTCCCATTGTGCAGCAGCCTCAGGTGGAGTGACCCAAATTCTGTTCACTTAGGACTGGACTGGGAGAGATTGCCCTGGAATAATCTGCTCTGGTCAACCTGTGTGCTATGGGAACAAACTAGAGCCAATGTAAAAAATCTCTCCAAAATGCAACCAGTGTAGGTATCAGACCCTCAAAACCAATTGTTTCCCCTGATTTCACCCATTTCTGTTCCTAGTGGACTCTACTTCATGCTAATATAGTCATTGCTGTTCTGGGGCTCCACTGCATCTCTCCTCCTTTTCCCACTCTTTTAATTTCTGTTTGTCACACTGTCTTTAGTTGTCATTCATTTAAAAATCTATCAAACAGTTTTTATTTAAGCAAGATTTATGGAGTGATAATTACCCGTGGCATTTTCTCTCTGTTGTTTTGTGCTAATTTTTAATATTTTGCTTTGCTCTAAAATAATTTTGTCTAATTATAGCACTTAGATTTTTTCACTATACTTACTAGGCACATATTTGTGTCTGAATAACTCTGAGTCTTCTAATAACATAATTGTAAGACTGATTTTAAAAAATATTCAGTATTAAGCATGTAAGGACATCAATTATATGAGAAACGTAGGTACTCAGGGGACTCAAATTCTCTTCAAAGAAAATTTGGGGCTAAATCAGAATAATTCTGCATCCCTCATACCTGTAACATTTGATGACACACAATTTTAACCAGGTTAGGGAGAACACAGGGTTCTTCTATATGTGTCAGAGAATACTGTTATGAGACACACCAGGGACAAATTTTACACTATACTCAGTAATATAAAACACTTTTTAAAACACAGTTTTAAGTGGAGATTTCCCCCCATTTGCCCTTTGACAATTAAATTAAGACTCTGAGAATTCTATAGAGGAAAGGAACCCATGTCTCCACGTAGCACTTTGGCCATCTAAAATCTGCATTACCCACTGGAGTTGCTTATACTTAGTTGAGCACTGTAGTGCCCACAATGGAAACAGACTATGCCATCACAGACTTGCAGCAACAAGAAATTAGTTTCTTTTTCTGATACAACATTATCTTCTTTTTCTGCAGCAGTGAGGACAGTCAAGTAATTTTAACAGATATGTATTCTGTTTACTGCAGGTTTGACAAAACAAATACTTGGAAGAGCTTTAAAAGTTTGGGGTTTTTTTTCAGGGATTTTCAGGACTTCCTCAATGAGACTTCTTGCATTAATTACTTCTAAACAGAAATCAATACTGCACCTTTGGGAATATTATCCATGAAAGAATGGCAGAACACCTACTGAAAAGATATAGCCTACTGGGAACACCGTGATACTAATGGAAAGAGTGCTTTCATCCCGCAGGCCAGAGCTTAGTGTGCCAGGGTTCTGTTCCCCAGTGTACCAGGAAAACTCTTGTGTGACCATTTATGCTTAATATGCTCAGTCTTTGAAGCATGTAGATAATGAACCACTATTGAAGACTTTGACTTGAATCTATTGTGCTTCAGCTACTTTTGTGTAAAGTGTAAGTAGCAACACTTCTCTGCATGAGAAGGGTGTTTTAAGTTTTTCCTTTTCTAAGGAGAAAGGGCAGCAGTGTTTAAGGCAAGGAATCACTAATTGCATTATGATTGTGATAATATGACTCCACAGCTGACAGACATAGTCAGGATCTCCAAGAAGCTTTACTGTGTCTGCCAACATTCATTCAAGTTGAAAGTGAGTTGCAGTAGCATTATCTGAATAATCAGACACTTATTCTTTGGCATTAAAAACTACTGTGACTTAAAAATATATGTTTTTCCCAAGACCACCAAGACAGCAGGATCTGTATGAGGGATAATTACTGATCTCTGACATACACAATTGTGCAACAGCATCTCAGCAAGGTTAGCCAAACCTCATGCTTTTATATATGTTTCAAACAGTGCCAGATATTCCTCTTCCAAGTCCAATTTGGCCTCCTCTTTATTCTACAATAATTCTGTGCTTAGGAATCTGAACAAAGGCCACCAGAAACATGAAATCCAGAAATGAAGTCCAGAGTAAACAACAGACCAGAGTCAAGCTCACTCACACTGGCCTGTTGCTGGCACAGACGTGTCATAGCAGTAATAAGAGTCCAGACCTCTGCAGATGCTCTTACTTCTTTATCTCAGTGGTTAGATAAGTGTGTCTCTCAGGATTCCTTTAAAGCCATGATCATACTCATGATTATTGAAGGAGTTTCAGAGAGATATGGAATTGAATTTTTTCTCCCCATAGAAAAGCCCTGATTTCTGTGAAATGCAACTGTAGAAAAGCTGTCATATGATAGTACAAAAGAGTTAGTGAAGTGTCCTCTATCCATTATCAAATTCTTTACCTAACCACTCTTTCCTTTTCTTTATCCTCAAAAAACCACAGAATTTAAAACACTGATCCTTTCTGGAAAGTTTTGACACATCTTTATCAGATGAGTCAGGCCCTTGCATCACTTTCGCTGCAGACTGGCACTGAGGCATTTGCTGCCTGACTAAGGATCCAACACAATTCAATGCAAGACCTCATCAGGGCAAAGCACCCTACACTGGGTTACAAGTCACATTATGTTCATATTGAGCACTCCTCCTCACAGGCACATCTACCTTTCCCACCATTCTCATCACAACAGATACACTTAGCCTCTTGTCCCTAGAAGCTATTTGTTAAGGAAATCCATATTTTCACTTTTTTCAATGTGTTTTAGATAGCCTTGTCCTATTCCACACATAGCACTGCTCACACTACTAAAAGAGTAGAGGTTACTTCCTTTTGTACTTCAACATGTCGTATCTTATGGTGCAAGATATCACTTTCCTCTGCCTGAGGCAGCCATGGCATTTATTTTCAGTCTAGAGACTGTGATGACAGAAGTGGCACATGGGGCAATAAGGAACTTGACATGGCCATGTAGTTATTTGCACTGGGGTTTCTTTGCTGCCTTTGTTTGCACAAGGTCAACCTGTGACTCTACCCATCTTGGTTAGTGCCACAAGTCCTTGAAGGACTTTTTCCTTCACCTTTTCCTCCTCCCTCAAAGGAAAAAGTAGTCATAACAATTAACTCATGTAAAATAATGACTGTTTTTGTAGACAGATCACACTTCCAGCAATCCAAAGGGCTTTGAATAAATGACAAGGACCTGGCTGAACTCACAGTACTCTTGCTGCATACATTATTGTTATCTTTCCTCAGTAAAACTTTTATTCCTGGCCTGCACCAATGCTGCCAGGCAGCTAACAAACTAAATGACAAATGTTTTCCAAGATCAATTCCAAGGTAATACACCTCCACCTATCTTTGCAGAATATATGAGGCAAAATGAGTGTCATGGCAGTAGAACAAACACTGAAATGTTAGTTACAGGCCTATCTGAGTAAGAAAAACTATGATCCTCTGTCCAAAGAAGAGCATAACCACTACAGTTCACAAAATATTGCCAGGTGTTCTACAACTATTGCATTTTAACACAACTAAGAAACATAACACAGCTGAACTCGAATTAGGATTGATATTCCTTTGTGTTTGCTCAAGGAATAAGAAAAAAAGCTGCTCAAAACATTTGTATTAAATCAGCATGCCAGAAAACTGAGTTTGACTTAGGAAAATGACCACAAATGTCAGCGCTGACAGCAAATGCTTTTGTATTTTTCTGTACCCTTTCTTCTTTTCAAACAGTAGTGTAGTCCTAAAGAATGGACATTTTCCTGGTTGTTTGAAAAATCCCTTCCAAAATCCCTCCAAATTAAGGCCCACCTCCACACATCCATTGCAGCAACTTCCACCTACTTAACTACCATCAGGGTGTTTGCAGAAACATTCATATACTTCCCACCTCTAACCCTCCTCTCAGTGCAATGAGCGGAACTGATTTCTATAGGCATTTGGTTTTCCAAAAAGCCTTGCTGGGGTTTAGCTGCTAGTTAGTGCCATTAGTCCAAACCTGAATTCTGAAATCCTCATCCACAACCTCCAAGTACTTCTGTGAGAAGATGGGAAGTTTTGGTTGTTCTTCCCCTTTCAGTGATCCTTTGCTTTATCAGTGAGATCCAGGAACTACACAGTATATGCCTGGGTGACAGCTGAGTACTTTTTGACAACTTTAGGACTAAGTCTGGTATTTTCTCATGGCACCTGCACAACACCTGGACTGGTTGCCCACAAGCTCCTGATTTCACAGAATCCCACATACTCTGGCAAGAATCTGTATAGAGGTAGAAGCCTGTCCTTAAAAACTATCATGATGATTAATAGAGAATATCACAAAGAGGTCTTGTAATTCAACTCTGTAAATACTTTTGTAATACTAGGAGGAGCTTCAAATCTAGAAGTTCTGCCTTCCGCTTCTGTCCCAGCAGTGTAACACTCCTGTTGCTGTTACCTGACACAGCATAGGTACTGCAGCAAGGCACCTGTGAGCCTGACTCCTTGAATGCAGTACCCAGAACCCTATGTCAGAACAAACTGGTGGGATAACAGCGTGAACCACCAGCGGCAACCACTGTAATTGTACCATTATGTTGTCAAGATTTACCTGGGTCAGGTGAGAAGTGGTCTACTCCATTGCATGTTACCAGCAGGGATAGGAAGCCGGAGGTGAGAAAAGGCTGATATAGATGCAGCATCAAGCTGTTCTCACAAAGACACTGAAGAACAGTACTGCAAACAAGTAGGGGTCAATATACTACTAATTTACTGTAGCTATGGGAAATAGTTCCCAAGCTGCTTCTACAAAAACAGATGGGAATATACCATGACAGAAAAGATATCCAGTTCATTGAGTTCAACCAGTTCACTGAAACACAGAGAACCCATGAGGAAAGACTGCAAAAGCAGCTTGTGTCATCCTGCTGGCTCTTTAGCACAGGTTCACAATTGGTTTTTGAACCCTATAACCCTTCTCTGTGATCTCTGTGGATATTAAATGAAGCTCATCAAAAGATGAAAGCATGCAAAGGTTTGTGGCAAGGACAGAGTTGAAAAGACGCCACAGCAGGTTCATGAACCCTGTTTCTGTCTGCAGGGTAAGCATGAAGAGGAAATCAGCTGTGTCAGACTGAGACAAGTAAAAACCCTCATTTCACTCTGGCTTTCCATTTCCAGAATATGGGTTGTACTGTCCATAACAGCTCTCCCCTAGCTTTTCCCTGGATTAAGCCAGACAGCTGCATATATTACATCATTATCCACAGACAAGCAAGATTCTCCATGTTCTAATCATATATTTTTAATAAACCCACCAATCCCTCACCATAAGAGCTAAGGAAAGATCTGACGAGTAAGACTTATTTCCACAAGACTGACTCACATGGTGTTATGCCTCTTCAAAGAGGGCAAAATGTTCAGACATGAACTAATGAAGCAATTCCAGAAACTAGTGGGATATGCCTACGTGGTCCTGGGCTCATGGAGCATTGGATATGGGTGGAGATCAGCAACAAACCAAGGGTGAAGGGACAGGAGGAGACGGGTAAAGGAGAAATGTCTGGGTAGCAAGGCAGGAGATGAGATCCTGTTACAGACAGACAAGGGAAGGAGGGGAGGACCTTGGAAAGGGGAGAGGGCAAAGAGCAGAGGGCCTTCCTTCTTCACTTCATCCCACTTTCTACATTTCTGATATTTAGCATTGAAATATCCAGCTGACATTTTGACAGGAAAATCCCTCCAGTTAACTCACGCTGTGTCTTGTCACCAAAGGGTTATGCCTACACTTTTAAAAGGCATCACTTTTGTTCCCAATGCCAAGCCCTGGAGCCCCTGACAGCAGCATTAACACTTCCAGGTAGATGGGAACCATACATGCTGCTGCTCTGCAGCTCAGCTGAGTGTTCCTGGTGAGGGGAAAGGTGTTCTACACTGCAAGATTTCAGTGGCAGCTGGGATGTCTGGTTCATTCCAGCTGTACTTGGTTGGAGATAAAGTAACTCTCTCTCCTTCATGCTTCTAAAAAATGCATGGGGACAACTGGATGTGCTCATGGATTTTCCTCTCTCACCCCCAAGTTCAGACTCACCCAACTTCCAGCAAACTGACTTCCCGGAACACTGAGTGAAAGCTTGGAGCGGAAAAACTGTGTGGGTTTTTCTCATTATTAATCAGCCCTACACATGGCACAAATTTTCTCACGGAAGATCCTCACATATATTTCCTGCACAGCTGGTCAGTAAGCCAGAACAGTTCCCTGAATGTATCAACAGATGTGTCCTTGCAGGCAGACAGTGTAACATCTTGGACATCTCCATTTTGTCATCAATGAAGCAAATCCTCTTTTAACAGTTTTAGCTTAGATAAAAAAGATTTTAAACTGGACTAAGTTGGATTTTTTTTTTTCCTAGCAGGAAGCCTCATCAGCTCTGTAAGCAGTTAACTCATTCACTTCTGTGATGCCTTTTGGGTTAAGGTTTGTTATTTTTTGTGCTGTTTATCAGCTGATAACAGTGGCAAGGAGTTGTGAGTGCTGACTGCATATTTCCTCTGTTTGTGAGAGATAAAGTGTGCACAGCTCTGATGAGGTAGAACAATAAAGCTCCCTGAGCATTTAGGGAAATCCAATCAGTTCCACAAATACAAGGTGGAAGACCTCCTTTTGTCCAGGAGTCCGGATAGTATTTCATGCCATTATTCAAGGGAATACAGTGATGAAGCTGTCTACCTTAAGAAAATGTTTATTGTTTGAGCTACAGTGACTGAAGTTATACGTGGGTAACATCCCTACTATTCTCTCCTAAAGTAATAGGGAGTTCATAACGTAGAGCCTAATTTAGTAAATTATATCTACTGATTGGACTGGCAGTTCCTAGCAAATGTTAACTAACATTCAGGTTTCTCAGTCCCCGTAAACTGGCTGGCTGCACTGGTTACAAGTCTATTTCCATGATCTCAGAAAGGTGAGCTTCACTTTTCCCCATATCACCGTTACAGGGAAAAAAAAAAAAAAAAAGCCTCGGGAGAGTTCAGATTCTAGCAGCTGCTGTCTTCCCCTTTGTGTTACAAAAAGTCTCAAGCACTCGGGGTAGAGTTCAACACCTTCCTGTAATTCACTCCTGGAAACCACCAGCATGCAGAATATCAAAAGGTGGTAGCCCAAGGTTAATTTGAACTCATACAGTTCTTTAGTGGAGTCATACTTCATAGCCCACCTTCTTAGGGTATTTAATCATTAAATGCAGAAAATCTTAGAGGATTTCCTCTTAAGTATCTCAAATTCCCTTAGCAAGTTATCTCTGACGTGCAAATTTGAAAGCTTACACAACTGTTTCACTGTCGCTCTTGGAAGCAAACCCTTATGCATCACAGCTTTTGTGCAATACATATATCCTAAAGTAAAATTAATATCCTCTGTTTAGTCTGAAGTCATTGGCATAATGCCTAGAGTGGCTAAGGAAAGAGACTGGCATTTATAGAACAAAGCTGGAATTAATTCTACTAGGGAAAGGGACTGTGTTGAGAAAAAGACTGTCAGAGGTGGAAAACAATGGAATTCTCACTAGCCACAAGTCAGGAGTTGTCACATATAAACTGGAGCCTGGGAAGTGGAGAGGAGATATGTAACAGCTCAGAGAATAAAGGATCTGATCCAACTCCTTGACTCCCACTGGAAGTTTAAATGTTTCTGAGACTGGGGCTCAGATGACATCTGTATGTATCGAGTTTTTAACAGTTACAGGGCCAAATTCTGTTTTCATTCGTCCTGGTGTTAAAACACAATTAATCCATCCAAATACAGACAGATCTACACTTCTTATCATGGGGCAGACAAAGAGTGGCTCCACTGTAAGCAGTGTAACTGTACATACCCAAAAAGGATATTCCACCCCACCCTTTCAGAGTGAAGGAAAGGAAAAAATTGCTTGGCTTATCCACTAAGCATTATAAATCTATTAAATGCTTTGGTAATAATTTTGAAACATGTACATATAATTCGAGGATTTTCATAACAGACACTGTAAGGCTGTAGTGAAGACTATCTTGCTGTAAACTGAGCCCATGTTGGAGAATATACAATTTCAGTAGGAAAAAAAAAAATCTCATTCCCAGAACTGAAAAAGTGTTTGAAAGAGGTGGAACAATGAAGTGCTGCTAATATTTGAGCAGGTTAGGGTTGAATAATGTTTAGGAAGGGTATAGTGGATACTACGATTTATCTTGGGAACAGTTTATCTTGAAGGAAAATGGTATAGATTAGAGGATGCTTATACCTGTCTTGGAACCAAAACTTAATCACTGTTCCTATAATAAATATTTCCATAAGTTAATCACATCACAATGGTGAGTTGTGTTTCTTTGGAGTAAATGAATGATATATGAAAATAGTAACAATCAAGAACAGCCCACCTACTGAGGAAAATCTGTTTTACACACTATAGGCTACAAGACAATCTGTCTTTATGTTTGCATTTAGACAGACTGACTCAAGAGAACATAATAGATATTTATTAACAAACTCCACAGAATAAAGAGCTTTCTGTAGGAATTAATATAACTCACACAGATAATTCACTGGCAAAAATGGACTCCTTGATTGCTTTTTTTTTATATTTGGTGATTTAAATATTACTTTCTTGTGTGGCTATATCTTGTTGGAATCAGAGTGTTTTCAAGATCAGTAACAGTCAACAATGATAGCATGGGAATTTATAACTGAAAGAGTATAAAAGTCTCATAGAAAATTGATTAAAGACATCCCTCAGCCCTGGAAAGAGATGACAAACAAGACCACAGAGAGTTTTATGGCTCAAAAAAGAAAGCTAGTTTGAAGAAAAGGTTTAACCATTCATAACCAGTTTAAGCAGGTCATAAAATTTAACCGATCATTAACCCTTGATACTGCAGTTAATAAAACTGCCGGGGGCCATATCTCAGCTGTCACTAAGACACTGTATGAATGTTGCTATAGTAAAACTAGGCCCAACATTATGATTATGAAGCACTTTGTTGTTCACTATCAATAGTTTAAAATTGTGTTTGTAGGGATGCTAATATGTGATGGCTACTTCTCTTCGACACTGTTTACTAAGTCTGTAATTACAGATTTATGTATTTATTGTAAAAATAAGTGCTGGTATTAAACATTAATAAGTATTAATAAATCTCATTATACACATTTCTAGTTATCAATATAGGATGACACTGAGGAAGCAAAGCTCTCCATAATGCTTCAATTCCTTTTTAATGACTTGGGAGTAGGTTTCAAGAGGAAAAATACTGGCATAAGAGGAATATGGCCCAAAGGAAAAACTGAAAGTTGAAAGATGGCAACTCAACAGCATCACTGATCCTGCTGTTCCCCTGGGTGGTGACTGCCAGGCCAACATTAGGTGTCTTCAAATTGGTAATGAGCACATTTATGGATGCTTGATACTTTCACTTACCTATCTTCTGCATTACTCAATATCGTGTCAATGTTGCTTGCAGAGTCCCTTTATGCAGGGTGAAAGTGATCTGGGCAGGCATGGCCTAACAAGGCAGAGAGACGAGCCTGCCCCATGCTCACACTGACCCAAGACTTCTCAGTTAACAGAATACTGTGGGCGTGATGTGGTTTGTCTCTATTCATATGCAGATAACCTGTTTCCTTGCATTTTGGCAAAACATTTACTATTCACTACCAACTCTGGCCAATTTTTTTTTTAAATAAGCAAGTGTGGGCAGTTTTGCTAGCCACCTGACACTTTATGTCTAATGCCTTAATCTGTAGAGCAATATATTTCTTACTTGCAGAGTGTGTTCTAAATTGCAGTCAACCAGTCCTCTCATGAGTGTTTTGCTGCCCTACATGTTTCCGTTCTGCTGCATTCATCTTGGCACAGCTTCTTTCTTCAGTCTTTGCTCTCAGCACAAACACCTGCTTGCAGTCTAAGCTCATGGTCATTACCTTGCATGGTGATAACTTTTACCTTGACTTCCTGCACAAAGTCTGAGATCAGTTTTCATTTACTATCCTGCTTTGGCAGAATAGTCTATTTATTGCCATAACTGCAGTTTGCACACAGAACTCACTCTCCAGATAGTGTTTCTTCACTTGTTTTAATCACAAGTTGAGTTCACTTAAACAAACAGTGTCTCCAATGCATTTTGTGAAACTGCCCAGTTTCATTTAACACCTTCAGACAATCGCACTTGTTTGATTTAGATTTTTCTTCATGGAAGGCTGTAGAACTGTTATTTATTTCAGCTATACCTTTTTTATGATGATGGTCATTATTGTATGAATTGGAAGAGAGTTTAGCATCTGCGGTCTCACTTAAAATCCATTTTGTTCATCTCTGTGAAAGAATAAAAAATAAGAGGTTATAATACCTTTACAGCAGAAGATAAATTAACTGAAAGAGGATCTATGATCAAGTCATGACAGCTTAAAATGTTGCTGTGCATCATCAGAGCAATGGTAACTGCCCATGTGTATGGATTCAGTTACAGAAAAAGAAAGGTGAAGTAGGAACTAATTGTTCATGGGAATTACTAATACTAGCACATTGCTGGCAACCCACTATGTCTTAGTTACAAGTATGTGCACAAAAATTTACTGCCAATAAGTTCATCTGCAGGAACTCATTAAACTGAGATAACAAGATGCCTCCAGCTCATCTGCTTATTCTGATGGGACATGCCAATCTTGAAATAAGTATCTCATAATATATACCATCATTTGTAAGCATTCAAACATATTGCAGAGATCATCACCATAGCAATGGAACTCAGAAAAAGAGTTGCTTACTAGCTCAAAAGTGAAATAAAATTTTTAGTCAATAGAGATTGCCATTTGACAAACATATATCAAGAAACATAATACGTACATTAAAATATTAAAAGCAAATGCTGTGATGTGAACATGCACACAAAACTCAAAGGGCATATTTTAATGGTGGTATCCTTTCAGTGATGTCTGAAGCATTAAGAAACACTTGCGAGACTGACCCAACTTTTAAAGGAGACCCAAAACCAGGAAGGGGATTACTTGCCCTAACTCAGGAAAGGATAGGCAGGACTATATTCACTAATCAAAGATGACAGCTATAGGTAGATACTGGAGGTCACTGTGGCATAAATGATGGTCACAAACAGCCAGGTCACCAAACCTCCTTGTATGCAACTGAAAAG
The DNA here is from genome assembly GCA_035583155.1 of Acropternis orthonyx. Taxonomy (NCBI): domain Eukaryota; kingdom Metazoa; phylum Chordata; class Aves; order Passeriformes; family Rhinocryptidae; genus Acropternis; species Acropternis orthonyx. The sequence continues at coordinate 140,831,914 of JAWWEU010000081.1, read as the reverse complement.
CAAAATTCTGAGGCAAAACTGTTAAAAAAGGAGTCAGAGTAGGGCTGCATTGTCTACACAAGCAGTCTGAACTTGATATGGGAGAAAAGGGTATGGTAATAGCAGTTCTGTGTTTTGCTATGGCCTAAAAAGAAAAAAAAAGAGCAGGGCTTCTGCAGGAAGTGGCAAGGTTTGGGGAGCAAGGAGATAACTTTGCTGCCAGAGCTGTGTTTAGACTTGAAGGTGGTCCTAATGATGATTTTGAAGCCCTTTTGGACAAGCAGTTTGTTTTTCCCAGGCCTCCCTTTTTCACTGGATTGCCTTTTAGAAGATAATACAAAGCAAAAACAAATAACAATTAAGTTCAGGTAAGACTAAATGTCTGACCTGAATCCACAAACACAAGCAATCTTTCAAGCTGAAGCTGGAAACTTCATACCTATGTCAATGGTCTCAGTATTGCTGCAAATGCCTGCTGAGATCATCTAACAGACTGAGACCACAGGTAATTGTGCAAAAAAAACAAGGTACCCTAAGGATGGAGTTAGGACTTAACTCTGTGTGTTCTGGTTTCTGTTGCCTTAGAAAAATACTGTATTTCCTGTGCCTATTGCATAGTCCTGAAAGGATCTATTATAACACACTCTTTTCCTAGTTCAACAAACAAACTCTTAATACCCAGCTTTGAAAACTGAAAAATCTCCGTCTTTCAGGTGTTAACAGTTCAAACAAAAGGTCAGGTCTTAAAAGGTGAGTTTATACCATTCTATTTGTTGTAATTTGCAGAGATACAATGCAGGGGCACTTTTTTCTATGCTACAGGAAACAAGGAGTTTACATCAAAGAGCACTGAAAGGTGTTCTGTAAGTTCACAGACCAAGAAAACCCTTTGGTCTAGATATCTGGATGGAAATCTCCTGAAAGCAGACTCTTCCATAACATTTCCAGTCATTTCTAATCCTAGCTGGCTCAGGAACATCAGAGTGATAACATTTCTCAAGTTATTTCAGTGGCCCTGGTTTTGGTCAAACCCAGGAAACATGTAAACTTCACAAACAAACAGCAGTCTGACAGACAGAGGAAGCCTCAGAAGAAAGGCTTACTTCAGATTTAGTTCATCTATGGGTAAAATTTTTTATAATATTAATAAGGATGCTTTGTACTTTCATCCAAGAACCATGGGATACCCCAAGGCCTAGTTTGTCCTTCAGTTTTTAAGCTATGCAATTCTGTAAGCACAGAGCTAGTCACTGCCATGGTTAATTCAATTTTTCAGCTGCTCTACCTGTGTGAGACATTTTGTACTAACACAGATTATCTTGTTTCACTGAACCAAAAGAACCTCTATTTGGGGTAGACTGCTGTGGCTAAGGGAGAGAAATATTTCAACACGTACATAAATCCCCATGAGAAGGAAAAGAATGTGAATTGCATTTGTTCTTCTCAATCTAGTGTGTCTTTTTTTTTTTTTAACCTGTGATCCTTTCTCAAACAGCAGGGGTGCAGAAGGTGATGCTTTGTGTGTCCTTCTCAGCTCTTTGCTTATGCCTTGTGAGTAACAGACCCCAAAGACCTCATCTCTGCTTATTGGTTTTTGATTTTAGTCTTTATCATGCCGAAATTGGGAGTTTTGAATACTGTTCTCTCTTTTTAATTTCATTACTTACTTTTAATCATTTCAAACTTTTCTGAAGCCTTGAAATCAATCCACTTGCTTCCCAGTGGAGCCTGTGAAGCCCTGAGACCTGAAGACACTGGCAAGTATTAAATGATCAATGAACTCTCTTTGTCTTATCAGAGAGCAGAAGTCAGTATGGAAGATGCTGTGACATCAAGTAGCAGCCACATTGAAACATTAATGACACTTTTTCTGTACTTTTGCCCACCAGTTTGCCATTTCATTTATAAATTACATGACTACAAAGGAAAACATTGTGTCCAACTCACATCAGTCCGGTCAAGAGAGAAGGTAATTGCTCACACAACATAATCTTGACAGCTTCTGCTTCACAGCCATTTTCCTTGTACTTTAAAAGAGAACAAATTGCAGTCTGCAGCTCGGCATCAAATTTGCCAGTAATTTTACCAGCCTAAAGAAAGCTCAGATGTTTGCCTTTACTCAGTAATATTGTTTGCTTGGCTCCTAGAATTGTCCAGTCTTAAGTACAAGCTACAAAACATTGCCAGGAGGAAGAATGCCATGCAGGCCACTGAGTCACAAATGTTTGTATAAAGTCCCTTCATGGAAGTATAGAGATAATATTAGGAAGGAGCAACAGCTGGTTTGTGAGCAGAGCAGGAGATTGGGTGTATGGCTGTGGAAACTCTTCCCTTTCAAAACCCCTCTGGTTCCTCTTTCCTTTAGCAGAAATGGGTGGATCTGACCTGTCAGAAGGGCAGCACTTTCTAGATCATCATGTCAATTCTCCATCTTTCATCCTTCAAGACCATCAAATGTGTGTCCTAAAGACAGAAGGCTGTTGTGAAACAGAAGTGCTAATATTTGCCAGTTTGTGATCTTTGAATGAAAAATGCAGAACATTATTCCTAATGACACACATCTCTAGATCTTCAATAATTCTCCAACAAATCTTGTAAACTGCTAGAAACAGAACCTCTCCTTTCTTCAAGTCATGTCATATCCTATTCTTCAAGAAACCCCACAACACACCCTGTAGATCTGAGTAGAACTGAGTAAACTGACAAAAAGTCATAATGCAAAATCTAATTAAGGGAATGGAGGGAGAAGTTTTAATGAAAGTAGTTCTAACTGTAGCTTAATAAAGTAGATTTATGCCTGTATATAAAGACAGTGAGAGAGAGAGAGATATGTTCAATTTGGTTTCCAAGTAATATACTTGGTACAAGGATATTCCCCACACTCTTGAGTGAAAACATTTTTTGAGTTTTGGGCTTACTGCCTATTTAAGATATCATCAGAGTCATCTGACTCTTGAATGACTAAGGATTCCTCAGAACAAAGAAAGAGAAGCCAGAGTTTGGGAACTACCAGTTGTAAGCAAACCGTGTGCAAATAAAGATATTTGAACCTAATAACAGCAAACAAATTTTCCACTGGTAGTTTGCTTTCAAAGTATAAACCACGAGTTGGTAGTGCCTCTACAGCACATGCTTGAGCTCTTGCCACACCTTTCCAACCTAGAAAATTCAAGAAAGAGAAGGAAACATAATCCCATTCCCCTCTGATGTACCTGTTCACTCCACAGAGGCTAAGGGAGACCTCTGAAAGATCAGTGCTTTGGTGCCAGCCACAGATATCCTCTTCTTGTTGCATCTCACTCACGAGTTTTGGTCCAGACTCAGGCAAATTTCAGTAGCAGGGTGGTTATTCTCGAGCAGAATCACGCCTGAGCCCTACCCATCCCCTGAGGCAGCTGGCTGGTCTCTGTGGCAGCCTTGGGCATTGCTACCAGTCAGTGCTCCTGCTTGAAGTGCTCGCAGCCAGGCAATGCCCCATTTGCAAACAGTCCTTCCCTTTCAGCCACTCTTTGTGGGTGCTTTCTACTGGCAGTGTTTGTGGCTGGCTCTTCCTGCTGGCCAGGGCTGGTGCTAGCTGGCCTGCTAATTGCTTTTAGCCTTGTTCCAACAAAGTTTGTTCCTAAGTAATCTTTCCCAGCACCTGTTTGCTGCTTTGGTTGTTAATTTGCTGGCTGATGCCCTAGTTTGCAGGAAGGGCTCTCACAGCAACCCCTGCAGTGATTCAACATGCAAAGTCCAGAGGCTCCTCGCCTCTAAGCCAGAGGATACCCTTCGTGCTTTCCTTCTCTGAAACTTAAAAGCTGTCCAGCACCTTCTTTCACCAGTGTGAAGAGTGATACCATGTTTTCGATCTGTTTTCTGATTGTTTATAAAATAAATGGTCCCTAATACTGGAAAAAAAAATCAAATTATTATCTCCATTCTATTCCATTAGCCTTTTCCAGACTCATTCCTTTAACTTTTGAACAGATACTAACTGAGCGTACCTCCCTCTCACAGTAATGAGGGTGTCTCCTCAGCCTTCAAATAAGCAGATTTATGCTATTAAGTGTCATTACTAGCATTGCTGTTCGTGACTTAGCTTTGATTAACATTTTTATATTATTATGCTGTCCTGATGATGTAATTTTTTTAGTACTGCAACATCTTTAAATAAAGAGCTTTATATGTGAGCAAAACATTACCAGAATTACACATCTCTTGTTCAGATATTAGTTGAAGAGATTCTTCTAAGTGGGAGCTAAACTTCTTTTGCAGATTCAAGAATAGAGGCTTCCAGTGTGTAACTAAACTATTAATGGATTAAAAATGCAAAACTTTCTTCCTTTTCAAAGTACAAGTCACTAGAGAGTGGACTCTCCAGTTGCTTCATCTGAGCACCAGAACTTGTAATGGCAGTGCCTTCTTTTATCTGTGAAAGAGATAGAAATATAGACAAAATTCTACATGGAGTTTCACAATAGACCTTAAAAAGCTAAACTTCATGTCCAGACCACAAGACACAATGGAATGAATTACAGCAAACCTCTGCCTGGTAAGAGGTTAACAGTATGCAGAAAACATGTACATCACTAAACACTAACTAATCTGTCAGGTGTATAAAGAAAAATCAAAGCTTATTACAGCATGTTCAAATATGGAGTTGACAAAAATGTTGAACAGTGTCAGACACGGACATGAGATACACATCCATTTGGTAACATTTCCCCATCAACAAATACTTTTGATATCTGCCAGCTGGCCAACTTTTAATCCATTTAATGTGTGCTACACTGACATTTTAGCTGCTGTGATGCTAAACCAAATGGCTTTGTAGGAATATAACTGTGTGTTATGGATTTAAAATCTTGGAATTTTCCTTTCATCTACCAACCCTGCACCTCAGAGTGGTCACCTTCTGTCTCCTCTTCAACCGTGGAACCTGGAAAGAGACTG
>JAWWEU010000081.1:140787760-140816219 GCA_035583155.1 Acropternis orthonyx | reverse complement strand
AAGAAAAGAAAAGAAAAGAAAAGAAAAGAAAAGAAAAGAAAAGAAAAGAAAAGAAAAGAAAAGAAAAGAGAAAAGAAGAAAAGAAGAAAAGAAAAGAAGGCACTACATAATTTGTATAAAAACTAGTTTAAAAAAAGAAGAAGAAGCAAAAGAAAAGAAAGAAAACACTATCCCACTGATACTATAAAACTCTGGAGAGTAGCATCAGAAATCACAAGTCTTACGCAAAACAGCCCTGTGGCTCAAAATTCATCTTGCTCAGAGGTGTTACATTATAGCTGTACAGAAACCATCATATATACTGAGCAGAGCTGTTTCAAACCTGGTTTCACTCTGGCTAAGTCAGCTTAAATAGAGCTACAACAGATCCAGACCAAGAATGAGTAAATCCTAGTGTTTCTCCATGTAAATAAAGACTGATTTCATGTTGCCTTTATATTTATGTTGTCACTTATCCCCTTTTTAATGGATACAATATTAAACACTGCTAATGTTGCTGGTCAGTAACACCAAACAAAGAGAGAAGTGTGAGTCTGTTTTTAACAGATTTCAAGTCTTTTCAAATACAATTGATTTGAGCTCATATCATATTCACAGCTTAGAGCTGAGGTAAGAAATGCTCTTAGTTAGTATTATTAATATTTACAATCAGCCATGCTTTCACTTGTCTCTGTAGACCTCTTAAAATATCTGCAATAAGAGTGCCCTCTCTGGACAGAGGAGTAAGCTCTTCACACACATTGCAGAGAAAGGGGTCCGGCTCTGTTTCCTTACTCCAAATGGCTCAAAGCTGTCTCTGTCTGTGACACTCGGTGGAGAATCACCTCTTGCTGTCCTCTGCCCCGCTCCTTTGCCAGCTGAGGACCTCTGCAATGCAGTATCCCCGACATAGGAACCGTACTCCCTTCCTGACATGAACCTTCCTTCGTCAGGGCTCTGCTATGAGTCAGTTGGAACCAATTACTGAGTTGTGCAAAGCTCACACATTAGGCAATAGCAGCTGTGTGAGGCTGCAGATTCCTCCCAGGTTGCTCCATTTCCAGTGGTTTCTGACTAACTATCCCTGTCTGTGCCACGTGTCGATGGGACACCCCACCATCAGGGAAAGGCTTCACTTGCTCTCCTTTGGCCTTTGTCTTGGGTGAAAGTGAAAGGCAGCAGAGCAGGCAGTTAAAGTGCACTTGGTTGGGTCCACCCAACACAAGGGCACCTAAGGACACCTGGGAGCAGGAGGAAAGAATCATCGCATGCCTGATGTCTGGATTACCAAGTAAAAGCAGACTAGAGTGTGAAGAACACTCTCAGGACCTCGGTCTGAGCTCAGGTTTCCACATCCCACCTTCTCCTGGGCTAAACAGCAATGGGCTTTCCTAGAAAAGTGCTTCAGCATCTCTGCCTCCTGAGTAGAGGTCATATGAAGACTCAGCACAGGGTCATAGAAACTTTTGGGCTGGCACAAAGTGCTGGAGCCCATCCACACTGTGGGCAAGTGTTCCCACAAGCCTCCAGGACTTGCCCAGAGAACTACATGGGCCAAGCCAGAGGCAGACCCACAGGTGCTCATACAGGTGAGAAACATGGGCAAAAGAGAACTGACACTTAAGCGTGGTCTCAGGGCTGTTTATACCCTGTAGGTGTGGCCCATGAGCCCCTTTTGTGGCATGTACAACAAGACAAGCGTAACCCTGCACCACACAAGGTGCTGCTTGGGTGACTATCCCTAGTAAGAGAGTAAGAGGAAAGTGGGAAATATTCAGTGGGGCTGCTGGGTTTCTGTAGAAACAGAGGAAGACAGGAAGTAAAAACTAAAATTTTAAAAAATCATTTTAGATTTTAATTCAATGAAAGAGTCCTCTCTGTTTCTGACAACAAAACAGAGATGAGTCTGTATAACACAGCACCATGAACTGGCTCTACGCATCTCCACACCTTGGGGGGTTTTGGCAGCTGACTTGCATTTATCAAAACAATGACCAGCTGAGGGGTTTGATCAGCCACCCAGAAGATGATGAAAGAAATGACACCAGAGAAGACAAAGGTTCCCGGTAGCAGACTCACAATTAGTATTCAGAGAACTTTGCAGCCCTGCCCTTCCTGCTGCAGCCAGCTCAAGCAGCCACACAACTGCTGAACTGCTTTGGGGAAGCCCAGCTCCTGGAAGAGAAAAGATAAAGAAAGAGACATGGACAGATCACCCAAGACTAATTATGGAAAAAAGTGAAAATGCTTGTAAGAGGAAGTTTTCACTATGCCAGAATCATTATTAATTCTCTGCAACTCCCTGTGACTAAGAGTTGTTAAACTTCATGGGCATTTAAAAATGTAGATATTCCATTACACAGGCAAAAAACAGCTAAGATATTGAGTCATGCCAAGGGGATTAACTGCAATGGACTTTTCTCATTCATTTTTTAAGAGTCTTTTTTCAAAAGTGTTTTTTAGTTTGTCTGTTTAATTAACAACTAGCAAGTTGTTACCTTCTCTATTTTAACTTTTTTTTTTTTTAATTTGTCAGTGTTTTTTACTCCCATGCCAGTTTCAAAAATATTAATGTATTTCAAGCAGTGGGTGAAAAAGTGTCCAAAAGATGACCAAAATCTATTCCCTCACTGAGATCAATATGGGCACAATCCTTAGTAGACATCACAGAATTAAAACTGGACAGAAAGCAAGTCTTGATGGTCACAGCATCACCTGCTTTGATATGAAATGATATCTATAGAATTTTCTTTTTTACTTTTTCGTTACTTTTTCTCTTCAGGGTCTTTTTCGCAGGTAAATCTAATGTAGCATCTTTGCCTTTCATTGTTTGACACAGCACACCATTATTTGAGCAACATAAGACTTTGAAATATCTGTGCAAAGCAAGACTGGCATTCAGGGTTCCAATCTGTTCTCCATGGTCTCCATGGAAACAAGATCAAGTCTTTTGCCTAACAGGGACGATATGACAGTAGGCACTACCAGGCTGCTTATACACCCCATACTCCAAAGTCAAGTATTCACAACAGCTCTCAGCTGAAAGACCACCCTGTTTTTGAGTGCAGAGCCAACACTGCTGCTGTACAGGGCTGCCAAAGCACCAGCACATGGAAAACCCTTTGCAATGTTGGGGTTGGTGATGGACAAAAAGCTAAGGGAGCAAAGGGATGAAAAGTCTCTTAGAGACCACAGACACCCATACATGAGTTACCATCACTCTGAACCTCCTCAGTTCTTGTGTGCACCTGTAAAATCTCTTTGAATATGCAGGTGGAGGCTTCTGATGTCTTTGGTACCTCCTAAGTCAAACATAGGATACTGCCTCCTGAATCTTCAAGCTTGTCTTAAGCTTACACTATTTGAAATTGGGTAAAGGGGCATAAATTCACCTCTTGCAAAGCAAACGCTGCCAGTTCATTGAAACACATGGCCCTTTACTTCCTCTGTAAGAGAGATCTGGAGCAGCTAAGCAAACTCAAAGGCAGGATACAAGATAAAGGCAGCTTTGAGATGAAGGATTTGAAGTTTTGTTTTTCCATTGCTCCATTCTAAAAATAACAATCAAACCTCAGGAAGGGGTGAAGTGGCACCCTGTTGTTACAGACTGTGAGTATTGGTGCACAGATGCTATGGAAGCATCCCTAGCCGGGGGGTAGACTTGAGCTCAAGCATGGTAAGTCTCTCAGGAATGGCTCCATACTTCTCAAGGAAGCAGTAAAAATGTTACAAGCCTTTGCAATGACTGGTGTTCGTCTGCCTTCACAAATCACCTCAACACTTTCACCCTCATTTCTTGAATATACAAAACAATTAACATCCCTATTTTTTCCATTGTTATGAGGAATTATAAATAAAGGATGGATACAAATTCCTGCTGTCCTGGGTGCCAGGAAAGAGAAAGCCTTGGTACATCCATCAGCTGGTGACATCAGAGGGTGAAGCCAGGGAAAAACCACCAGTTGCTGTTCCAGAGCACCAGGAGGAAGCAGGCTGCAGGTTCAAAGGACCCTGCAGATGTGTCTGGAAAGGAAATGGGAAAAGAAGTGTCTGTTAGCTGTCACTTCCCTTGGACCAGAATGCAAAGGGCATTGGCAAAATTTTATCTTGTTCTTTCAAGAACAGAGATTTATGAGAGGCTGTCTACTAATTTAGTTCTTATTTTCCCATGATTTCTCTGTCTCCACTCAGGATGCATCTCCTTCCAACAAGGAGTACAACTTACACAGATGAAGAAAACCCCCAATCTTCAAAGGGCTGCAGCATATTGCCATAATGCCATCATAGCAAGACTTAGCCCCATCTATACAGGCAAGATCAAACAGTATCCTACAGAGTCAGGATGCTATTGCATTACAACATGATTCTTCTCCATGACAGATTTGGCCAAAAGCCAGGCAATGAAATGGGTCTGCTCAGAGTGAATGGACTTGGAGTCTTAGAAATCAGTTAGAGATTTATGCTGTTGCTGCTGCTTCAATTTCTGATATACTCACATCAGAAAGCAAATCAAGATGCACTACAGGTTTACCCAGCCATCTGCAAACCAATGGGATGAACTTTGTGCCTTGTGTGTCATCACTGTAGCTAAACATCTTGCACTTTTCTTTCATAAAATGTGTACATTGAATTAATTAATCATTAATAATAACTAATATCAGGTAATATTAATCTCCAGGTAATGTGGGAAGAAAAATCCTTTGGGAATATCCCTACGTGAGCATATCAAGAAATCATGCTGTTCTTTCCTTTTCTAATGTAACTGCCCATTCAGTGATATCTTGATAGAAAGTGGCACTTAGCTGTCAAGATGTTTTAATGAAAGCAATCAGCAGAAGGTAGCAAACTAAAGTCCCAAAGAATGCCACAAAACCCAGAGATGTTTGTGAAGAGATTTTACCTGTTCTTCATACATCTGTACTTCTGATTTCAGTCTTGAAGTCATGGATGTACTTAACATTCCTCGCAATACACAGGGTGAATCCATCAGTACCATGGATTAGAGAGGGACAAGTGAAAGAACTTAGTCTGTTGGGGCTTGATGAATCTTGCAGGACTAGCAGAGGGACTGAAACCATTAATGTGTCTATGTTAAAGGGGCTTGTGTCTTCTGTAATCTGGAAACTGCCCAATGTTTTCTGCATGCATGCAGGATTGCGCATGGTGGAATTTATCCTGCATACCCAGTCACCACATCTGAGATGAGTCATGGCATATACTAAGCTCAAATCCATTGGGGAAAAAAACAAACAAACAAACAAACAAACTTTCAAAGGATTTTGCACAAAAATATAGATTAGCATGGCGTGAATGAGTGCATTTGCTGGGTCAAGTGATGGATTGCAAAATCTGAAACTACTGCAACACAGTTTCCAGCAATCATACTCTTAATATGTTTATTCTAGTAAATGAAATTAATTAGAATCTGTCCACTGGTTCTGAAGGGTCATGTTATGATTTGTGTTCTCACAACTGTACTGGAGCCTGCAGATCATCCTGCCTGGTTTGGGACAGTAAGCACAGCCTGACCTGCTGTCATATATACATATTCAAAAGGAAAAAAAAATCTTGCTTCATCTTAGAAAGCTGAGACCTCTGCAGGTGCCATTAAATGTCACAGGAGGACACAGGTATCTCCTGGAAAGTAATTGCAGATAAGGGACTTTTTAAGTGTCAAGTTCAGCAGAGCCCTGAGTTCTGGACAGATGGCAATGGAGGGTGGCATGTTTTACCACTGGTCAGAGAATATGAGTGTTTGCAAAAGCACTGTTTAAATAAGGGTTTAGTGGTGGACTTGGCAATGCTGGGTTAACAGCTGGACTTAGAGGTCTTTCCTAACCTAATTGATTCTATTCTATGATTATGTTAAATTGTGTGTTTGCCTGCACAGTCCATTGTGTGAGATGCAGTGGATTACTACAAAAGGTTAATAAAATCAGTAGTGTGAGCTATGTTTAACATTGAGAAACAGGCACATGACAGGAGCACTGAAGAGATTTTCATGGGTAGATCACTATCCTCCAGCCACAATGGGGAAAAACCATTCACTGAAACACAGGAAAATGTGATGGGGGCATATATTTCTTTAGCCAAGATGCTCCTTTAAGGGTCAGTCCACATCATAACACAACAGCTCTGAATTACTGTAGGAAGCTGCTGTCCCTCACTGACTATCTGGAAAGATCTTGGAAAAACCATCCAGCCTTCACGCGCACTCCCATCCTGTGCAGGGGAGCTCTTTACAGCTCAGGGAGTCACAGTGGCTGCTGTAGGACACAGTGGGGACAGTGAGTAGCAAGGCTCACAGCTCTCCCTGACAGAGGAACATGGAAGTTAATATATCTTCTCATGCCATTGTTTCCATGATGGTATCTACCCTGAGAATGTGCCCTTCCTGGCAGTGGAAAGACTTTTCCCCACAATAGGACAGACAACGTCACTTTGGAGTGCAGCGAGCAGCAGCAGGAAAAACTGAACTCTACATCGGGGCACGTTATCGCTGTCAAATATCTGTGGATTCACTGGTAGCTCTGATATGTCACCTACTCCTATGGTTCTGGTCATGGAAAAAAACCCTCACCATCAAGGCTTCAGTCTTCAGACAATAGGCATGAAAGAGCAATGTCTTTGAAATCTGCCCTCATAACCAGAATCAAAACCAACATTTTCAGTGAAAGATTAGGAGAGCCAGTTGAATCAGCAGGCTCTGCAGCCTGTCGCTGCTTGTTTCTGTTATCAGCACATACATTCAAATGCATGTTTGTAAAAGGGCTGTGGCAGCCTCCCTTCCCCGGTGTAAATTGTGGAGGAAAGCAAGAAAAGTGTTTGCCTCTGATGAGATCTCACTTGCTTTGAGTGAAGGCTGCTGCAGATCATTAATACTCTCCAATACTCTTTATTTATAAGTAGCCCTACTCTCCAATTTCATTTCCTGCTCCACAATGCAATGCTGCCAGGTATTTTCACATACTCTGGATACATTGTGTAATGGGGCAAAAGTCTTCAGCAACTGAGTGGCTCACCATCTAAGAACCCAAACAGCTCAGCTGTTGTATGCTGCAACCCAGCCTTCAACCCAGACCACGTGCCAAGAAAATTCATGAAGGCCAGAGAGCTCCCCAAAGTGGGACCCGCACACTTCCAACAGCCTAACAGGCAAGAAAAAATATAGGCTGTAAAAAAGTTCAAGACTCCTGGGGCAGGAACTGATTGCTAGAGCAGTCACATAAGGTGATGCTGCAGACACATGTGCTGGGTCCCATCTTGAGATGCACCCTTCCTTGGTAAGGTCAGCCACATTACCACACAGCCACACTGCTGGGCAGCCAGCTGGGAGGTGCACAACACCTCACAAGTGTTAGGTCCACTCCTGATTTTTTGCTACTTTTAATGGAAAACGTGTCACTAACTCAGTGCTGCTGCTCTGCTATGGGATTTCCAGAGAAAGGAACAGGAGATACATGTGCCCTCTGATTTTTGGCAAATTGTCATACAACATGGGCAGAAAATGGGCCTCTAAGTTGTGTGAATGCAGCTGCATCCCTTGAGGTCTCCTGGGGCAGCTGTGCTCAGATGCCTGCAGGATGATGACCCATCTCCCATGGAGCTGGTGATGGTAGGGACGGGCTGTTAATTTAGCAATATTCACCATCCTACCACTGATCTGAAACTTGAATCACGTTCTTGGGAAGAGAGCAAGAGACCATGTAATTATTCAGATTAAGTGCTAACTTTGGCTGAAATACTTGGTAAATACCAGCAACAGACAAAAGAGAACCTTAAAAATTAATTAAAGGGGTGTCCTGTGCCTCTGCCTAAATTTCATACACTCTAGGAAAGACTTACTCATTCTTTTTATTTCAGTTAATGAAAAATTAATTTCAAAGAAAACTGAAATTCAATGAAAATTTGTATTTCATTTCAATGATAATTTAAAAAAATGTTATTAATAAGCACCTAAAAGGGTCCTTGTGTGTTTGTTTCCATATGGCAGCTGAGGATGACTGCACTGCCTTTGCAGGCGTCACTGTTGGGAGGACAACTCCAGCCACCAGGCTGTCAGAGGCCAGGGCAATGCTGTAAGCAGGCTGTGACCAGCTGCACCACTTCAGTGCCCTGCCCAGGCAGCAGGGAGATTAATAAAGGTAACTACCTCCAACCAGTCATAGAGGCTTCTAAAAGCCACTATGCTGGTTTCTGTAAAAACCATTATTCTGTCCAGTTTGTCCATCTGAAGGTGTTTGGGAATGTACACGAGTGTGTTCCCATCCTGTGAGCAGCCCATTAGAGGTGAGAGCCCAGGCATCCTTTCAGGTGGGGACCAGGTGCTCTTCAGGGATAGTCAGCCTCTCCAGACTGGTCAGGATCAGCCCTGCCAAGAGCCTGGCAGCAGTGAAATAGTGTGGATGAACATGTGCCAACACTGAGCTGCCTGGCTCTGGTCAGTCTAGTTCACTAGCAGGGTAATTGTTTATATATCTACCTTTAATTGCACGTGCTTTTTGTTTCATTGGTGTTATCTATGGATCCTACACAGAATATAATGCTCCTACTTAAAATTAACACTGAGACATTCTAAACCAGACTCTCACTACTGTCACATTAGACTATAGGCATGTGATTAAGTCATTTCTCTTAAATTAAACTTCACAAAAGAAACCTCTAACTGATCTGCTTTTCCTTCTGCTCCATGCTGCTTGCATATTAAAACTCATTACTTCAAACCCTCCTGACAGGCATGTGTGCTGACAGTCACGGTCCATTCTAGCCAAGGGTTCTGGACACATCCAAATGTGCATGACTTGCTTCTAGTCTGAACCTGCCTGTTATTAACTTCTAAGTGTTGCTTTGAGTTATGACTTTCTCTGTTATATCAAGAAAAATTGTTGGAGAGTTTCAATTTTGCAAGAGTGATTTTATTTTAAAGACCAGTGGTTTTCTCTGGACCCTGTAAAGCTTTGCATATAAATAACCTTGGATTTAAATACCCAGAAAACTGAAAGCCTCTGAAATGGTTCTACATATGGTGGAAACAACCACAGAGTGTTAAATCTGTCTGCATCAAGTCTTCATGAGTCTTAAACTGCCCATGACATGTATATTAAAATCTGCAAGTGGATTTTCAGTTGCCATAAAATCATAATTTAGGGCATTATTCTGCTTTCACTTACACCCATATCAGTTTCTGTAACTCTTTCACTTCCAGCAGAATCTTCTACATGTGGAAATAGGTGTGGAACGCACCTGACATGTCAGTCTGGTTGTTGATAGTTTCATGGAGTTTAGAGGTGGAACGAACTGTTAGATCAGAACACTTTGACATCCCTCTTATGGAAATCCATTCAGTTATTCTTATACAGGGTTGAATAAATTGCACTGAACTAAAATGTAGTTTCCAAAAAAGCATCCAAAGGATTTCAAAACATAGGCATCCACCACTTCCTTTTATCATTCAGATAACTGTTTAAAGAAATCTTGCTATTAAACTTGCCTCCTGTCTAGCATAAATACATCTACCTTCCACTTTTAGCTTTCACTGTCACAGGACAAAGATCCTTATTTTCCCTCATTTCCTTACTGCAAAAATAACTGTATTGCAAAGCATTTGTTTCTTGATTTTCTTTTTTATAAACTCTACAAAGTAGCTGATCTGCAGTAAAAGAGTGTGTGTAAATCCCTACCTTAGGGACGATGTGAGATAAGAGCCCTTCAGCACAGGAGGCTCAGCCTCCTCAGCTTCACTGAGCGATCAGCTCTGCTCCTGTTTTCCTGGCAGCAATGCCACTGAAGAGGCTGTTTAGGGCAGTCCTGCTGTCAGCTACCACTGGCTGCTTGTTTCCACCCAAGAGCAGTCCTGTTCCCTTCACCCTGCACAACCAGTTCATACATGCACACAGGAAATGGCCATCTGCCTTCAACACAGGTCACCGCAGGGATCAGTAAAGCACTGCAAACTCTTGCTGGTCCAAGGGAGGGAGTAGATTGACGTGTGTGTATGTGTGGTGTATGTTGGGGGTGAGAATTCATGTATTTAAGGGTGATAGAAAAGAAGAGGGCAGGGAAATGCACATGGAGCCATTCCCTCTGGGATAAAGTGAGTACTCAATAGTTGCTGACAAGTGGCTTACATGCCACCAATTCATCACCTAATTTGATCTGCAGAAATCAATTTATTTAACCACAGCCTATGCCAAACTACCCCAAAAAATACATTTTGTCTGACCTCTGTCAAAAAAACCCATCATCTCATTAGAAAATTAAGTTAGGTTAGTTAACACAGCTGGTGATCATCTATGCCTGTGGACAGTGACAGCCAAGAACTCCCTTTTCTTCACAACTTATGATTATAAATCACAATCAGAAAGCAGGATTGTTCGATAACAGTAACCATGTAGACATAACATAACATATAAACGTAGATGTGATATACTTCTAATGAAACACATCTACATCTGGTTTCTATAGCATTGCGTGGATTGGCATTAATCATATCCTCCTACTTTTAATTCCTTCCTGGTAGGCAAACCTAGCTTACCAACCTACATTATCCCACTTGCCCTGATGTGATCACACATGAGGTATGGCTGAGAAGGAAATAGCTGTGGACATGAGGGACTCACCATTCCCATTATGTCATTTTCTAAAGCAAAGTTTTGGTGTGATTTAAGTGCTGCTATTGCTGCACGAAGATTTGTTCCTCACCAGACTTTGCCTCTTGATCCCTGTTCAAACCTAAAGAGCATGTGATTAAACCAGGAGGACACTGTGTGTTTCCAGAGTAATATACAGTCATCAGTAGATGAGGCATGAAGTCCATGAATTTAAACTATTAAAAGGTGGAATACATAAAAAAAAAAAAAAAAAAAAAAAAACAAAAAACCCCCAGCTAGTTCATTTGTAACAAATGCTCATTTGAAAAGATTCATTTGTACCATTTGGTTATTAACCAAACCAAAACAAACAAACCCACTCTTCCAAAAAAAACTTCATTTCAGAAATTTTCCTAGATGTGAAGTTCCCTGTGCAGGACATACATGTCCCTGAACCAAGACAAGGCACCCAAGTGCCCAAGGAACTAGAGAAATGCTGGCAAGCAACAGCTCCCCAAGGCATAGTGTTGAGCATAGCCATGTTGAAGGATGGACTAGAGACAACCATGTTACCACTTAATCCTCTCTTGCCTCTGACAGCACCAGAGAAAGTCTGATGTCAGGAAATCACACTTTGGGACTTCCACAGACATCAAGGACTTAGTTATGTGTACAACAGTAGCAGAGCTTGATGAGGTGGCTGCTTGCCTGGATAAATTACAAACATCATTGGTCAGGAACTGTAGTGACAGGACAAGTAGCAATGGCTACAAACTGAAAGAGGAAAAATTTAGATTAGACATTAGGAAGAAGTTTTTTACGGTGAGGGTGGTTAGACACTGGAAAAGGTTGCCCAGGGAGGTTGTGGGTGTCCCAACCCTGGCAGTGTTCAAAGCCAGGTTGGATAAGTCCTTGAGCAACCTGGTCTAGTGGAAGGTGTCCCTACCAATGGCAAGGGGAAGGATTTGGACTAGATGATCTTTAAGGTCCATTCCAACCCCTTAACATTCTATGATCATGTTGTAAGCCTGGTTTACACTACATATTTGGCTAGTAGGAAGGCTGCTGTGGAGAGGGGGTCAAGTAGCCCTCTCTATACCCTTCTGGCCCTCTGGCCCTGTTTGGAGTAGATGCTGCAATAAGTGTCTTACCTGATGAAAGAGACTTGCAGGACTCTGTAACTAAAGGTAGTGTGACACAGATCATTTGGAGATGGTTGGAGTATGGGAATGGGGCTGCCTAGGGAGGAAGGCCTGAAAAGGAGGAATTGCCTGCTGATAGACTCCATGCATGCCAAGTCATGCTGTACTTTCAAGAACACTGTAAACCATCAAAAACCAGATTGTTGCTAAAAACAGTTGTCTTGCCTTCACTCTGCCCAAGTGACTTCTTACTTTTTCGCTACTCCCTCTCCCCACATAACTAATTTCTAGTCTAGGTCAGTTCTCCTGACACAGGAAAAGGGATAGTGAGGGGGAGGGTGAAACAGTTCCTTTCACTTGCAGTGCCAGCTGAAAACTGCTCAGAACACGGACTTAAAGTACCATCAGACTTGGTATTTGAAACCGGTGGATCGTTCAAGGATTTTGACTTTGATGAGATGCACATCCTAAAGCCACTCTTCCCGTGGCAGTGACTGAGCACACTTGTGCACTAACCACTTCCACAAGGTAGGTTCCCAAAAAATCTCCACTCTCGGTAACCACAGACTTTAAATCATTTATTTGCACATGAGAAACCCCCAGAGGGCTCCAGAAGTTTTCCCGCACCGTAAGGTAACGACAGGGGATAACTGGGCGAAGAGTCACCTCCGGATTTCCCAACGGTGTCTGGACACGGTTCCTTTTGTGGGTTCGACGCCTCAAAGCAGCGACCTTCGTGGTCCTTGAGAAAACAGCACGGGGGAATGGGAAGCTGATCCCCGCCATCCTCCCCCGCGGGTCCCCGGCAGGGCAGGGCGAGCCTCAGCAGCGCCAGCCCGGCCCCGCAGCCCCCGCTGGCGTTCGGGGTCCCCGCGGTGCTCCGCTCGCCTCAACAGTGCCACCCAGTGCCTTTGCTGTATCCCTTCAAGTGGAAACGGGGGCTCCAAAGCGCGGAAACCCGCCTTTGAGGCAGAATGGAGTCACAAGGAGCGAGTGAAAGCTGCTGGCAAGCAGCAGCAGGGTGTGCTGTGAGCTGCTGGTGGCCCTGGCTAACCGAGAACTATCGACAGAGAAGAGTGGATATTTCTGATTCAAAACAAAACAAGACAAAAACCCCAAAACAAAACACCAAAACAAAACCCATACCACAGTTTTCCAGTTTGTAAATAGCCTAACGTGTTTCCCGGCTTGTTTTACTGCGAGAGGCAGGGGTATGCAGGACAGTGTGAACTTCCTTGGGTATTTACTACAACAAATGTTCCCGAGAGTGAATGGGTAAAGCAGGATTGAAAACTGCAAAGTTCATCCATTCATAGAGGCAATTCCCTTATTAATAAAAACCAGTAGCAGCAATAACTCCCAGCCGAATAGTGGCTGTGGGAGGGACGAGTCCTGCACCTCAAGCCCAGGGATGCAGGGAGTGGGGAAAGTGGGGGTTTCCCCCGACTGCGGGGCATGAAGAGGAAAGTAGTTGGTGGTAACATGTGTGTGTATTGCATTTCTCTGCAAAATTTGCAAGTAGCTAATTAAATTCCTGACGCTGAGGTTCTTGGCTGAGATCATTTCAATGTGCAGGGTTGGTTGCTTTTTTCTTCCTCCTTACGTGAGTTCCCTCCCCTTCTTCTTCCCATCCTCCGCCTATTAAAACAACTCAAGTCTCACTTGTTAAAAGACCCCATAACGTGGAAGAGGCAGAAAAGCAGCAGCAGCAGCAGGAAAGAAAAAGACGTCTGGAAAATATTACCCATTTGCTGCTGCTGCTGCTGAGAAAACTCATTGAAATAGTTACTCGGGCAGCGAGGTATCACCAAAGAGACTTTATCTGATGCTGTACATCTCTCAAACTTTCAGACGCTGCCTTGCAACTACTCCAGGCTCCTGGCTAGCTGGGTTTGAAATAAGATCTTCAGCTTCGACCACGAGAAACTATCTCCTAATTTATTAATTCTTTATTATTATTATTATTATTATTATTATTACTATTATTTGGAGAGGGAAAAATCCCACAACTTTGAGCTAGAAACTGAAGCATAAAAAGACAAATACATGATAATTGTGAAAACACGTGGGAGAAAATGAGTAGGACTGAATAGCCTTAAACGACTTTTTTTTTATTCTTTTTTTTTTTAATTATTTTTTACTTCTGAGCGTCTCAATAAGTCCCTGAAAAGTGCGATTTGATCTTTTACCTCAAACTTGGAAACTATTCAGCGGGAGCAACGGTACGTGAGACCACACAGTTGGCTGGAGTCCCTCTATGACCAAAGGACAGAAGGACAAACAAGGTAGGTGATTTATGATTATGCTTCTGTCAGCTCGAGAGCAGAAGACCCCCCCCTCCTCCCATCCCCACTATTCAAGGGAGGAAAGCTGAAACAGATCCCCAGAATACGAGTGGGGCTGGGGGAACATCTTACCGGCTCCTACGCTACACCTATTTCAGCAATGAATAGGACCGTCGTGAGGATGAATGAGGTTTTCAGCTTCAACCCCTCCTCCGTGTAATCCGTTTAAGACATTACTGAGCTCCAAGATCTGCGGGGGGGGGGGGGCAAAGACCAAAAAAAACCCACCACTAAAAACCAAACGCCCCCCAAAACCCCAAAATTAAAATAAAATTGAGCACACGCTGGGCAGCTGCCCCGCTGAGTCGAGGGGAAGGCGAGACCAGCTGAGAGCCCCGGCCGGGTTCTCTCCGGCTTTGCCCTGTCTGTGCATCCAGGGCCGGGCGGGGGCCGCGGCCGGAGCGGCGGGAGGGATGGGGCGGAGCGGAGCGGAGCGGAGGGAGGAGAGGCGGCGGGCGCGAGGAGAGCAGCGCTCCCGAGCCTCGGGGCTGAGCGCCGATGGCGCTTTCCCGAGGGAGGGCCGGGAGAGGCGGGATGCGGGGGGCGGGCGCTGCCCGGGGGCTTCCAGCGCCGCCTGCACGCCCCGGCCCCGGCCCCGCCCCGGCGGGGCCCCCCCCGGCCACACCGGGGCTGGTGGCGAGGTCGGCCGAGGAGCGGGTCGCACCGCGGGGTCGCGGCTGCGGGGGACGAAGGCAGCGCCAGCGCAGCCCGAATCGGCCCCGTCCCGTCCCCGTCCCATCCTGCACGGCCCCGCACCACGCCCGGTCCCGCCGTCCCGGGGCGGGCGCAGCGGGGCCGCCCCCCGTGACGTAGCGGCGCGGGGGATCCCCGTCCCCCGCCCCCCGTGACGCGGCAGCACCGCCCCCACCCGCAGCGCCGGCCGGGGATACCCCGCAGCGGCGCCACCCCCCGCGGCATCCTGCGTGGCCGCGGCTCTCCCGCCCGCCGGTGCGTCCCTCTGCCCCCCGACAGCCCTGCCCGGCACCTCTTGGGGCGTCGGTTCGTGTCTCGTACACGGCCGAGACCCACCTCGCCAGACTCCATAGCAATGCTGTCAGGAGGGTGAGATGGACCTTGGGAGAGAATTTCCCACATTTCCCTGCCCCGAGAGGACCCCAGTGTCGTACTACACTCCTGATGGGCGTTGTCTTCTTAGTCTAGAGGAGAGAAAACTGAGAGAAGATTTCATCAATGCACATAAATATCTCCAAGGCGGGTGCCAATAGGATGGTGCCAGACTCTTCTCGGTGGTGCCCAGTGACAAGACGAGTAGCGATGGCCATAAACTAAAACACGAGAAGTTCCACCCCAGCATGAGAAAGAACTTCTTTACCTTGACAGTGGTAGAGCACTGGAACAGGCTGCCCAGGGAGGGTATGGAGTCTCCCTCTCGAAACATTCAAAACCCACCTGGATGCATTCCTGTGTCACCTACTCCAGGTGACCCTGTCTTGGCAGGGGCGTTGTACTGGACGATCTCCAGAGGTCCCTTCCGACCCCAACAATTCTGTGATTCTTCAGGGCTGCAGTGATCCCACATCTCCCACGGCTCAGTTGCTCCTCTGCATTTCATTTGGCTTCATTGCCTCCTTCCTCAAGAAACATTTTTCCATTGGCACCCATGCACTTTTTCAAAAGTACACATTGTGTGTAACATGGGTGCCTCAGGGGTTCTTTAGGGGTCTGGTTAGGTTACTTCATCAGAGGGTCATGGCAAATATATTCTCTTTCCCTGAAAAATTGTAAAATTCATCACCTGCCCTTAGGCTAGAGGAGTTTTGTCTCTGGTGTCAATAAAGCCAGAATTTTATTTCAGGGTAGTAAATGTTTCTTACCCTGTATACAAGCACAGGAAAACCTGGGGGAAAGTTTTCTCAATAGGAAGAGCACTCTACTGGATTCAGTGGAGTTTTCCATTCAAGTTCACTAGCAAAAAACTCATCTCTTCGTATTTGTGGCATGAAAGGACATTTCCTTCATTGTGTTGCTATTCAGGACTAGTGTATAAACAGCAAAGTAGTCCTCCATTCAGTGTAGCGGGACTTGACTAAGTCAAACCAGGTATGACCTGTGCTTTATAACCAAATTGCAAGATAATAAGCTGCATACACCAAATAACTATTTATTTACGGGGATTAAGTAAAGAAATAGTCAAGTTTGTGCACACATGGACTTCATAACCAGCAACCAGAAAATGTTTCTATACTAGATTTTTGTTTAAACAAAATCCAAAATGTCTGAAAACCAATATGATTTACTCCTTCATTTATTTCTTAGAGCATTTGTCTGGGCTTTTTGTTTATTTTGTTGGTTTGTTTGTTTTGTTTGTTTTTTGTTAATTTAACAATTAGTGAATCACTGACTACATTAGGGTCAATTCCAACCAGCAGCTATAAAATTCATTCTGTATTTGTTACTCAAACCTGTAAGAGACTAAATTTGGGCAGTTTAGTGGGAAACATAGATTGAATAGACAGGAGATTCTTGATTTGCTGATCAAAGCCTGTGCATAGAGATACACTTTCCCATCATTAATAATCTTCTTCTTTACTTTAAACTTAATCTTAGAGTTAATTTTAGTCTTGTGAGCCCTTTCCACAAGATCAATAGCATAATAAAATCTGGAAGTCATAAATAACCAAAAGTACCAGGTATGGTAACTGCTGTAACAAATATGTACAGATGGAGCATAACTTCTCAGTTTCCTCTCTGCAGGCTGTAGAATGGAAGAAGCAGTCTGTACAGCTACTGTAGGCTAGTAATTAATGTGTACCTATAATAATTTGTACTCCAAGGATAAATTATTTAATTTACCACCAAAATAGGGTTAATAATGAATCTAAATATTGGCTGAAAAACTGTAAGCCTCCAACACCACGTATACACACAGAGTGTATGTGTGTAGGGCCAGATAAGTGTGTGCAGCACACTCACACACGCTCATGTCATTGAAACAGCTGCTCTGTTGGAGCCGATGCTATTATTCTCATAATTAAGGAGAAGGGCTTTAAGGCTTATAAAGATGGCATTCTTCCTTTGGTTGTGTGCAAAATAGCCGTTGAAAGCTTATGCACTTACAGCTACATGTGTTGGCTTTTATGGTGCCAACCTCGCTGATCTCAGGCATTCTGCTGGATAAGGGTTGCATTTTTGTTACAGACAAATCCCTACTGACTGTACCTTCAGGTGAATCTAGGCAAGGAGAATAGGAAGTGCTGTGTTGGGTAACTAGAGACGGATGGTGGATCCCATATGACACCAGAAAGAGCAACATTACTAAATATCAGTAACCTAGGCCTTATGAAGGAGTTTGTAGACCTACAAAAACTTCCTGCATGATCATGATTCCCATTTTACATGTGAAGAAGCTGAGACAGAGAGGTGAATTCACTTACATAAGGTTACCCAGCAGGTGAATGACAACACTAGAAACGAAACCCAGATTGTCTGTGTCCTGATCCAGTCTTAGATTCCCTAATGTAAGAAATGTAGTGGTTAAACACTGACCTCTCTAACAACTTTCATAAGGGACGTTAATTTCTATAATAAATTTCTTAAATATATACACACATTTTTATCTTGAGTGTCCCAGAAAGGGCAGTTTTGCAGGGAAAGATTTTTTTACACCCTTGCTACAGAACTGAAAGGTAAATTATCCACTGATTTCCCTCTTCTGCAAAATACCTAAGCGCACACTTCTCTTTAATGGCACAGTTCCATGTTTTGCTGAATCCAAAGCCTCAGCAGTAAGGTTCAGTAGATACTCAAGAATTCACCTTCCATACAGGTATGTGAAGATGAGACATTTTCAAAGGTTTTCTATGTTCAGCACTTCCAGTTTCAACAATAATTGCAGAAATATCTACTCTGCAGATCTTGTATGAGGTTGATTTGTATTATCAACTTCTTTTGAATCAAGAGTGTGCTATTGAAGTCAATGCTACAAGTGTCCCCCCTCCAACTAAACTGCTTGAGTTTCCATTGCAAAGCAATCACTGGATTCCCAAACTGGATTCCTCTCAAATGAACTAGTTGCAAGCTGCACCTCTGGGGGACGCTTTTCAGGTGTTTAATCCATGGAGTCATGAAAATGTATGGAGGGTGGAGTTAGGCTCTCAGCACCAGGTGTTCCTCTTTTCAGATCTGTTCCTGTAGTATTAGACTATTTGCTGATGTGACCATAGCCCTAGATGTCTAGAGAGACACATAGCTCTTTTGAACCTTTATAGGTGAAGGGAATTGTGGTGGGTTGACCTTGGCTGGCCGCATGTTGCCCTCTCAGCTGCTCTATCACTCTACTTTTCAGCAGGATGTGGGTGGAGAAAATAAGATGGAAAACCACCTGGTGGGTTGAGATAAAGGCAGCTTAATAAAGCAAAGACTATGTATGAAAGCAAAGGAAAACAAAAGATTTATTCTCTACTTTTCATCAGCAGGTGACATTCAGCCACTTCCCTGGAAGTAAGGCTTCAGTACAGGTAGCAGTTGCTCTGGGAAAAAAAAAAAAATCATAACAAGTGCCTCCCCCTCCTCCTCCTTGTAGCTTTTATATCTGAGTGGATGTCATGTGGTATGGAATATCCCTCAGGTCAGTTTGGGTCAGTTGTCCTGGTGATGTCGCCTCTCAAGATTTTCCCCACCCCTAGCAAACTACTGAGGGGGAAACACTGGGGAGACAGCCTGGATGCTGTGAGAGCACTGCTCAGCAGCAGCCAAAACACTGGTGTGTTCTCAACAGCTACAAATGCAAAGTACAGCATTGTGAGTGCTGCTATGGGAAAAACTAACTCCATCTAGCCATATCCAATACAGACAAAAAGTGAGCACAATTGTGATTGAACTTTTATTGTTGTCTCCTGGATGGATACTGAATTTTGCATCTTATGGTTGGGATTTTTAAAATGTCTTCAAGTGTTTGGCATTAATAGGTGATAATTCTTTCAAACAACCTTCCAAATCATTACATGTTATGTACAAACTTTCTATGTCTTCCCCTCTTGCTTTTAATCTTCTGCGAGAAAGCTGTCCAGAAGTACTACATGGCAACATTTGAGTGCTGTGCCATTAGAGGTGACTTCTGACAGAGATGGTGTAGTGAGCTGCATCCCATTGTTACAGGCAAACCTAATTGCAGTTGGACCTCCCATCAGTCACTGGTTCCATGTCCTGTATCAGCAGATGCCAGGCACCACCTGATTGTTTCCTTTGTCATCATAGCAGCTACACAACAGAGGGTCCAAAATAAGTGAAAAGACCATAGATAGTATTGATCCTTCAGACACCAATGTACATAGGTTTTCTGGATATGTATTTGCCTTTATTCTGTTTGCTACTTTCTTGGTCTATTAGTAACAAAAGAAGCAGGTTTTTTTACTCTTTGCCTCCTCACTTTGCAAAGGGATGAGCTATCTTCAGGTTCTGTTACTCTCGGGGATGCATGGAAGCTGATTAATAACCATATGGACATACTGCTACATGATTTTGGAGTGGTACTTTATCATGGAAGTCACCAGCATTCTTTGCTGAGGAAAGATGCAGTCCAAAGCAGGACATAAGAACCTGCTGAATTTATGCCAAGTGTCTAGATCTTATTAAAGTTAGATTAATGTACCAAAAGTACAGTTAACTGATAGCCTAAATATTTTACAGAATAGAGCATGTTTTGCTATGTTCTTCTAATTTGAGATCTAAGGAATTATTCAGTCTGAGAAAGGAGTGTGAACTCTAGTGGTGCAGTTAATACCCCAATCATTATATGTACGGGGTAGGTATTAGTCATTTGTTAACCTGATTTTGTTTCTGAAAATAGTATTAGAAGACTACAACTTTTAGTCATGTCAGTTCTTAATATTAATGTAGAGTAAGTTCTCCTTCATCATGGGTGTGACATAAAAATACTCTTGTGGATCTGTCAGGGTGCCAAAAGAGACACAATGCCAAACAGTTCACTAGGTGGACTCTGATGTCAACTACATGCAAGAGTTCATTTCTTGTCCATGATTTTCCATAGGGGCATCCAAAGAAAGGCACACTGCCTTCTCCTATACAGTCCCTACAAGACACATATACACTTAGCACTGGTTGATGAATCAAAATGTGAACCTGAATCAGCAACAGCCTACACAGCATTAGGATTTAGCATGTGACTTTCACATTTCATTTCTATTAGATGTGCTAGTGAGCGCTGCTCAGCTCCATCCATGAAAGTACACAGCTGCAACATCATGACAACAAATTGCTCAATAGTAGACTTTGAAGCCTCCTTACATACGCTCATCTTGTTTATACAAACCTTGAGTCTGTTTGCTGGAGGCTGCATAAAGCTTGTACTGGGTTCAGCACTGCAGTGTTAGGTGAAGGTGCCTGTAAAGGATTTAGGTGCCCAAATTGCAAAATAGAATTATTACACTTCACTGTGTTAGGCCAGGCTAGATGCTCCTAACAGCGCTGTCTGACCTTAAGATCTTTAATGCAGCTACTCTCTACCCTTGATGCTAATATTTGACTCAGCAGTTCATGTTTGGTCCCAGACTTGTACAAGCATCATTTCCTTTTAAGTTCTTGGCTCAATTATTGGTGCAGGGTGGAGAGTTTTTGGCTTCTTTGCCATTGTTTGGGCATGTTCAAATTGATAAAGATCATTTCTGCTGGGCAAGCTGTCAATAGCTCACGTGTTAAAGCTTGAGAATATTGAGCAACTTTTTCCAGAGTTTCCTTGAGATTCAGTCAGTTAAAAGACTTTACATAAAAACCTCAATTGCACATACAAAGAGGAAAGTTTCTTTTATGAAAGCCAGGAATTGAGATCAAAACACCATTTATTTTCCTAAGGATGTCAGTGAAAGGATAGAAAAACTGCTGTTTTATTGGCACCAGAAATCCATTTCTTGAATTTAAAAGACTGAGTTTTTTGCAACAGAGGGGAGATGGCCTATAATGACAAGATCAGAGAATTACTTTCCCCCCTCCTTTTTTTTTGCAGAAGCACTTCACAGGTAGAGAAAATCAACAGCAAATCAGTATGAAAGATGACTGGTGTAGTATATAGCCAGTCAAATGTAACCACTCCAGATCTTAATTTAAATCCTGTGACCTCTACCCATAAAAGTGGTCCATTTATTTCAGCCACATAATTCTTAATGTAAGCAGACTTTAGTCCCTACTCATTAATATGAATATTTTATTTCTGGCAAGAGAAAAGAAGTAGTGGACCCCAACTGGGACAGCAGAGTACAACTGCACCATTATTGAGATATTTACATCGATGTTTGTGACATTCTGCATGGCTAAGGGATTAGTAAACACACAGGCTATTTGACTTTAAGGTGATCTAGAGGGGATCCATTACTTAATCTGTTTTCTAAAACAAGTGTATTTTGGGCACTGGGTTTTAGTTCACATATAGTGGTGGTAAGCATAAGCTATCTTTTATTAGGTTTCTTTATGATCCCCACTGTGAAAAATTTTCAGACAGGCCAGAGCAGGGATGGTCCCTTTTGCTGGTGGATGATTACAGCACCTGTCAGAGCCCAACCATAAGTATTCAAGGAAGTCATAAAGATAGGGTCCAATTTCTTTAACAGTGCCTCCAAATATACATATAAGAGGCTTCCTCCTGTCTTGAAATTTAAGACCCTAAATACCCAGTGGAAAAAAACCAAAGTCTTTGTAACCTCAAACTTTATTCTCGCCTTGTTTTATTTTTACTTTGTGATTCTGCCTTGACTTTTTTTTTTCCAAGCCTGTAACTTTTCAGGCATTTGTAATTGATGACAGCTATGCTGCTGCAGCTTGGTAGTAATTTTTCAAGTAAGAGTTAAAAACATATATGATGTAAGGAAGCCCTGTTCCAACTTCAGCTTTGGCCAACAGATGGTGAAACAAATATGATCAGCAAGTGAGCGAGATGATAGCAGCAGGGAAAATATGAATAATAGCAAGAAAACACAAATATTAAGTCCATTATTCTGGGAGGCCCTAATACAGCAAAATATTCAAGCATGAACTTTATTGACTTGCAACACACTTGTTGAGTTAGCCTTAAACAGACATTATCTGTTTTATGTCCTTCAAATAAAATGCCTCCATTGACAGAAAGAATTGTCATTAACTTCCTGTAATTCTAAGAGAGCTGTTGCCTAAAATGATTAATGTGATTGTCAACACAAGACACTTAGGTAGCCATATAGTCCACCTGTCTGCCTGCCTACACCGTTTGTCTCAAGAATATCAGAGGATCCCCCATGCCAGCCAGTTCCTCAACAGCCCAGAGCTTAGGTTAGAAGATTTTGCAGGCAGGTAACCTAAATATGTAGAAGTGTTCAGAATCAACTGATGTCCTAATGAATTTCTAAGTACAGGGTGGAGTCTTGGCTCTGTTAAATTCATGCATATTTTTGCCACGGACTTAATCTCACTTAAGCTTTAGCCCCTATACACACATACTCACGTGTGCATGTATCTATGTACACAAATGTATGAATAATACATTTTTGCAATGGTATTGAGAAGACTTTTTAAAGCAGATGTCTGATTATATAAATATAAATTATAAATATAGTCAGACATCTGTTTAAAAAATTATAAATATATTCAGACATCTGTTTTAAGAATGTCTTTCCAATATTTTTGCAAACATAATTAAGCAACAGAAACAATTCAGGGTGGGATGCAGTCATTACATGGATGGGGGATGAGGAGGGGCTGCCCAGACATTCAGCTGTTCCACTTGCCTGTGACTGTATGAAGTGAGTGGTGGCCCAAAAGCCCCTTCTCCAACCTCCTCAGGGTAATATGACAGAGCGTCTCATCCAACAAGCTCAGGCTGCCAAAATAAGATCCTGACACAGACAGCACCTTCTGTGAGGACACTACAAATAACAAACATCTCTGCTACATTAAATATATTTGGATTGTACTTTCCATGGAGAAAGTACTGCAAAGGGATGTTGAGTTGAGCAAGGTGATGCTGTAAGTCTGTGAGCCAGAAGCTCAGGGTGTGTCTGTTGACACCGAGCTCTATGTTGTAGCCACCTGCATCTGAGGTCTTATATCAGCAAGCTGTGGCTCTGCTAACAATTTCCCTACTTCTTTGCAGATGTATTGTGAGAGGTTTATATGTATCCTGAGAATACTTGGAACCACACTCTTCGGGGTGTCCCTCCTGCTGGGAATCACCGCTGCTTACATTGTGGGCTACCAGTTCATCCAAACAGACAACTACTACTTCTCGTTTGGACTCTATGGTGCTATCTTGGCATCACATCTCATCATCCAAAGCCTGTTTGCCTACCTAGAGCACAGGAAAATGAAACGGTCACTAGAGACTCCAATCAAGCTGAACAAAACAGTTGCCCTTTGTATTGCTGCCTATCAAGAGGATCCTGACTACTTAAGAAAATGTTTACTTTCTGTGAAAAGATTGACCTACCCTGGAATTAAAGTTGTTATGGTCATTGATGGGAATTCAGAAGACGACGTTTACATGATGGACATATTCACTGAAATCATGGGTAGGGACACATGTGCCACTTATATCTGGAGTAATAACTTCCACGACAAAGGTCCAGGTGAGACAGAGGAGTCTCACAGAGAGAGCATGCAACATGTATCTCAGCTGGTCCTGTCCAACAAAAGTGTTTGCATCATGCAGAAATGGGGTGGAAAAAGAGAAGTAATGTACACAGCATTCAAAGCACTGGGGAGAAGCGTGGATTATGTACAGGTAGGTATTAGAGCATCAGGTCAGTGCCAATTCAAACACACTTTGAAAGAAAGCAGCTTTTGTATATTTTGTGCAGCATGTTAGAGGCCATCCTAGTCCCTGATGAACACAGTGCTCCTTTCAGTCTGTTTGGAAACAGCTTGACCGTTAAAAGGGTATTTTGCTAGCTTTTAAAATGGCCAGTCTATCTGTGACTATGTTAAATCTGTGTACCAGCTACTGGAGAAATCCAAAATCCTTCCCCGGCCTCCAGTACTGCTGCCTCATCCAAATGGTTTTGCTTCAGACAAAGGCAGTGGCCTCCTGAAAACCCTATCTCCACTCTTGTAGGTCAAGATCTTGGATAAGGCTTTATTTTGTGACGTTGTCAGTGGCCCCATATGTGAGCAGACAGACAGGTATTTGATGGCACTAGGAAATATCTCAGAGAAGTGGTGGAGTCTGTAAAAAAGATGAGGATATTTTAAAGGTATCAAAGGCTGTGTGGAGTATTCAATAAAAGGGTCAATGTGCCGATTTGAAAGAAAGATTTCTTCAGCTAAAGCCTGAAGGAGCTTTTGCTTCATCACTTACAGTTGCATTACCTCACTCACCACAACTTGGCCTTTAAAGCCCTTATGACACTGTTCACTTAAAAATGAATTATGCTGGGTCCTCTCTCCCTGTTTCCATAGCAGCAGAGGCACATTTCTTTCCAGCTGCCTTGGATCCCCTGGAAGATTGTCTATGTTTTTGCCATACTTACATGGGAGCACTTCTCACTCCTGCAAACTGCTCTGCTGATTATGGGGAGGGGAAGAGGTCATGTATGGAGGAAGGCGGGTGGGATCATGATCTGCAGCTGGACACTGAGGTCCCTTCCTTATCAATCAAGGCCAACAAGGCTCATCTGACTAATCCCACTGAATATGAGATGATCTTCCTAATGAACCATCCCCACTCTTCCCATCTTTTCCCAAATTCAGAACATCCAGCAGTCTCCTCTGGTGGAGCAGCAGCTCCCCATGAGATGCTCTCTCCTGGCTCAGGACAGCTGCAGGGCTGAGCCATATGTGTTTCTGGGGTCTGTGCCCAGCCTTGTGTGGGTGGGTGTGTGCACACTCCTCACAGCACAGCATCCACGTGCACAGTGTCCAAGGGATATGGAGAGGCTGCCAGTAGCTGGGCTGAGAGCAGTGAGTCTTCCACGCACAGGAGGGGCAGGAGCTGAAGAATGCCAGAAACTGCTCTGTTGTTGAAGCTGGGAGAGTAAGGCAAAAATTTAAAACCCATCCCCTACCACTTCCCAAACTGAAACTGATTTATTCTCTGAAAACAATGGGCTTAAGCTCTCCATTGTCTGCACTTTGATTCTGTGCTGTGAGGAACTATGATAAAATAAAAATGCTGATTTTCTTTATTAGTATGGGGTTTATACTTACTTCACACAGAAGTACCAGAATGCAGAGAGAGAAGGCAGAGAGGAAGGTGATTCATTGCAAGTTTCCTACCTCAGTCCAGCTCTTGCATTTTTCAGGGAACTTGGAAAAAATGTTTCTATTTCAACAGTCATAGCATAAACTGAGAAAATGGAAGAGATGTTTCTGGTCAGTTAACACTTCTGACCAGGTTTAGAAGTCCTAATGAATTTGTCAGAGGCTGTAATGCTGCTGTGAGCAAAGTCTGCAGTAAGGATTGATTCCACAGTCATACCTGCAGTCACATCTGTAATAGAAATGCAGCACCTTGATGGCCCTGGCTACTACACAGTCATGAAGCAGTGCAGCTAAAATGTGGCTTTGCTTTATGAATGAATGAAGGTTGAGAGATTTTAAATGGTTCTGTGGGGGGACCCAGGGTAAATTACTTTAAACAGGCCCAACATATTAAAGGCTAAATAATCTGCATCAATGATCAAACACTTAAAAATTGGGCCAGTCAGCACCACTGCCCACCCGGAAATTGTAGGCCTTGAAATTGTATGGTTCTTAAAAGACACCTTGGTTATGGACAGACAATCATAAGCTGTCAGACCAGTGCAGATACTAAGCTGTTGCTTATTAGTGTCTCATTAAATACCTGAAACTGCTGTGAAGGCTTATTTCCACCCTGGAGGTTACCAGTCTGCAAGTAATCAGGTGGAGGAGTTAAACTGGCAGGTATCATCAGTGCAGAGCTGGTTGGGGCCTCAGGGTGCAATTCATCTTGGCTTGATGGAGGTACCTGTGTGGACAGTCCGGCACAGTCTGAACTTCTCACAGCAGCTTGGATAAGCTGTCACTGGCTACAAAAAGTATCTGAACAGCTCACTTAAGGTCAACCATCCCTTTCATGCAACTCTGTGACCCAAGGCAGTAATTTTTAGGTCACTCAGCTCTTACGTGGAAAGATGGCAACTTGCCTCTTGGGATCTCCTGGGCCACCCCTGGCTGGGCAGACCTCGGTGTGTTTTATTTGGGTTCTTAAGTGTCTGTCTTTCTCTGGGAGTGTCCTCTTTTCACATGCAAAAACCTCATCCAGATGGAAAATGATGGCTTGTTAGGTTTGTCCCAGAAACCCAGTCATCTCCACTGTACTGGCATGCTCAGGACATGTAATGGTAACTTGTAAGCAAATCCAGTGTTTTAAGGATTCCTCCCCTCATATTAGTGAAGGTTCTCATGGGCAGGCCTTTCTGCTATAGATAAATGCATCTTATGGGGTAGGGACTACTTAAGTGACAGGTGCTGGAGGGAAAGCAGAGAGGCTGGGGAGGGAGATGATCGAAACCCACCACTCATGGTCACAAGAAATCAGATGCCTAGTGCTGCCTGAGCACCCTGGGAATTCAGCAAACTAGAGATTACCTGTGCAAAACACTCAGCAGAATGTCTTTCCAGGAAGCTCCTGGTAAAAATATAGGCATCCTTCCCCCTATTCAGCAGAATTGTTTTGCTGCCACCGACAGCTTTCCACTAAAGCTGGGGGCAGACCTTGGCCAGGTTACAAAGGTGCTCCTTGGGATGAGTCCTTTGAGGAAAGAAGGATGCATCAAGTTAGTGTGAGCTGGAGATTCTTGTGGCTTTTCTCCTGATGGAAATACGAGGGCTGTCATCACATTTATTGTCTTGGCCCCCTCTGAGTGAGCATGGAGGGGAGCATGTTGGCAGACTCCCGGCTCCAGCCGAAGTTACGTAGCCTAGCTATCCTGGAAAACCTCTCCTCTTGAGTTTGGTTTATAGCAGAACCTCAAAAAGCTCTCCTCCTTTTTTATAGGCCAGACACCAAAATTAGGATACCTGATACAAAGCCTCAGCAGAATCTGTCTTAATATGCTGTTCATGCAGAGCTACTGATTTTAGCTCCTATCAACCTTATCTGAAGTCACGGGAATCAATGTGGGGACAAACTGGAAGCTGTGTGAGAATTTCTAGGTCAGGATTCATCCAGTCAGAGGGGTGTTTCTGGTGTTTCTGGGACAGTCTCAGCTCCAGTTCCTGGGCGTCTGTGCAATGAGTTCACACACGATGTGGGCAATGCTTTCAGCACCAGCAACTGTGACAAGGAGACACCCACTTGTTTTAAACAGCCTGCAGCCCGTGCTGTTCTCCTCAGAGCAAATGAAAGCAATGCCAGCTGCCTCGCAGACCGGCCAGCCTGTCTGAGCCCTCCTCCTACTCTCCAGGGGAAAGCCAATTTCCTAATGTACACACTGTTTAGGTGACTAGGAGTGTTTGTGTAGCTGAAATGCCTTGTGTGTGTCATCTGTTTCTGCCCTGGTCTCGTGGAGTACTGAACTTCAGGACTCAATCCTTCTAACCTTGCATATTTTTTTATTAGAATGCCACAGAAAAATAGCAAATAATTTCTATATATCAAATGTCAAATCGCTGTACTACAAATAACAGACTATATGTCTAAAATTAAAAATGAGTTTGTGCTGGAATCCAAGATACATATTTTACATGAATTGCTAAAGCCTTCTGTGAGTGAAAGAACTGTTAGGTTTCTTCCCAGACTCCTACTTGACTTTTTTTTTTTTTTTTCTTTTTTATAACAAGTGCCTGGAATTTAACTCCTCACTCCTTCCGTCATATGGCAGTGGGAAACATTTGACCAGAGTGCTCCAACAGTACAGCTGATGCAGGGAAACCCTATGCTAGGACTCCACATGAATCTGCTGCACACCCACAAACATTGTCTTACTCTGCAGCGCCCCATATCTTATTCGAAGAAGCCAGCCCAGTGTGCCAGTAAAACAAGCAGAGTTGATACAGAAGAGAAGATTGTTTGTGGGCACAGCCTTAGAAGCTCTCTGTTTCATTCAGCACCACTCCTTGTTGCCTGGTACAAGCAGCCTTTAAAAGAAATGCCAATGCAGCCTCCAAAGTCAGATTTAGTTGCATTCAGGAGATTATGCATTTAGAGTCATTATAACCACTCACATGATTTCAATTTCTTCTCTAGTGTACTCCTTAACTCATTTTTGTTCTTGTTTTTTCTTACTTGTAGGTCTGTGATTCAGATACAATGCTTGATCCAGCCTCATCAGTGGAGATGGTAAAGGTTTTAGAAGAAGATCCAATGGTTGGAGGAGTTGGAGGTGATGTGCAGGTGAGTACAACAATTTTCAGAGTAACAGAGGGGTTTCAACATTTATTTGCATTGCAACAGATTTCCCTGCCTGGAATAGCATTGAATGTACTAGATGTGTATATACTA
>JAWWEU010000081.1:140771754-140787660 GCA_035583155.1 Acropternis orthonyx | reverse complement strand
ATATATATATATATATATATAAACATGTGATACCATTATAGAGGCTCTTATCATACCTTAATCTTTCTATTAAGAAACTCTTATCCTTGAATGTGAGCACTATATGGTTTTAACACCCACAGCAAACAAACAAATATTATTCTGCCCCATATATGTAAAAAGTGAGGCACTGGCATTGTCAGGACTGTTGTGGCATCTTTGAGTCTCTGGGTGTAACTACTCGCCCAAGGTATCAAATCAAACCTGTGGGGCAGCAGGGAATTGAAAGCAGGTCTCCCAAAGCCATGTCCAGGATCTCAAGTGCTTCTATTATATTACTACTGGCAGCCAAGATTGTTAGAAATAAAACCATTTAGAAATGCTGTGCACTATGCACTCTGTGTGTTGCTGGGTTCCCCGGTATCTCTGTCAGGCAAGGCAATGGAAAACTCCCAAGTCAGACCAACTCCACATCTGTTAGGAATTCCAGCATTGCCAAGTTTCTTCTGGCAACTATAGCAAAAGACTGTTGGTTCCTTTTGATACAACTCCTTTTGCTGTACTTTATAAAGAAAAATGTGTATGAATATTTCAGTTGGCGTTAGGATCAGTCCCCCATACTCAGCTGGGCTTTTTATGTCAAATGGAGAAGAAAGGGCCATCTATATGAGCAAGCACTTTATAACAAACATCCGAGGTGTCAGAAGTATTTCAGGCATGTGGCTTTTAACTCCAGAAATTAGGATTTCCACAGAAACCTGAATAACTTTGGAGCTCTAGACTGACCACAATCCAGGCATCACACTCACCCTACACATATGAGGTGCCAGGCATATGCGAGTAGAAGTGGAGGGAGGCAGTACAGGTTCAGATGTGACAGTGAAGCATCTGCAGGGAGGTGGGAGGGATATGTGTTTTCTGTGAGGGAAGGTGACAGAATTGAAGGCTCTCAGCTTTTTTTTTTTTTCCCCCAATTCATTTTCCAACATACACCAAACATGTTTGAATCAGTCTCCAAGCCCTGCTGCTTCTAAAATGTTCTGGAATTAAACTGAAACAGGGAAAAGATTGGCCCATGGCTTTTAAACCTGACAGAAATTAGGGCCATCAGAGGAAAAGACTACTCTTTTTCAGTTGCAAGGCAATGATTTCTAATTGTAGAAGGCCACAGGTCCCCCTGAAAATCCTCACACTGAGAAGCCAGAGGTTCAAAGCTGGCACACCACACACTTCCTTGCCACATCCTCTGGCACAAGGTGTGTGCTGAGAACCTGGATGGAAAGCCACAGACTTGCTCATCTGCAGGGTCTAATGCCTCCACTGAGTGTTCAGACTCCTAGACTGTGTCTATGCTGTATTTTAAGCGTAGGTCTGAACTTCAGGTGAGCTTTGGATTGTGCAGAAGAGAAAGACTGAAACCTTTATGCCGGCCAAAGGACTGCAGATTCTACTGGAATATCACCATATGCCTTGGGACAAAGTAACAGGGCTGGTACTGCAGACAGATCAGGTTGCTCCTCAGAGAGTCTAATGTTGGATATGGGGACACAGACTAGAGTGAAACCTCTGGGGTCTTATGATACCAAAAATGTAGGGCAAAGACCACGCGCTCAGCTTTTCTCGTGCTCCTGCATGGTTTTAGGGAGGTTGGAAGAAGTCCCATGACTCCCAAAGATGTGTGCAGGGAGAAGAGTAGTAGGAGGCCAGCTCTTCTCAGGAACGTCTGAGTCCAGCACGTCTTTAAGTGGGGGCAAAGGGGAAGGATGAATGAGACAGGAAAGAAGGAAGTTTCTTGGTGGAGAAAGGAAAGGTTGCAAGGAAAAAGAGAACATCTTGGTGGAACATACTTTTAAAGACTTCATCTCACCCTTCCTGTCAATGTCCTGGCTGAGCTCTTTGTGTAACTCGAGGTTTGCCATGAGTTGGATGCAGGAGTGAGATTCCCACCACGTTTAGTCCAATGGTGCTCAGTCTCTGCAAATTCCTTATCCATCCAATGTGCATATTTTCCATCTCAAGAGCTCATCTAAAATGAAAACTTTTTTTATTTTTCAGATTTTGAACAAATATGATTCCTGGATCTCCTTTCTGAGCAGCGTGCGATACTGGATGGCATTTAACATAGAAAGAGCCTGTCAGTCCTACTTTGGCTGTGTACAGTGCATCAGTGGACCTCTGGGAATGTACAGAAACTCTCTACTCCATGAATTTGTGGAAGATTGGTACAATCAAGAATTTATGGGGTCCCAGTGCAGCTTTGGAGATGACAGGCATCTAACTAACAGAGTGCTAAGTCTGGGCTATGCAACAAAATACACTGCTAGATCCAAGTGCCTTACCGAAACACCGATAGAGTATCTCAGGTGGCTGAATCAGCAGACCCGCTGGAGTAAATCCTACTTTAGAGAGTGGCTTTATAATGCAATGTGGTTCCACAAGCACCATTTGTGGATGACATATGAAGCTGTAATCACTGGATTCTTTCCTTTCTTCCTTATCGCCACAGTCATTCAGCTCTTCTACAGGGGAAAAATCTGGAACATCCTCCTCTTCCTGTTGACAGTTCAGTTAGTTGGCCTGATAAAGTCTTCCTTTGCCAGCTTCCTTAGGGGCAACATTGTCATGGTTTTCATGTCACTCTACTCAGTGTTGTACATGTCAAGTTTACTGCCAGCAAAGATGTTTGCAATTGCCACGATAAACAAAGCAGGGTGGGGCACGTCAGGAAGGAAAACCATTGTAGTTAATTTTATAGGACTTATTCCAGTCTCCATTTGGTTTACAATCCTCCTAGGTGGTGTAATTTTCACTATTTACAAGGAATCAAAAAAGCCATTTTCTGAGGCAAAACAGACAGTTCTCATAATTGGCACAATACTCTATGCATGTTACTGGGTTATGCTTTTGACTTTGTACATGGTTCTTATCAACAAATGTGGCAGGCGGAAGAAAGAGCAACAACACTACGACATGGTGCTAGACGTATGATATTTCCGTGGGAAGTTACCCAGAGTTGTAAAGCAACCCAACGACCTTGTAGTATCTGTGGCATCAGACATATGTTGCCAAGGGAAATGGATCACTGCTGCTGGGAATAGGACACTTATATTCCTCTGGGTTCATTTTCATCCTGCCAAAGTAAGAAAAAAACATTTTTTTTTTTTCCAAGAAGGGGGAAGATGCAAACCACACAGTTTCGACCTGTTTGCAAGAAAATGGGAGAACTTCTATGTTTATGCACTTTTTTATTGTGCATACGCCTGACAGTGTTATGTTCTATATACCTCACTGGTCATGCTTATGTGTGTGGACAGAAAGGAATGGAGTTTTGAGAATTGAGAAAAGGACCTTACAACCCCTTGCAACCTAATTTATGAACGTTTCTTTTTTATAGTTCTGTTTATAGGAAGGGTCTTTTGTTTTAGGCTGCCAAATGTAATGCCAAAGGTAAATTTTAAGAGGCCATTGGCTGAGCTGTATTTTTATATTATTGTATTATTTGTGTGTGTATTTTTAAGCCAACTTTTTTTTTAAATCACATATTTTATATTTTACTATCTGCCAAAAAAAGCTGCCTCCCCAACATTTTGTTCTTTAGCCTTTTTAAATATATTTAGGAACAAAAAAATCATGTGTTCTCCTCCCAAATTTCTGCTGAAATGATATTGTTCATAAAAGGTCTCTCTGCATTTTTGCAACTAATGAATGGTTATTTCTGTGAAAAAGCATTTAAATGTGCTCTTTTAAGACATTTATTAGGAAAGGCCAAACATTGTCAGGTTTTGCATACAAGCATATTTATGCATAAAAAAGGCCAAAGGGGTAGATATGTGCAATTTGGGGTTTTTATTTAGAGAACATTGTAAAGGGGATATTTGCTTCTCTGCTGAAAGTTTAATATCCCTGGCGTACACAATAAACCATAAGGCAAGGCGGCGTCCGTGCCACTGGAAAAGACATTACTGTAAGAAGGCACCCACCGATATTATATGGACCTGAGGAGTCAAAAATTTCTGATCTGGAGAAATACTGGGCACCCAAAACTGCTGTTGACTTCACTGATGGTCATAGTTGTTAATAATGTGCTAGTATCAAGCAGATAGTTCAGATTTTTTATTTTAAAAAGATACATGGAAGGAAAACTTATCAACACTTTCAAAATGTGTGTGTTGTACTACAAAACTTCTGCAGTGCCCTTCATATAGTTTACAGAAAATACAAACATCAGCTTCTCTGACATTCAGTGTATTATAGACCCCAGTACTGAGCCCAAAAATTTGTGTTTGACAAGAGCATATCTACCAGAAAAGAAGCCAATTTTTTATCAGAAAACATCAAGGCCTAGCAAAGTCATCACTTCCTTGGTGCCTAACAATCAGCCTTGGACATTTATTTTGGACCATGGTTTTAAGAAAAAATATTCAGGACTAAATTCTGCAGTCCTTCACCAGCCAAAGGAATGTGGCATTGAGCCTTAATATACTTTATAAAGAGCAACAGAAAACCAGCTGCCCTTTTTAGATTCTGGTGTTAAAAGCACTGTGGTAAAGCAGAAGTCAGCATATGATGCTTAAAGAACTTAGAAGCATTTTCAGCTTCTCTTTTTTATGCAGACATGAACAGATTCTGCTGTAGAATGAACTGCACACACACTACCTTATTTGTCTGATTATCTTGAGGTACATGATTGCTTGAAAGACATACTAATATTAATGATTGGAGAATTGATTCATGTTGATTACAAAATAGAACAGTATTAAAAAAAAAGCAAGAGAAATGGTAAAAATAAAAAAACTTGACTATGCCTTTTAACTATTTATGATGTAAGTTAAAGCTTGGGTTAACATTCAAATGTCAAATAAATCTTCTCATTCTATAAAAAGATTGAATTAATTGCCTGTATTTATTCTAGCAATTATTCAATGTACTTCCAATATAGGTTGTATAGTATAATTGTTACTTTCATAAATAAAGTATTTTTGATAAGATGATGACTAATTCATGGTATTTCTCATCAGCATTTGTGCTTTGAAGCCACAAATCTGCACAATTTGAAGGCTGTTGTTATCATGTCACCAGCCTGATTTCCAGGTGGGAATTTGCCATCGTGTCCAGCCATCAAGCACCTGTGGACTGTGTGCCTGAGGAGACCAGGGCTGGTCCCTGCTCTGAGATGCAACGCAGTACATGGGGAGCACTCAGAGTCTCTGCCCACCTCTGCCAGCAGCTGCCAGATCAATTCCTCCCCTTTTTCCTCAGCTTCCTGGTTTGTAAAACAGGAATAGTAATCCACACCTTCCTTTTGGGAAGCACTTTGAAGTTTATGGTCAAAGTCCTTTACATGAAAACTGATGTTTTCCAGCCCTCCTGCCCAGTGGAAATTAGCACCCTCCATAGCTGGGGAAGCAGAGGAGGACGTGCATAGCCTTCTCCTGCTCCTCATTACTGCTGTCTGTCAAGCCCCATTTGGCCTGACACAGCTGAAGTGCAAGTGTATATTTTCTGTCACTGAGAGTTATGGCAGCAGCCGCTGCCACAGGGACAGAGGGGGCAAACTGCTATCTCACATGTCTCTCAGACTATGACAGGCTCGTCACAGGTCAATTACTTCGGAGACAGCTTCTCAGCCCTCAGTGCCTGTTACCCTATGTCTGCATACTGTGCCCAGTATTGACTTCCCCAGCACAGGGACATCATTAATAAATTGGGGTGAGTTCAGTCCAGTGGCAGCATAATGGTTTGAGCTTGGGTGGAGGGTCTGAAAGAGCTGGGCTGGTTAGGCTGGAGAAGGGATGGCTTTGGCAGGAGAACCCTAAGGTCACCTCCAGTACCTATAGGGAGGTTCTCTAGAAGATGGTTCCAGACTCTTCGCAGTGCTACTTGGTGTGAAGATGAAACAAGTGTGAGTTGAAAGGACTGAGGTTCAAGGTTCAGCCTGAGTATGAATAGGAACTTCTTCCCCCTGAAGACATACATAGATCTAAGCAGGTTGCCAGGACAGTACAGCCTCCATCCTGGGAGTGTTTTAAGACTAGACTAGATAAAGTCCTGAGGTGCCTGGTCTCACCTCAGAGCTGCCCCTACTATAGGCCAGAGATTGGGCTAGAGACCTACACTAATTCTCCTGTCATCCTTTCTGAAGCAAGTGCTGACAGCTCCCACCCACATGGAAGCTCATTCCCATCTCTGTTCCCCACACTGACCCCAGATACAAACAGCTCAGCAGCAGCTGGTACTGAGTATCCAAAAAATCAGAGCCCTTCCTGTGACTGTTTGACTCTCCTCACTGTATTTGCAGCTGTGTAAAAAAAGGTTTCAGCAGAAAACTAAACTAGGAAACAGTTCTTAATGAAAGCATTCTCAGACAAAATAAAATTTCCAGTAACATTTCCTGTTTTTCATTAATAGCAAATATATTTGTGAGATCTCTGTCAAAAGAAGAAAACATGTTAAAAAAAAAAAATTCATGCTTCCTTTTGGACTTTTTTAAAAACACAGATTTTTTTTTCAGCCCTCTCTGATAGACAGATGGTGCTGAAAAAACTCCCACAAACTATGAATTCTACATAAAAGTCTAAAAAGAATCTTTTAAAAATGCAGTGACTTGGTAATATCTCAAGTTATAAACCATTTCCATAGCAGAGTAACTTGGGTTTGAGAGCATCTGTTTGCAGAGACCAGGTGTGATGCAAAACCTATAATAATCAGAGGTGCAGGAGGGAGAAGGACCCCTCCTGTTCTGTCTGCTAACAAGCTTCGTTTTGGCCAAGTATCAGGTTTCTTTCAATGGGAAATGCATGAATATGTAGCAGAACTTTTCTAGGAGGCAGAAAAATTCCTGTCAGACAGATACTGCCAAACACATCCTGATGCACAAGCTGTTGTTAATGTCTGTTAAAAAATTTGGTCTGAATTTTATTCTTAGCAAGAGATATGATGATAAAAAGGAGACAAAACCACTGAAAGCTGTTGATATGGTTTGGTATTACTGAGGCTTCGTTGTAAATGCCACTTTTCCTTGGAGTTAAAACAATTATCTTAAATATAGTACAATTTTACCCCCAAAATTTTATTTGGTCTAAGTTTGCTGTTTCGGTTTTGTATCTGGTGGATGAATGGGTTCCACGAATTGTTGCTGCTTCTTTGAACTGTGGAAGAAGCATATTATACTTTATATAATAAAGTATTCTGTCTCTGCCAAATAAATCCAACTTATTCTCCTAGAATAACACTAAGATTTCTATAACTTACCATGACTGCATACAGGAAGATAACCTTGTAGTTACATTTAAACTAAATAAATAACAGGCCCAGGCCATATTTCTGAGCTTTGGTATATGATAATACTCTATATCATTCAAGTGTAAATATAGTGTGTGGCATGTTTTTGCCATAGGCCAGAAGGTCCTACCCCAGAAAATGCTGGACACAGGATGGATTGATATAAAGAGCAGGAACCAGCCTGGTTTGGGGGATCGTAGAACTTAGGCATGATCTCTGTCATCAACTGTTCTCAAGACTGAAAATAGTCCCTGGCTATTTTTTTTACTAGATTAAGTGTAAGCTATCAATGCCCCACTGAGGACGACAACACAGGCCAGCTCACCCCTTACTGAACATCACTGGGATCTTATTCTCCCAGGAGATCCATAGATGGGATTAGTTCTGTGGCTCTTGAAAACACCTTTCTGTTTTTTCCTTTCAATTAAGAAACTTCACACATTTTCTAATCCCTTTGGTCATGGGCAGGAAACAAGAAAAAAACCTACTCAGGGTCTAGGACCCATTGCATTAATACTTCCGCTGCTGCTTTTACAGCACCCCTGCTAGGCTGACTGTCTCCTGGTAATTCAATTTGCTCCAGGTTGGACACACCCTGTCAAAATGAAATGGTTATGACAGAAGTTTTTTTTGGCTGGTTCTCACAAGTACCAGTGAGAACAGAAAGCATTAAATACTTGCCCATGATTACTGATGCTTTATATAACCCGAGAGAGTGAAGTCTGAAATTTAACATTATCAGTCACACTATTAGAGAACCCACAGAAAGAGAATGTGCAAAAGTGACATCTAGCAAGTGAATAACAGGAAATTAGATTTTGGTAGTCCCTCCATGCATATAATTATTTATTTCATAATCTTTATGAGTGAAATCAGCACTTTTTACTATGCCTTGGCCCTACAGCACTTTGCGGACACATAGCCATGAAGAACTGAAATGAATGTTGCTAAAAGTACATTAAATGGACAGCTTGCTCCAAATTAATTACAAGACTGTGGCCTGTTTCTGCTCTCCAAAATAGCAGTTTATTTTTCCACACTGATTCTTTTCAATAAATGTAGCTTACAGGCTAAACCCATCCAGTGAATTGATGCTGCAGATCACCAGTGATTTCTGTCTGCCCTCATTCTTCATTGCCTTCCACAAAAATTGCACAGTATTTTATCAGCATGAGTTAGTCCTGACCTGGATTCTGCCAGCATCTATGATACCTGGATAACACTGACAGTGCTGTGAGACGTATTAGAAGATATTTCAGTATCAAAAAAGAAAGTCTGTGAAGATCATGGAGAGGGCTTCTCCAAATAAAAGAGGAACAATTTGATAACTGAGATAAAAAAGCAGCATTACACAGTACACAAAATGGCTATTTCATGCTTATACCATAGAGCAACAGACTTCATTCTTTACAAGTGCCTATTACTGTTCGCTACCTTGAGGGAGGCTCAATGATCAGCTCAGATCATTGGTTCATAGTTTAATTCAGTTCAGAGGGAACTCAAGAGATCATCAAATCCAACCTTTTGCTCAAAGCAGGGACAGCTATGAAATAACAACTCAAGAAAAGACTTGATCACACCATTAGCACAGCCTTTCCCTAAATACTGACTTTTGTAGATGTTCAGATTGGTCATGCAAATCCTACCTCAGCTGTCTCCATGCAAGAAACACCTTCTTGCTCCAAAGGGTGAGCCCACGCTTTGGCAGTGGTGGACCAACACCCTCACGTTGGAGCAAGAATCCTAGGTGGAGCCATGCCATTTCTCCCAGCCATCGATTCAATATCCTTCATGTATCACTTCTTTCCTCAGTTTCTCATCATAAAAGGGTTCATACACAGTTGTCTATCTTCCTAGTCCACTTCTCAGGGTGAGACAAAATCCTGGCAGATAGGACAATTTCACGTGTTGAACCTGCATGTGGCAGCACGGCTGCAGACAGATTTTTTTTCCTTGTTAATTTTATAAACAGCTCTATGTATACTGTGTATACTTGATCTAGATTTGTTTGTTTGTTTTGGTGTTTGGTGGATTTTTGTTTGTTTGTGTTTTGTTGTGAGGGGTTTTTTTGGGGGAGGGCTGTGGGGGGGTGGTGCTGAAGGGAGATTTTTGGTTTTGGTTTTTTTTTCAAATGATCACCAAAGGAAGCTTGCTGGCAACTCTTCCTGGAGACAGAAAGAGGAGAGAAAGTGGATGGTTAATGCTGTAACCTGCCATCTGGCTGAGCACGTCATGTAAAGAGATTAAATATTCAGGTGCAAAATCTGTGGTGCTTGACTCCAGCCAAGAGAAAATTCAAATAAAACCACCTAAAAGGGGTATCCATGTAACTCAGAACATGGATACACCCCAGAAGTTTAATGCAATTCAGGTATGATACTGAAATTGAATTACAGTTTGGGGTTTTTTTAAATGATCAATTTGATTCACTGTGGAGTTCTTTCTGGAAACTTTTATCCACTAAAATCTCTCTCAAAGATAAAAACTAAACAGATGCAAGCCAGGTTTACATTAACGTAAAATCATATGCACTCTGAAAGCCTTGTCTACACAAGCAAGTCTGACGTACCCAAAATCTTTATGACTTACTGTAGTAAAAGTGTTATTATGTTTTGTTTGTTTTGATTTATGCTTCTTAGGAAATTATACCCATAATTGCAAAAATTGAAACTTCTGTTTACTAGCTTGTACAAAGAAAACTGAACTTAAATTGTGGTAATAAATTGATTCAAAGTGTCAGAAAAACATGACACTTTTATGTCAATCTCTGCCAGATGCATTTTAGTTCAGTCTCACCTGATTTACCATAAGATAAGCCATGATGTGCATTTACAGCACTTCTTTTCCATAAGGACTGCCCATGGCAAGTCCTTGCTGTGCAGTTAAGTGTGAGGTAGCTTAAGCCTACAGCATCAGAGTCATTAGTTATATTGCATTTGCCACAGGGCAAGAGGGAAATATGGACAGATAATGTATGATAATTAAGGCAGTGTAAATTCATGCCCTAGGCTGCTCAAAGCTTTTAGATGTGTATGTACCTTAAACTGGTCAGAATTGCCTTCTAGGTAAGCCAGATACACAAAGACGCCCAGGACATGTGAAGTGAACTAACAAAATTTCAACCTGATTACTTAAACTGTGGGAAGCCTCCATTAAGAATGTGTTTTCTGAACAAAGGCAACTTTGATTTGATTTAGTAACACTCCCCTCCTCTTTTTTTTTTTTCCCCCTCCACCATAGGACATTAGTATCTCTTGCACACTGCAAGTCTGACCAAGATAAGGTCACACAATTTCAAGTGTACTATATGAAGGTACCCTCCTGCAGGCACTGGAAGAAGATACTGATCACATACCACCTACTGCAGAGCAAATTAAGCTAAGGTAGTTGCAGGTGTGCCTCTGGACATGCACTGTCTCTGCACAGGACTTTGCACAGGCCAGAACCAAAATACCTGCCTCACGTTTTCCAGCACCCACTTCCTGCAGGCTGTTCATAGCTGGACAGGAAACAGGCTGTTGGCTGAATGACTGCATGTGCCTCTCTGAAGCAACTCCAATGCATGACAGATGCATAGGTTGCACATATAATACATCCAAATAGTAAAACAAAACATGCTGTACATGCAACAAAGCCATATTAGCCAGAAATCACAGGAGATGAGTGTGCAAGTGAGACATCTGGTCCTGGCAGCAGAGGAGGGAGAAGAGGGGTTTTCATCATTCTAAGAAGAATAAATAAGCTGTAAATAAACTATCTCACTGCACAGCACCTCTCCCTGTGGCCAGATGAGCATTGCTGTGTCTTCTCTGTCCAGATGAATTGACATATCAGCATGTTACCCCAGGGAAAAGAATGCGAACCTACAGTACCTTATGCTGGGTGCAGCCC
Source organism: Acropternis orthonyx (assembly GCA_035583155.1). NCBI lineage: Eukaryota > Metazoa > Chordata > Aves > Passeriformes > Rhinocryptidae > Acropternis > Acropternis orthonyx. The sequence continues at coordinate 140,776,509 of JAWWEU010000081.1, read as the reverse complement.
TGGCACAGTGCATGGTCTTCCCACTTGACCTACTGGAAGCAGTTTACTCTTTTGCTGACAGACCAGCTGCTTTAAACATACTGCAACACTGACAGCATGCTCACAAGCAGCTGCTATATCCATTAATTTCAATTTTTATAATTATTAGTCTTTAATTCTAGTAATTAATTATTTGATGGTCATTTAGCTTAACACAGTTCCAGTTCTAAAACACAGCTGTAATCAGTTGGATCCATTCCATGGAGAATGAATCACCTGTATGCCCTCAGCAGAGTGTGTTCCCTAGGCATCCTGACAGATCTCACGTGAGTATCTGTACCTGTTGGGGAGCCCGTGTTGCCCACAGCTGCCAGCTCAGGCCCTCTCTTACTTTGTTGCTGCTCTGATTGCTCCTTATGTTCTTAATTAAATTAAAGGAGTGTGAGTTTTGGCCAAATTAATCATGGCTGGGAATCAACATTCGTATTTCTCTTGCAGCTTTGAAGTCTGTCTAATCTCTCCTCTTATCACTATAAAATCTGAGATGTGATGAGGGCTTTGTAAGTACACACATTAGACAGATTGCAAAATTAATAGGGACATATGGGTGTTGTTTCTCAGCCATTGTTCTCTCTGTAATTGTGGTGGAAAGAATCTGTCAGCAGAAATGCACTCCTCAGTAATACATTGCTGCACCATCTTGGTAAATGTTGCGAAGAGTGCTGGTCAGATAGAGCATGTTCTGCACACACGACCAATCGCTCCATACCCTTTGTTTGGGTTTTTTTTAACCACCTAACCAGTGAAGGAGCCACTTGGAAATATATCTGGCACTGACTTCAGCTTACCAAGAACTGTGTGAAGTTTTCTGATCAACACAGTGTTGAAATAAAACAAAAACGTTATTACCTTTGTTGTTTTCTGCCTGCAACTTTTGGGTGATATACTATGGGCTAATAAGCAAAGCCCTGGGAAACTCAGCATCACTGCACGGAACACCTGCATCCCTTTGTTTTCCATCCACTTCCTCAAATCTAATTTGTTACTTCTCTGTTTAAATCAGCACAGCCAGGCAGGTATAAAACTAGAGTCTTAACCACCCATAGCAATTACACTTATATTTCATAAGATTAGGCAGGAAGGACTCCATAAATTCCAATAGTTAACACTTGTTTTAATTGAATTGCTCCTGGAGTTTGAATGGAACAGGTATTCCTCTGCTCTGAAGGTTGTTTTCCCAAAACAGGGCTGCATAACAACAAACAGATGTTTCCCAAGGGACACATCTTAGTTTCTCGTGATGGTAAGACATGCCTCTGTTTTATACATTTATTAAATACTTCTACATCTTCCTTTTGGTTCAGCTACATTTAGTCCATTGGCATTAACAGAAGGTTAAAAAGGTCATGCAGTTATCTGAAGTTTAATGCACATTAAATAACGTGATCTTGAATTGTCTTCTTGTCTATAGGCAGAACAAGTCACTAGGATGCAGAGACACCCGTTTTCCTTAAAAAAACCAGAAAAGCAGGTAATGGATCATTCCTTAGATCTATTTAGGCTGCAAGGCTTACTATGCTATAGGACTGTATCCTAGCATAGCAGCTTTTACCTGTTCGTATGAAGTAAACTACTAAAATAACTTGGTCAGGACAATACTGTGCTTTAGAAGACTTGTATGTAGACTGACAACACTTTGTATTGATTTAGAAATAGCTGAGTCATGCAAGATGCTCCCACATTCATACCTGGTACCATAGGATATTTTGTGCTTTGAGTCCTCACCTGCATTAGTACCAGGTCAGCCAAGCTGATGCAAGGCATCCTTATCAATGCCAACTTCAGATAAAACATCTGAATAATGATATTCAGGCAAATATCACTCTCAGTCCCTTCTATGACCCCAGCTGTTGGAGGCAGCAACAGCAGCTAACAGCCAGGGTTATTTACTTCTTAGAGAGTTACAGCTACATCAGAAGGCACTGTCTGTCTTTGCCCTGATACGTGTAGACTGTAACCTAGCTGGCACCATCCTGTGCTGCTGCTGCCAAACTTCTGAGAGGGAGGGGCTGCATATTTTAAAGCCTTGTCTGGACATGTGAGTTTATTTAGTATATGTTAAGTCATTTATTTTAATCAAATAGATCAATGAAACACTTGAGAGTTTACTCATGCACACCTGTTTTGTTTTCTTTTTACTTTTAAGCCTATATTATTTGGAATCAAGCCAAAAAAAGTCATTCTTACACCACAGTAAGTCTGTTCAAGAGTAGAAGAGGCCTCCCCCATGGGTTGTCCTATATTATTATTATGTTCATACAAACAGTAAAATTCAGACAAGCCACAACTCATTGCAAACAGGAACATACAACCACTAAAATGCTAGAAGGAGCAGTCTTACATTACTTACACAGGAGCAGAATAATCTAGAAAAGCAGATTCCAGCTCACAAGTCTGAGAACTCTCAAATACTAGTTGTTTTCAGAGGAAATAAGCCAAAAGACGAGACCTACAGGCAGAGCCAAGAGTGCAACTTTGACAATTTTGTTTGTAACTTCCATCCATGAGCTAACGGCAGGTTCAAGAGAACTGAGGAGGTTTTTTTCCCATCTCTAATGGATATGACGTTGTTAAATTCAACCCAAATTACGCTTTAGTATTTAGCAGAAAGGTAAGAAATTATCCATTTAAGGAACCCTGGAGCCCTGTGAAATGCATTCCCATTTAACACACCTCTGGTAAAAATAAGACTCCTCAGAAATTGCTTAGCAGTTAAAGACCTCAGTATGTTTGTTAATTCTATAAATACAGATTCTGTGCATATAAATGCTCAGTGAAGTCAGATTTCTTCCAAAGGAATTCTAAAATTTTAAGAACATTTTATAAAACTCTGTGAAATGTATCAAAGATGAGTCAACTACCATCAGTCATGCTGAACAATGGCCAATTAGATAGGTTAGGTTATGGCACCATTACCATGTCCTAGAGTTTGAATAAAATTTCAACCACCATTTCACTGATCCTCAAATGCCACAAATATAAAATGGATTCCAGGCAGATCTTGATTGTGTCCCTTCTGAGACACCCACTTTGAAATGCAACCTCTTCTTTAAACCAGCTGTCAGACAATTGTCATATATATATTTTCACCAACCATTTAACTTATAATGGTTCCTTTGGATCACAGATCCTTAGTTTGCTCTAGACATTGTCCTGTGAAATGTCTTGAAAGTCACAAAATGAGAAATTGCATGTCTACAGCTTCCCTCTCTTCTGTTTTCGCATAACATCAGGCTGTTGAATAGTTTGACAGTATTTGTTCTCAGAAAAGACACATTAGCTAATTTTTTCAATTACTGTTTTCTACCTGATGTTTTTTATCACTTACTCTTTTGTCCTGCTTTCCTTTTCATTGTGTCAGCCTGCAATCCACTGTAGGTTCCCATGTCCTAGAGTCCCTACTGGTCCACAGAAAGTTTTGTGTTAATGAATGCTCAAGGCCTTGCTAACCTGTACACGTAGCTTTTTCAGCAGTCTTTCCTTTTAGGCCAGGCTGTAGACATTGTGTAGGAGTCAACAGAAGGCACATGTGCTGGAATACCTCCATTCCTATCAACCATGCCCTCTGCTCCTTCCCCTGAGCTTTAACAGTTCCCAAGCTAGAGTTCAGAGCCAGCCTCCAAAGTCAGGCAAACACAAGCACCACAACCATGTAAAAAAAATGTGGAGGTTAATAATGAGTTTGAAGATTTCTCCATCTGTTCTCTCAAACCCCAACCAGATTTAACCTTTCCACATTTATTGTGGCAATCAAATCTTTAATTTCATCTCTTCTCCCTGACAAGACGATTTTATTTCAGCTGTTTGAGCTACCAGAGCTGAAAGTAGGTAGTTGCTACAACATTGCTTGGGGTGTTTCAGAGCACTTTACATCTTCTGTCTAAATATACTGTGCAGCAATGAGAAATTGAGTCTGTGCTGTTGTTAAATCTTGAATCTGTAAGATAGAAGAGAAGATGATTCCCTTCATTTTCTCTCCTAGACCAACACAGGACTTAATGAATTCAACATGTGTATATTCTAAGTCAGCAGGGACACTAGGATAATGGGAATTGCCTAATTGACACATACCACCACCCACACACTTCATAAAATCCAGTCTCAAACTAACTAGTACTGCATTCAGAAGTAGCCTTTTCCCAATGTAACTACATGTAAAACTACTACAAGTTTCTGGTACAGTGTTATATAGCTATGGGTCTAGTCTTGTGAGGTACAAAGCCCGTAGATCTAGCAGAGAAGACAGTGAACTCTGCCTGCTTCTACAGGCCTAAATTCAATGTGCATTTTGCCTGAGGGAAGACTATTCTTTTTTATTTTACTTGTCTTAATAAAAACTCTTTGAAGTGCTAATTATTCTTCTGCTGACACTTCTTGGTATATGCAGAATGTACTGCTTTTTGATATTTCTATCTTATCTATTTACTATTTTCTAGTGAGCAACTTACTATGAGCAATTCATTCCTTAATTTGCTCTTTTGCCTTCTTATACTAACATTTGAGTTCAGGGTGGAAACTTCCACTTCTCTGCTGGAAGAGATCTGACAGTTGACAGAATTTTTGCCAAGGTATACAGAATTTCTACAGGAGCTTTTTCTACCTTCTTGGCTATTTGCAGCTTACTTGGTTCTCTTATACTTTTAGTCAAGATATGATCAGTACTTTTAGAAAGGTTGCTTTTTTAAGATTTGGTGTTGAGACCAGGTTTCATCAAAC